>JADLZN010002239.1:0-695000 GCA_018155175.1 Sinocyclocheilus anophthalmus | reverse complement strand
GTAGGCTCTCTGACACCGAGAAGCCTGCAGCAACCCAGAACAGCCCTGGCGGGCAGAAGGGTCACCGGCATCGGGCCGCCACGAGGGGTGGGATGGACCGACCACGGTTTTTTCACCGATTCCTCATAGCAGTCACCAACTCTCCTGTTGCCAACCCTCATCCCAAGAAACAGCCACTCCTGCAACAAGTCAGGCCAGCGATCGCCGACTAGCTGTTAACTGAGTTAGCACCGGACGCCGCTGCGATGCCCCGTCCCGTTTGAGCGGCGGTCGTTGTCACGGTGAGAACTCAGGGCAGACTTGTGCCCCCTTCGTGTATTCAGCGCCGAAGACGTGCGAGCGCGCCCTCCTTCGCCTGCCCTGTTCCGCTGACTAGGCCGGCCGCCCTCGCACCTTCCCACCCCCCCCCCCCCCCCCCGGGCTCCTGAGGATGAGCGTGTCCTCAGGTCCTCAAATGTGCAGCAATAATGGAGAAACGGAGCTGCTCCTGCGAGATTCCTTGGATTGAGTCACTCAAACGCATCTATTAATTATTGCACTATGTTGACATTTTCATGTCGCCGCAACCTCTGCGCCGCCCAAAACCTCCTGTTTCATCCTGCGAGCAATGCTGCATTTTTGCAAAAGCGACGCCACCCCCCGTGCGCACCTTCCAGTTGTGGTTTTGCTTTGACTCTTCCCGTGGGGCTTGCTGCAAATGATGCAGCATCATTGAAACGCAGCTGCCCCCTATTCTACTGCTAACGCTTACAGCAATGTCTTTTGAAATATTGTTTTTTTCATCAGCGACATGCCCTTGCCCCCCTGCCGATGCCCGCAAACATAGTATATTACTGCCGTTGGTTATGATCTCCCTCTAGGTCCGCGTCATGATCCTTGCCTAATCGTTTCCAGCTGAGAGTTTGTGCTTTGCTCAACCTGAGACTCCATCACGGCGCTACCGCTAATATCAGTCTCATACACCTGCCCCCTATGCGCCCCCGCGCCCTGCCCTTTTCCTGCCCCCGCTTGCTTCCTTCCACCATGCTACGCCTCCTCCTGGCCTGCAGCGGCCTTCCGCCTTCCCGCTGCCTCGATCTGTTCGATGGTTTGCTGTTTCATATCACAGTTCCTGGCCCTGCCCCACCATCCATCGGCTACGTTTTGTCGGGTCCCTTGTATTTCCGCCCTCCGGGTCTTGCCCTCCCGGTTTTCCAACTTGTTCTTGGTCCGCTTGCCCCCCGCAGGCCCCTTCCTGTCTTTACTTTCGACTTGTATTTATTCAAGTCACCCTTGTCTTTTCTTCAAAGGTTTTGTCTCCCGTGGAACACGCGCGATGCTATCCCCATGGCGATTCGTGTCCCTCGTGCCATGCCTAGATGAGATTGCCCTTTCTTCTTTCTTTCCCCCCTTATAAAGCCCTCTTTGCGGAATCTTGGCACCCCCCCCCCATGTACAATCCTTCAAGCCTTTTTGTGCCCCGTCACTTGCGCTTTCCTCCCTGTTGCGCTTAGCTTGGCCAGCTTTGCCTCGCCTTTCCAGTTTTTCTGGCATCTGCCAGTGTGCCCCACCCCCTTGTGTTGTTTCCGTTGATCCTTTTGCCCGCTGGCTCCGCCCTTTTTCCCCTGCCGCGTGTCCGGCTTTTCGTGAGGCGGCATGTTTACTCCGCCCTGCGCAGCTCCCCTTTTTTTTTTTCTTCTGTCCTTCCTCCTGCCCCTGCGTCCACTCTACCAGCCCAATTGACCTCATGCATGGAATGTCTCCCCTGCTTCTTTTCAAAGGGATCGCACCCACCCCCCCCCTCCCCCCCCTGTAATGCCAGCGCGGCAGACAGACAGGTTCCGCACGAACTGCATATCTGCCCTGTTCCTCTGCGGCCCCTGCGCGCCCCGCGACCAGTCCGACCATCAGGTCACCCTCTAAAGCCGTGAGCGTGAGACAGGGCATGGCTCGGGTTCGCCTGCCCCCGTGGCCGCTGATGCGCCGCGTCTTCCCCTTTTACCTTCCTCGTCGCCTGTCCCCCCCTCCCCTGGCCCGTCCCCCCCCCCTTGGAACCTACATGCGTATCGTTAGTCCCCGCGTAAGGGTTCCCACACTACATGCCCTCTGCTTTGTTGTATAGTGGGCAGAATGCGTGCGGAGCACAGGTCACTAAGTTTTTCTTTAGAGGCCGCGAGACGTACTTATAGTGAACGTTTTCCTCCTAACACGGTCTCCCCTTAGCCTCCCCCCCCTACCCACACCTCCGCACCAGCCCCCACCACACGACCCATGCTTGCCTGTCATATGCCACGCACTGCAGCTTCTAGCATAAGTCTGCAGACGCACAAAACGGGGACTGAGGATGGAAAAAAAGGGGGGTGCTTGCAACCAATCAGACTAATGCTACTTGAAACTGCTAATGGTGTCCACCAAGGCAAAAGGGCCCCTGGCGCAGGAGGAAGGGAAGCAGACGACGCCATGTCACGAATAGTGATGACTGCACATGAACTCGAGCAAGATTAACATGATTCACACGAGTAGCAGCACTCGCACGAGTCTGCCACGCCAAGAAAACCTTGTGACACAAGCAAAAAACATCACGGGAATACAACGAGAGTCGGGGAGAACATTATTACAAACAATTCTTTATATGCCAGATTTGGGGAACGTAGCGACCAAAAATAATAGCTCGGCAACGTAGGACTGAATGGCCTCCAGACACGGCACCTCTATAAACGCGATTCCAGCCCCTGCCTTGGCACTTCCTGCAGTGTGCTTTGATCAGTACACACTGTGGAAATGGCCATTTGATATAGAGATACAATGTTAAGTTTACACAGTTTGTAATAATCAATGAAACACGACACCATGGACTCATGAGGTGAGTACCTTGGAGGTTCCCGAGATGCACCACACGAACGCACTTTCCCATCGAATATTGCACTTACTGCAGTGATAAAATCCATATTTCTGCTCCAAAAACTAAAGGAGAATAAATTGTTAGAATTCTCACGATCCGTTTTCACCAAAGTTTTGGTGAAACTTTGCAGTTTACAATGTAGTTTTGAGAAACCAACAACCAATCAGAAACTCCCTCAGGGCTCACTTTTCTATTAAATATTAATGAGGACAACACCTCCCCCCCCCCCAAAAAAAAAATAGAAAACAAAAAACCAAACAACAAAAAAAAAAAACACAAAAAAAAAAGTGGTGATTTTTTCCAGCCCATTTTCAAGCTTGAGAATAGCGGCAATATCCTCATATAGAAGTTCTCTTACTCGTCCGAGTTCTGAACGCTCATGTGATTGGTTTGAATACAATTATTGCCCATATTCCTTCGGTCACTTTTATTCGGCGATTAACCAAGTGATTGCAACTACTTGGGATTAATTACCACACCACATACTATATTATATGTATATATATAAATACATACACATAACTCGGAAGTACAATATCTGTAATTTGGGGGAAATTGTGGTTGCATTGGTAATCTCCCCACAACAAACCTGAAAGTTAGACCGTTTATTTCGCCGAACCACTGACTTCCGCGGCAGTGATTCGTTGTGCGTGGGTTCATCCGGATTACAATCCTCATCGTCGTCCGTCTCGCTGTCCGTCCTCTTGCTCTCATCCCCTCCATCGTCTTTACTGCCACCGACGGTCGTGGATAAGGAGAAGATCCTGCGGTCGAAGACGGGAGAGTAGATGGCGACGGGCCGGGAGAAGCGCACGAAGTTGACGGGTGTGCTGGGCAGGGTGTCTTTCAGAGGGCTGACGGATGGCGTCCTCGGGGAGTCCCATTTATCACCGCGATAAAAAAGCGTTTTGTGCCCGAGTGAGCATTGAACAGTGGCATCTACCTTTGGGTTCACTTGCACACCGAACTCTCTAGTGTTGGCCTTGCGGAGGCGCGGCGTTAGGTTCGGGTTCACTTGAGATAATATGGCTTTTAACTGCGCACGCTTATAAACGTCGAAATAATCGGGGGCATCTGGCGCAACATACAAATTGTTTCCCTTTTTGTTCCAGTTCTGGTGCTTAAATTTCCCGTTGCTGGGATAAAAGGGGAAATAGCCAGGATACCCTCCGCAGCTGTAAGGTGGAATGAGAAACTCCTCCATTGTAATGAGACCAAGAGCTAAGGCACTGCTGAATATTTATTTTCTTACGGAGAACACGCCTTAATTGGCGCTACTTAATTAGCATTGATCACGTGTGGGCGTGGCTCAGGGAGAGATTGCGGATGTGACGCATTAGCATCAGGTGCATTTTTTATTTTTATATTTAGCATTTAGCATAGTATTTGACATGACAAGTCAAGCCTTGGTTCCTCGGCTATCCTGCTTATCTTTAAAATAGCAATTTTACAGTGAAATATTTAGAGATGATCACTGTAATGTTCTTATAATAACTGAGAGACACCCAGTAATATTTGCAGTTTTAAAAATTATTTGTCACACCACAGGACGAGGTGAATTATAAATATCAAATATATAATATTTATAATAATTATTTTAAACATGTATTATATACATAAATATAAATATGTGTTTATAAACATTTTTAAATAAATAAAAAATAAGGTGATTAAAATAGATTTACAGAATAGTCTTTCCTTCTACTGACTCTTTTACTGGAGATTTGAATAGCAGTAATAGTTTGTCCGGTATGTTGCTAGGCATTCAAATAAGTGGGGGGTAATAAAAGGTGGATTTGAAAAGCCTCTGTGCCTCTGTTATGCAGTTTATGAATAGCAAACAGAGAGAACTAAACTAAAGGTTTATTAAGGGTCTTAAATTCTAGGTTCACTATAGTTCAAGCTGTTCAATCTAGGTTGCATTACCAGGTTAAGGTGTGTTTTTGTTTGATGATTGAGGAGGATATTTCCTGTTTTGTTTATTTCATAATTAAAAGAAAGTATGAGAAATCGGTTATTAACTGTATTGCACAATGGGTTGTCTTCAAGCACTGTTAGTAGTAGTCGTCGTTTAGCAGACCCTCTCATTCAAAGTAACTTTTACATTTTAAGAACAGCCCCATTGGATCAACTTAAGCAATAAGTGAGTCTTCAGTTCATGAATTAACAGCCTTTGGATTACCACCACCTCCACATACAGAGGAAGGCCTGAAACGTTTTAGACACAAATATGCGTCACTAAGTAAGTTCAGTGCTCAGTGAGTGTGTTGTTTTTGTTCCAGCTGAAAGCACACTTTGGATTTGTTTCTTTCGGCTCTTGTGTTCTCTCTTTCCATCCAACCATCTCTATTTATAATTAATCTATATGGAATAAAATCATTTTGGCTATAACGTTTCAGAACATTTATGTCAGTGTAACACAATATTATCATTCACTGTGATATGGAAAATACATTATGCTTCACCACCCAATATAAATTCATACAAAACTGACCTTTAACAGGTGACTGACAAACAAGCCTTGCAGGGAAACACAGGACTCACACCACTGATTTTTCCTCGTATTGATGGCACAAGGTAAGGAGATGTGTTGTAAAATGAAGCTGTGATATTTAGGTGTTAAAAAATAATATTTTGTGATTTTTAGGTGATTCATAATGTTTGGTGATTCTAGAGAGCAGTAGTTCCTATAAACAGAACATTAGAAACATAGAAATATTTTTTCCCTATCAAAGTAATAAATTATTAAATTAATTGAATTACAGTATGTACATTGGCAGTAAATGTGACTGTAATATTGATGTTTTGCCTGAGCCAGACAGGCCAACAGCCCAGATAATGTGAACATGGCCCCTTCAGAGGGCCAAATGGGTGGTTTAAAGCTAATAAAACAATCCCAGGGAACATATTATTGGCATTAACATATTACAATGGCAGTTTTTCCTTCTGGTACCGATCGCGCAGGTGCACAATGTCATTAGCCTTCCAGATGGAGAGAGTTTCCATAAATGCAGTCTGATATATGACACAGACAATTCAATTAAATGCATGTCTGTTTCCAAGTACATATTACAGTACTTTTACTGTAAAATGTTGATTTTTTTTACTTAATCAAGCTCTAGCTATTAAAAATACACCTGTTTAGCACTTACACAGAATACAGTTGAAACTGTGCAAAAGCATCCAAAACAATATTGGACTGACCAATTCAAAATGACCATATGAAGGATTTAAAAAAAAAAAATCTATGCATTTTTTTAATACAATTTACATGTCCGGACTGTTAACATTAATGTAATCTACTGTAGCTGTATTTCATTCATAAATTGAAAGTCATTGGATAACCCGTTTGGATTACTGGATAACTAGGTGATCAGTATTCCTAAAACATGTGGTTCATTCATAGGTTTTGAAGTCTTAAAAGATATTCAACTGACCTTTAGAGCCACTGAAGAAATCATAAATTGTTTGTTGTTGTTGTTGTTATACTGTATAATCATATTTGCCCTATCATACACAAGCAGGAGGAAATGTGTTATTATGGAGGCTGGAATTGCGCAGTGCTTGGATACCTATTTACCCGTCAAGTGCCTGGGTAATAATTGATAGATTTCCTGAGAGGACAAAAACGGGCCCAGATGGGGCCAGGTGGGTTATACCACAGTCGCAAACGGCCCGGAGTGAGGTAAGAGACACAGCTCACTTGTTTAACAGTTGGAAAGTTGTCCAGTTCTCTGACACCATGAAAGTTACATGGATTGTTTTGGCGCTTGTGTTGTTCAGTCAGCTACAGTGGACAGCAGCTGTTCCAGGCGCAGGACTGCACACATGGGATAGATTTAGCAAACTTCCATATCCCGGTGACAAAGCCTTCCTCTATGACACTTTCCCTGACAAGTTCATGTGGGCTGTCGGCACCGCTGCCTATTCAGTTGAAGGAGCCTGGGAGAAAGACGGGAAGGGTAAGTCTATCTGGGACACTTTCACTCGCGGAGGGACCCGGGTATCCAGAGGCGACGTGGGCAGTGACAGTTATCACAACATCCCGGGAGATCTCCGAGCCCTGCAGCAACTTGGAGTTAGTCACTACCGTTTTTCTCTGTCCTGGCCGCGCATCTTCTCCAACGGCACCAAAGAAAGTTACAACAAAAAAGGTGTGGACTATTATAAAAATCTAATTCGTGGATTGAAGGAAATTAAAGTTATGCCCGTTGTGACTTTATATCATTGGGACCTGCCAGACAGTTTGCAGACCCTCTTTGGAGGCTGGAGCAATTTGATTATGGTCGAACTTTTCAGAGAATATGCAGATTTTTGTTTTAAAACATTTGGATCTGATGTGAAATTTTGGATTACCATTGACAATCCTTTTGTTGTGGCCTGGCATGGATATGGAACTGGGGTTGTGGCACCTGGTATCAAAAATGACTCCGATTTGCCTTTCAGAGTTGGACATAATCTACTGAAGGTAATTAGAGCCACATAATCAAATGTTTATTATTTATGTATTTAATTAACACATTTATAGATACAAATAGGAGGGAAGACAAAATTGCACACGTCTATGTCTGGATAATTTTCTAGGTCTTCCTATGGGGGTGTGTGTATATCTTATTATATAGACCTTGAAATAGTGTTTCAAGGTATTAAAAAATAATACATAAAATACATATCCAATAATGAAATATAGTGTTTTATATGATAATTACGAAGAATTATTGTAATTACTGTTAAAACTAAAAAAAATCAAGTATTAAAAAAATGAATATGAAATATATTTTTTGACATTTTCTAGATCATAAGGTTGTTTATATATGTATATATATATATATTATAATATATAATATATATTAATTATATTACACACATTTAAAAATTACATTTTATCTATAATATATGTGTGTGGTGTCGGTGTGGTGTCCTGGTTAATGATCCAAAAATATGTTTATAAAAACAAAAATATATTAAAACATCTCTTTCAAGGTTAGAATGATATTGTTAATCTTTGTTTAATTATGTTTGTTCAATTTATGTAAAAGTGCAGCATAGACATGTTTTCCAAATATAATGTATTGCCACATTTTGTATTTATATATTTAATTTTTTTCTGATCTGCGTTGTCTTCTAGGCTCATGCAGCAGCCTGGCACTTGTATGATGACCGGTATCGTTCCAGTCAGGGTGGGCGAGTGTCCATGGCTCTGGCCTCCCACTGGATCAAACCTAGCAGAACCAGACAGGAGAACAGCAAAGCCTGTCAGTGTTCTCTGGACTTCGTGCTCGGCTGGTTCGCCCGTCCGTTGTTTGTGGATGGAGACTATCCACCCTGCATGAAACGCAATTTGACCCACAGACTGCCGTCCTTCACGGAGACCGAAAGCTTGTATGTTAATGGAACGGTGGACTTCTTTGCCCTGTCTCACGGACCTGCTCTTAGTTTTCAGCTGATCAATGACAGTCTGCGCTTTGGCCAGACAGAAGACCTAGGTCTGAGGATGCTGCTGTACTGGGTCCGAGCCGAGTACAACAATCCTCCCATCTTTGTGGTGGAGAGTGGCTGGTATGGAAGTGGCAACACGAAAACAAAGGATGCCAAGCATATGTACTATCTAAAGCGCTTTATTATGGAGACTCTAAAAGGTAAATGGATTAACTGAGGGTGTTTGATGAAATGATAAGGATAGAATTAATGACAATAGATCATATATCAGCCAGTATATGGGCATTTTGAGATCATCTCATATATCTTTTAATTGTTAAAGGAGCATTTATGATGTAGGCTATTCAGGCTTATTTAGCATTAAAGGAGTTCACCCAAAAATTAAAATTACCCCATGAATTACTCACCCTCAAGGCATTCTAGGTGTATATGACTTTCTTTTTTCAGACGAAAGAGTTATATTAAAAATTGACTTTGATCTTCCAAGCTGTTTAATGGCAGTCAGCGGGTGTTGCAGTGCATCAGTCCAAAAGAAGTGAAATAAAACGCGTCCATCCATAATAAAAAGTGTCTCACACGGCTCCGGGGGGTGAACAAAGTCCTCCTGTAGCGAATCGATGTGTTTTTGTAAGAAAAATAACCATATTTAAAACGTAATAATCAATTTAATCTAGCTTGCGCTCACTGTTGTACACGAAAGCATCTCAGGGTGGATGACGTATGGACGTCGGTGTTGCGCATGCGCCGCTCAGAAGTAACAAACGCAGAAGCGCAGGGGAGAGATCAAAAACAAAAGAACGGTCACTAATTAGAAGTACAAAACGAGGATTTGTAAAGAAGAATGTCGGAGGATTTTGATATAAGCCAAGAGGAGGCTGGTTTTCCTTTGCTAAAGTAAGGATACTTTGCTTCCTTTGCTCCTGTTAACAAACGTTGGTTTTCACGAGACTCACCGGCGCATGCGCAACGCCGACCTCATACGTAATCCTCCCGGAGCTGCTTCCATGTACAACTGTTAGTGCAAGCTAGATTAAAGTGATTATTATGTTTTGAATATGAATTTTTTTTTTTTACAAAAACGCATTGATTAGATACAGGAGGCTTGTTCACCCCCCCCCGGAGCAGGGTGTGAGGGCACTTTTTATTACTGGATGGAGCGGCTTTATTTAAATTCTTTTGGATGATGAACGCAAACACCCACGATGACATTAAACAGCTGGAAGATCAAAAGTCAAGTTTAATATAACTCGATTGATTCATCTGAAAGAAGGAAGTCATATACGCTTAGGATGGCTTGAGAGTGAGTAAATAATGGCCTCATTTTAATTTTTGGGTGAACTATGCCTTTAACAATTCACATTTCACAATTAGTAATTGATTATAAACAATAATTGTCTTCTCTTTAAAGCAATCCGCTTTGACAGAGTAAATGTGATTGGCTACACAGCCTGGTCTCTGTTGGACGGGTATGAGTGGTATCGGGAATATGGAATACGACGAGGGCTATTCTATGTGGATTTCAACAGTCCTGATCTGAAAAGAGAGCCAAAGACATCTGCCACTTTCTATAGCAAACTCATAGAGAAGAATGGATTCCCTCAGCTGCCCGAGAACCGCCCTGAACAGGGCGTCTTTCACTGTGACTTTGCCTGGGGAGTTGCAGCCAACTCGATACAGGTACAGGCTTTTTTTTAATGCACACTTTAATGCATAGCATATCACTTCAGAGAGAGCGACTGACAATGGAATTTAGCCTTTTGGCTAACTCTGGTATATTTATGTTTATTTGAATGTTGATTAATGTCATCGTTCCTTTTTAAAAAAAAAAAAAACTGTGACAGTTAACCTCAGATTACATCTAACTGCACACTTCGGCCCAGCAAATCAAACTTAGATCTTTTTTTTTTGTCCCATTCAAAGGTCACTTCTATAGAACTTAGATTCTGTGTAGATCCTACAATGCATTTAACTTTTATCTTTGAACTTTGTTCAAACTTCAAACATTTATAAATATAATTAGCATATTTTTGAAAACTAGTTTTATTTCAACTCTTTTCATATTTTGTATCTAAATCATCTGAATGTTTTCTGATCCTGTTTTGAAGGTTGATACTATACCTACCCAGTTTGCCGACCCTAGCGTTTACATCTGGAACATTTCTGGTAACGGAGAGCTGACAAAGGTCCCGGGTGTACTGGCGTCCCCTATGCACAGGACACACCACTGCGCCGATTACGGCAGCATTCTCCAGCAGGTGTCTGATGTGCACCGTATGCAGGTCTCACACTTCCACTTCTCCCTCAACTGGTCCTCCATCACCCCAACAGGCCGGATGTCTGATGCTAACGAAACACTTCTGAGATACTACCATTGCTTTGTCAGTGAGCTACAAAAGGTTAACATAATCCCTGTTGTGACCCTTTGGCATCACACCGGGAAACTATCCAGCCTACCAGCACCCATTGAGGCTGGTGGCGGCTGGCAGAGCGAGGAGACAGTCCAGGCCTTTGCGAAATATGCCAGGTTGTGTTTCCAACAACTAGGAGCTCATGTCAAACTGTGGATCACGCTGAATGAACCTAACGATGAGGATCTTGAATACACTGTGGGTCACCAGCTGCTCCGTGCGCATGCTTTAGCTTGGCACGTCTATGACAGCGAGTTTCGCAAAGCCCAAGGCGGTAAGGCATCACTGGTTCTTCATATGGACTGGGTCGAACCTGCGTTTTCTTTCAACAGAGAAGACGTTGAGCCTGCAAACCGAGTCCTGGACTTTCGAGTCGGCTGGTTTGCAGAGCCCATCTTCGGTAGTGGCGATTACCCAGAGGTGATGCGTAGTTGGCTCCAACAGCGAAACAATATTGATCTCTTCAACTACCACTTACCCGCATTTAGCGATGAAGATCGGCTGTTGGTTAAAGGAACCTATGATTTCTTCGCCATCAGCCATTTTACTACCTCAATGGTGTATGATGGAGTGGAAGACAAATACACTTTCAAGGACAAGCTGCAGGTACAGCTGATATCTGATGTGACCTGGATCATGTCTCCAAGACGCAACTCTCCTGTGGTCCCCTGGGGTCTTCGCAAGGCACTGAACTGGGTTAACTCTCGATACAAAGGGGTTCCCATTTACGTGATGGCCAATGGTGTTCAGGAGGACATTGCTAGGTTTAAGGATAGCTTGCGCGTCTACTACCTTTACAACTACATTAATGAGGCCTTGAAAGGTAAGAAACCATGTAATGTTAGGTATTACACACCAATAGGTAGCTCTGGGGAGGCTTATACCGATCCCAATTTTTAGCTTTTATCAAGAGCAGTTTATTGAACCGTTAGACAAAATCTCTCTCCCAATAATATGTCTTATGAAGGTAATGTTTAAATGTTCAGTTTTATGATCAAAGATCTGTAGTTTTTATTGTGGGGTGCAAAACATATAATGCGATGCAATAGAACGATGATTGAAAGATATACACATCTATTTTTCTCAAAAGCCTTGTGTATAATATTTGATATACACATTTTAACATGATTTTTCCTAAAATGTTCATGTGCACCATAACCTGAAGGTGAATGTTTTAAGAATTTTACAAAAAGGCCTTTAACTTGCTAAAAAATAAAAAGTATAAACTATCAATCAGATGACAGAAGGCATGTAGTAGAATGTGTACAACAGGTTTTTCAGCAAAGTTTTTTTTGTATAATTTATATAATATTGTAGGCTTTAACATATGCTAATTAGGTTATCCTGACATCACGTGGCTATTTTTTGTTTTTATTGGCTCTATTAAAAACATTTCTCATACATTTGAATACAATTAAAAGGAAATGTTATTTATTCAGATTGTTTAAAATATTAAGATTATTAAGATTAAAAACAAATCATATACTGATATTAAATGTAACTCATAGTCATCATTTTTACTTATTATAAGTGTGATTAAACTTACCATTTGTTTCAATATTAGTATATGTTGTTCATTTATAATATACAAATCTATCAAATCTATAATAAAATGTTATATTTGAATTTTACATCATCTAATTGTTTAAGATTTGTTTTTGTTTTTTTAGTTTCCCAGTACAGTAACTCACTTGGATAAGTTCTGATGACTCAAAGCAATGCCATTTCTATTTAGAGGCGCAAAGCTCACATTGTACGCACACATCCACACACAGCAGCTTAATTATTAAGCAGAAAACTAGGGGAACAGTTTGCTGATCTCAGGAAAAATAGCAAGCCGCTCTTTATCTGAGCTTTGGAAAAAAATATTTGTTTACTCTTCCCAAAACACTGGCGAGGCCTTATTTACCTTGTCATCTGAATTCGCTTTATAGTTACATCATGAGTTCATTTCAGTCGTTTTCTAACCTCTGATTTGTTGTTTTAGCATATACGCTGGATGGAGTCAATCTGAAGGGCTATTTTGCATATGCATTCAGCGACCGGCGGGACCCAGGCTTTGGCATGTATGGTCATGTGCAGGAGGAGGTCATTTCAAAATCTTCACTGGCCCATTACAAAAACATCATACACCACAACGGCTTCCCTGCCCCAGGCACACCTCAACAACAGTGTCCCCTTGCTCCAGTGCACGGCTCTGGCCGTTTTGTCCTTACCAAGCAGCCTGTCGTTGGCTTTCTCTCTCTGGTGAGCTCTTGCATGCTGATCACAGTGGGCCTGGTTATCTACTACTCAGTCAAGAGACACAAATTAACCACCAAAAAATGAAAGGAAATGGTTCCAGTGGACTCTTGTATCTCTAATTTATTTGTTTTAATGGTTAGTTTGACAACCTACATATTATGCTTTTAACTCTATCTTAAATTGTAGTACTTATGGAATTTCCTAATGGGTACTACATGAACCAGGAAGACCTGGATAATTACTTAACTGCAGCTTTACCGTGTAAAAACACTATTTATTTGTAAGCAAAAAAGTATATTTGCAATATTTGGTCAAGTCTGCACAAAGGTTTTCTATTTTGCATGAGTTGTAAAATAAAAGTTATGGGGGAAAAGTATTTTATTCTGTTCTGGTGTATTACAGGCCTTACTATAGTTAGCTTAGCTAAGTAATGTCACGCTCATACTCACATTGTCTAATGTAATACTTTATAATGTATTAAATAAACATTTAATGTTGTACTTAGTGTCATAGTAAAGTAACTGTGATATCTATAAGTACTCTTATAATTTTCTGTACCCTATCTTGGCCTTTTTAAGTTATATTTACATATAAAAAATTATATTTAGCTTTTCTAATATTTATATTTGCAATTTCCATTCCAATCGTGCTTTACACTGAAGGTTTTGCTCATTTCATCCTCCATATGAAATTCTGTACCTCTTTGATTAGATACCCAAATAGCAATAACAGCAGGCCAAGAACATTTGAAATGGCTTTTATTATGAAAAACAAACAATTAATACATCTAATTCTTTTAGGCTACAGTGGCTCAGAACATAAAGTTGTCAAGTCCATCTTCCATAAACTTCTTGTAGATGGCCATGAATTTAGCTACAAAAGCCTCCAGGTGGTAGACTGCTTTGCTGCCCAGCTGCAGTCTGTGTTCGTAGTATGCCGCCATCTGAGCCACCTCAGCCTTCAAGTGTCCATCACAGTTACTCAGCAACTCTGTCACCAGGCCCTTAAATGCCATGCAAAGAAACAGTGTTAATGCAGTGACTCTTAACCATTTTTATTTAACCCTGAAAGTTTAATTCTATTTCACAGTATAAATTATTTCTTTATGCTCTAAATAAGCAGCTGTACCTTCATGATGACTTCTGGCGGGATGCAGTGAGTCAGAAGTTCATACAATCGAGCCCGAACTTCCAAAAGTCTGCAAAAATACAATAGACAGTTTAGTTTACATCTATACCACTTAAAAACATACCAGGTTATTGAAACCAAAATTGTTCAAATCTATCATAATGTAAAGGATCCAAACCAACTGACATATTGTTGACTCAAAGGCAAGGGATTGCCTTTAAACCCTAAAAAGGACTTTGAACCCCTAAAAATCAATGCACGCATTTCATATATGTTCTGACCTTTGAGGGCTCTGCTGGCTGACTATAGCATTAGCGGTCTCTCTGAGGTAAACCTCCCAGTCTGTCTCAGGGATGTCCTGGTCTGGAGAGAATGGATACCTGCAGAAAAGTCAATTTGGGAAAAGATTACGTAAACTGTAAGTGTGGCATACACTTCAGGTGAGTTACGTTCATTCAGAGGCTTCATTTGTGGTTATCATTGAAAAACTGAATAACATTGGGCATGTATTTAATTCTCTGAGATCTTTAGTCTTGTTGACTTACTGTTGAACTCTGCAGGCCTCACACATCAGCAGGGCTTTACGAAGGTTACGGCCAGATTTGTCAGCGATCAGTCTGGCCAGTTCAGGAGGAAGCAGCAGCCCCTCCTTCCTGCACACGCCTGACAGAACACTGCACACCTGAGAGGAATAAGGTTTGTTGTTTTTTTTTTTGTTTTTTGTTTTTTTTTTTTTTTTTTTTTTTTTTTTTAATGAGTGTGACATTACTTAGCTAATTCATATATTTAAGAAAGAATGTTTATGCTCATCAAGGCTGCATTTATTTGATTAAATTAAAAAAGCTGTAATATTGTGAAATATTATTACGATTTTTAAAGAACATTTTTCTATTTTAATATATTTTCAAATGTAATTTATTCCAGTGATGCAAAGCTGAATTTTCTGCAGCCATTACTCCAGTCTTCAGTGTCACATGATCCTTCAGAAATTCATATAATGTGCTGATTTGGAGCTCAAGAAACATTCTCAAATTTTCAATGTTGAAAAAACAGTTGTTACTGCGTAAAAATTTGTGTGGAAATTTCGGGATGTTTTTTTTTCAGGATTTTTTGATGAATAGAAGTTCAAAAGAATTGCATTTATTTGAAACATCATTTTTTGTAACATTATAAATGTCTTTAACGCCACTTTTAAATAACTTAAAAATGCATGCTTGCTGAATAATAGTAATTTCTTTAAAAAAAACCTGCTTCACCTCTTCCACACTTGGCAGGGGGACTCTCACAGCCAGACACCTGCTCCTAATGGGGCCAATCACTTTTGAGGTGGAGTTACAGCACAGGATCAATCGACAAGTGGACATGTACTTCTCCATCGTACGGCGCAAGGCATGCTGGGCATCTTTAGTGAGACGGTCCACCTCCGTCAGCAGCACCACTGTAAATACATTTGATCATTGCCACTACTCTTATATTACGGTTATAGAAGTGTCCGGATCATTAATATAAGATGATCAAATCCAGACGCAGCTCTTAGCTATTTAACATACAGATTAATGATTTAACCCAATGAAAGAACAAAGCCAAACCTTTGAACTCCCTCTGAGCACTGGACTGAATCTGCTGAGACTGGGCAACAGTTTTGATCAGCTCCTGAATGACCACACGATCACTGTTTCCAGCATCACTGAGGAAAACAGATCAGACATGAGATTCTGCTAGTAAAGGCACCCAACATACACAGAGTCGAGTAAATCTCTTCATTACCTTGGATTCAGCTCTAGATGGTAGTTGCTGGCAACTGTGTTGATTTCAAGCTTCTTTTTAGATGGAGTCTGCAAGAGACGAACAGTGATAGTTAATAAGCTATATCATTAGACAATCGTTTAAAGCTTAATAGTTGTATTTATTTCTTTAATACCGTGATGGACTGGTGTTCAATCCTAAGTTTCTCGACCCCGGGTCCGTACAGCTCTCTGAGCAAACACATGATCCGGGTTTTCTTACCAGCACCAGTCGGTCCATAAACCAACAAGTGTGGAAAATCACCACACTGGACCTGTCAAATGTAACAGTGAGAGATCACTGTATTATCTAATGCCTAATTAAAGACAGCATAAGCACATTTCAATCTAACGTTATATCACAGCTATTGCAAACTACTGTTGCTGCAATGGTAAACACATCATTTAAAGTGTTTTCTTCCAGAAGAGATCGTAATGATGTGATTAAAATGTAATTCATATTTAGTTGTTTACCGAGTCTGACATAAACACCACCAACACCAGTTAGCGGCCTAAGTTATATACAGTAGTCTGCTTTTTACCAGATTTTTGAGCTGGTTTGCTTGCTCCTTGTGGTAGTCGAGTTTAGCCAAGGACGATGGTCTGTATTTATCCACCCATAAACTCATTTTCCTCCCTGAGTGACGAGAATATCGCGCCTCTGCAAAAATTGAACAATATTATGTTATTGTGAGCTGCCTGCTCCAGCGAAACATATAAACCCGCGCAGCGCCGTCAGACCGGCAACTACAGGGAGCGAAGAGGGACAAGTGCTTTCGCGTTTTGTAAAACTCAATGCATTGCTGCGTTCTGCGCAAATAAAATATACACAGAAATCCTTCAAGCGTTACATAGCACACTAGAAATTTTTAGTATACATTATTTAAAATGTAGTGGGGGGGGGGGGGTTATGATGATGCCTGGCTAGCCTTATTATCATCAAATGGTCGTAAGCTAATGATATGGCCATGACAAGAAATAAAAAGTAATATAGGCTGAATAATAATAGTAATATAGGACTTATAGGTAGGTGGAATTAACATTCTTATTATGATATATGGCCAGTATAGGTGCAGGGTAGATTTATACAGTTCATTTATCCAGTCGATGGCGATTCTGAGGTAGTTTGCTAGTTAGAAAAGCAGAATGAGCGTCTCAGTCACCGTTGTCGCCAACACTTTTAGCACGCAACTAGATTTTGTGCTACAAAAATGTGGTAACTCTCTTTCAAAATGAAGTATAGATTGTTGTTTTACCCAGAGTTTAACGTGGTATGCGCGGTGAAAAACACGATAACTCGGGGTTAGTGTGAAAAGCCACACTGAACAAAAAGCGATTTTGACAGACGCCTGTCCCCCTGATGGCATGTAAACAGTATTACAGTATTGTCAGAGAACAACCTTATGTAACAGCAGTTCATGTCAGTGAGGGACCACCCCAGAGGAAGCACTTCACTAACTTACCTGTCTGGATTGCTGAAGACTCAGGTAACAGTTTTTCTATACTCATACACCACTAAACAGACTTATTTCGTCTACATCTTTTGTGTAGGTTCTGCTTCTCTGTTTTTTTTTCCTTCAGAGAAAAAGAGATTAGTGATTGCACAAGTTTCTGGAAAAATCTCAACAAATACAGGTGTGGTCAAAATTTTACATACACTTTGCAGTTTCTGCAAAATGTTCATTATTTTACCAAAAATAAGAGGGATCATACAAAATGCATGTTATTTTTTATTTAGTTCTGACCTGGAATAAGATATTCACATAATAAGACATAATATAGCCCACAAGAGAAAATAATTCATATGTTTGATTCTTAATACTGTGTTGTTACCTGGATGATCCACTGCCGGTTTTTGTTTTGTCATACAGTCATTGTTGGAAAGGATTCAAATATGCAAAAGATGCTGGAAAACCAAAGAATTTGTGGGACCTGAAGGATTTTGCTGAAGAACAGCAGGCAGTTTAACTGTTCAGGACAAACAAGGGACTCATGAACAACTATCACACAACAGAAAGACAGCTGTGGATCATCCAGGTAACAACACAGTATTACAAATCAAGCGTTTTGACTTTTGAACTTTTTTCGAACATTTGAACGGGGTCATTTTTACTATTATTTTCTCTTGTGGACTTATTCAGTTCTAAATAAAAAATGACATGCAGTTTGTATGATCCCTCTTATTTTGGTAAAATAATTAACACTTTGCATTTATGTAAAATTGACCACAAAATGTATTTCATACTTGAATGAAAGAGCAATATAATTTTCTTCTAGGTGTTTAGTATGTTGCAAAATGTAGCAGTCTTGTTAATATGAAGATCACAGCCCTATTGAGAAGTTTAAATTGTACCTTCTAGAAGATTTTGGATTTTGAAAGCTTTATTAGTTTAAGTGTTTTTTTATTATTATTTCAGGTCAATTCCTATCACAGTAGTTCTTAATGATTTTGAGGGAACAATGTTCACTCAACATCTAATCTTCACACAACAGAGCACAGACATCCTCCTGCACACACAGGTGCAAAGCATCCTTCCATTTTATTTTTATTTTTCCATTTATTTTTTTGCATTTGCTTGTTTGTATTTCTTGGGGAAAAAAGAGGTCTTAATCATGCAGATGATATATTAAAAGTGTACCACTAGATAGCAGTAACAGCTTTATTTAGAGATGCTTGTACACATTTTTATGTTTTTTTTTATGGAGGTCTAATACCTGAAGAAAGCTATATATGTACACTACTTTTCAAATGTTTGGGATACGATTTTTTTTTAAGGAATTAATACTTATATTCAGCAAGGATGTATTAAATTGATCAAAAGTAACAGTAAAGACATTAAAATGTTATAAAGGATTTCTGTTTAAAAAAAAATACTGTTCTTTTGAACTTTCTATTTATCAAAGAATCCTGAAAAACGTATTATGGTTTCCACAAAAATATTAAGCAACTATATTGTTTTCAACATTAATAATAATAAAAATATGTCTTTAGCATCAAATCAGCATTGATTTCTGAAGGATCATATGACACTAAAGACTGGAGTAATGGCTGCTGAAAATTCAGCGGTTGTCGTCACAGGAAATATAAATTAATTAAAATATTATAAAAAAGAAAATAGTTGTTTTAAATTGTAGTAATGTTTCCCAGTATTACTGTTTTTACTGTATTTTTGTAAGAGACATGTTTAAAAGACATTTGAAAAATCTTGCCAACCCCATACTTTTGATCAGTGGTGTAAGATATCTGCTGTCAGATTAAAAATGAAGCATGTATTGTAGTCTGTGTTGGATAGGTAATGCAGTTCAGGAGATTGTTCTAACCGCGTGGTGTTTAAGTGATTAATCAGTTTGGGATGTGATCAGATGCAGGAGTTCTGGGGCAAGTTCAAGCTCAAACCGGTGCGCAATGTTTTGCTACGGTTTCCGGTTTGAAAGACATGTTTCCTGGAAACGGTGTGCAAACGGGGTTTGAGATGCGTTTTCTCTTGTTTGCTGGGTGTGTCAAACATGTCAGCCCAAACAGCAGCAGCATGTATATAAACCACGTGGTATTAAAGAGACAGCTGCACAATGTAATTAACATCCAAATAAATTCACAAGAGCAAGTATATTGTTTGCACATGTTTATTTACATTAAAGGCAAAATAACTGAAATAATAAGGGCACAAGTATAGATCTGAAACTTCTTTAAGTCTGTCTAAATATCATTTAGTAATTGCAATGTCTTCTGGTCCATATCCTTTCCTTAGGCAGGTGTGCTAAATATGATTAATGTAACTATAAAAATTACTATACATATTTTTTTTTGTTTATTTGACAAAAAAAGTAGTGAATACACTCTATTCGTCAAGGATAACACAATAAAGTTTAAAACAAAACTTATTTCCATTGTGGCCCTTGATGTAAAGCACAAACTTCACTCCCGGTAACAGGAACACTGGCACTGCATTATAAATACAAAAATTACAATAAAATTCCACATCTACAAAAATGTACAGTCACAAATAACCACGTACGTAATACAAATTCATCAACAAAACAACCTACTTAAGAACAAACTTTTAGCTTTTAAACTAAAACTAACCATATTCGAAATACCTTTAATGTCCAGAGGTAACTTATTCCACAAAAGTGCCCCAGAATATCTAAAAGACCTACGACCATACATAGTTTTAAAACGACATAATGTAATATCCATGAGACTTTGCCTAGTTTTATAACAATGTTGCTCATTTACCCTAGGAAAAAATACATTAAAATATGAATATTTCATCCTGAAATGCGAGGCAAATTTTGGATCACAATAATTAGAAACCACAGTTTCCACAAATCCCTTCATTTGATTGGGATGTTCTCTTTTATTCTGGAGGGCAAGGGCAGTGACTGTAACATCCAGCGTATTTTGCAGTATTAAACACGTATGTATACCGATTTCATCAGGCTCCAAAAATTCTTCAAAAAGAACACAAAGAATGGCCTTCTCAGTTGCAACTCTTGCGTCATCAGAACAGGGTGTTCAACGCACCACCGTTTCCGTTTAAAAAACGTTTTGCACCGTTTTTGTCAGCCCTGGTTTTTACTTTCCCCAGAACACATTTCAAGAACATATTGTTATGAATTCTAAGAATGCACTTCTTGCTTTTTGCATCACTGTTAGTCTGTTTTCTGTCACTGCAGCTCAGAGACACTTTGAAGCCCCAGAAGGTTTTATTTATATCTCTGGGTTGTGAGTTCGTGGCACAAGGATGAACATGCCATGTGGCTTCATTATGCCTCTTAAATGAAAGCATGACAACTATATGAGTAGACTTTTACATTTTTACAAGAGAATGTAAGTAGCGTTTGCCCATTAGGGAGTAGTGGATGGCTGCAATTGGCATTGGTTCAGTATGCGGTTGCTATAGGTGTTCTTGAGTTAATTCATCTATATTTAAATTAAAGCTCCACATTAATTAGGGGTTTGTTCGAATTCAATAATCAGTTTGGAATTAGCAAGCAATTCACACTTACAGCCGTATTATATATATCATTTTTTATTACATAAATGAGGGAAGACTAATAGTTCATCTTCATTGTGATGTGTAAATATAACCTACACTGATGTGTTTTGTTTCCCCACAATTATGAATAATATATTGCGTTCTTGGCTTATAAAATGCTGCATGAGCTTTATCTGCTCTCAGTGATGCCAAGGTGTTGTTAAAAGTGGGTCAGTCTGTCATTCTTCCTTTCTTGTTCTATTTTAACTTTCTCTAACCACATGGTCAGGGCCAGTTTTTCTCTGTGGGAATGTAATGCGGGTTGTCTCGTGATCAGAGTAAAATCAATACTCTGCTGTATTGAGAATCAGAAAGCTGTGATGACTATTAGTTTCCACTGGAATGCTGTAAAATGTTTTAGAGTTATTAAAGCACTTGTTACATCATTGAGAATCTTAGAATGGACTCTAATACATGTGTTTTGTTCCTCAACTCTGTTTTGAGTATTGTAATTCTTGACCAAAGCAATTCCAGGGGCAGTTAAAAACATGTTCTGTTACAGTTTTGTGACTCATACATTCTCCCCGCACCCCCATGATCCTGGCATTGATGGTGACCCTCAAAAGGAATTATTGTGAGGAAAGAAAGAGAGAGGCTTTGATGCAGTAGATGGACAGAGACAGAAAATGAAGAGCAGAATGTTTTTGGGGGGCCACGGAGGCCATATTTAACACTAGGAACATGCTTTCCACAGACCGAACACTTCCAGGAAATTAACAAATAGCTTTGTGCTGTGGCACTCATGTCTGTCCCAGGCTGCTTAGTGGTACTCAGTGTTGGTTCTCACATAGGGGCGTCTTTGACCAACTTCTGGGTCTTAAAACAAGAAAGCCTCCAATCTTTCCCCAGTAATAGCGACAATTCGAAAAAAAGAACCCTCATTTAATGCCTGGCGACGAAGCCACTTCCTGTTCGTTTACAACCCCAGATCTCCAGATTCCCAAACACACAGCTCCAGTGTGTGTGAGTGAGTGTATGGGTGTGTGTGTGTGTGTGTGTGTGAGAGAGAGAAAGGGGGCTATTTTTACCCTTGTGAGGCTGGGGGAGTGTGGAGAACACATAGAGTCATGGAATGTCTTCAGCTATGAATTGCAGCGTGTCACACGGAGACATGCACCGACAGACAGCCAGACAGACACGTTCACACAGACACACTGCAGCACAAGCATACACTGCAGTGCTTTCAGCATTCATTATATGTTCATGTTGCTGCAAAGCTCACTCAATCATAGAAGAGAACTCTTCCACAATTCATTAGCTAGATTTTAATTATAGAAAGAAACTAAATTTGCAACTGAGTTAAAAATGACCCTTTTTTATTATGAAGGGGAAAAAAACACAATTTTGAGAAATAATAAGGTGAAAAAGTTATTTTAGAGGAAGCTGAATGATCAGTGATGTTTCATGCGTCGTATAGTTGATCTTTGTCGTATAGCTGTCACTAATGATTATTTTGGTAATCGAGTAATCGGTTGATTATTCTGACGATTAATCGAGTAATCTGGTATTTTTGTGGTAATAAAAATAGACCTAAGCAAACAACAAGCGACTTACTTAAAATACATATATAATAGCAATGAGGCAATAATAATTGGTTCAGATAAAATATCACAAGCAAGTTATCATATGGTTTTATTGAATGTTAAAATTCATAATGTAGTAAAAAAAAACAATACAATCATTACTTATGTACGTTATGTATTATATCAAATGCCAGCAGAGAGCGCCAATGGCCTGACGATGTTTTTACACATTACAGTGCGATCTGACTAAACAACATTTAATACAAATTTCCACTAATTCTTTAATATTTGACCACTTCTTTATGATAGAAAAATGCTACAGCCACTGTCATTTCTTGAACAAGAACATGTGAACATCAAAACATGCAAATTCAGAGTGAGGGTTTAAACTTTTATTTTGAAGTCAAGATGAACAGTTAGCATATTTAGAAAAGTAATGATGTATTCTCCTGTGTTGGTGTAGGTTTATAAATGATTTACCTTTAAATCTGATAGAATGGTGCACATTGTTCCCAGATGAATGTTATTAGCAACTCAGACTCACAGCATATACAAAGATGGAGTTTGAGACAGTCCGTGGATGTAAATGATAACTGTTTGTGTGGAGCAGCATTTACTGTGAACGGAGCCGCTCAGAGATGCAAATAACCTACACGCATATGAATAAAGCGCATATTAAACCCGCAGCGCATATATTTATTTAATTGAATCGCAGCCTTTGTGAATTCACAATAGCACTATGCTTTATTATGATTTTTAAATGGTTTTAATATTTCATTCTGCCTTAGAAAACTGTCTAATAATGCTTTTCATGGATTCTCGTCTGTGGAATGCACCACTTCCGGTATTTTGGGCAAAATGCAATCGGGATTTTTTTTTATAATCGAGTACTCGAAATGTATTATATTTTACTCAAGGAATTGTGACAAAGTAGCACCATGGCATTCCCTCTTGTTCTGTGTCATTTATTTGATGTTTTGATGCTTGTTGGTGGCCATCAGTTCTGATACCTAGTTGTGTATGTTTTTGAAATGGTTACCATGGCAAACATTCCAAATCTTATAGCACAAAAAACGAGTGCTAATTTAAAACATTTCAAGAACTATACGTTACAAGCTCATATTATAGCTATGTTCTAAGATACTGTGCTATAGGTAGTTCCATTATATTTTCATCTCTTTACTGTATTCATTGAATGACACCTTTTAAGAAGTAAAACCAATTCAACCAGGGCTTCCAGGTTGCCCTGATGTCTGTCTCCATAACATCAGAAACTCCCAGAAATAGTAAATCAATGTGAATATATCACAAAATTGATCATTGATATAGTATAAATTGCTTAGCACTGCATGATGTGAATGGATTCTATAGGTGGAAACTCCTAGTGTGAAAAGCATCGTATAAACATAATTACTGACACCAGTCCAGCATACATCAGCAGTCATGACAGCAGTAGTGGAATCTGTTGCCATGTGCGTAGACAACATCCCCAATTAATTTAGTATTGCATTAATTAAGGATAATTGTTTTGGAGAAAACCTGCGGTTACTTTTCCATGGTAAAATCCTCTATTTTATTATTGGTTGACAGAATGTGCCATCTGGCCCCCAGCTGAAACCTCTGAAATAACCGCGTATAGATGCCAATAGTGCACACTTAGACTGCATTTTTTATGATACAAACAAAAAATCTCTTTCTATAGTTCTGTAGGATTTTTTGTGAATATACACTACTGTACAAAAATTAATAGTTTTATTCAGCAAAGTCACTTTAAATCAAAAGTGTCAGTAAATAGAAATACAAATACATTTTTTTTAAAAATGTAAAAAAAATCCTAACCCCAAACTTTCAAGCAGTAGTGTATATTTTGTTCTAATTATGCTAATTTATTCAAACATAAATATTTAAAGAAAAATATTTTAAAGAATGTGTAAAATATTTCATCCACAGTTGTTCTTTGTGACCGCAATCAGTCTAGAACCACAAGTCTTTAAATGAGTCACCAGATTACCGACTGTCTCCTCTGCAACATTGCCTCATGTGAGAGAACTTCGGTCTGTGAGGAGGGGCCTGTGACGGTTTGACCGTGTCTTTGGGGTTGCTGCAATGGTGACCTCACAGTCCCAGCGCAGTGTTAAGACGTGCACACTGGGTCCGATCCAAGCCGGACATTCCTCCAGAGTCAAGCGGGGATTTTGGAGACAGACAACCATTGTGTGATGGTTGAGGGTTTTTGAGAGGGTGGACAAGGGGGACTCATGGGCGACCGAGAGGGAAGAGCATGTTTTTAACACCCCACTTCAACCCAACACACACCCACCCTACAGAAATAGCTGCTGTACATGCTTGTGTCAATTGCCTTTAGTCTGTTACGAGTTCTGAAGACAAAAGCGGTATTCTTGATGAGGTTGTAAATACAGCTCCTCTGTTTGGGGCAACATGACGTGTTTGTTCCAGAAATCTGTTGCACAACAAGATATATCTGAGAAAAAGCCACACATTTCAGACTACTTAAAATTTTAGCCTGAAAGGAGAGGAAGTGAGGTCATATCACTGTCCCATTGCCAAGATCATTTCCACTATGCATGAGCTGGCACAAGGAAATCTTCAGTCTGTTGATGTGCATGCTTAAGTCAAGTGACTCTTACTGGGTAGTTTTGAAGTTTTGATTCTTGTTCACTGCTGTGTTTGTGCCATACAGGACAGTGGTGCAGAATCATTTCTCACCTGGAGGTCCAAACTGGACAGAATGAACTGGGAGGAGCCTGCCGTTTTGTTTCTTCTTGAGTAAAAGGGAGCGACTCTTATCTCTAAGGTAGATGGGTTTTTTTATTGGGTAAAAACAAATTAATTCAATGTATTAATTCAATGCCACTGTTGAAAAGTTTGGGGTCTGAATTATTTTCTTGTTTGTTTGTTTTTGAAAGAAGTCTTTGGTCGACCAAGGCACCATGTCTTTTTGATCAAAAATACAGTAAAACAGTTAAACTAACTAATATTGCAATTTAAAATATTATTTTCTATTTTATTTTACTCTAAAATGTAATTTATTCCTGTGATAGAAAAGCTAAATTTTCAGCATTCATTGCTCCAGTCTTCAGTGTCACATGATCCTTCAGAAACCATTCTAATATGCTGATTTGGTGCTCAAGAAACATTTCTTACTATTGCCAATGTTGAAAACAGTTGTGCTGCAGTTTGTGGAAATGGTGATGCTTTTTTTCAGGATTCTTTGATGAATAGAAAGTTCAAAAGAACAGCATTTATTTGAAAATAAAAATCTTTTTGTAACATTATAAATGAATCCGGACCACAAAACAGTCATAAGGGTACATTTTTTAAATTGAGGTTTATAAATCATCTGAAGCTGAATAAATAAGCTTTCCATTTTATGTATGGTTTGTTAGGATAGGACCAATATTTGGCCGAGATACAACTATTTGAAAATCTGGATCTGAGGGTGCAAAAAAATCTAAATATTGAGAAAATCGCCTTTAACGTTGTGCAAATGAAGTTCTTAGCAATGCATATTACTAATAAAATGAAGTTTTGATATATTTACAGTAGGAAATTTACAAAATGTTTTCATGGAACATGATCTTTACTTAATTATCCTAATGATTTTTGGCATAAAAGAAAATCAATAATTTTGACCAATACAATATATTTTTGGCTATTGCTACAAATATACCCCAGCGACTTAAGACTGGTTTTGTGGTCCAGTGTCACAAATGTCTTTGCTGTCACTTTTGATCAATTTAATGCATCCTTACTGAATAAAAATATTTCAGAATATTTATTACTTTAAAAAAATCATACAGACCCCAAACTTTTGCACAGTATTGTATTTTCTGACAAGTTATAATGCCCAATGTGTGTATAATTTGATATTATTTAAATAAAATGTAAATAATTTTCTTCTCAAGTAAATTTTTGTTTTAAGGAAAAAATATACAAAAACATAACAATTAGGATTACTTTCTTGCTGGTGTAGTTGCTCTTGTTTCTAAGAGTGCTTCTGTTGTCATGTTTAATTTCATGCGATTACTTGAGTCTGTTTCAACAAAGGGATACCGGTGTTCCAAAGCCTTAGGTGTTTCTAGCTCTCTTGAAACTAAAACAGTCCTAGACGGGTCTTGATTAATGAAATCAAGTGTGTACTGAATACTTATGCAATGAGATGTGTTTACAGAGCAAGCAGCTATGCTGAAGTTTAAATGCATTTGTTTTATCAATCCCTCAGTGAGAGCCCATGCTCCTTTCCGACACAGGAAAAATCTCCCAGTCTATAACAATATGACACTGTTGTTTGTTGTAGTTTGATTTGTGATACGTGAAAATGTAACTGTGAGACTTTGAGGCTATATGGAGAAAAACAGCCCCCACTACATGATTCAATCATGTTTACATCACCTGTGTCCTTGAATGACTCTTTCCCATGTTAGTCTCTGTTTGACTTTCATTAGGTGGTGCTAGATAAGATTTATGTTTGTGTGTGTGTGTGAACGGAAAATGTTAGGTGGAGTAAGTGTGCAGATCCTCTGTCTGTGCCTCCACATTAGACAATGCAACTTTGATTCATTTGCAGTAGTTTGTCTGAGATCTCTTTGCATACTTCCTCTTAAAAAGAGCAGTTTACTTTGTCACAGAGAGGAAATTTTCAGATCTAGTTTTGGTGATACTTTATTGCTTTCTGGCAATCTTTCTTTGGTACAGTTAGTAGTTTGTACCCACCGTGGGTGTTTCTTAAAGGGGTCATATGATGCGATTTCAAGTTTTCCTTTCTCTTTGTAGTGTTACAAGCTGTTTGTGAATAGATAAGATCCCTGAAGTTGCAAAGACTAAAGTCTCAAAACCAAAGAGATATTCTATATCAAATCTAAGACTCTGCCACGCCCCCTAAAACGGCTCGTTCTAACACGCCCCCACATATCTAGGTAACTATGTGGGAATATTTGCATAATGCACCTAAAGTGCATCAAAGAAAGAAGGAGTGGTCAGTAACCGCAGTTAGTGTGAAGCAGCATGTCAGAGAGACACTGTGTTTCTCTAGGTGAAAGCAAAAGCACTTTATATGGCCTTCCAGAAGTAGATGCATTTAGGAATATTTAAGATAACTTACAACAGAACAGCAATGCATTTGATGGACGACCGTTTCATGAACCTAGGAGAGGAGGTAATTCGGACTTTGCTATGACAATCTGGTGCTTCTGATTCAACGACTGTAAGTATGTTTTGTTATTAGTTTAAGTATTTGCTATGACTGTTCAAAGAGCATCGTGTGTGTGTGTGTGTGTGTGAGAGAGCAGCGAGCGAGAGAGAGAGAGAGACAGCGTCACATCAAAGTGGAGTCAGCTGTCTTAACCGTGGCCTGTGTACTGCATCATTACTGTGTCTGTTCCCTTTCGGGCTTGAAAACTAATTACTTATTTCGTCTTACATTTATTTTGAAGATGAAGGTGGCGATTATGGTAAGGGGCGTTACATTTCCGACGTGTGTTTGTGGTGTTCGGCCAATCACAATGCACGGGTTCAGCTGGCCAATCAGAGCAGACTGCGTTTGTAGGAAGGAGGGACTTTGTAGAAAACAAAACATTTGAGAGAGGCGGGGCATAGAGGACCAACAATAATGTACAGTATTTGAAAAATAATGTTGTTTTTGAACATTAAAGCATGTCAACATATTCTGTTACACCAAATACACAAGATAATGATCTTTAAAAAAGCATCATAAGACCCCTTTAACTTTATTTTTTATTTAATTTAATCATTTCATTCCAATTTCAGTGATCTAGTTATGAATTAAAGCCACGTTGTCAATATGTATGAAAGGAGAAATGTTTTCAGAATTAATGTTTAATGATGTTTTAGTAGTTTTATTGTCATGTAAGCTTTGGTTGGTAATGTTTCCCACAGACTTACACTCTATGTGTGGCAGCATTTCTGCCACTCTCTGATAGATTGACCCATTTTAGAAAGAGCCAGAGATCATGCATACGGCCTGACTTCGCCCTTGTGATCCCGTGTCACATTTCTTAACCTTGTGGCTCTAGTCCCGGGCTGAGTCAGACCAGTCTCCTGTCTAGAACTCACATGAGGGAAATAAGGTGACCCTGCTAATTCTAATGATGACGTTTACACCAAATGCACCAAATAATTTCTCTTGTTTCATTTCCTCTCCTGGCCTTGCCTCTGGATCAGGTAGAGTAGGTCTGTGATGAAGATTCAGATTGTGTGGTGTCAGTGTTGTCAAACACAGCTGGGGATTAAGGGCGGATGAAGTACATTTCAGGAAACATGACTGCTGTGATTGTCCTCAGATTGTTACAGCCCACACGGTCAATTAAATCCCCATCTGCCGAGTGCCAACCTGTCTCATTAAAACAGGACACGCACCGCACAACCTCGATTTCTTTATCTTGTCAGACTGAACAAAGTCAGTAAGAGTGTGAAAAGCAGTTATATTATTTTCACACTACACAAAGGGGTTTATTATTTTACATATTGTGCAAATTAAGATAGAAATAACTCTGTACACAAAGGATTAGGGTTACAAATGGTGAAACCAAACCCGTTCATGCCTCATTTACAGGCCCAGTTGAGTATTATCTGTTCATTCCAGGCTCTGTGAGGGGTTGTGTGTGAAATTTGGGTTTAGCGGTAAAACTGCTACAGGGGACATCCATTGCCTGGAGTCAGACAGAGGTTGCAGAAATGGCCCCTGCTTAACCCTTAATTCAAGTTTACCATCACTCTCACACATGTCTCAAGTCAGAGGTCACAAAACAGTGAGACATCTTGAAATGTAGTCAGCTGTTTTGTTTTTAATCACTTTTTAACATCTCAATTGTTTTTTCCTAGAAAGCAATGCGATTGAATGAAGAGCAATTTGAGACGTTACAGTAAACCTTTATGACTTATAACAAGCACTTGACTGTATTGTTTGTGTTGACATTGCAGATATTGCAACTTATTGCAGTGTTTGTCTACATGTATATGTGCATGTGTCTTTGTATCATTTTGTTTTGTTTAATGCATATGTTGGAGTTTAAGGTCGTGGGAGCCAGGCTTCTCGGACTGAGTTTATTTTTCCTCTGCTACTGATAAAATGCAGCTGTCCAAATGTGGACATGGTGTGTGAGTGGTGAGCGAGCTGCAGAGGGTCAGACACATCCAGCCTTGCATGCCGTCTAGCCATCTGCAGGCAAAACAGATAATGGGTCTGTCCTCCCCCAACTCTTGGGTCAAGAAATCAGCCATTTGTGACCAGGTCATGGTGCGCTCCCAGACCAGCACGCCTGCACATTGTTTCTCCTGGGTTATGTAAACATGAGGAAAATTAGATAATTCTGCTAGAAGGAAACCTGTAAGTTATACCTGTAAGCCTATACACAACAACACAGCATAAGCGTGTGGTCAAGGTGAACATACTGAAAGGGATACTTCACCCAAACTGCAAACTCGTTCCAAGCCTATATGACTTTTTTCTGAAGATATTTTAAAGAATGTCTCAGTTGGACTTTGAATTTCTCCAGTGTTCTTTAGGATCCCGTTGACCTTCATTCTATGGATAAAAACACTCTACAGACATATTTTGTGTTCCGCAGAAGAAAGAAAGTCATACAGGTTTGGAACAACATGGAGGCTATAAAAATGTTGACAGTGTAACTAAAGGCTTAAATACACTACTTAACTTTTGCCCAGATTTTTGCCCGAGTTTCAGAACTTAGAACTAACGCCCCAGCTTGAAATCTGAATTATTTTCTACACTTCTGAAACACCCAGATTTGAAAACGAGAGAATGGTGACGTCACGATTCTCCTCAACATGCCTAATAACATCGATGCATGTAATCAGAGAGGAGTGTTCTGAACAACTCATGTCTGTCTGCATGCTGCTGTTGGATAAAGATGTCGAGTGTCAAACTCAGATGTTACTTTGTTCATGTATGTAAATAAACTGCACCTCCAAAAACCTAGCATAGCCTTCTTAAAGATCAAAATAGTAGAAAAGCATGGCTGATTTTAGTAATGCATTGCTGAAGTTTATTTTTAATGATGTGCCTGAGCAACTGAAAGTTTTCGTTTGTTCTTCACATTTCAATTCACATTGGATGTTTTTCAGAATTATTTGGAAAAAAGTATCAAAACACACAACATGCTGTAAAGGAGGGTGTGGATACAGTGTGATGAAGTTCACAGCAGTGGACTTATACTTCCATTTCTGCCTCTTGAAAGTCTGGTAGAGTTTGATCTTCATTCAAGTTCACATACTTCTGTTGAGTGTTTAGGGTCTAAAGGTGGTATACAATGAAGGAAGTCACTTCTGCCTTTGTCTTGGACTGTGATTCTGTCTGAGCATGATCGTGCACGTTCTCTCTTTTTAAGTTTGGTCTAGCTCAATCTTGGAGTGGGAGTTGTTCTAAAAAAATGTGATCTTTCCCATATTCTTTTGAAAAGAAACATTTGTTCAGTTGAAACCATACAGTCTCAACTAACACTTTCATGTATTGTTGAAGTTATTCTTGGTCAGACATGCAGGCCCAGCATTTCCTCTGGGTCCTTTCTTTTTTGAGAATATCACATGCAAGCCCGATATGTGGGTCATATCAGAAACCTATTATTTCTTTAGCTAGTCGAATGGCCTTCATTCTATCCCAACTAGATCAGTTCATAGACACCCCTGAGACTAGATAAGAATGAGGATCTGAAAAACACCAAAAATAAACGTCCGCCTCCTTAAAAGTGTCAATATTTTTAGCGCTAGAGGTTGGTTAAACCTTTGATTAAAGAAAGAACTGGAGCCTATGGAACATGATGGGATTTTATCTTATGTGGCTTGTGCTTATTTGTGTTGTGAATTTCTTGGTTGTATGATTTTTTTTTCTTTATGATTAACTTTAGTACTCAGTACTGATTATGAATGATTCCCATATTTATGTATCATGGTATTCACATGGTACTTCAGGGTTAGTGCAGTACATTTTTTTATTGTGTTTTAAAAAGATATTGGTGTATAATAATATAATTAATATTCATTTTATCAAAGAAAATAATATAGTATAATATATAAAATATATATTCAAATATGCTTTAACAAAAATCTGTTTGACTCGCTTGCTATAGTGTGCTGCTGGACTACGGCTGTCTGTCCACTTTGTGCAGACATATTGTAACTCTGAAATCAAACAAAGACTAAAATAGTGTCCATTGATTGCTGAGTGAGATCTCTGTCTACTGGCTCTCTTGTGTAATTGGAGTCTTCAATCAATAAGAAAGTACAAGATTAGCACTTGCTGGATTTCCGAACTGAAACAACCTCATCAGCTAAAATCCTCCCCGACCTCCCCAGAAACTGACACTTCCAGTTTAGCGTTCCTGTGGTACCTTTTCTGCTTCTGTTTAAAGCCATGTTCTCTTTTATGGACTGCAAGCTAGTGTAAAGCCAGCTATCAATGTTGGAATGTCGATGTTAGTTGATGATGCTCTTTGAGTCTTTAAAGGGCCGTTTCTCACGAGATAAAAAAGGTATTTTATGCTATCTGTCTTAAATTAACTGCATTGCTGATGGCCTTTTGAACTTTGATGGTACATTTGTAATGTCTTTACTTTTTGAAGCAGTTATTGTAGCCGCACTCATGTTTTCACTTACTCTCTGGAGGTCAGAGATCACAGGTGAAGTTTATCTGTGGTCACTTTCTGTATATTGTCAGTGACTCATTTTTTCTTCCCTAGGAGGGGATGATGATGAATTCAGACTCAGCAGGTAGGCAGACCTTTATTCCCATTCCCACTTGCAATCCTGTTTCTGGTCTCATTCCAGTTTCCTTTCCACAGATTCTGTTTCTGTTCTTATTCCTGTTCGTATTGTTATTCTTATTCCTAGTTTCCTGCTTCTTTTTAGATTTGAGTTCCTATTCCTTTTAAATTTTTCTGCTTCAGTTCTTTTTTTCTGTTCCCATTCAGTTTCCGTTTATTTTTCTGTTCCAATTATTTTTCTTGTTTCTACTCCTATTTCAATTTCCATTCCATCTCCACCTACTTTTTTCCACCTTGCTTTTTCCACGTTTGTTTCTCTTCCAATTCCTGTTCTAGCTTCCGTTTCTATTGCCATTTCCATTCTTGTTTCCTGTTTCTACAAAAAAAAATGTTGTTGTCTTTTTCGTTCTAATTTCTTTTCCTGTTTTGGTTTCCAGTACTATTGACATTTCCTGTTTCCATTAAAAAAAATTCCCTTTCTGTTTAAGTTCCAATTCCCATTCCCACACTCATAAGTACTTACAATACTCATGGAATGTCCCTTCACAAGCATCTATTTTCATGCATGACAGTAAAATTGGATTTCTGGGAATGACTTATCAGGTCTTTCCAGTATGTCAAAGCTCAGCTTTCCAAAAATAATGACAGACTGTTTTCACTTTATGCCACACATGCTGGTCAAAACACACATTCACATTGAATCAACCACACCACAGAAACCACACATAGAGGCCTTAACTGAACAGATGATAATGAGTAGAAATGAGAGAAAAATTTTAGATGGCTATTTTTCCATGGCTGTATCTCTCTTATTAAGACTCGTATCCATATCCCGAGTTTGTGGTTGCAGAAGGTTTTGTGATGTCCTGCTTAGCATTGTGAAGTAGTTTTTGTTTTATGCTTCTGTGGTGTCTGGAAACCTGTGCTTGAAAGTCTGGAGAAGGAAATGATAGTTCATAACGTTAGTTTTTTTAAATGTGTCTGTGTGTTTTTGTTTAAAATATTTGAGGTTTTGTTAAAGATTATTTTTCAAGGTGGTTTGATAACCATGTAGAAGCATGTAAAACAACAATAGAAAATAGCATGCGGTTTCCATGTCAGCAAAATTATTGTAAAACCAATTGCCAATGTTTCTGTCTATTGTACAAGGAAACAATCCTCTTTGTAGGTGGGGTTTACATTGTTGTGATTGACAGTGTCAGGCATCAGACTTCTCAGACACTAGCCTGAGTGAATAAGTGTCTGACCAGCTTCGCATTGTGTGTTTATAAAGGACTCGGGTTTACCTTGGACTCCCAGCAAGACAGGGCCATTATCAGGAGTTGCATCATGTTACTGTTATTGAGCAGCCTTGGAGAAGTGTGTGGATGTGTGTAATGGGTCCCTGGAGGCACCCCTGAGGTCAGAAGTCATGCCACTCCAGGCCTTGAAATGCCCTCTCACATAACCCTGCTGGTGACATGCACAGCATGTGTTTTAAAGTGTGTTGAATGCCTCAGTGCTCCATATATTTGACAGTCAGTATGTAAGTGTTTTTTGTAGGAATGTTTGTGTCTATAGGTCACATGTCATTGTGTTTGTTTTGCGATGGATGATGTTTTAGCCACTGTAATACTCTTAATCTTAACTTTGATAGCTGAACAGCTGCTGTTTGTGATCACGTTTGTGTCTAACACTCCTGAGACATTTTAGAAGCATAATAGTGTTTTCCAAACCCATAGTGAGCTGCCTACATGTATGGTTTCATAGGTACACTACTGAGACAGCAGTTATGAACTGTTATCAATATAAATGTGTGTTTTAATTATTGTTTATTAACTGATAAATGGCATATACTTTGCTCTTCTATATTATTTTGTCTAAATGAATAATAAAAAAAATATTTTGTTTTAAATTCTACAAGTGAATCCAGGCATCAAAACATTATAATGTACGCTATAAAAATTTGATATTCATTTTGAGATTTGCTAAAAATGACTTTTATCAGCATTTATTTTATAAGTATATTTAAAGATTTTGAGTATGTTTGCGTTTAAGTGAGTGTTAGATGACAGCAAAGGTAATCTAAATGTAAAAATGAGAATGCAATGCACAATCAAATATCCATTAACATGTACTGTACAGATATATTTTGCATCCCTAATTAACAATGTTGTGAGGTTCTTTTTAGGTTATGGTGCTGCTTTAGAAGTTGGTTGTTTATGTAGACAGCAAGGCAGTATAGTTTTTGCATTTCTCTAAATAATGCTCTTTAATCTTGTGCTCAGTTCTGTACTGTCCAAATGACAGTGTGCTTTTGCAAGAATTTGCACATTCAATATTCACTTTAACTAGTACAGCTGCTGTATGTGTGTGTGTTGCATAGAAGGTCATTCCGCCCCAGATCCTGTCTGGTCCTGTGTCTCAGAGACCAGCTGAGGTAGAGAACATGTTCTCCACTCCCTCCTCTGAGTTAAATTTAGCTCCTGCCTGCTGTAGTGTGGAGCAGATGCACCGCCTGTGTGTTTGAGGAAGAATCTGTGGGACATGAGAGAGAGATATTGATGTAAATGGCTGAGAAGAAAAAGAGAAGAGTGAGAATTTGTTCTGCCCTTAATAATTAGAGGTTAATGGTTACTGGACGTCAGGTGTTCTGATTGGTCTGTACTGTTCCTGCATTGACCAAGAAGAACCAGCTGCTAAAAGCTTTGTCGCCATTGAATTCTCCATTCTATGCTACAATAAAGCAGAAAGATATTCAGATTTACAGGAATTTTACAATGTTTAAGGACTGTTGTTAGGCATGACACAGAGCAGAATGCCTAACCATGGTAAAATCCTTGCAGTGAATGGCCTTGAATGCCTCACAGTGGCAACAGTTTACAAAAAATGCCTAGGATAGTTTGTTTGCTGTTTAAATTAATAAGGCAAAATACTGCACTGTACTCAATATTCTATTTATGTATGTTTATATTGTTCATATGTATGTTTTTATTTATTTATTTAAAATATTTAAATAAATAAAATAACAGACATGAATGTTCAATACATTTAATAAATTTTAATATATTTTAAACTTCATGTATGGTAGTCAACTTTGCAATAAATTATGAAAGGGTCTTTTATTAATCTCACACCAAAGCTGCATTTATTTGATGAAACATGCAATATGATTACAAACAGAAATATTGTGATATATTTGTTTTTGATTTTAATATATTTTAAAATGTAATTTATTCCTGTGATTGCAAAGCTACATTTTCAGCAGCCATTACTTCAGTCTTCAGTGTCCCATGATCCTTCAGAAATCATTTATTTGTTTATTAAAAGGCTTACGAATCAGTCTTTTCATGCAGTGTTCATCAAAACCTATAATCTCTCTCTCTCTCTCTCTATATATATATATATCAGAAAATGTATAGGATGATCTGGGATAAACAAAATATAAATCAGCATGTAAGCTGCATGTTGTTGCCTCTCTGACTTGTGTCTTCTCTTCTTGTTCTGATAGAAATCTGTGTTGACATGGTCAATAGGTCAATTGCTATTATGGATGTGACACACACCGTATATGTAATGGAACTTCCCACACTCTTTTTTTTGCTGTCCAGGTGGGCGTCTAAATTAGCAAACCCCTCTTTCTCTCAGGCTGACCTGCACCACAGCTGCAGAACATTTTAAATCCAGCTGGAGGATTTAACCCCCAACACATCTCACCCGAGAATTAATATTCTGTAATGTATTATCTTTAGAGATGCTTAAGTGCTTACAGAGCACATTGATCCCAACATTTCAATTTCATCTGCACTAATCCAATCCATTCATTGTGATGTCCCTATGACCTAAAAACAACCCCCATATTGTGTCCCTTGTGTATGTGTGTGTATCACAGTAGTGCACATTCAATTCTGTCATTTCTTTCTTGTTGAATGAGCGTTTTTGTGTCTATGTCTCACAAGGGGAATGTTTTTTCCAAGTGTCCACTAGCTTGTTTTCCACTGCCTTAGGACATAATGTTTTACCAAGCAGATTTGTGTGTTCATGTGAGTCTGCATGATTTTTGGTGCGTGGTTGTTTGGTGACGTGTATCTGTTCGTGCATGCTTGCACATTAATATTAATTACATTCTGCCTCTTTGTAAATGATCTCTTATTAAAATCTGACCAATCAAATCTCTAATGGCATTTTACAGTTAAATACTGTTACTAGGCTGAACTCTTCTCCATTATTAGTGATAGCTGTGCTCACTTTCACTACACACATATCCTCCAGGTCATGTTCTCAGGCTAATACTTCACCGTTTGCCCTTTCTGTTAGTACATCACATATGTGTATGTGTCTGCATATGTGAAGCTTGAAAGTGACAGTGCATGCATAGCTGTTTGGCATGCCTGAGTCAGTAGTGTGTGTGTGTGTGTGTGTATGTCAGCATACAGCGGGTACAGTAGAACTGCATCTACGAAATGCAAACCCAGCACATGAGAAGCCCTATTTTCACAGCAATACTCAGCAAAGACCCAACATGAACCTGTGACCTTGCCATTCTCTGCATATTGAGTTTAATATTGAATATTGCATATTGAAACTCTGTGGTCATGACAATGTCTATATTGAGATTTTTTTTTTTAGATGATACTGTATGTTCTAGTTTTAACAACCTCCTTGCCTAGTCATATGGGAAACTTGGCAGATTCTTTTTTTGTGTTTTGAGGGAAAAAAACGCTTAAAAATGACATCATAAACTCTTAAAAATTAAGGTTCCAAAAGGGTTTTTATTCTTCAAAAACACACACACAAAAATGCCAGTAAGAACCATTTTTGGTTCCCCAAAGAACTTTTCAGTGAACAGTTCTTAAAAGTGTGGTGCATTTATTCATAGCGTGGTGAGCATTTTAATAATCTAAGGAACTTTTTTTTTTGCTATAAAAAAATCTTTTGTTTAATGAAAAGGTAACTTGGAGAACCTGCATTTGTAAAAGTGTACAGATTTAGATCAACATGAGGGTGATTTAAATATTTTCAGAATGTTCACTTTTCCCTCAAGACCTGTCCCACTGAAGAGATGCAGAGAAGTCCTTCCCATGAAGGAAATTATGACGTTTACAATTCAATCAATTTTGACCAGAGAAGTGTTTGGCCTCCCTAAATTATCCCAGAAACCTGATCAGAAATTCTGAGTCTGAGAGGCATAATGGCTACGGTCATGCCTCATTTTCATTTTAAGGCATTTCATTCACTGAATTTCTTATCCTGACTGAAATGACAGACCAGTGAAGCTGTATACACTTTTGTATTCAAGCAAGTCTATCATTTTAAAACACTTTTTCAACTTAGCATCAAAGAGCTTTTCTTTATTAAAATAAATATCTCTATATTGTTTTGCAAAGGAAAACTGAAGTGCTCCTAAAAGCATTTCAACACAGATTTCACATTCACATGGACTCCCTCAAATAATCTGCAGTCACCAGAGAAATTAATGCTCTTAGGAATTTTCTCTATAAATGTCATTGTCCTTAGAGGGAAATCTCTCTGTGTTTTTAGTAAATTCATAGATTATATACAGGCCCATATAGTAAGTGCAGCAGATTTCTGCAAAATTGGAACATCTGTTATTCATATCCATCATTCTTTGTGTTTGCATTTATTAAATATTTGAGCTTTGATCATGCATTCAGCTGTGGGTTTACTATTTGTATAAGCAACTGAAAACATTAGTTTTAATTTAATCAGAAATTTAGTTTGTGTGTGCATTTTAATGTTAAAGCTTATTTGTAGGGCATGTGTGAGCTTTGTAAAACATAAATCTGTGTTGCAGTGTTTAGGAGGAATATACACAATCACACAGAAAAAGACACATTCACTAGTGTCAGGGATTACGTGTGTCTGTGTTCTGATTAGACACTGCCTGTCAGTACAGGACCTGATAGAACACAGAGTGATATTTCTACACTATCTGGCACTTCAGGCATGTGTTCTCCTTGGAAAACTCACTGAGGCTAATGTGAGGACAGGCAGTGGACATACAACCATGCATGATTTAGCATTTTAATATGTATAAATATAAATGTAAAAAAGTGCAACAGTGTGTATGTTGCTGCATACATGCGGTAATGCTTGCACAAGTCCAATTAGACTCATCTTGTGTGGTATTTAAATCTGATTAAAAAATAACGGTCAATAAAAAGAGTTGTGTGGGACGGCATGTTTTGCAGGCAGTAAAAAGGAAAGCTCTTGGCTCAGCAGTTAAAAGCGCATCACATTTAAAACCACACATTGGTGTTACAGTAAGACGCTATAAGAGATTCTCTAGTGTAAAACTGTTGGATGTTTGTAATAACTGGAGAGAGTTTTGAGAGTCTCAGAGATTCCACTCAGGATGTCAATTTAGTTTGTTTCTAAACAAAGGTCGCTTAATTAGCCTGCTGTGCAAGTGTTGAGCACGTTTAATTGGACTGCCAATTCAGCACTCTGAGCTTTGGCAGACAGCCTACTCTGTTCCTACAACAAACCGCACGCACAACCCTCAACCCTCCCATTACTGGCATCAGGGTGTTTTTTCCAGTCAACTGTGGCACTCGCTCTTGCCCACTTGGGTGGCACTGAGATTCCCGGCCCCCCACTCCTGGATGGTAATTTGAGGGGTTTCAAACTCCTTAGGGTATACTTCAGTAAACAGATCTGGCAGCATTTGTTCTGGATGTTTTAGCTTAATGTGTGTTATAGTGTTTATTATTATTATATAATATAATAATATTATTTTAGGATTTTACCATCATAACTCAAATGACCCTTTTTATACTTTTTGGTTATAATATAAATGTTTTTATAATAGTTTTAAATATTTAGTTTATAATAAATATAATCTAATCATATATATAGGGCTGGTTATCAAGTTTGATGCTTTTTAGGCACAGACTAAATTGCCTTGATACCATCGAATATTAAAAATGTCTTGTCGTTTGGTACCAAATTTTGATACCACAGGGGTTAATCAAGGAAAAACACTATATGTTCGACTTAATGTGGTGCTGCACAGATCGATCGGTGTTTGACATCATAGTATCACGAGAGTGATTCGAAAGCTTAGAGCTGTCTGCTCTCTATAGCTCTCGCAGTATTTCGATGTCATTCACTGATTTATGCCGATGCCCAGAGATGTGGCTTACACGTGAGGCTGTAGTGTGACCCCCATAGATGTAAGGCTATGTTTACACTAGTGCATTTTCGTTTTAAAATGAAAACGTTTCTCGTCCATACTGCCGTTTCCAGTGCATTTCAGAAAAGATCTCCGTCCACACTACACGATTGAAAACCACCTTCGAGTGTTTATAATAACTTTCGATTGCGATCTAATGTGTGTTTTGGTCATATAATGTTGCTGAAATGTTATTTGTAGCCTTTTATATCAGGCTAATCACTACACCTACACACGCTACACCGCTTTATGTCTTGCCAGAAATCTACAAGAGTTTATACTTACAGAACACACACACACTCTTTTATCTGCCTTTTGCCCCTTGCCCATTGCTGAGTGTTTTGTAGTTGATGCTGCATTTGTGGCTGTGGTCTGTATTAGACTCTCTGTCTATTTATAGATATCAGTAAACCCTCCTTAGAAATGCAGCCCTAGCTTAAATGTCCTCTTTACCTCATAGTGTAGTAAATGCTTAAATGGGAGTCTGTAATATTCTCTAATGGATTATGTGTACATTTGTGGTATGTATGCGTGGTGTGTGTGGTGTATGTGTGGCGTTTTGGACATAAATGAGCTCTTTGTAATGCACTGTACTGGGCTACATACATTATTTGTGTAAGAGGATGCTGTGGGATGACCTGATCATGGAATACCACAGACAGAAAAAAAGTCTAAATACCCATATATTAAACAAGATAATTCCATATAATATATATATATATTTTGATATATATATATATTATCTCGATTATATAATGTATTTATATATAAACATTTCTGATCTCTCTGGCCCATTCTGCATCTGTGAAATTCACCTATGAGATTTTTATGAGATATGGGCCTGAGGGGGCTGATTTAGAGAAGGAGAGGGGGTCATGATCCAGCAGGATGTTTTGTCCCTCTCGGCCTCAGGGGAAAGCAGTTGCTCTGGGTGGCCAACACAAACAGTGGGTTCTGCTGGGTAGTAGAAACTCGCACATACACATAAACACACTTCCTCAGTGTCCATTAGCCATTGTTTGGCCCCAGTCCATCCCCTTAGCCCCAGTAATCCTCACCTCTATGATAATAATCTTGCGCCATTATTAAGTACTTTAGGAACCAATTAAAACAACTCCAAGGATGAAAACAATGTATTGGTGTGTTTATGTTGTGGAAGAGAGATTCAAAGATGGGATCCTCTGGGCAGGGCAGGACTCGACCGAGGCTCCAGACAGCTTCTGACCCATTTTACAGAGGCTTTGGCTCTCTGTAAAATGGTAACAAATGCTGAAATGCTGCTGATGAGACTGATGCCATTAGTGACTAATTGCTCATGTGTCGCTTCATAGGATAACCATAAAAGAAGCTGATCTTTTATTTGTGTTTAACATAACAACATTGTTAATAATTGTTTAACTTGTTGTTTGCAGTATAAGGTGTCATTATAAATACAACAGCCCTGGTATCCATTGTTTTTTTGTTAGAAATAAAATTAAAACTGTATTAGAGTTGATAGTAAATCAGTGCTTTTTCTTATTTCATATGCAAAGAAAGTGTTTACATAGAAATCCCAAAGGCACAGCCGCAAAAATTGTCTTATTCTGAACATTAGAATGAACATTAGAAGGCAAAGCTTTGGCTTAATGGAAGAAAACTAAATGATAAACTTGTAAAACTATGTCAGAATTTTACTTTTGAATTTTCCTCTGAAGTTAAATCACCTCAAACCAGATTTTTCATGATTTCCATCACCTCTCAGAAACTCGGATGAATCAGGCCCCAGATTAAAACATTCCCAACAGAAAAAGCAGCTACAAACCCACAAATAAGGTCAATAAAAACAGCACCATCTGGCAGACAGCTTCTTCCTAATCTTGATGTCCCTCATTTTTTAAAACTGTGGTGAGAGAAATGATTCCAGAACAACAGGGGGTCTACAGAAGTTGAGAAATAGCAGGGAAGAGTCAGTTGTAGGATATTGGGCACGTTTGGGATTAGGGGAATTTCTGGGGACAAACTTTTGAGCTTTTTTTGTCCAAGAGATGTCTAAAAGATGTGATACGTGGTTGCAGAAGACAAAAGAAGAAGGAAATAGAGTTGTATTTACTGGAACCTTGAAGGGGATTTCCTTCTAGATCATGTTTTGACAGAGATGAGCCTTGATGTGCAGAGAAGCCCCTATACTGAAAGTTAGATCAGTGACTATGTCCATCTGACCTTCCCGCCCTGCATTCCTCCGTCGTCACTGAACGACCACAACTCTGTAATTATTTACCCAAACTGAAATCCACACACACATGCACGGCTTTCTCTTCAGCATTGTCAAAAGATACATTTTCATCTGCAAAATCCAGTAATTTCAATAGGAATCCACAATTTCGTGGAGGGCAAAAGATTAGGTCATGCAGATTTTGTTTAAGTTGCTCACACGGATTCGCCATGCTGACCAATAGAAAGAAACTTGGTTTAAAAGAGTCCTCTGTGTGAATTGTCCTTTATTAATCACTACACTATTTGTCAATGGAAAACTGACCTTTTTGAAATGAAATTTGTGACCCTTATAAGGGGGTACATTTATTTATTTTCTTTTTAATTTATTCGTTTCAAGTATGATTTGCTGTTATGTTAATCTTTCAAACAAATTGGCTTCAACATTAAAGTGATATTATGTGTTCAAAAGTTCAAATGTGTAAGTATTCTGAAAGAAAAAAGGAGGGAAAGGCCTTAGCCTTATCCAGATAAGGGTATAAAAACTGAGAGTTGTGCCGTTCTTAAGTCCCTGTTTCCCATTGATTCTGTGAACATCTGTCCTAATTCTATCCCATTACACGCCTGCTCTCAATGGCATGTTTGCTCACAAAAACAGGTCTGCTGTTGTGATTGGCTGCTCTCAGTAAGGCAATTGGGGGTTGATTTGTCCTGATTTTTGTGGGACAAGTGAAGGACATATTTCTAGAACATTTTGCGATTTGTTCTTGCGATCGGGATGATTTTAAGTAAGTAGTACAAGATGCCAAAGGCCAGTGACTCCCTCTGATGCTCACGGGACTCTGATATGAATATTCATTAGGGTCTCCTGAGGGGCCCCGGTGACTCAATATGAATTCACTCTTTCACACAGATGAGCAGCTGTGTGATAACCACGCTAACATGGAGTGACGTTTGGGGCCACGCATAGGTTACACATTCATACAACTTTGCTGTTGAATTTTTGCAGGCCATATAGATGTACACATATAGGCGGAGAGTGTGTAAGGCTTAGCCTTCCCCTGGCCACGGGGACTTCGGGCAAAAATGCCCCTGCATAAACAAATTAAATATATTACGTCTGTTGCTAAAAAAGTGAATATGAATAGACAGTGTCGATTGCGGCATTAAATTAAGATCTGCTTATGTTGCACAAAACCATTGGTCCCGTGATTTATTTTAGCATTTTACAGTGTTGTGCATTTTAACCAATCACACATATCTGTTGAGCTTAGGAATGCAATGGTCAGTTAGAGGCGTTCAGATGAGTCATCGTTTAAAACGCATCATATCTTTCTTCCTTAGTCCTTATCGTCTCGTTTCTACGTTTTGCCCGCCGCCGTTCCCTGTCTACTGAATTCCGGACTCTTGCGAATTCTCTCACCATAGACCACAGTGTCGCAGATGTCAGGTCCTACCAATGTAAGTAAGATATTCTTCAGTGTACTACAGCTATCTAGTGATTATCTAACAATGTTTTCTGTTTTTTTTGAGTGTGTGCTTTAACCCGTGATACGGACATGGATAATGTCGCTTTTCTGATACTTCTCATAATTTTTATTCGCTGTATGAATATCACCATTGACTAAGACTTTAAAACGTTTATATACTTATCAATTTTTTTAACGTATTTTATGTAATCACGTAACTACAAATTCCAGTCCTCACTAACATTGTTTTTTTAGCCTATCATGACACGCCATGTGCCTGGTCTTTCTTGCCTAAAAAGATGGGTTTATTTTTATCCATTTAGATACATTTTGGCGCTTTTTAGCCCCTACCACCTGGAGTTTGGTTCATCTTCCCCTCCAGCGCGATACTACCTTTTTTTTGTGTTCTTTTTGTGTTTTTATTTTTTTATTTCAGTTTTCTCTAGCTGTACTTTTTTATTCTCAAAACTTTATATTGCTCAACATTTTGCTATATATTGTGACATTGTTTTCTTTCTTGTTTGTATTATCCTTGGTCACATGATTAGGTCAAATGATCCTTCTTGTTTATGGTTAATACAGCTTTTATTAATTTTCTTCATAGCCCCGTTCTTCTAAAGTGTGTAAAACATAAATCACCTCATTAGGATGTATGTAGAAATGTTAAAAGTTCTAGTTGAAGTGCGAGACCTCAGTGGCGCTGAGACCCTTTCAGCACCAGACTGGCTCCAGCGCCACTGTTTACCGGGTAGAGTTACTCCAGCGTTTTAATTTGAGGTTTAAGTTGCGGTAACAATCTTTTCCTCTCAGTTTGTGTGTTGAGGAGGTTCAGGCTCTGTTACAGCACCGTATCCGGTTTAACTGTGACCCACCTAGGATGGAAGTGTGGATCGGACATACTGCTTTAACCCTGTGTTGATGGCTTTCCCTTTCTATCCACACCTCACACCAGTCATGTCACCACTGTAACCTACTGACATAAATCTCCAATGCAAAACTTCCCTCTGAAACACCCCCCTCTGAGAGGGAGCTGAGCCAGTGTAATGCTTGACACCCACAGACACTGTGTGTGAGAGGGAGAATGTATATGTACACACTAAAGAAAGACAGGACTTAAGGTGCAAGTCACTTTTCTCATGTTAATTGAAATGACTACACATACCGTTAAAACCGGTAAGATTTTTTTGCTTTATTTTATTCAGCAAGGATACATTAAACTGATCAAAATTGACATTTCTATTTCAAATAAATGGTGTTCTTTTGAACTTTCTGTTCATCAAGAATCCTGAAAACAATGTATCATCTCTCACCCGGGGGGTGTCTGATATAAAACGAAACATGACTTGGTCTCTACCTCGTATACTATGAGAATTTTTTTCCCCCCTTCTCCCTGCTGCTTAATATTACAACTCTTTATGTGTACTTTTACGCATCACATTGTCCAAATATTTTTAAATGTTATCATATTTCTCCTGCTCCTTTTTTCGGCTGTTTCACTTCTCATCCACCATTCTTCGTTCTTTTATCTCTGCGTCTGTATGGACAGCCACTTCACTACGATCCTGACGGCGTCACCCGACACTAGGTGGTGCCAGTTTCGAGTACGTTCTCGGAGGCCTTTGCCTTCCTGGTACCAGTCCAGGGTGCACCTAGAGTCGGGTTTCGTTCTCTCTGACCTGGCTTTACCTTGGACCCCTATAACAGCGAATTCCTTCTGTATGAGTGATGCCTAGTTTTGGTTGTGGTGTGCTTTGTCGTGTGTTTTGTGTTGGGTCGAGGCGCTATTCGATATTCGGGAACGTAAGCACCCCTCCGACCAACAGGTCATTCACAATTCAGATTGCAACACCGTGAATGCCAAACATTAGGCACACTGTTTTTCACAACATTTATTGATAAGAAGTGAAAAGTCTTTCTTGACCACTTTACCCGTCACATATCTCCCATGCTATTATCAGAACATGTGCGACCCCATTGCAAAGAACTGGAGTAAGGCTGCTGAAATTTCTTGGCTTCCGTCGTGGGGTGGCACAGGAATAAAATATTTTAAGATATATTACAATAAAAATGATATTTAAAATGTTAGTATTTTTTCAACAATATTTTACTGTTATTTTGATGAAATAAATACAGCCTTGGTGGGCAAAAGAGATCAATATTAGGTCAGAGCAAAGTTGCCACTATCACTTGTTTTAACCGTTATACAATTTATAATTGTTTTCTATTTTCACAATTAGTTAACTGTTTAATTTGTGTTTCTCAAAAAAGTCTATAACATGCCCCACTAAAGGTCAACATGTTACCTGGCCATTAATAGTGGAAATGTTCAATTTTCTTTTCTCTATCTAGTCTCTATCTATCTATCTATCTATCATCTATCTATCTATCTTTTTGGTGCTAAGTTATTTGAAAAACTACAGCAGAAATTAACAGCTACCCCCAAGCTCCCCCTCTCTCCCCCTCTCTCTCTCTATATATATAATTGTGTGTGTGTGTGTTAAAAATCATACAAATGTTATTTGTCATGTACCCAATTTCACAAGACATCCCAGTGCCAGTATTTTCTCTTATCAAATTGGAACATAGATAGAGAGAGAGTGAGAGTGAGTGAGTGAGAGAGAGAGTGAGTGAGAGAGAGAGAGAGATAGAGAGAGAGAGAGAGTGAGTGTGAGTGTGTGATTGTGTGAGAGAGAGATAGAGAGAGAGTGAGTGAGTGAGTGAGTGAGTGAGAGCTGTGTTGTAGTGAGGCGAGGGTACCGTGCGGCTTTGCATTGCATTAGTGCTGGGAAGTTCACACAGCTGTTCTCGCTGTCATATTGCGCTGATTAGAGACGCGGGAAAACCTCAGAGAGCACGAGACCCTTCCGAGTGGATTCTGCGTCCGATTCAGCCTCGTGTCGGAGCGAAATATAATCACGCTTCGCTGTTCTTCTGCTGCAAGGTGACGCAGCGCCGCGTATCAGGTGGAGTGACGACAACTGCGGCACCAGAGCGAGTCCGACCGACCGACCGAGCGACCGACCGAGCGAGTGAGCGGCGGATAACGGTCCTCTCAGAGGAAAGAAACCCGGGGCGGCGCTGATATGTGTCACCGTTCACGATGACAACTAGGCGAAAGTCCAGCAAACTGCAGCTTCGGCGGTCAATCAGCGAGCAGCTGCGCGACTCCACCTCGAAAGCCTGGGATTTACTGTGGAGAAACATACGAGAGAAGAGACTGGCAGGTCAGTGGCAGGACACGAATGAACTTTTATAGATAAACAACAATGCATCGTTTATTTAATGATATTCCTTCTGCCATACGGGCCTCGGGAAGGTCAAGTTTTTAGGTCATGGTCAATTTTTGTCCTTGTGACTGTGATGGATTTTAATAAACTTGCATGTGATGAATGCTTGTGCTGTCTATAAATAATTAAAATCAACATTGACATTGCGCTCAGCCGGGTCTGTTGTGCGCGTGAAGCCGCCGTTGCTCTGTAATGTCATTAACGTTAGCTGATGTCTGCTGCCTCTCGACTCGATTAAATGCGCTGCATTCCTGCACAAAAACTAATCAGGACACTCGATCCATGTCACGTTTTTCACCTATTTTAAATATTCTGCACACTCTGAAGTGGTATGCTGTGGCGTATTATGATTTTTTCTTCTTCTGTGTATTTTAGGAATTTAAATGTTTCTGTTTGTTCTCCTTCTATCGTATAGCCTAGTTGAATATGTTGGTAGTATGATATAGTTCTCAACAATTTTAACATTTGTATATACAGTAGCAGTACAGTATAGTTTTCATACATGCTCAACAACTAACTCGGTCTCGTTTGACACCTATGTTATTGCCCTCCAAAGTCTTTCATCAGCTTTATCAATGTAGGACATTTCCAAGATAATTCTTTTTACCTGAGCTTCAAGTTAAACAGTGTTAAGAGTATAATATAATAACAGTTTGTTCAGGATGTTGGGTAACACAGGTTAAAATGCTGAAAATATAACAAAATATTTCAGAAAAAAAGCTAAATTAAAACTGAACTTGACATCCAGCAACCTTGCAGTTTTGTTGTATTGAAAAGAGCAGCTTTGGCACTTTGTTCCACATTGAAGAAGTCATCTGAGTTTTGAGCATCCTGAGGATAGAGATATTGAGATCTTTGCAGGTTAAGAGGTTAAAAGCAAATCATTTATGAAAGATGTAATTGTTGGATTGTGAATGACATGAATGAGTGATTTCTTTCAAACACCCTTTTCTTTACTTACAATAGTCATGCAGCATTTAAAGGTACCTTTTTTTGGAAATTGCATTTAAATCCACTTGGTTCAAAAGTCTGAGGGGGCATGTTGTGAATAGTATATTATAGTATTTTACTGACCTATATTGAGCTTAATAATCTTTCTATGGATGCCTTGGGGAATAATGTAATTCTTGTATAGAATTGAGTCCATTAAAACATGAATGGCAGGGCTCCGCATACGCCTTTGTGGCTTTAAGTGAGGAAGTGACAGGAAAAGTTCATTTAAAAGCAATCTGGACTCATTGAGTGCTGTACAGACACTCCTCTCTTTCCTTCAACCCACTAACCTCGTTCTTCTCTTTTTAACCCAGGGATTCATTTCTGCTCCAGCACTCAGACCTTTTATCCTTTGGGTAAACATAGCCTATAAAGATGTATATATTAAAACCACAGTGTTTTGTAGCTGTGTGGAGTTTAGTGGATATTGAACTTGTCGACTCTCGTTACTGACAAAACATGTGGGATTGCTGTAAGCAGTGTCTCCACCTCGATTTAGACCATGAACAACTCACCTCTGGTTGACCTGCGCTGGATTTAGCTCATAAGTGAATGCAAATAATGACACAGGTTTGTTGTCATGGATCAAGTTCATGTTTCGGTAATTTTGGCACAGCCCTTATGTGGGTGTCTTGGCTGGACTGAATTCTGTATTGGTTATGCAGCCTGAAGGAAGTCCTCAGCTGAACTGAGTGAATTATGAATGACTTTTTCAAAACTAATTGCATTCCATGACCAGCAGATGGCAGTCATTGTCAGGTTCTTCTCAGTAAGCTGTAACAGCATCTTTCTACACTTGACCATGCATGGTTCCAAGTCAAGTCAAGTCAAGTCAAGTCATACACTAAAGTGGAGAAAACCGACACATTGCTTGCACACAAAAGAAACGTGACAATTTTTCTTTGATATTTCACAGTTCAGTAGAAGTGTTTGGCCAGGTCTAACACCACTCATTTTCTTTTCGTTCCAATACCAAGTTCTATCATGGCCAATCACCCAAGACCAACCAAATGTGAGCCGTCCCAGTGGCCAAAAATCTTGGTTTCTTGACTTCTTCAACCTTACTTTTGAGAACAGTTATCGTGCTTACTACCACAATCTGTAGTGTTTCTTTCTGTTTGCTGTGCATATTATTCTAGACGATTTTGATTTGAAATATTTAGCAGATGTAATTGAGATCTCTGAGGATATTGCTGTTGTTTCTGACAGCTGTAAAATCTCTCTCCTTCCCACTGTAATTCACTTTTAAGATTTTTTTTATAGCATATGGTATGTTGGATGGTGTTTTTTCCCCCCAGATGCACCATTCTTTTCTCTCTTTTTTTTTTTTTTTTGGCTGATACATCCACATACACACGTACCCAGACTGTACTTGAGAAACACTCTAAAATCACTCTGAAGCAGGTTTTTGGTTCAGTTGGCTGTACAGTGCTTTCTATCCTCGCAACCCTATTGGCTCCTCTCGCAGTCACACGACCATTAAGTGGGTGGTGCAGATGAAAGTGTGCTCTCCGAGCAGAACTGACTTCATGCTTAGGTGTGTTTGGGTCTGTATATTTGTCAGTGTTCAGTGAGTATATGACAAAAGGAGCACGTTTTATAGTGTATTTCAGTGCATGTTTGACTCTGTGTGTGAAAGTTAAGGGAGTGATACTGTAAGTTCGAGGAAGTGCTTTTTAGTGCCTCTGTACCTGTGGACAGTTGATAAGATGGACACAATGTTGACCGACCTCTCAGATGAGTCCATGGACAGCGAGTGTTTGGGAAGCATGACTCCAGAGACTCAAGATATATACCTCAGACTGGACAGCCACCGCAGGCGTTCTGGACTACGCCTGGCCCGTATCATTGCTAGGCAACAGCTGCTGAAGAAGATATCCCAAGGTATGAGAAGTGCTTTGGGTAACAGTTTGGACTCATCTTTCTTAGCATCTATGTTATTATTTCTATATATATCAGCAGTGTATTGTAAATTTGTCTCAAATGTTTCTCTTAAAATTCATTAGGGGCAATAAAATGAGAAGAAGAAGAATATAAAGTCATAAACTGAATTGAAGAACATAGCCCAGTTAGTTTAGATTTGGATAAAAATGATAAAAATGTGAGTTTATATTGAAATCTGTGACTTTTGATTGCAAACTTCAGTATATTACCAAATCTGAGCACAGTTTGAGATGTTGTTCAGATTTCTGATTATAATTTTTTTTTTAGGAGAAAATTCTGTATCAGAATGTATCCCTTTGCTCTCCATTTATTGTCATTGTTGTCTCGTAAAAGAACTGAGATATTAAAGTGATTCCATATGACATTATTCATTCCTTGTTTTTGAAATGTCAGTGAACTTTATGATACCTTCAAGCCAGACATGATGCAGAGACATTATTAAGTGTTACAAAAGATGTGCCTGTTTTATTTTTTGGTCTTCTTTGCGTAAATATGAAGCACTTGGTTTATTCTAAGCTGATCTTCTGTTTTCGATGGGAATACATACAGTCTACAAGACAAAGTTTACTTGTGTTTTCTAGATGTAAAGAGTCTTTGTGTTTCTGGCACTAGAGAACAGCCTGTCCAAATCCAAAGTATTATCCACAAATCAACAGCATTATTAATGAATAACCCTTTTATACTTCAAGATACGCTTGAAGTAGCGCATCACATTTGTTGTTTGGTGGTTTGTTTTGGTTTGTCTGAAGAAGTATTACGGAGAAGCATACAGTATATAAAGTACAAATATGATTTGTTAAATATGTTTGTAATAATACTGCTGATGTTTAGCTTTGCTCTGACAGTGAAATGCTTTAGAGGTCAAATAAAAATGCAGTGTGTGGCAGCTTTAGTTTTGGTTGGAATCTGCTCACGCACACACACACTTTCTCTCTCTCTTTCACGGCAGCAGGAATGTTTGGACTGCATGCCGGTTATTCTGTCATTCGGCTCGTGGAGGTCTGGACGGCTGGAGATCTCTTGTGAAATTACAGGCCTGTCCAGTCATGACTATGGCATGTGGACGCATATCATGCTGAAGGATATATTCACCTCTATCTGCGGAGACAAGATCATTTATTTAAAATGATATCCCAGACTTAAGATAGTTTGACCCCCACTGCACTGAGGCTACTGGGAGTTTTTTCATCAATTAGACATTTATTTCATTTCTTAAATGGTGAAATTAAATTCTCTCTGACTAAAGGGTAGATTCCCTCTGACTTTGTTTTAAATCTTAACCTGACCTTCTTCTGCCTGACTGCAGACTAAGTGTTAGCAGTTGTACAGAGTCGAGTCCAAGAATACCCCATTCCATCAAAAACTGGGCCTTGTGCCTGTCATCAGCAGCACTTTGATAAAGCAGGTCTACCACTGTGAAATGTTTTGAGCTAAATGTGGACTGAAGGCAGTGCCATAATAAGACTGAAATATGAGCATCTTAATTTGTCCACTTAATTGTGTCTTTCACTTTCTTCAGAGCATCATAAATATGTGTTTGGAGGGGTCTTTCGTCAGGGAGAGATCAATTTCAATTCTCATTCACAAGCTCTCTATTTGATTTGAATCAGATTTACAAGCTCTCAGTTCGATTTCATTTGAATTTGAATCACAAGCTCTTGATTTTATTCCACTTGACAAGCTTTGAATTCACAAGCTCTCTATTTGATTTGATTTCAATTCACTTGCTGTCTGTTTGATTTGAATCTGATTTGGTTCCGGTTCTCATTGACTCTCTATTCTTATTCACCAGCTCTCAATTTGATTTGGGTTTGGGTATATTTTAGTTAGAATGTTATATTTGCTCTCTCTACTTATGCTATGGAATATACAGAGCAGTGTTTCAGACTGATTCAAACCTTTTTGAAGTATTCATTAGTCAAGTCAAGTCAAGTCAAGTCACCTTTATTTATATAGCGCTTTTAACAATACAGATTGTGTCAAAGCAACTGAACAGCATTAATTTAGGAAAATAGTGTGTCAATAATGCAAAATGACAATAGTAAACACTAATTTTTCAGTTAAAGACAGTTCATCATTGAATTCAGTGATGTCAACATCCAGCTCAGTTTAAATAATATCTTTGCAATCATGTCAGCGATATCGCTGGAAATGAAGTGTCCCTAAGCAAGCCAGAGGCGACATTAAAAGAACCAGCTCAAAAGAGTCGTTCATTTTTAATTCATCAAAAAGGACCAGCATGTAAGCGTCATCTCTCGATCAATGTATTGTCTTTATTTTTATTCTGCGGAAGAAAATCATACAGGTCTGGAACAACAATATGAGTAAACTGACAGATTTGTCATTTTTCAATGAATTGGTCATTTAGTTTTGTACAAGCCTGTACTTTCATATTATTTTTGTATCGGAAAGAAAAATACTTTTCACCTAAAAGCAGTCTTCGCCCACGTACAGATTCCTGACTGCACGTAGGTTGTGTCTTTATAAGTAAATCTGCCAAATACATAATGAAATTCTACATCTATTTATTATTCCACAATAGATAGATATTTGCCTCATTTGTTGACGCAGTAAAAAATACTAGCAAATATTTTTTTAGAATTCTATAGATATGTTTCAAATGAGTTATGATCAGTGCCCTTATCTAACTTTTGTTTCAGGGCGGATTCCTGGATGCTGAATATGTACGTTTGTCATATCATGAGCTGATGTGGCATGTGTGCGGTTGCTCAACAGCAGTCAGAGCGGTAGGGTTGGGCTTCAGTCAGCCAGTGATTCAGTTCAGCCAACAGTCATCTCCTGTCCATATTCATCACTAAAGTGGCACACTAAAGGCAGGAGCTATGTATGTTATTTTTTGGAATAGCATACAGTGGTCGCGAGTTGTAGTAAAATGAACCAAAGAAGGAGAAGAAAGTCAGTGGAATGGGTTCCAGAGAGAATGGACCCAGGCCATTATGACATCATCGGATTGTACAACATTATCACTGACAAATAGATTTTGAATGCTGAACGTTCTATTAATGTAATTCAAAGGAGATTTTAAAACTTGAATCATACATTTGTTAAAGTGTGCATTTTATCATAAAGCAAAGTCAGAATGGAAGCTGTGACAAGTGGTTTGGACTGAGTTATTAGCAGGATAGCGTGTAGAAGATTAAAAAAACAGTATGTGAGGGATTTCAATGCAGTGCATGCTTCACAAGCTCTAGAAAGATGGGAAAATGAAGGCAGCACTTCTGTAGATTCAGTAAATTGAGTAATTGAATTGTGTGATACTCAAAGATACTCACTGGGGTGGTATCTTTTCCAAAGGTATACCTTTGTACCTTATTTACCTCTAAAAAGTGCATGTTAGTACCTCAAGTGCACATATTAGTATTTTTTTGAAAGTTTTTTTTTTTTAGCTTTTTACTGAGAGTGTGTGTACTATTTTGTACTAAACTAGTGTGTGTATGTTCATTGATATTTGCATTAATGATATTTGTTTTAATAAGACAGGGTGTTACTAAGCCATTCAGTTTCATTCTTGTTGGAGATAGTTTCAGTGGGCTGTCACCTTGTTCTCCCTTGCTCTTGGTTGCCCTCTGTTGCTTATACATGCGAATCACAGAGAAGATTGCTTATTAAGGCTAGGATCAGCAGTGGTGGACGAAGTACACAAATCTAGTACTTGAGTAAAAGTATAGAGCCGTATTATAAAATATTACTCCAGTAAAAGTAAAAGTACTCCGTTTTCAATTTTACTCTAGTGAAAGTACAAAAGTACTTGATTTTTTATGTACTTAAGTAAAAAGTACTGATAGATGACTGTTTATTTTGCTACTTTTATCATTTAATTTTATATTAGCATATATTTTTTTTATAATCCGACTGCTCAAAATACCTGGGATTTTCCCAAAATAACCAATAAGGAAATAATGAATATAATAAGGAAAATATAATTAGATTTTCATAATGATTTCTTTCTTCTTTGTCTGTGGTGTAAAAACACCCCTGGCGAAATGCCCCCAGAGGGCATCACTTCCCCCTTTGATAATTACTGTAGTTACCATGTACTGAACATCACATCCTTTCTTTTTCCCCAGATGTAATCTATCTAGGTGGTTGAATAAAAATATGTGGACTTAATTTTGTTTTAAATTACCTCAATTTAACACCAGCAAGCTCGTTAGTGTCACAGTCTTCAGCGGGTGTGCCCAGGAGGGCCACCAGATGACTGTGTTCTGGGAGCACATGGCTTGTGTTGTGTTTGTCTGTTGCCATGTGCTCTCTCCTGTCGATTGTCTGGCCCCTCCCATCTTGTTACCTCGTTATTGTTTTAGTTGCTCCACCTGTGTCTCCCTCGTTATCCTCCTCGTTTGGTTTCCTATTTATTCTCCTGGTGTCTGTAATCCTGTGCTGATCCGTCATTTTTCATTGTGTGTTTCGTGTCTGCATGTGGTGCAGCTTTTGGCTTGCCTGTCTGTTTTTCCACCTCGGGGTGGTTTGAGTTTGTTTTTGGTTCTTTTTTTTTATTATTAAAATAAACAACAATTTCTCCTGCAGTTGAGTCCTCGCTTCATCTCCCCGCACGCACGGTTGACCGATAGCTAGACAGTAGCCATCATCTAACATTATTGACTTATTGCCGTACAAACAATATCACTCGGGCTAATGCATAGCCTTTTCACGTAAACGCTAACATTCCGCAGCGGGGAAGATAACGTGCAGAGTTATTTCTATTTCATCCATGTTATTTTACTGTTTTTTTACCTAAAACATATAGAATCGATGTTAATGGTCTGCATTCCAAGCAGTTCGTGGGCTTAAACCGATCACCCTTTACGCATTTAGTTCAAAACCACTGACCCTTTGACCCCCTAAAATATGATTTTCAGTTTACAATACTTAATCCTAAATTTGACATATTAGTAACTTACTTTTAACAGACATCATCACTCACAAGACTCCCGGATCTTACTTGTGAATCAGTTCACTAGATACCGCACTAAACGCACTAACAGTTCACCTAGATACTCAACACTAAACAATTTGTGAATAATCTTTTGGTGTTTAGTTGCGACCAATTTTAATGGGTTAATTGAATAATTCTTTAATGATCAGACACACCCCGCTCTCTTCTCGGAGCACGTGATATATATAAGGAATTAACGAGTAAGTTTATTCTGAAATTTAGTGCAGTAAAAGTACGATCTTATGCGTTGTAATGTTTGAAGTCAAAGTAAAAAGTACTCAATAAACTACTCTACCCAAGTAAATTACCGATACTTGAAAAATTTACTTAATGACAGTACAAAAGTTACTGGGTTACAGCCATGGTTGCAGCGCACAATGATATTCCGCAGCGCCTGAATATAGTCCCCAGCACGCTCCCTGTGCAGGCAGGGGGTCACGTTGGTTATGTTGACGGAAGTTATCCTATTTTCAGGCGCTGCGTAATATCATTGCACCTGCTGCACCCATGCAAGTTCCTTGATTATTACGCCGGAATAATCAGAGAGTATAGTTCCTAGCCATATCGGAATATTTCCTAGGTAAAATTCCTAGTTTTATCGAAAATATAGAAACTCTTTGGTCATTTTTTAGTGAGATGCTAATGGTCTAATCAGATTCGATTATCTATGCTAAGCTAAGCTAAAAGTGTTACCGCCAGACCCGGAGATCTGCTGAATGGATTTGAAAACGGAAAACTACTGTTGACAACATGAGCCTATTTTCATAGTGGAATGTTCCTTTAAACATTGACTTGGGTCAGTTAGCAACGCCCAGAATTTCTTTGTGTGAAATCTCTAAAACTTAAATTTTAGCAGTTGTCCAATAAAAAGTAGCCTGCTGTTTAATAGATTGTTATTCTTTCGGTTCTGACTGCTGATTCTCTCATGCCATATGATTCCTGCATTCCTCTGCCTGCCACTGCTGTCTTTCTTCCCATCACACACACACACACACACACACACACACACCCACACACAACACACACACAACACACCGCCTCACACGTCAGCCTCGTCGGTCCCAAAGGGAATGTGTGTAATCCTCTGGGAGTGCCAGATCCACTTACCCACAACTTGACCCTCTGGTATGACATCTCTCTCGCTCTCTCTCCCTCTCTCAATCTCTCTCTCTCTCTCTCTCTCTCTCATACACACACACACACACACATCCGTCTCTCTTTCCTCTCCGTTGTTATTCTTGTGGGGAACCATTCTTCTCCGTGGATTTCTCCTCTATCGTTTTCAATCACCGCTCTGCGTCACCAGAAGTGAGAAAAAGACAAGAACAGACTATAAAACAGACTCAAATATGATCATACCCTTGTGAAAGAATCCCTAAAAAAGATAAAGGCACTTATATGTTATGTTCATTTAAAACAATCATGAGACATATTATAAAAATATCGAGTGTGGTATTGTAAAGAGAAACATGTTTTTTAAAAAAGTTTGTGATGAAACAGGTAGCAACAGATTCTAAACATTAGGTACATTTATTTCATGTGCGGACTTAATAATTGACCTAATTTTAATTGTCATTTGTACATACTAAAAGTCAAAATGAATGAATTTAAAAGATTATCAATTAAAAAAAAAAAAAATATTCATAGAGAATACCCCTGCTTTATTGACAACATGAAACAATGTTGACATTGCACTTATGCTTCTGACTATGATTGGATTGGCACATGTTGGGCCATGTTATATTATTGGATAGTTTCAGAAATGTATTACATTTGGATTTTAGTATTATAGAGGGAGAGAGAGGGAGATTTGTCCTAGCACTCGACAAAATTTTGTCAATGTCTGGGAACAGGCAGTCCGACAGGTTGCATCTCCAGCTGTGGGTGTGTGTGCATATGATAGATGGTGCCCTGAAGGTAGCAGCACATGTTCATTTTCTCACATGCTCACGGGTGAGGAGGGGGGCAGGGGGCTGAAGACTGTACATACTCCAGCTGTTTAGAGGACTGGAGGGGAGGGCGGAAGAGGGACTGGCACATACAGTAAGCGTTACAGTCAGGAGCTGAAGTGTAGAGAAAGAGAAACATACAGCTGAAGTCAGTGGCAAAGAGGAGCGGTTCTGGAGCAGGCTCTTCTAAAAGACGGATAAATCACGCTGAATGTTTGATGGGAAACTCCACTATGGTTTTAAGATCTTACCCATAACCACAGCCATCTACCGATGCCTAGAGGTACCAGAATCTGTATCTTCAAATTATTTTGAAGCCAAAATGGCTCATTTTTTAAATTTTGATATGAAGCATGTCATTTGGTCATTTTAAAAAGCTTAAAATTAATGTTTAAAATAAATATATTTTTTCTTCCATCATACTAAACGAAGTTAAAGATTTGTTTTGTTTTGCCTAGTTGTTTTTTTTAAACTCTCTGTTTTACTGTTTGTTTCTTTTTGGAGGAAATCATACTCTTATATATCAGTTATGTTTTATGCTTTATGCATTGACTTTTTCTCTGATGTTTCTCCTAAAATCACTTGGGTTTTATCCCAAGAGCAAAATCTGATACTTAAGCATAAGTATCCATTTGCTCACCATCTGAACTAATTGCTGCCTAGGAGAAAAAAGTGAGATGTTTAAGGACTTCCTTTGTAATTTTTCTTTCTTATGACTGAGTTTGAGAATGGAGGACATGGCCCATACTGAAGGAATTTCAGAGTCATGTTTAGTTAAACAAGAAACTTCCTTATGATCCCAGTGGATGGATGTCAAATCACTTTAGCATGTGTGGGAAAATGGCACTGGTCCATAAGTATATGTGTGTGTGTGTGTTTGTATTAAATCTGCATGCTCTGATGAGCAATACAGGAACTGTCTGGAGTAAACCCATGGGATAGGTGTGTGTGTGTGTGTTGTGGTAGAACTAGCCGAGATGAAGAGTAGACAGAAGCTGAATGTTTGTGGGAGAGTGTGCATTACAAAGCTCAAAAAGGATCATAGTTTTACTGCCTTGGTGGTCTGAGGGTCGAGTTCACACTGTTTAAAACACACTCATAGACACTGAAGGATACTGTAGATATGCAAACACAACTAGCTGCTCATTGACATAATTGATAGTTTCCAATAGAGCAGTAGCTTTAGTTTTATTAAATTTTTTTCAATATCGTGAATTTTTTAATATCATGAATGCATAATTGAGGAATACATCACATTATGGAAGTAAAATGTGTTGTAATTCATGTTGACTGTAAATTTAATGGCACTAGAGCTGTTGGTTTAACTCTGTCTGGCGTGGATTATGATTGAACATTTGTACTATGAATCCATGAAATGTTTGTTATGTAAGTGTTTTTCCATAGGCAGTCTGGACTGATGTCTGTGCTGTAGAAGTATGGGTATCTCAGAGCTCTTAAGAGCACAGCATGACTGCTCTGCTAACACATGGCCTAATGGGATTTCTGTCAAATATTTATGATTGATACAGCTTTGAATGTGCCGTAATACTCACATTCATGTTACCATAACAAAGCTGAACAGTATCACAAAGATTGAGATTGCACACTTATACATACTCTGTATGGTCTTACTATGTGTGTTAGAGCATTTAGGTTCAGGCAAGACACTACAAGCATATCATGTCATCCTTCAGACCAGTGGAAAAAACATCCAGAATAAAGCCAGAAATCTCCACTTCAGTAGCACTTCTTTCCAGTGTTATTGCTATTCATATTTCAAAGGTTTTGACAGAGGTGTTTGTTCATATTTTATTCCTTATATACGTATATATATCATATATATATATATACAGTATATATCTATATATATATATATATAGATATTATATATATATCTATATATACATGCAAGTGTTTTTGACCTTGCTGTATGTCACCCTGTTTGTTAGGCCACTCCCCACAATATAACCCGTTCAATAGGGGTTCTTTAATAACTTTTTAAATACGGGATTATGATCAGTAGAATGCTAGTTTTATTAAATTGTGAAACTGATATCAACTACCGAATTATAGTATTGTTACAAATGTCACATTGGTCACTGTGCTTAACAAAACCTTCTGCTTCCAGTTTCCACCTTTTCACTTTCAGTACAAGAAAACAACATAGTGTTTTGCAGCATAGTTTCTCAGTTACTCTAAAAAGAAAATGCACAGGAAATGTTCTCATTGTTTCCTCCGACTCTCCCTTTTTGACTTTGACTTTAAAGCAGGAATTAAACCAGAACTAAAGGAGCAAGTAGAGGAAGAAGAAAAAAATTGAAGAATATAAAAACCTGAGAGAGTCATTTGTGGGCTGAGGTGACTTCTAAGGACACAGGACCTGTGTTCTTATGTAATCAGAGGTCTTGCCTGCTCAATCAAAACAAGAATGCCTTTGATTGTGCCCCGCGCCCCGTGGCATCCAGGCTGTGCGTGGCATCCGTGCGTGCTGCTCTCTCTCATGGCGCACTGCCTGTTGTCACGTCGAGGTGATCAGGAATGCCTGGGTCACGAGGGACTGCGTGTCCTGACTGCTGGGATTAGATGCCATAGTAGCACTATGCAGTGGCGACGGCTGTGTGTTTGTTTGTGTGACATTTTTTATCAGCACCTCTCTTAGGTTGTTTGTGTTGAGTGTCTGACTTTGGCTGACTCATGTTCTGCATGCTGCTTTGCTTCAGGTTGTGTTGAAGTTTATTGTTTTGGGGACCTTTTGTGTTGGTTCGGTCCTTTGGTTGTTGGTGGGGGACATTAGATATTAGTGGAATGTGTTAATTAAACTCATGACTTCACAGCAGTTCTTTATTCCCATGCCTTGGACTCAGGCCTAACCAGAATCCCCTCTGAGCTTTAGAAGGTCCCAGAGTCTCTTTAATGTTCTGCAAAACAAGCCCAGTGGTTGGGCTTCATTTGACCGCTTCATTAGAAGTCGTTGTTACTACTGATCTGAGAACAGTTTTTCATTTTTAATTTAAATTTTTTTTTTGGGTAATATTGAAAGTGAACAAGAAGTTGAGGCTAACCAATAGTAAGTATTTATAAAAAAAAGTGTCATGTTTTTAATGTAATGTTTAAAATCAAAATAAAATGTGGATTTTTACCTCTACAACATACAGAAGTTTTTGAAAGAAGTCTCTTATGCTCACTAAGGCTGTATTTATTTGATCAAAAATAGAGTAAAACAGTAGTATGTTGTGAAATATTATTACAATTTAAAATAACTGTTTTCTAGGTTAATATATTTTAAAGTGTAATTTATTCCTGTGATGGCAAAGCTGGATTATTATCAGCCATTATTCAGTGTCAAATGATCCTTCAGAAATCATTCTAATATGCTAATTTGCTGCTCGAGAACATTTACATTTACATTTATTCATTTGGCAGATGCTTTTGAGTGACTTACAGTTGAGGAATACAACAAGCAATTTATCATAAGATGGCAATAAACACGAGAAATGCCCGTTATACAAGGTTTCAGTCATCATTCAAAATAGTAAAAAGCTAGGTCAGGAGGATAATAAGAGAACAGAAAAAGGGTGCTTCTTTATTTGTGCATCCTCACTTCCTTTCCTCGCATCTTAGCTCCACCCCTTCAGGATGCGAGGGAAGGACGCAAGGAAAAGACGCAAAGACGTAGGAGTTGAATCAAGTGAAATGATCTATCCTCGCTCCCTTTAGCGTCACTTCAAAGCGTTGTCAATTATTGATGACTCTGCACCACTGGATTTAGCTTGCACGTCGGGATTCTTGAACATTAGAGATAATTATTTATATTGCAATAGTTTCAACCTCCACAAAATACCACATTTGTCCGTATTTTTTAAATATATATTACCACTTATTAACAATGAAATATTCACAGTTATTAACTGCTTTTTATTTGTTGTATAGTATTACCGTTTGTTTAATTTTCTTTCATTTTCTTGTGCTTTGATATAATTCTGCAACTGTCCTACATTAAAGGGGTCATATGACGTTGCTAAAAAGAACATTATTTTGTGTATTTGGTGTAATGAAATGTGGTTTAAGGTTCAAAAAACACATTATTTTCCACATACTGTACATTATTGTTGCTCCTCTATGCCCCCGCCTTTCTGAAACGCGTCGATTTTTATCAAAGCTCATCGGTCTGAAAAGCGAGGTGTGCTCTGATTGGCCAGCTATCCAGTGCGTTGTGATTGGCCGAATACCTCAAATGTGTGACAGAAATGTTACGCCACTTACCATACTGTGATGCCGTGTCCCAGCGCGACGAGACAAAACCAATAAAACCCATTACAAACAAGGCATTTGTTGCATCCAGTGGGGACATAACTACAAATTATAATGACTTATACTGTCTTTTATCTCGTTGCATTGCATCGCGCCGCATAATCATAAAACCATGTCTGGAGAAACGACAAACAACTAGCGCTACACTACACTGCTCAAAACTTTAATTTGAATAGTCAGTGGCAAATGCTTTAAATATGAAAACGTACTACAGGCTGTGAGTCAGAAGCGCCAGAATGTCCTTGCAAAGATGGAACTGCCCCACTTTATAGAAGTTGGAATGACCCACTTTATGGAAACAGCCTTTGTGCACAGCATTGTAGGCTACTCTGCAGTTTCAGGAAACAGTCCTCCATAAAATGCCTGCACACATCTGAATATTTGGGTGTGACCTGTTCTGGAACAGTTTAAATACAACTTAACCACTGATTTCTATTTGTGTCCTCTTTTGGAAGACCAAACAATGTAGTTTCGCTTTCACAACGAATCACAGCGTCTTCACTACATGGCTGCAGCAACAATACTACAGTGAGAATCAAGTTACGCCTTCTTTCTTTGAAGTAAAAAACACATTATTTTCCACATACTGTACATTATTGGTTCTCCTCTATGCCCCGCCTTTCTGAAAACGCGTAGATTTTTACAAAGCTCATTGTTCTGAAAAGCGAAGTGTGCTCTGATTGGCCAGCTATCCATACGGTGTGATTGGCCGAATTCCTCAAGCGTGTGACGGAAATGTTACATCCCTTACCATATTGTGATGCCTGCGGCAACCACATGTGACGACCCCGGGCTGGACTCCGCTTCGTCCACGGTGAAAGCCGATCCGGCGATCCACAGCGCGAAGTTGATGTATTCCCTCAGCGACCAGCACAGATCAGCTCCAACATGACGAAGCGCTATCGTCCTCTTTTGGAAGACCAATCAAAGTAGTTTCGCGTTCACAACGAAGCACACAGCGCCTTCACGGCATAGCGGTGGCAGCAACAATACTACAGCGATAATAAAAGTTACGCCTTCTTTTTTTGGGCGGCGTTATGCAAATCTTCCCAGATAGTGATGTAGGTATGTGGGGGCGTGTTAGAACGAGCCGTTTTAGGTAGGCGTGGCTGACTCTTAACTTTTATAAAGAATATCTCTTTGGATTTGAGACTTTAGTCTTTGCAACTTTACAGATCTTCTTTATGCACCAAGAGCTTGTAACACTCCAAAGAGAAAGGAAAAATTGAAATCGCATCATATGACCCCTTTAATTACTCACATTTATGTGTTTGTATTTTCTGCCATGGTTACCACTTGGTGCAGATGTGAAGGGGGAGGATAATTTGAAACAAGACTACTTGAAACAATGAGAATCTTGTAACTTGATAAGAGCCTGACTTGGAAGCCAGTGCAGAGACATGAGAAGCGGTTGCATGGGCTCTCTTGGGCTCATTGAAAACAAGACGTGCTGCTGCTTTCTGAGTTATTTGCAGAGGTCTGATTGCTCATGTTGGAAGTCCAGCCATAAGAGTGTGTGCAATAGTCCGCTCGACAAATGACAAGATCCTGACGAGAATCTGTGTATGCTGCTCTGTTAGGAAGGTCTGATCTCCTGATTGTGTATGCAACCTGCATGATCATGCATGCTTTAAAGGTCAGCTGATCATCAAGGATCACCCCAAGATTCCTGACCGAACTCGATGGGATTATCGTTGATGAGCCCTGCCCAGTTGGATGGTAAACTGGTGCTGTACTGATGGGGTGGCTGGGAAGATGAGAAGTTCTGTCTTTGCCAGGCTGAGCTGCAGTGATGCTCTTTCATCCATGCCGAGATGTCATTCAGGCAGTCTGAAGATCATACCAGGACTTTCTATCATCTGGTTGAAATGAGAGGTAGAGCTGCATAGCTGTCATCAGCATAGCAGTGGTAGGAAAAACCATGTGCCTGAATGATGGGAAACATTTCTCATCAGTGTTGAAAACAGTTGTGCTGCTTTTTTTTGTAACTGTAAAAGTCTTTACTATCACTTTTGATTATTCTTACAGAATAAAAGCATTACTTTCTTTGGTGGTGTCAGCTGAAAAGAAAAGTAATTTTTGGAGACACAAGATATTATATTTTGATTACATTTTTTCTATAGTGTTTGTTCAATGATTAATTGTTCTAAATATAACGAGACATGTATTAAAAAGGTCATTTTGACTTCATGTTGACTTGATTTAATCTATGCAATATGGGATCATCAGGATTCACTTTTTTTTTCTTCAGTAGATGTTTAAGACCATCAAAAATGCTCATAAAACTCATGTAATGTCATGTTTTATGCACACTAATGCCCATAATTACACACCATTACACTTTAAATTCCTCCGTCGCATGCATGGACCTGTTGTTTGATAATCGACTCCTTGTGCGATCCAAAAGCCTAAAGCTTTATTTAACTCTGTCAATGAAATAAACAAACAAACCATTAAAACAGAGCAAACATCCACAGTGGTGACATGGGGGGCTGCGACAGCATGCTTGGCTGCCCCCACTGAGTGCTGTTTCTTGATAGCAATGTTTGCACTGTAAAAAGGCCTCAGCGTGTCTTTCTCTAATTGCTTCCATGTGTGAGTGTGACTCTGATGGCTAAACATGCTGAACTTGTATTGAACACCCTGTTTTTTGGTGGTAAGGTAACACAAGGGATAGTATGTGTAACTTTCATTAAGCTTTAAATTGTAAAGATGCAATTTTTCTACACCTATATTGTAAGTTGCTGAATAGTAGTTGTTGTGTTACTTTACGTGGGCATTCATATGTTAATTTGCTCAAGGTTGTGACGTCATAACTATACTGATTTCTGAATGAGCTGTTTTTCAAATGAGCTATGCGTTGTGATATTTAGCATATGTTTACATAGTATTTACTGTTCAAAGAGCAAGAACAGTCTTATTTTCCATAATGTGTCCCTTTAGTGCATACTTTAGGGGAGCAGAGGAAATGACATTTATATGACACATGAGTGTGCTGTGAAGGGAATTTGTGTCTCTCAGACTTGGACTGGGTGTTTGTCAGTGGTATTATTGTACATCAGTAATTCATACCCCTCAGGGGAGAGCTAATCACTGGGGATTGTGCTGTAGACCAAAGTGTGAGGAATTCCTGTCCCAGTCCAGGAATGGGCCAAACTGTGGGATGACAATGTCAGATCGGAAACAAAAAGAATAAAAAACACCAGAAAGGGATTTAGGCATCAACATATTGTTCTTCTACAAATGTATTTGATGACACATCCGTACACGTTTCAAAAGAGATTTTGTGCCTAGCTTTTGTTTTCTTTCAATAAATCATGTGTGAAATGGAAGCTAACGGAACAGCTTCTGTCAGTTAATGTTGGCATTATCTGCCAGCTCTACTCAATAACACACATAGACAACATCTTTCATCATCTCAGCTGAATGAAGGAACACATAGAGCGAGAATGATAGGCTTTCCAGGGGCCCATTTCAATAAGGAGGTTCAACCAACTCTGAGTTGAAACCTGAAATGAGATGGGAAAGTTTTTGGGTTCAGCTGAATTGAGTTCAGTCAACTCTGAGTAGGTTGATTCTGAGTTTAGCGCGTGTACCACGACAATGAAAAGCCATGATCAATGGAGCTCTGAAATTATGATTCACCATGGCAACAGCACCCAACAAAAAGACGTCCACATACTTCCGAGTCAATACGTAACTTTAATTCTTAATCAATGTTAAAATATCAAAGGTAACAACTGGCAGAACGGTAAGTTATTGAACTAATATTCATTTTCATGGTATCCCACAGGCAAAAGAAAAAAGACAAAAAGCAGCTAAACATGAAGTATAAAAACATAATTCAATCAGGTAAAGCTTTAAACATAAAAGGTTCATGAGTGTAGGCTACATGACTTTACAACATTTGACATATTAAATAAATATCATTCAGTGTCTATTTAAATGTGCAGCTGCTTTTTCCAGTCTAATGCTCTTTTTACATAATTAAATGTTCTCTAATCCAAACTGTTGCATTTCTTAATTACAGTAATGACATTTACGTTTGACTTCTACTCAGCCAACAGCAAGAAGGCTCGCAAAATAATGGAACAGATGAAGAGGGCATTGCCTCTCACAAAGATATAAACACTACATATTTTAGTACTTTGTAGTAAATAAAGAGACCCACCATCATTTAACAGCTAGCTGGTGGTGTGGTTATTGGCATATATCTCGAACTAACCGGTCCATCTGGCATCCTTCCAGTTCCATACAGTAATCAGCTTCATTTTCGATAGGTTTGTGCTCAGGAAACTACACAAAAATTCTCATAAAGAGCGTGAGAGCGAGGCCTTAGTAATGTGCTCTGCATCTGCGATGTTATATAGAAAACTACCATTTAAAAATGGTACCGCTCAAATAAATATGCATGTGGATATGGCAAAAAGAAAAATCAAAATAAACCTCTCCCGATGTAAATGTAACTCCCAACGAAGACCATGCAGCCTCTGTTATTTATCGGAACCCTGTAAAAAACGGGACTTGTTTTTGGTCCTGTCAGGTGTCTGCATGATGAAAAATAGGTGCAGAGATTGACTTACCTGCACGCCAAAAATGGTTTTCCCTTACTTCTATTTTTGTCTTGTTTCCATTCAAAGATCTAAGATCTAAATCAGATGCATTTTCTCTTATCATAAGAAAAATGACCCAAGGTATTTAGAATTTTAAGTGTATTTTTCTTATTTTGCTAATTATCTGCCAATGGGGAAAGTATTTGTTTAAGGTAAAAATGCACTTAATTTTACTTCCAAATACTCAGAAATATATATATAGACTAAATAATATAAACTAGGAAAATTTTGCAGCTTTAATGACATGAATGAATTTTTGAACATCGCTCACTTAAAAAGGGGAAGCGATCCGAAAACAAACTTCCTGCGGGATTTCCAAAGAAAACCGCTGCCCCACGACCAGGTTAGGTTCCCCAGAGTAATCTACCATGAACTGACACGAGTAATAAGTTCCCTCTCCGAAATGGGCTTGACTTACCCTGCTTTCTCAGGGTAAGTCATACCTCCCATTCAGAAACAGAAAACCCAGAGTTTCCCTCATTTCAGGGTTAACATACTCTGAGTTTTCACTTAACCTCCTTTCTGAAACGGTCCCAGACCTCTTATTACGCCCAACAAACTTAAAACCATTTCACAAAAGTTTTTGGAGCGTGGCGCCACAGGTGAGTTGTTGTGTTCTTTCATTCCCTCTCAGTCACAATAATCCTTCCTCTCTCCCTATACTTCTAGAAATATTTTTTTTTGAAGAAATGTGAGTGGTGTTTGCTCATTGCCTCTATGATGCTAAATGTTTGGGTGTCATACCAGGTTGTTTCTATATGATTGCTAAGGTGTACTATGTGTTTTTTTTAAAGGGTTGCAATGCAGTCGCTAAAATATTCTGGGTGGTTGTTAGGGTGTTAAGGGGCTTGCTCAAAAAGGTACAAAGAGAGAGACTGAGGAACAGAATGAAGGCAGGCCTAGAGACTGAGAGGATGAGCGCATCAGCCAGAGGGAGGATGTTCTAGACTAGAGCTCGCGAGTGAGGACAGAGGAATGGGACAGGGCAGAGGAGGAGCAGGTAGCTATCTGAGGCTGCTGTGAACACAACTGGACCATATGCTGACTGAACCAAATTTTGGACTTTTAAAGACCTTGGAGGAAAAAAGATATGCTCAGATCTGAGGGACACACATGTTTCTTCTGCATGATGTAGTGATGAGATCGACCAGTAAGTGTGTAAGAGCCACAGTTAGACTTTTTCTTCACATTAGTTTGAGAGTGCTGTATGTATCAAGCGTTATATGTTCAGTGTTGTGTTCAGAGAGAGATTTCTGCAGACTGTGAGTGGTTTTTGTTCAGCAAATGTGTTATTCAGCACAAGTATGTGGAGAATCCTGTACGAAAAGGGTATATCGGATTGTGGTGAGGTCATTTCCTGGCCTGTCCGCTTTTATGATGGCTTATTTTGAGAGATGCTTTGTTTTTACTTTCTTATTTCATCTCTTGTGGATATTTCTCAATGAAATGTGGTGTAAATGGATCTAGACAAAACAGAAAAAGAGACCAAAAAAACCCACACTCATAAGGAATCCCGTTCTTCATTTTCTTTACTTATCTCAACTTTAATGTCATTTAATACATTATATTGCATAGTGCATTAATTACATTGCAATACATGTAATTCTTATTAATAATAATAATAATCAGTATTTATGTATTTGCTGTTTTTGCTTTATTGAGGCCAATAGCTAATATTTATGAATAAATATGAACATGTGTGTGATCAGGTCGAAATTGATTAATAAACTGTTGAAGAATCATGTCATTGTTTGTTTTTAGAAATCGAGGCAAAGGAGGCATGTGACTGGCTGAGGGCGGCGGGATTCCCACAGTATGCCCAACTTTATGAGGGTAAGAAATGGGATTCATATCTATAAACATACACACAGATGTCAAAGAATCGCTCGTTGATTCGGTGGCCTCAACAAATTTCTGCAGTGTGATTGCAGCTGTGAGGTTAAGTGACGGTAAAAAATCAGGAATGCGGTGGGACGAGAGAGAGAACAGTTGACTGTTGCTTTGAGTTTGAGATCACACCTATCCCATCCCACCTCAGCTAAACAGACAGAAGCCAAGCAGTGATCACAAACTGAATTCTTTTTGGTTTTCCGTTTCAGACATTTGGAATAAAAAATGCATTTACACAACTGTGTGCTCCATTTGTCAGCACATTTTTTTCCTCCCTCTCTGTATCTTTTCTGGTCATTTTAGGGCCGCGGCGAGCTATTTGCAGGCTAGAGTTTCTATCCAAAGGGAAGGAAGAGGTCATGGGAAAAAGTCTTCATTATCACTGCCGGGAAAATACAGGCCTTTGCCTCAGTCTTCCGCCCAGGCCAGCATAGGGGTCGAGAGGATACTATTCTCTCTGCTTCTCTCTCTCTGTTCCCCTGACTCCTCCTTATGATACTTTACGTCAATGAGTGATAAAATGTCAACAATTCTATATTTAATTCCGTGTAAATTCAGAGCTTGGCTCTCATGAGAGAATCATAAAATGGAAGAAGCTCTGTTTGGCCTTGTGAAGCCATTATGCCATTATGACATAAATAAAGAACTCCCAGATTCCAATGGGAAAACACCTTAGTGCACATCTTTATCTATCTTAATTATTTGTATTTGTTTGAGTCAGATCGAGGGAGTTAGGCGATAACCTCTGGTTCCGTTTCAGAGCCAGTCTGCTCTGTATAATGTAATCAGTGAAGCAGCATCTGCCAGAGATTACGTTCGATTTATAAGAATTACGCCACAGCTGCTGTGGATCTCTGCAGAACCTCTGCAGATGTCTGGACAGATGAACTTAAAGAGTTTTATCCAGTTCTTTGTTTATTAATCACTTTTCATTTTAATTCATGATTTTGATTTGTTTTATATGTCTTTGTATGAAAATAACATTAAATAACATGCACTTGATCCATGAGTGAACTTTTGTGATCACTCACTCTGAATATTTTGGTTACATTACACCTTTTGAACAGGACAGAGAAGTGATCTGCTTTCTGTCTCTGCCTGCAGATTCCCAGTTTCCCATTGAAATATCTGCCGTCAAGAGGGACCATGACTTTCTCGACAAAGACCTTGTGGAGCCTCTTTGCCGGTAAAATTCCAAATATCTAGATTAAGATTATCTCTTAGATTCTTTAGATTCAGAGTCTTGCAGTCTACAGGATGGAACTTGATACACCGTCTTTACTTAAAATGACAGCTGTGAAAATCAAAGGCCTTACTGTCAATCACTTGTACTCTTGTACACTTGGCCATGTTGTTTTGTCCATTTATATTGCACAATGCTGAAGAATATGAAAACTTTAAGGACAACATGAAAATGTTTTCCTATTTACTTTTGCATTTAATTTCGCTGGTCCTATTGTGCATCACATTGATGCAATAGCTCTCTCTGCCTCTAAAGTAACACTTCTTTGACAATGGCACATGCATTTTTTGTCATTTGAGAAAAATTAATTAATTAATTTATTTTTGACTACACAACAGAACTTGCGCAAATGAGAGAGAGAGGCTGTTTGTGTATTATTATTAATCTATTTATTTCAGTTTATTCAATTTATTTATTTTCTATCATTAATACTACTATTATTTTACATTTGTAGGCATATTTATCTATTTTCATAAAAAATTCATAAACTGTTGTACCTCCTTTTCTCCAAAAATCAATTTTTGAGCAAATGTTTACTTTTATTTTATTTTATTTATACAGGTATTACATACTTAATTTAGGATTTATTGTGTACTTGTATAACTCATCCACTCTATATGTGATAAAATCATTAATTATTTTAAAAGTTTTTAAAAATAAATAAAGGTTTTTGTTCTTTTGTTTTCACTTTTTCTTTTATGAGCAAATGTGTTTCAGAAACGTCAGCAGTTCTTTTTAAACCCTATTATTGCCCCCCATCCTGCATGCACAAGTACGAGAAAACTCAGTGGCGCTGGCCCAGTGGCGACCCCACCTCTGAAACTGTCTGACCCATGTCCTCCATAAAGTCTGTCCCCTTCCCGTCGCTTTGATCCCTAATGCAGCCCCCGTGGAGTCCGCTCTGATGTCCCTCTCAAAAGCCTGAGGGAGCATGGGGGGTTTGGAGCTGCCAGTGTAGGCTACTAACAGATGGTTGTGTGTGTTTGTGTGAAACAAGGCCCGGGGTTTGAGGTGTTGAGGGTTTCCAGCAGGTTGTCTCCCTGTCTAATGCCTCTAATGACAGCGTTAGTGAGATCTGACAGCTTTACTGTCAGAGAATACACACACTGCTCTTAAGGACGGTGTCTTCTGGCATGATAATGGTGTTTCATTATCACACCACAGACATGATATTTATGCATATTTATGTGGCCATCTGGGCCCTGGATGTTTAATTAGGGAATCTTGATTGAAAAATTGTGTCAGCAGACAGCTGATTAACCATGCTGATGTCATGACGGAACATTTTAACGCGTCAAAAACAACAGGTCTGGTTTTATAGGTGAAATAATAGCTTGTTTGTGTCTGGAATGGATATAAAGCGAGGGGTCTGCAGTCTCTTGTAGAGTAAAGAAGATGTGTGTGTGTGTAAAAAGGGGTGGAAAAGGGGTGAAGATCAGTCAGATGAGAACGTTAAAGGGCACTGTAGGGTTAGATCAAAGGGGAGGTGGACGAGAAGGTGGATTGCCCACTCTCTCGCTCTCTTTATCCCTGTGTTTTTCCTTCTGCAGTCCCGTCAGAGTCTCATTCATTCATGGCCATGTCTTGAAAGAGATTAGAACCTATGACTGCCAAGCCGTCCCGTCACACTTTCCGTCAGCCAATCAGGACACAGATAGTGAGAGTTTCTTGAAATCTATACCTGTACGTAGAGAGGCAAACAGAGGTTAGACGAGTGTAGGATCTACAGTGGATTGTCTCTCTCTCTCTCTCTCTGTGGCTGTATGGTTTCTTTGTGGTGGAAGTCTAACAAGAGTGAGGATGCATCAGTGACCGTGTACCAGTTCTCGCTTTCCATCGACTCAACACTCTGAACAAGTGCTCCTCCTGAACTGGACGGAGCCTCCCCAAGAAGAAAGTAAGTGGCTGTTTAATTAGTTCTTTTTTTATTTTCTTCCCTTCAGAACATTTTTCCTCCTTAACCAGTTGATTTGGGTGAACACTTCTTATGAAAACTGTCCTAATATATATTATCAGATCACCGTGTGTACTCTTTCATCACGGTCACCAAAAAATAAAAGTTTTTCTTACACATTAACAATGCAACTCAGTTATTCGGTTTCATTAAAGCCATGTACTGAATCTCATCAAGTTATTGTTTTTCTAGCATATATAAACATTTTTCCAAAAAATAACTCAAGGCAGTAAACAATATAAACATATATTGTATTTGGGGACTATGACAGCTATTCTTTTTATAGTGTTAAATAAATGTTTGGACTCATCAGTCCTCAAAGCGCAGTAAATACATCGTGTGACAGACACAGAGATTTACTTTTAAATTTCACCAAGCTGATTACTCAATAAAAACTCCCACACAGGGGGAGTCAATATTTTTTTTATTTCTTTTTTGTCTATGGAAGTTTTTTTTTTACATTTTTCTTCTCTTTACGTTTTAATTGCTGCAGGAAATAAACAATATTTGTCGTATTCTAATTATTTTTTCCTATAATTCCTAATTGGATCTATTTTAGGATGGATTTCTAGACTAAGACACACATTGTTCATTTGCCATTTTTACACCGAATAAAGCAGAAATTATACTTCTAGATAGTTCTAACGCGCTACACGCGTAAATAAATTATATTGTCAATATAGCAACTGCTTTATTCACTTGTTTATATGCTATATGTATGAAATGACGTGGAGTAAACACCCTATAAACCATCAGTGGTCGCATTCCCGTTCGGTTTTTTATTGTCCTTAACGTTCCATCAGTCAAAACATTTCTGCTTTTTTGATTTCAGTTGTAGTTAAGCCATAGTGCCGGATTCCTTTGTCCTAGTAGGGCTTTCCTGGCACGCTTTAAGTGTATTAATTCCTATGAAGCCGTTTTTGGAAACTTTCTGCGTTAGAGCGCCCTCAGAGCCTTCTATATGAATGAAACATGAGAGTGTTAGGACTCCTCCGTAATGTCACATGCTTCATTTTAGATATGAATCATGCCAGGTCATGCGTTTTGCAATTTAATCTGATTTTTCACACTGGGGGGGCGGGTGGGGGCCCCTGAAAACCTCTACGTGAGAACCACTTGCCTGGAAAAAATGAGGGAAAGGAATTTACGTTTTATTAAAAGGTGGGGGACGACTCCCTCCCCTCCCTGCAAGTCGACCACTGTAAATGCCTATATATATTATATAATATGGGCGACTTAGGGGGGGGCACGGGGCTGATGTCGACCCTGCTGCAATTGGAGTGCTTTAGCCTATAGCGCTTAATAACCCCACCGTTTTTTGCAGGGTTACAGTTTAGGTGCCCAACACTCACGAGATATCTGTTGATTCTGAACGCATGTCCAAATAAGAAACGTCACTTTGGTCAGAATTCACTCACCTTGCTGAAGCGCCCACTTTTTAATGCACGTTTGCATCTCATCGATCTACTTCATTACATAATGCAGACGCATATAAATAAGGACTTCACCCAGTGTGCAGTTTAGAGACTTAATTGATTATACTGGAACTTTGTGAGATCCGATGAAGGCATGAGTGACCCTTTTATTGATAAACAGAGCGCGTCGTGCGCACTTTCTAGGGGTATAATCATTCATTTCATAATTTGTAGAAACTTTCGTGTTTCAGACACATACACCATGCAAATTTCGGAATGATATCCACTAGATGATGCGGAATCCCTTCTCGAATAGCGAATGATTGGGCACTGAACATAAAATATATGAGAGCCCTCAGTGATTTAATTTCTGGAACGAGCCTGGCCAAACCTCACAAATGCGCTCGGGATCCCCTACTACCCGAGCGAGATCTAATTCACGGTCGGTAGAAAGTTCAACGATGAATGGTATGCGACTTATGACAGAATATAGTCCCACATCTGATGGTTTATTTTTCCTCGCCATTGGTAACAACGATTCAAAATGGACACATTTCAAGTGACACGGGAAAAAGACACGGAAAACCACCCCCCCGGACTCAAGAGTCAAATGTCGCCCATGCACACACACACACACACACATTTGTAATACATTTGTTTCTGTTCCCGGGACTTTTTGATGAACTATACGAAAACTTCAAAATAACAAGCGGTTTTTGCGCGGACATATAATCTATTTTGTAACATTAGAAATGGCTTTACTGTCATTTGCTGAATAAAAGTATTAATTTATTTTCTTTTTTTCTTTGAGTCTTACTGACCCCAAGCTTTTTAACGGTAATGCACTGTATATATGATGATTTTAAGTTATGATTTTTTTTTTAAGATTTGTAAAACATTTTAAGAGTTTAAGATTTTAAACAGAAAAAGGTGTCATTACCGTATTACATTGTATTTTGAGAACGTTTAATTTTTTTCCACATTAATGAGTATTTTGGAGAGAATGTCCTTCATTGTCATGAAAATTATGTCACAATGCAAAAATTCTAATGGTGTCTTTATACAAAATACATTTTCAAATTATGAAAACACATTTCTTCACGAGATTCGCTTATTTAAATGCAAAATAAAATTAAATATCCGATCTATTGAAGAATCTATACAATTATAATGTTTTTACTATTACTGTAATGTCTCTGATTTATAGTGCCTGTGAAATAAAAATCTGTCTTTAGGGTAATTTTGTCTGTCTGGGTTTTTAAAATGGATTATTTGGCCTATGAACTGCTTATAACAAAACAGATTATATAAAAGTCAATCATTGGAATTGATGTTGGCTTTCAGCATAGAAGCGTCAGTTTAATCTTCAGTTGAGACTCTCTTACTGTTTACTCTGGGGTCGTATTTCAGCCTAATTATGATTGTAAGCTGTGAATCTCATTCAGTAGGTCATTTCTGACGCTTCTGCTTCTACTGACGTCTCAGGCATGTGAAAGGGGTTTTTGGGTGTTGCTGTCTTGAACACAACCAGACGGTGATTTGATACCTATATATGTTCGAGGCCTCTTGTTTGGATGATATTTGAGAATTCCCCAAACCAGCTTGTATGACATTTTTTAAATACCATGAGCCTCTTTCGACATCATCACACTTACTCTATTTAAACGTATGAGGTCTGTTATATTTTAAATAGGAAACGGGTTGTGAAGGTACACAGGTACAGACACATACAATATTAGGAGAGTGTCAGAGCCCTTCACAGCTCTTTCTTGTGCTGTGTGAGCACATGTGCCTGGGCTTTACTAACTACAAAACATATTGTTAATATCTGTACAAAGAACCCTTAATATCCCATGGTTTCCATCATTAAGTTAATCACCCCCCAGAAAAAACCATTTTCATATTTTAATATTTTATATTGAAATATAATAGAGAAAGAAGGTTATTTTGTTTTGCACACCAGTGTTTTCATATACATTGTGTCATTTAAAAGATATTTCCTACCTAGGTCAGGGTATACACTTTATGCAATCAGTTGTCTGCCTTTCTACCTTGACCAAAAAATTGGAATTCATGTTTATTTAACTGAAAAAAAAAATTTGTTTCCATGGTGTTGCTAGGTGGGTTGCATATGCTAGATGTCTGCCCAGGCTTTAACTGAAGCCCGAACCCGAACCTCCGTACCTGAGATCGTCTGACCCAGCCCCGATCCCGACCCACGTAGTGCATCCAACGCTTCAATTAGAGCCGAAACCCCGAACCCGAATCCCGAGTTTTTGAATGGTGTATGCTATACGACAAGTACGATAATTCTTCCCTCGGCAATGATGGTCATTTTTTCAACTTGTCGTGCCTTAGCTCGTTAGTCTACACTTCCGGGGGTCCACTCCTGCTTTAAATCAGAACAGAGATGCAGTGGGTAAGATCGCATTTATTTGTGAATTTAAGTATATCATTTATTTGAATTAGCTCGAGAGAGAAAGAAAGAGGAGAGAGAGAGAAGGTATGAAATTTTGCGTGTGTGTGAACCTGCGTCTGTGCGTCTCTCTCTACAAGCAATGAGGCTTAGTTCCTTCCTTCAAAAACAGCGATTTTACCCCCCTCATTGCAGAGAAATATAAAGATGTGAGTCAGTAGCCTGTCGAAGCTATTTAACTAATAAAAGTGTCCGTGCTGTGTTGTCGTTGTCGTGTGCAATAATGTGTGGGCTGTGCTCTCTGAACAGCGTTGCCTAGCTACTGCATATAGTTTTAGTTAGCTATAAACCCGAGCCCGAGCCCGACCCAAACCCAAAGCTATTCATTAAACATTAACCCGAACCCGACCCGAAACCGGGTAGCAGACCTCTAATACTGGCCCTAATAAAAACAGAGTCCCCATCCCCAAATCTTGGTGTATTCTCATGGAGTATTCAACCTCATACTTTAATCGTTCCCTGAAGAGTGATAATTGTATCAGTTTTAGTTATACTACTAATAAGGGACTATAATTTCGTGTATCTCCGTTACAACGTTGTGAGAACACTGAAACACTCAAAAAACATGTCAACAAATTGTAATCCTGTGCTTTTTTGGTGCATGCAGAGTGAGGAGTCTGATGAGGAGGACCTGTTGGCCATCAGTAATAGATGGACGTTTGAGTGGAACAGTCGGCGCTGGTCACGTCTGCAAGACATCGATTACCTACTGGGTAGAGCAGAGGAGCAGAGCCCCTCTGAGGTGGGTGAGGGTCTCCGGACCACTGTGAGCAGCGAGAGCTTTCTGACAGACCTCAGCGAGCCAGAGATCTGCTCCCTGCACAGTGAAGACTCTTTGGCTGCCATGCCTGACTCTGCCTCGCTCACCCCACTGCACTTGCCCAGAGAGCTGCCTCATTACGGTTCACTACCTGCCAAGAGCAGGCGACGTGGACGCACACGCGCCAAAGACTTCCTGAGGAGGATGGAAACACTGGGTCGGACGTGGGGGCCATCGATGGATCGCTCTGAGCGGCGCTCTTTGGTTATTAGCGGCCCAGTTCTGCAAAGCGAGCCAGAGGCACTAAAGACTCTACAATGTGTTCAGATTTTCAACGGCGGGCCTCTAAATGCTGAAAACATGCCACCAGCTAACAACTGCCCAAATTCGCTGGCCAGCAGTGAGGCTAGCAGCCAGTCTGAGATTAGCGGTAGTGCTGAAAGCACACCGAACATGATGGGACGTGTCTCAAAGTTGTATCCTCCTGGTAAACGTGCAGGCGTCTACCTAGAGGACATCGATGTTCTCACCGGCGCTCCCCAGAGGACGAGACCAGTCGAACGAAGTTGCAAAAATGAGTTCCGCTCCTATGACGAGCTATTGGTGCACATCCCAAAAGATCACAAACCTGGTACCTTCCCTAAAGCGCTGTCAATCGAGAGTCTGACGCCAGCCAGTAAGGAACACGGAAACTGGAAGGTTCTGGATTCAGAGCCGCAGCCATTCAAGTGCAGGAAAGTTGGCAGGAGGGAACTCCGGCCTGCGACACGCTGCTGCCCGCGAGGCAGCAGGATCAGTGTGTACGATAACGTACCTGGCTCACACCTCTACGCGAGCGCGGGGGACTTATTGGACCTTGAAAAGGAGGATATATTCCCACATTTGGATGACATTCTGCAGCATGTAAATGGCCTGCAGCAGATCGTGGACCACTGGTCCAAAAACGTCTTGCCGGAGAGTGAAGGGGAGGGGGATGGCGGCAGGGGGCGGAAGCAGAAGATTATTGACGGCCAGTCTTCCAGTCAAATCACACTAGACTTTGAGGGGACTTCTGTAATCAAAGGGTTGACCACACCGAGCGACGGCAACAAGGACGGGCTTTCTTTAAATGAAACAGACACCTCCAGCACCAGAGAGAGGAGGGACTCAGGGGTGGGGGCTTCCCTGACACGACCACGGTGAGACTTCAGGATGGATATACTGAGAGGCACTCATTTATGAGACTAAAATAAGACTTTCTTCCAAGAAATCACATATACATGTCTTTCTGCTAACTTTAATTTTTATTTATACTTTAGAGAGCATTAAATTATCTTTTCATAATTAGATTTACATGAATATATCATGTTGCTGTTGTATTTCTAGCCTTAGATGGCCCAGCTTCAGGATGTCAAACCTCCTCGGCCAATCAGGAATCTCGCTACAGATATCCACACCCAAATTCATGGCCAGCTTAGCTTGCTGCAGAAGTTTTCTTTATTGCGTCTCACTGCTATTATGGAGAAATACTCCATGTCCAACAAGCATGGGTGGACTTGGTGAGTTATCTAATATACTGATTTAGTGCTCAAGAAACATTTATTTTTATCAATGTCGAAAACAGTTGTAGAAATGGTGATACGAAATTTTTTTAGGATGATTTGATAAATAGAAGGTTTGAAAGAACTGCATTTATTTGCAATATAAATATTTTCTAACATAAATGTCTTTGTTACTTTGATCAATTTAATGCAATTAAATTTAATAAAAGTATTAATGTCTTTCAAAAAAAAAAAAAATGTCTGACCCCAGACTTTTGAAGGGTATATACATACATGTTGAAGCAACAAGATGAATCAGTCAGGGAAAATCCCTGTGGGATGTGATTAGGGGAATTCTAGTCAGTTCTTTGCTCTTATTGAATGACACTCTGATCAAAGTGTCTCCTCAGTTAAGCGAGTTTTGTGTTAAAACTCCAGAGCTTGTGGAACAATCTCATCCTGCCATCTACATCACAGTTCTGCCTTTAAACTCTGCACTCTTCCATTTACACTCCCCCCTGCGTTATATATAATCAAGATTCTTATATCAGATCCTACACACAGACAGAATCTCCTCTTCTCAGTACTCTGTGTATATGTTCTTAGGTCAGTGCCAAAATTTATGAAGAGAATGAAGGGACCAGACTACAAGGATAAGATGGTATTCGGTGTTCCTCTGATTGTCCATGTTCAGCGGTATGGACACCCTCTGCCCATAAGCTTACAGCTCGCCCTGCGCTTTTTAAGGAGCCAGTGTTTGGACCAGGTACACAGTTTCATTCACATTTGCAAGACTGATTATAAGGTTCGTTCTAATTTAGGCCAGAGTCAAAGTTATTCCAAACTCAGTAAAAAACTTGATGTCCAGCCACTGCTCAATTCTTAAAGCCACACAAACCCTAATAGTGTTTTATTTTCTTCCTGTATGTTGATGTCTTAGTAATTCAAAATCAAATAAAATGTATTTGCTGCATTTTGTTTTAATGGTGCATTATTACTATTGCTCATGTTTAGGGTTATGTTTTTGTACAAATGTTTGTGTTGCGGTTATGAATGATACCTCTAATTGTGTGGCTTGTTAAGTCGAGGAGTGCTATTTCTTTTCTAAGTGATCAGACACCACGATTTTGTTCTGGCAGATGAAAAAATGACTGAAAAAAGTCCATAAACTTAAATAGAAAGAGGGCCCCAAGTCATAGACCAGAACATCATAGAGATTTTGAGGTGGGATGTTTTGACTTGGTTCAATAAAGCTCCGGTCACGTTAGCAAAATTGAATGTACTAAAAAGGTCTATTGTCGATAGTGTTCCGATGCATGATGTGCCACACACACAGAGGTCACTTTCAAATCAAACAGCTTTGATTTGACATTTTTGCCCTTGTAAAACTCTCAATTACGAGGATTCCTATTGAGATGAATGGATTTCGCCAGCTAAATTTCACTGAGCAACGATGAATGTGACCACACCTTCAGCAGCCACCCAAACAAATCCTAACAACCACTTAGCAGCTACTAGGCTACCACACACAACACCCTAGAATCACAAGTACCACTCACATTTTATGTAAAAAAGATACAAATCTTATTTGCTTTTCTCATTATGTTTCAGGTGGGACTTTTCCGTAAATCCGGTGTAAAGTCTCGTATTCAGGCTCTGCGGCAAATGTGTGATACCTCTCCACAAAATGTGAACTACGAGGATCAGTCAGCGTATGATGTGGCAGACATGGTCAAACAGTTCTTCAGAGACTTGCCTGAGCCTCTCCTCACGAGCAAAATGGGCGAGACCATCCTCCACATATACCAGTGTAAGAGCATTTCCTGTCTGTTACGAGCTTTTCTGCCCAAATACTTCTTACAGTACTTTCAAATCCCTAAAACACTCTATAATACTCTGTCTAACCAGATGTCCCTAAAGAACAACGCTTACAGGCGGTGCAGGCAGCTATCATGTTAATGGCCGATGAAAACCGTGAGGTCTTGCAGACGCTGCTGTGCTTCCTAAATGATGTCACTTCCTCTGTTGAGGAGAACCAGATGACCCCAATGAACCTGGCGGTGTGCCTCGCTCCTTCTCTCTTCCACCTCAACATCATGAAGAATGACAACCTGTCGCCTAGGTAACGGAGTTCCGTTTTTGCACATTCCAAACACATGTGCTCAACTTAGAAAGGCTTTCATTATTGTATAAGAGCTATAGGATGATATGTGTGCTTTGTCATTAAGTCTCCAGGGCCTTGAGGGGTCGTGAGAAGGTGTGAAGTGTTTTATTAACTCAACATACAGACAACTCCCCCATCATTGTGTTCATTAGGGAGCATTACTCGACACTGAGCAGACACCTGGCCTGAGGGCCAGAGATGGGAGGAGGTGTGGAGAAAAGAGAGGGGTAGTTTAGCTTAAACTTACTCCGACTGGCCTGAAGGGGACGGGGGCATCATGAAACTTATCAGATGTTTTGGATCTTCATATAAATGTATAAAATGCACCATGATAGATGGTTTTCATTGGTTTATTAGTTTGTTTTATACGTTTGCAGCTACAAAAATTTTGAAAATATTATGGATCACATGGAAGCTCTTGCATATGATGTCTTCTGTTGCATTCAGGTCTATTCAGAGGAAGTATGCCACTGGGCGGCCAGACCAAAAGGACCTGAATGAGAACCTTGCGGCCACTCAGGGGCTCGCGCACATGATTGCTGAGTGCAATCACCTATTCGAGGTACAAGATGCATGTTCTGACATGTTTGCCGTGAGATGTGTGTGCATTGAGAAATTGTGGTTGTTTTATAAGATTGTGTGCAGAACAATTACAAAAAGTTCAGCTGATTATTGTAATCACTTAAAACTTGTACAAAAGTTTTCGATTTCAAAAAAGTCTATATAACTCTCTCTCTATATATACTATATAACTTTATAATCATTAAGAAGTAATGTTTCTTGAGCACCAAATCAGTATTTTAGAATGATTTTTCTGTCAAGGACTCACACGTGCACTGACACCCTGAAGTAATGATGCTGAAAATTCAGCTTTGCCGTCATAGGAACAAATCACATTTTAAAATGTATTTGAATAAAAAAGAGCTTAAATAGTAATAATACTTCACAATATTACTGTTTTACTGCTCATTATTTCACTCAAATAAAACGTCAGCCCTTGGTATATGAGAACTTTCAAAAACAAACAAACCAAAAAAATCTTACTGACCCCAAACATTTGAATAGTAGAATAAATATTCTGTTGGATCATCAGTCAGGGTTGGAGGACAAGAGGAGACTTCTGTTGAAGTGTTTTTTTTTTATGTGGTTTGTGCAGATTCCTCAGGAGATGGTCTCTCAGTCCAGGAACTCATACATGGAAGCTGAGCTGCTGGCACCCTCTTTAGACGAGCTCTGTAAAAAACATCCGCAACAGGACGAGGAAGATGAAGAAGAGGAGGAAAGCACGTGTCGCTCTTATCTGGAGAGCTTGATACAGAATTTGATGAAAGAGACCAAAGACAAGACCAAGGGCTGGGTGACCAGATCAAACATTGACAATACAGAGATATCATTCAAAAAGGTAATGATAAAGTTATTCATCCATTCATTCATGTTATATGGAATATATGGTTTAAATAAATATATGACTAAATGTAAATATTTACTTTATAATAATACCCAGTATTAGTTCCATAAAAATATAGTATGAAATTGAACATTTATTTTTCATTTATTTAGATTATTTTATATTTTGTTATTAAATAATTATTATGTATCTATTTATTTATTAATCCTCTTAACATCTTGATTTTACATTTAGTGAATTGCTCATGAAAGTACAAGCAAATGAGTTTGGACAAATAATGTGAATATTACAAATGTAAACGGAGACATGGTTTGGGAAGAGCATGGTCACATTTATTGACAACCTAAGTTTGAATCTGGCTTGTGTCATTTCCCACCCCCTTTTTCCTGTCTGCTCTACTGTACTATCCTGTCCTGTCACCAAAAACCCATAAAATAAATAAAAGTCTGAGGGAAGTCTGCTGTCTCTCACAGGTGGGAGATGGGACCCCGTTGAGACGCTGGCGTGTGTCTGTAGAGGTGGAGGCTCCTCCATCTGTGGTGCTAAACCGCATACTGCGAGAGCGCCACCTGTGGGACAGTAACCTGCTACAGTGGAAGGTTCTAGAAACTCTGGACAAGCAGACAGAGGTGTACCAGTATGAGCTGAACAGCATGGCCCCTCACCCCAACAGAGACTTTGTGGTGCTCAGGCGAGTACAACATTGTGATCTGATACTGTGTATTGTTTACTGTTCAAGCCATGTGTCCTGGGTAGCCCATGTTTGAGGCCATTAGCAAATATCTAAATGAACTGATTACACACCATTATGGTTGTAACAAAAACATGTCTGTAGCAAGGGCTTTTTGTGCGTCATTAAGTTCTTGTGATTCTCTGAACACCGAGGTTGTAAAAAGGTCCCACATACCCCTGCTGAACAGCTGGGCATTCATGGAGTATTACTAAAAGACACTCACCAATCTCTCTAAGCACACTTCTCTGTGTTAGTTCAAGATAAAATGCTTTCAGCTAAGCAAATTAGACCACCCAGGTCATACCCTCACGATAATACAGCCATTAGTTGTCGCCATACAAGTAACCACCACAAGCGTCCACATGGCAGACAATACCACTTGTGAGGTACCTACACACCAAACAAAGAGCGAAGGAAAACATTCAGCTGGAATATTGCATGTTATTTGATAATGAATCAAATTTTCGCTTGGCAGACTGACACTTACATCTCTTGTGTCTATGTAGGGGATGGCAGATGCACTATCAGTGTGTTTGCTGTGATTTATATTGATGGTGTTTTAATTTCTGTTTAGGACGTGGAGGACAGAAATGCCAAAAGGTGTGTGTGTGCTGGTGTCGGTGTCGATCGATCATGAGGAAAGCCCACAGCTGGCCGGAGTGAGAGGAATAATTCTGGAATCCCAGTATCTGCTTGAACCGTGTGGCTCTGGGAAGTCCAGACTCACACATATATGCAGAGCTGATCTGAAGTAAGTGCATTGAAAGCAACTCTTCAAGTATACACTACTGTTCAAACGTTTGGAGTCAGTAAGATTTATTTTTTTTTTTTAATGAAAAAATAGTTTAACTCAGCAAGAACGCATTAAATCGATCAAAAGTGATACTAATAACTCGTATAATTGTTACAAAACATTATTACTTAATAAATTTGCTATTCTTTGGACTTCGTTCATCAAAGAATCCCTGAAAAAAATGTATCCGTTTCCAAAAAAATATTAAGCAGCACAACAGTTATCAACGCTGATAAGAAATGTTTCGTGAGCAACAAATCAGCATATTAGAATGATTTCTGATAGGTTCATGTGACTAAAGACTAGAGTATGAGCGAAAATTCACTTCCATCACGTAGTAAATTCAATTTTTTAAAATATATTAAAATAAACATAGGTTTTGATTAATTAGTTTTTACTTTCCATTTTTGATCAAGTAATTTGCAGCCTGTTGAGCATTCTGTTTTTCTTTTTTAAAGAAATTGCTAAATTTTAGAAAAGCCTGTTTTTGGCTGCTTCGTCATTATGGATAGCATTGTAATTGGTGAAAAAAAATATTTTACAGTATTTTTATAAAAGGCTACAATTGAACTAACGTAAAAAAACTAAGGGGTCTGAATCTCTTTCTGAATCTACTAGTTTTTATATAATATTTATTTTATTAGGTATTGTTTTTTAGTATAACAGACATGGTTATAATTGTCTTTAAATTGTTAGATGTTTTATTTTAACATAATTATTCCTCTGGTTGATTAGAAATTCCTTTTTGTCAAGTGCGTCCTCAAAGCATGTGTAATGAACGCAGTACATAAGTCTTAATGCTTCACTAAATGCTGTATATTTGCTTGCTGTTCCAGAGGAAAGTCTCCAGAGTGGTACAACAAAGCTTTCGGCCATCTCTGTGCTAGCGAAGCCGCCCGCATCCGCAACTCCTTCCTGTCTCTGGATCCCGAGGGCCCAGAGACCAAAATCTGAACATGGCTACATGGAGTCAGGCATGAGGGAACTGGGATGTAGTTCAACGTCAGGTCAAATGGTCACAGAAAATGAACTTTGGCGAGGAAAATGAGGAATTCAAGAGAGAAGAAAAGAGCAAATGGAACATTTTTAGTTTATTTTTTATTTTTCTAGCCCCTAAACAACAACAAACTGCCATGTCCTGTTGGTTTAATAGACCTTGGATCATTGGGATTCATATTTGAGTGTTTTACCCCTTATAGGGCATTTGATTTAGTTCATTTCATATAAATTTATGCAGCTGTTCAAACTTTTGAAATGGCTTTTGTTGTGTGTTTTGGGGCATATGATGAGAGATGAGAAAAGATGGACAGAGAAAGTGGCAGAAACAGACTTCCACCGTAGCTATGAAGCCATGCCTGTAAAAAAGTCGTAACGCTGCTTCCTGTTGTCCAGTCTTTACTGCAGCTGACAGCTTTAACTAGCACTTTTAGAGCTTCGCTTACAACAAACAGATGTGAATGACAAGCCACCTCACGCTAATCAAAAAACAGCAGGTCTGGTTTCGTTTTATCAAGCACTTCAAGCTAAAGTACTGCATTCTCAAACCAAATATAGGTACGTTATTGTCTAAACATTATTTAAAACTCTGTATTTAGGTGTTTTATCCTCATTTGAATGAAGCGAGTGTTATAGTGACTGTATTTTTAAACTAAGGTTGTACCCTGGTGACGTATTGATGTGAAGTATTTACAAGTGCATATTATTTCTAAATTCTGTTTTAAGAAATGTTTTATCGTTACAATATTCCTTGATTTCATTGTCCCAGGTAAGCAATAATGTATTATCATGATAAATGGTACGGTATTGTGCTCTTTTAATAATGCAAAATGAATTAGTTAAGATTAAAAATCAAACAATATTGTAAATAATTTAGAAAATGCCAATGATTGTTGCAAGTATGCATTATTATTATTATTATTATTATTATTGTCATTGTTATATGTGTACTGTTACACTCTACAATGTCTAGGACATGAATTCACTCACTTTTCACTGCTCTTCTGAACATGTCTAATGCCTATTCACAAGCTGTACCTTACGTGTGTTTGTTGTTAAATTGTAGTTACAATTCGGTTGTTATTTTGTATCATAATGAGGCTTATTGCAGGTTTATCTGCTTTTTATCTGCAGTTATTTTGTCCCCCCCCCCCCGCCCCCCTCATACAGCAGTCTTTTGCTTGAATTATCATTGCAAGCTGTAAAATTCACCTAATCTTGTTCAGTGGCTGTTTATATGGGACACCTTGTTTTGGTTGACCTTGAGCTCGTGTCCGGAGAAGGCGAAATGGTGGCGTTTTTTTGACGTAAACAGGTGATAAAGTTCCCGATCAGGTTTGACAAACTGTGGGAAAATTAAAAACATCTATGCCATACTGTTTTACAGGTTTATTGTTGTGTGTGGCTGTAATTATTTGGTCTGTGGTCATCTAACGTCATGATCCGGTTCACACATAGGAATCGTCATCTTGCTCTTCGGACCAAAACTGTTAGATCGGTTGTACCTCACTGTCATTTTATGGTTCAAGGTAAGCAAACGGTAAATAAAATAAATAGAGTACAAAGTATACATATCTCAATAACACAGTGGGTACGGAAAGTATTCAGATCCCCCTAAATTTTTCACTCTTTGTTATATTGCAGCCATTTGCTAAATCATTTAAGTTAATTTTTTTTTCCCTCATTAATGTACACAAAGCACCCCATATTAACAGAAAAACACAGAATCGTTGACATTTTTGCAGATTTATTAAAAAAGAAAACTGAAATAATCACATGGTCCTAAGTATTCAGACAATTTGCTGTGACACTCATATATTTAACACAGGTGCTGTCCATTTCTTCTGATCATCCTTGAGATGTTTCTACAACAAAAACCTTCATTTTGAGCCACGTGTGTCTTGTTGGCTCATTATACTGATTGGACTTGATTAGGAAAGCGACACACCTGTCTATATAAGACCTTACAGTGCACAGTGCATGTCAGAGCAAATGAGAATCATGATGTCAAAGGAACTGTCTTCACAATCTGCCTGAAGAGCTCAGAGGCAGAATTGTGCAAGGCACAGATCTGGCAAGGTTACAAAAAAATTTCTGCTGCATTTAAGGTTCCTAAGAGCACAGTGCCCTCCATAATCCTTAAATGGAAGACGAATGTTTAAGACGACCAGAACCCTTCCTAGAGTTGCCTATACCGGCAAACGAGCTATCGGTACTATCGGGGAGAAAGCCTTGTAAGAGGTAAAAAGCACCCACAAAGATCAACTGTGGCGTGAGTGTGCGCTCACCAGAGAGTGCATTTCAGGAGATGGGAGAAAGTTTAGAAGTCGACCATCACGCCGGCGGGGGCCTCTTGCGGCCCTCCACCCACCAGGACCGCCCACACATTCGGGGGTCGTCGGCCAGGTCTGTGGGGGGGGAGGTGGCAACATTCTGGGGTGCTTATTGAGGAGTGGCCCCGACGGAAGGCCTCCTCTCCTCATGCAAAAGACCACATGAAGCGCCCACGCTATGGAGTTTTGCACACTAAAAACCCCCGAAGCATTCTCTTGGTCTAGTAGACCAAGATATAATAAAACTTTTTGGCCGTTAATTGCTAAGAATGCGTATGTGTGGTGTTGTGGGAGAAACCAGGAGCACACTTACTGCTTATCACCTGTCCAATACAGTCCCAAAAATGAAGCATGGTGGTGGCAGCATCATGCGGTGGGCATGCGGGGGGTGTTTTTCTCAGCTGCATGGACAAAGGCATGACTGGTGTGCAAGCGAGGGGGAAAGATGAATGCGGCAAAAAAGTCTCAAAACAAAAGGGATATCCTGGCCGAAACCTTCCCTTCCAGAGTGCCTCAAGATGAAGGTGGACCCTCAGACTTATGAAAATGGCCGAAGGTTTACCTTCCAAAAAGACAATAACCCTAAGCACACAGCTAAAATAACGAAGGAGTGGCTTCCCAACAACTCTGTGACTGTTCTTGAATGTCACACGTTCTTGACAGTGGCCCAGCAAGAGCCCTGACTTAAACTTAAAAAATTGAGCATCTCTGGAGAGACCTAAAAATGCTGTCCACCACAAAAATGGGATGTCTGTCCCCACCAACGTTTATATCCATCCAACCTGACAGAACTGGAGAGGATCTGCAAGTAGGAATGGCAGAGGATCCCCAAATCCAAATGTGAAAAACTTGTTGCATCTTGTATCACTGCATCTTTCCCAAAAAGACTCATATGGCTGTATTAGATCAAAAGGGTGCTCTACTAAATACTGAGCAAAGGGTCTGAATACTTAGGACCATGTGATATTTCAGTTTTTCTTTTTTAATAAATCTGCAAAAATGTCAACAATTCTGTTTTTCTGTCAATATGGGGTGTTGTGTGTACATTAATGAGGGAAAAAATTGAACTTAAATGATTTTAGCAAATGGCTGTAAAATAACAAAGAGTGAAAAATGTAAGGGAGATCGGAATTCCTTGCCGTACCCACTGTTATAATCATAAATATCATTTAACCTCTAACCACCAGATGGCAGTGTGGATTCACCATAGTAGCTTGGGATGGTCGACGTCGCCTGAGGACTGAGGAGTACAGGTGCGCTTAGACTAGAGTAATACTAGCAAACAACTTGGATAGCAATTTAGAGGTCATAGAACTGTTCATTTGCTTCTAACCAGCATGGCCAGTAATTAGCAGTGATCGTGTTTTCTCCTGGGTCTGCAGAACCCCAGAGAGTCCCAAGGGAACTATTGATCCACGCCATTTGAATAACACGTCTTTATACGCGGCAGTACGGAAGGCAGAGGACACTCACTGCGGGCCATGCATCATCATTAGGGAGCAAAAAGCAATGGCATGTCTTTATTCCAAAGAAGGTCAGATTTCATTAATAATGTCGACCATCCTTTCTGCTTCTCCTTTCTGAAAGAGTGATCTCATTTTTATTTATTTATTTTATACAACAATTAGTTCTGCCCTTTAATTTGATGGAACAGTGTTGATGTTTCAAAACTGGAATTGTGTATTTGTCTACTGACATCGCTATGTATACAGAAGCAGTCCTGTTCACATTGAAGAGAACAGAATAATGCCAAGTCTACTTGTTCACACCCCTGGATAAGTATTTTCATGGTTTGTATTTCAATAGTTCAAAGAACACACACTTATACGTTTTTCTTTTTTTTAAAAAATATAAATTTTAATTCAACAGGATGCTTACATTGACCAAAGGTGACAGCAAAGACTTATAGGCCTACTTTGATACAAAAATTTCATTTTAAATAAATGATCAATAGAGAAGAATTTACTCAATAATCCTTAAAACAAAGTGTCACCTGTTTCCCACAAAATATATTAAGCAGCACAACTGTATCAACATTGATAATAATGTGAAATGTTACTTGAGCACCAAATCAGGATATTAATGTGATTTCTGAAAGATCATGTTACAATGAATATGCTAAAAAATTCGCTTTTGCATCACAGTCATACATTTAAATGCAGTTATTTAATTTGTAAACCTGTTAGCAATATTTACTGGTAAACTAAAAGCAGCCTTTGGTGACCTAAAAAAAACTCATCTTACAGATCCAAACTTTGATGGATTGTGTTTTCAAAGGACATTTTCTAGCTATTGTGAGAGAATTTTGATAAATACATTATAAATGTCCTGTAATTTAGCCTTTTTGTGCAAGTCTCATTGTAATTTTTTAATTATTACATAATATCACAGTGAGCTATATCATGCCATGACCCACACCGCTCTCTAGATGTCTGCATTGGCATCAGCCATTGAAAAAACCCGTATTAATCGACGACTGCTCTGCAGGCATGACAGTGGGTTTGTGCCTCTAAAAACACAGACAGGGAAATGGTGACTCTCATCATCATATTCCTGACACCACCATCGCTGTTCTGGGCTTGTTTTTGTAGTGACGTCTGACTGAAATCTTCACTTTATTCCAAAGATTCGTGCAGAATACACCACAGCTTCAGAGGAAGCTTAGTAGATTGAATTCCTAAGGTGAAAAAAAACCTTTCTATAGCTCTAACAAATCCAAGCACTCAATAAGGGTCATTTAACAAATAAACAGTCATCAATAGATGAATTATTGATGTTTGTGTGTGTGTGTGTGTGTGTGTGTGAGAGAGAGAGAGAGAGAGAGACTCTGAGTGTTTTTGCACTTTGGTCAGGATACGGTCTGGTCTGGCCTTTCAACAAAGCAAAACATTTCATAAACACATCTATAGCTTAAATCAGATGGATTGTTTAGGCATAATTCTCCTGGAACACAGAATTTAGCAATGCCACCAATTAGCAATGTGCAGCAACAACCTTCAGCTATTTACTGTCCACCTTTCTGTCATACGCCTCTGCAAAGCGGTACAGGATTTCAGCATCACTGTGGTTGGAGTAAAGAAAACTGCCTTAAACTGACTTTCTCCTGTTTATTTCCAGCCTCTCATGCTTTTAGAGTAGACAGAGTGACAGTTTGGTGGCTGGATATGACCATAATGTCTATGTACATGCAGAGAGAGAGAAAGAGAGAATCAAAGTCACATACATAGAAAAAACAATAACTACATTTCCGTACAGCCCCAGAGAGACAGACAGACAAAAAAAAGAGAGAAATACAGTTGCCTTGGCTACCATTTTGTTCATGTCACTGACTTCCTCACTATCTCCTGGCCCCTCTAGCACTCTCCTCTGTTGTCTTTTCTTCTTTTCTTTTGTTTCTCCTTCCATTTCCCACACAATGCACAGGATTGCAGGGGAGCTCAACGGCCGTTTTTTTCCCTCACCAGTTGGATCAAATGCACAGAATAATTTTTTTTCTTTATCAGTCTATTGTTATCATTTTCCCTTTCCATCCTGACCCGCACAACCTCTCTTATTGTTTAGTTGTCCTTATTTACTATGATTTATTGTTTGTATCGTTTATAGGATTTGCTTTGTTTTTCAGTTGTTTGTTTTAGGGATAGTCCACCTCACGCCGTTCCAAACCTGTATGAATATCTTTCTTGTTGTTCATAAAATGGAACTCAATAGGAACCAAAACTTTTTGGTTACCAAAATTCTTCAAAATATCTTCTTTTGTCTTCCACCAAAGAAAGACATAGAGGTCTGGAATGACATGAGGGTGAGTAAATGATGCCAGAATTTTCATTGCCATTTTGATTGGACTGTCGCTTTAATTTAATATTAATGCAGGTCTGAAAAAAAGTCAGTTCAATCTGTATTGTTTTTACAGTGAAGAGAAGCAATAGAGTGCAACAGTGCCTATTCATTTTTTCAGCGGCCTTGGTTCTGAAAGTATTATTCCCATTTATTTTTCTCATAGGGATTTTTAAAAAGTCTTCATTAAAGTATTATAAGCCTTGAAACAAACCAACGGGCTATGAGTTGAATCACAACATTACAAACTTTGATTTTAAATCCTCAAGTTTTTGTTAGTTACCAGTAATTGTGTACTCAATTGCAGTGTCCAGTTGTATCAGGTGTAAATGAAAACTCATATTTTTACCTATTGCTTGTGTTGATGGAAATCATCTAATTGAAAATGAACCAAAGCAGGACTGTAAACCAATGAGATTCAGTTGTGGGCAGGCTATTCCAACACAGTGTGTGAGTCATAAAAACCAAGCAACCAGAAAAATATCCTATCACGGTCTGCGGTCATGACTGGAGAGTACATGATTTTGATGTGGTGATTTGATTGAATTCAGGATTCATCTCATCTGCTGCCCTGTGACTCATTGTCCTATCTCCTTTTCTCCATCTGAAGGTTTCTCTTCAACAGACAACACACACATTTAGCTTGTGTGCGTATGTGTGAACACACTTTTCTCTCTCCCATAAAAACAGTCACGCTGCTCTCGCACTGTGGCTGTATGTTGTCAATGATGCAAGTAGCATGTTAAATAATTTTCTAGGAAATGTAAAGCCGTTAGCTGATTGTAATACAAGCTTTAGAGCAGACATGTGCAGTTATGGGAGACTTGTTTTAAAATCATTTTTAAAAGCTTTGCTAAATATAAAAATCCTGTTATTCCTGGGCAGTGTTATTCCAAATGTATGTCATGCAAAGCTTTCAGTTTTGGAATAATAGAATATGCCTTCTTGGAAATCACTGTGTAGTTCTAGAAATGGTCCATCCGTTTTTAGTACATCAGAAGTATTTTTTATCTTATGACTGTTTTTTTCTGATGACTGCCTTTCGCTTGGGCACACGCGCACATCCTGTGAATCACATCCAGTCCAGGATGTGACCAATTACTTAGACCTCTCATGAGCAAAACCTTTTACACGGCCGGTCGAGCCTCATCTGTGAGTTTCTGTGATAGCAGGTACTTCACGGGGTTCACGTACATTCTGTGTGGATGTATGTCACATTCACTGGCTTTACAGTCTCTGTGTGTGAGGATATATGCAGCTGTCATGACTGCTCAGAGAAGATGTGCTTGTTATGTTCCTCATACAAAATGACTGTGACATACAGTGATGGGATCCAAATGGTTTTGAATGTTCTATATATATATATTTTTGTGAACCCATTTGATAGATTAGATCAAAAGAATGATTCATTTGTGAGTCTGGCATTATCCAGTTCTTAACAGCTGATACAAACCACAAGACATGATTGCTGAAATATTGTCAGGGACAATGATTCTCAGGTTGTTATACTGTAACCTCCATTGACACATAAGTCATATTCTACTGGGGCGCAGCAGTATCTCACTGGGGCCCGTGCTTCTGTAAAAAGGATCTAGCAATACCCCTGTTCCAGTATGGCTTTCTTTCTCCTGATGTTCCATATAATAAAAGTAAATGAGGACTGCAGCTGTCAAGCTCTAAAATGACTGAAAAAAAAAAAATTCTGTAAGTCAAATGATAGCATTGTGTGAGGAACATATAAATATTTAGTCTTGAACTAATCTTTTAAGTCCTCCATCTCAGTACTAAAGAGAGAAACCAATGGGAATGAAATGCAGAAAATCACAACAGAAAGCAGACCTTTGTTTAGCACTCTTATGAAAGCAAAAATGCTGGTTTACTAGCAAGTCTTTTGTGTTGAAGGAGAGGTCTGTGCATCTGTGTGAGTGTGTATGTGTGACAGAGAAGTATGTCAAACAAAGTAGCTGTAAGAGGCTTGTGCATACTATTGAGAGCCAGATTGATGTAAACAGTGAGGTTTGAGGTGCTCACAAGAGGAAAAAAAGGTTTATAAATGGGCCAAATGATGTCTTAATAAATTTGTATATTAATATAAATTATAGAGAATATAATGTGATGTAATAGATGAACTGGTTTTAGAGTAACGAATGTATTAATCCGTTGACTGTAATAGAGGCCCCTGGTTTCAGTGGACTCAAGTGAGTCACACATGTGCGATGAGTTACTCAACAATGCAAGTGATCAAAACCGCTGTGTGTGGTGTGTGTGTGTGTGTGTGTGGTAGACGTCCCTTTAATTCTGTACACTCCATGTCCTGTCATTTCTCCTGCCAGTGTTGAGCATTATCTCCTTACACTATAGGGAACGGGGGTGATGAAACGGCAAAGTGACAGCACTACGTCCTCTCCCTCTCTACTCTTTCTTGAGTTGTCATTTGTCCTTTTTCCCCTTTCGTTCTCCGCACGTCTGCCTGTATCTCTCGCTCTCTCTCTTTCTTCTTATACTCTTGGGTAGAGAACGTTCTCTTGGTCACTGTGCATTTTTTCATGTTTTCTCTTCGCTGAGGAGTGGGATGCTGACGGGCTGTTAGCATTGATGAAAGCTTTTATTTGAAAGTTCTTTATGAACTTCCCTCTACCAAACCGTCAGATTCCATCTTCATGCGTAATGCAGCATACAAAACAATAATTTTGTTTGATGTGTCCGTGTCTGCACAAGCCAAATCATTTCCTATTCACATCGAAATGAAAAGTACAACGGCAGTTGGGACCCTGCTGTTCACGTGGTGTAAACGCTCACCACTTTTCACTCACACACACACACACACACATTAGTTGTATGCCCACTGGGACATTGCTGACCCATGATAACCAACAACTGTTTATGAAACCAAAACAAACATATGTGATAGATAGATAAACAAATAAGCAAAACAACATATTGTGGCCTTACTATAATATGCACTCATTTTGTAGCCTAACAAACAAATAAACACACTCACATAAAATGATTATCCCCACAATTATGCACATAATAAATGTTAAAATTACTTAATTAAAAGATTTGATTAGGATCTTCATTAAGGATTTGCTTGTGAGATGCTGTTTACATTTGCTTAGTGGTTTATTTGGTTTTTTATTTGTTTATATTTAATATTTATTTATATTATTGTTTATATTTTTTTATACCTACAGATTCTTAATTTTCTAAAAAAAAAAATATGGCCATAAAAGCCCTTGATGCCTAAATCTCAGGCATATGTATATACTGTACTAGAATTGGTTGAACTCTGGACCAAATTAAAAACAAGCACCAAAAGATGCCCTGATGATTCATTCTACTAAATTGCACAACTATATTATCAGTGCATTTGCAAATGCTAGGAAAACAATATCATGGAGACTGGGGATGGGATCTTGACTATGGGGCCAATAAACAATCATCTAAGTTAATACTGCACTTTTTAAAAACAAAAAGATTCCATTAAAATGTTTTTGTGATGCCATAAAAGAACCTTTTTTGGTTCCCCAAACAATCTTTTAGTGAGCAGTTCTTAAAAGAAACATTTAAAATGTTTAAAACTTTTTTTCACTGGAAGAACCTTTTCCAAGATTCTTCATGGACATATAGATAACAAACAAAGAAAAAGTCTTTTTAAGAGTGCACTTTCTGGTACATTGAAATGGTGAAAGTGTTTGCCAAAAACAAGTGTAAAAATTTGAATGTGTTAGTCATGGAGTTCAGCAGCTCTTGTGTTTTCCTGTTGTGCTCTGAGTCCAGCTGAGAACAGACCTGTCTGTCAAACCCACGCGCGCTCTATGGGAACAGGGAGATGTAGGCGAGTGGTGAACGGTGCAGCTATTTTAAACGTAAAAGCTCCCTCCTCCTTTCTGATGTGTTCTTTCATCCCTGATTTGGACATAAAGGGGCTTTTCCCGTCCTGTGACAGAAGATGTTGAGCAGAATAGTGCTGTGTGTTTATGTGTTTGTGACATTCCCTCAGCCAACCAGTGCGTTTGTACCGAGAGGTCTCAAACTTTTCCTCGACAGGAAAGCAGTTCTGCCTCGCTCTTTAGTCTTAAAGTAATAGTTAACCCTAAAATGAAAATTCTGTCATCATTTACGTTGTTCCAAACCAGACCTTCTGTTGTGTTCTTGTTGGTGTACACAAAATGCAGAATTTTAGGGACTGACAACCTTATTCACCATTTACTTGCATTTAACTTTTTTCTATAATAAAAGTGAATGGTAACCAAGGTTGTGTGTGTGTGTGTGTGTTTCCTAAAAGCAGTTTAACAGATGCTGGTTATGTCTTGGTGCATGTTAGTTTAGCAGGTTTCCAGTCTGGTGACGGGACGTAAAGCTCTGAATGCAGACTCAGCCTCCTGTCAGCCATTGTATTGGCTGAAGACTCTTCCTCAGTATCCAGCTGCTGGTCCCTTCTGTTCCCCTCCTCCTCTGAGCAGAGCCCATCCCCCTCTCCACCCTCACTCCATATATTCATCTCCTCACCACTAAAAAAAGGAATTGTGCCTCTCTCTGAGATTGCTGGTAAAGAGAAATAGAAAAGGGACTTATGGAAATTAGGAAATTACTGTAAGATCAGCAAGAGAAAGTCAAATAAATCTTCACATCATACCTCTAACATCATACAATTCTTTATGTACCCATGAATGGTCTTTATACATCTGCAAATCAGGTTTTTAAGTGTTATTATATAATTCTAAATGAGAATCTGTATGGAAAGTGAGCTCTAGCAAGGAATATCTCTTAGTTTTGCTGTCTTTGTCTCCTATAGCAGTTCCTTATATAAGAATTGTGTATGCCAGCATAGCTTGTTGTTAAAGATCCGTTCTATTTTGAGAGAACGGGATGCAAGCAGATGAGTGAGTGAGAGAGGAAGAGACAGAGAGGGAAAAAGACCATCCAGGAAAGAAAGAAGGAAAAGAGAACGGGGGGGGGGGGGGGGGGGGGGGGAGAAGGCTTGGCAAAAGCTCACTTTCATGCAGCCTGACTTTAAACCTCTATTTAGGCTTGTGCCAAAATGTGGCAGGACTAAGATGTGACTTCTGAGTGAAAGAGAGCTCAAGTCCCCATTCACAGCTTTCTGACTGCAGCAGTTTGCTAAAATTTTAAAACTATCACAAATATGCCACTAAGGTCCTTCAATGTCAGAACGAAGTGGAACAGATACTCCCAAAAAACGTGAGTCTTTGTGATTTGGCAGCCATATGTTTAGTGTGTAGTCTTCATATTACATGGGTTAAGGCCAGTGCTTGATTACATAGCAGGTAGGGCTGCTATAAATGAATTATGCAAAGGCAAATCTGATGTTCACAAATTGCACTTATTTTACAGCGAAGATGAAGATCTCACTAATAATAAGCATCAAAAGTTATAATGTATATAATTTAATATTTCAATAACACACACATATAAAGTAATATATGTAAAGAATATATGTTATTTTTTTAAATAATATAGGCTATACAGTGTATATTTTTCAACAAAAGGTGTGCTGAGTGACAACTTTTTTTTTCATGGACAGTTGTTTCATGGCAGCTAATACTTTAATGTATGCGTCAATACAGAATTTGGATTTCACAAATAAACCCTGTGAAATATTTATTCAAGTTATGTGAAAGAGTCAGAGAGATCGTCACATTATCATTACATCATTGGACTATGGCATTATTTACAATTGTTTAACGGTCCAAAATAATCCCGCTGTCATTTTTTATAGTCTACATTCCATTCATCTGATTTGCCTAATGCTGGGACACCTACTAATCAATGGGACGCGCACACGTGCTCCTGCTTGGTTGCCACCTTTTTGATTGACAGTCGGGCAGCAGCACGCAGGCGTGGTGAGCGCTCCCGCAGACAGGGGGCGTCAATATGGCGTCCTGAGAAAGACAACACAGCCCGACACCGCACCGATCTTCGGCTGACATCGGGAGGAGAGAGAGGGACCGCTTCGCCAAACATAAGTCGTGTTTTCGTCCTGTGCATCCCTCTGAACGGCTGCGAGCACCGGGTTTCGATGTGCACATCTCGGAGGGGGAGGACAGCCTTGTGACACGTGATCGAGAATTTTCCTTTCTCATCTGTGTTTGATGCTGCTGCTCGGTGCTCGGTGATACAAAAGCAGGTGAGACCGAGCCAACCGCTCCTTTTTGGGATTCGGGTCGGAAATGTCGAGCGAGAAACCGGTTTTGGCACCGGGATCCGCCTCGCTCACGGACCGAGAAGCAACCACACCACCAGCAGCACCGCCGGGTTCGGGGCAGCAAGTCGTAACGGGCTCCGTTACCGGGGACATGATGGTGTCTGGATCGGGCGCCGTGGTTCTACCGGCCGGGGTGATGAACCCCTCGGTTCCGATCCGGAATATCAAGATGAAATTCGCCGTGCTCATCGGTTTGATCCAGGTCGGGGAGGTTAGCAACAGAGATATCGTGGAGACAGTTTTAAATCTGGTAAGCATCTGCATACAGTGTCTGGAACTCATGTTTTATTGAGCGCGCATGATGTCATATGGGAACTGATTTCTTGATCAAACGCACTAAAGCCAGAAATATTCCCCGGAGGAATGTCACCCTGTCTTTTGTTGACAGCCCAGTCAGATTCATTACCGTCAGCTTCGCTTTAGGCTGGCAAAACATCGTACTCATAATGTCATAATTAATTTTCCCAGCGTACTATTACACAGTTGATCGCTGCGTTTATTTGCAGTGTCTAATGACAGTGTATCTACACGCCGGCCTGCAACAATGACTCGCCAAATAAGGGAATGCATCTTTTCTTTTAGCGGAATATGCTATTGGATGCATAATTCTTGCCTAGACGACATACTAAACATAGGTCTTATGTTATTAAACCCTATTTTTGAATATGGGTTCCGTTTTTGATATGTAAATATGACTGGTGGCTAGATGTTACGCGACGCAGCCATACGTGGCTTAATTCTCATAGATAAACAGCAGTGGGGGTGTAATTAATATTCCGAGCGCGTTAACGTGTTGTCTGTGATACTCGTTATTTTGAAGCTTTAATGGAATGCTGTTTGTGTTTGGGCACCTGTTATCCTCATCTGTGTCAGTACATGTTAGATATGGCTGCTGTTTTTGCTCATGGAGGCCACAGGCTGGTGAGCGAGGTGGATTAAAGCAGGCTTTAACTGAGTTCTTGTTATGAAACGGCTTAGAAAACGTATTAACACCGATTCAGTCATGCGGGATGCTGGGAGGACCGTTGTTTTAAAGAAAGGGATGGCGAGTTTCTTTATGAATAATCGACGTCCTTATCAATAATTAGAAGTGGCTGAGCCAGGCTTGCTTAAAGCGGTAGTGATGGCAGCAGGTTCCCAGCAAGCGCAAACGTTTTTACATGTCACAGTGTTGCAGTCAGGGAACGTCGCAGTTTTTAAAAAAAAGTCTCAGAAACCACACCTCGAATAAAAAAAATCAATATTGGTTCTTTAACAATAAAACAAATCCAAAATGGAATGTTTAATGCCTACGTTTCAGTGAGACTTCACAATGCCGCGAACGTCAAACGTTAGCTGGCTCAGTTAACGTGTGAAAAAAGGGCAAATAATTCAACTAGGTAAATTGTGATTATTGGTATTATTTCATTTTTGTGAATGGAAGAGGATGTTTGAATGGTTGGGGGAAAAAAACCCGTTAAACAGAGAGTGCGGGCGCAGAGTTTGAAAGGAGGACACTTTTACCTCGTCTAAAAAGTAAAAAAAAATTACCCCATGAGAATAATGTCTTGAAGACATTTAGGTGTAGGCTACCTACAGTTAACATTTTTAAGACGCTATAGTGTCAGATCCTAAGTGGACTTACCAGCAACCTCTGTGAAACAGTGTTTCTGCAACGTTGTCAAAACTTATTACGATAAGCATCTCGACATCTGTAAAAACTTTATCACAACCATTCCGCTATACAGACCGTAAGCGTTCGATTCACGGTCACAATCTGTGCATACTGCAGCGACAGCCGTCGGTCACGGAGTTCCCATTGGATCGTAACATTTAAGAGTGCTCGGTGTTTAAAACATGGTAGTGGTGAGTCCGCTGAAGGGATGCTGCAGCAGTTGCTCTATGCGCAGGGATGCAGAGTTCCTGTAGCCGTGCATGTGGAAGCAGGTGGGAAGGGGAGGGTTGGTGCTGCAGTGGTGATGTGCTCTGAAACCTGGAGCCAACGCGATTTAAACTGGAGAGAGTAGCGCAGCAGCACAGCGGAGAGGCGCTTCCATCTCTCCTGACTGGAGCTGCTGGCGGGTCACGTGACCTCCACAGAGTTCGGTGTTTTAGTTCGGTAGGAATACTAGCAATGTTATGTATGACTGCCAGGGCCGTTTCAATCCATTTTGACGCCCTAGGCGAAATCCCTATTGTCCCCCATTTTATATATATATATTAATTCTTTTCGGACACCAGTTGCTTGTCACATTCGAATTGGTTGTCATAGTAACGACACTAATTTGTGGAGATTCAGTGCATTGAGTTCCACAAATCTGAATGCATTATTTGTAAATTGACTGTTAAGATAAACATTTTGCACAATTTAGTATCTGTAATATCATTGTGTTGCCACTAGATGCCTGTATAGCCCTATGTAACAATCCCCAGTGGCTAAGACATTGCACATAATTTACACATAAATTAATTTTATTACATTTTGATTTGGATACTATATACTATACTACACTACTACATATTGTTTAGATATTATCAATGGCTACTTTTTTGTCTTTATCTGTTTTTTTTGTTAAATTTTTTTGTTGTTTCTTGAAACATTGATTTAAAGTGTCAGTTATTGCATTATTATTTCAGCCAAACCTATAAAACCCCTTTGTTACCAAAAACTACATATAAAAGCTTCATCAGTAGCATAAAAGTAACCAATGCAGCTACTTAAAAAATTTGCTACTCGTTAACGTCCCCTTTAAATAACGTGACGCTCTGCCCTCTATGACGCTGCTCCCATTAAGCGCTGTTGGAAGTGAATGAATTGATTCAGCAAAGCGGTCTAATAAAGGATGTATTGATCTCGTGAATTAGCGAATTTTACTATACAAATATTTTTTAATTGGTTGTTAAAGTTTATATGGGAATATTACTTAACATGCTGATCCTTTAACAATGCATTGGCGCAAAAAACGCACACCTTTTGGACAAATCTGCCACAAATATTTGGACAAATGTGCCACAAAACTGCCACAAATACTGCCTAAACAAAATACTGATTTTGTGCACTTTATTTACTGTACCAATATTTTAAATTGGCCTTTGAACTTAGCTTTATTGCATGGCAAAAAATAGTGTTACCTTGCCAAAGCACTGACAGAGCGCACTGATCTAATGCCGTTGTTGAGCGCTCCAAAGGCAAACTTTGCATGCAACAATCAGGCAGCAATTGACAGCACTCTGATCTAGTGGCATACAGGCATCGTCAGATTGACAGTACTCTAGCCCAATAATGTTGGGGGATCCAGTGGGGGCGGCAGTCATATTTCAGGGTGACCGTGCCACTCTTTATCACAACCCTGCTAAAAGTCCCAGTACGTGCACTCATTGGCGCCCCTTCAGCTGGTGGCGCCCTAGGCGACCACCTAGCTCGCCTAGAACCAGCCCTGATGCTGCACTTTAGAGGATATGAATGTGAATGATGAGCATTTTAAATGGTCACTTACCATCCACTCAGCTAAGCTCTTTTGTTTTGTTTTTTTGCCATTTTTTGACCCAATTTAAATATAGAAATGGGCTTTTTTGCATTCGGAGCCTTTGTGAAATTGTCTAAAATACCTAAACAATCACAATAGAACATTTTAATTTCCCTTTGGATGTACCTACTTTTATCGTGAAACACTAACACAATAAAAACGTTACAGTACTTTCCTAAACATGGTGTACTGCAACAAATTGATTTGTATAAGTGGGGAGGAATAGATTGACTGTGATGATGTGCTTTGTGGACCACATATTGACTGCTTCAGTCACAACGGAGATTTATTTGTGAAATGAGCATAAATAGTTTCAAAATACCATAGTGACTAAGATTATTGTTACTTCAAGTCGCCACAATCCATCAGTCAGTAATACTCTACATACACAGAAATTCTATATTTAATGTTGCAATAGTAATAATATCTGTATCAATTATGGTATTTTGGCAAAAAAGTACTTTTGTAAGGGAAAATGCTGCTTGTATATAAAATTGCATTGCATTGCATAGCGTTTTGGCACAATGCCAATACACAACTGTAGGTGGGGTAGCCCTCATGTATTATTCAGCTTCGACTGAAACCGCGGCTTGTGCCTCAGTACAGACAATATCGATTGATGCTGAATGCCATTTAGCAGAGCAGATGTACCGATCACCTTAATTAATTGGCGATTCCACAAAAGGTCTTGGGATAGGTCTCATTCCTTTCTGGACTGAGACTCGGAACAAGATTCACCTTTGATTTGGTTGTTCTCCTTTTGCAAGCATTTGAATAGTTTGCATTAGTGGTCGACTGATATTGTTTTTTTTTGACAGCCGATGCCGATATCTTGGAAAGCAGGGTGGCCGATGTAAAGCCGATATAATTTGAGTTATTGTAATTAATATTTAAGAAAATTGTAATCATTTGAAAATTGATAAAAAATAAATGTGTTAAATAAACATACTTATACTTTAGATGACAAAGTATTTTTCACATATAAATAAATATTTAATACAAACATAATTAAAGAGGAAGTAAACACTGTAACCAACAGGGCACTCAGTATTCTGGGAAGTTTGTGTGAATCATTTATATTTTTTTCAAATAAAGCCAAGGTAACACTCATTTTACAGACAGCACACAGTGAAAATGACATGAACATGAAAGTGGGAAAATGCATAAAGCGCAGCATAATTTAAAATCACGAGTTTAAAGTTTGTTGATCGCACATCTCGACCGTCACTCAGAGAACACGCGATCATGCAGGATACACATGCACAAGGTCTCACAACTGGATCCGACTACGTTTGCAAGGTTTTTGAAATTAGATGTTTATTAGACATTCAACGATTTGTTTAAATGATATAAATGCGTATTTGCTGAATGCTGACGGCAAGCAAGAAAGTATTATAATGTTTGCCTTTCTATTACTAATAATATAAAAGCAATTGTTATAAGACTTTTAGTATACATTTTAATTCCTTTGTTTAAAAGTTCTATCGGATTATTAGACAGACTTCTATCCATATTTAGACAGAACTGTTAACGACAACAGCTAACAAGATGGAGAATGTGAGCACTGTGTGCTCAGGCGCTTCTGTTCTTAGCGCCGTCAAAATAAAAGCACTGCCTCGAACGCATCGGCCAAACAGAAAAAAACTGATTGGCCGATGCCGATATTTAAAAAATGCCAAATATCGGCCGATATACCGGTCGACCACTAGTTTGCATATATGACGGATTGTTTTTATAGGCCTCGTTCCTGGCAGTTTCTCAAGGCTGATCCCTAATTTAAGTGTGCTAGATTCAAAGGCCTATTTTTTTCAGCATCTTTTTAAATTCAGACCAGAGAACACATGTTGTGGAGCACTGCTGTTAGACCCTGCATGTAATTCGACTCGTCCTCAACCTCGTGGGCTTACGGTCGTATGCCAGACATCCCCACCACCCGGCTTCAGAGCAAATGACACACACAGGAGGTGTTGGAAAAGAGAGGGCTGGTCTTGATCTGGCAGAGAGATGAAAGAGTGTCCTTTATGAGTGCACTAAAAATACAGGTTCCAAAGGGGGGTTTCGCAGTGATGCCACAGAAGAACCATTCTGGGTTTCCCAAAGAACCTTTCAGTGAACAGTTCTTAGGAGAACCATTTTTTCTTAGTGTGTTGGTCATGGACATTTTAATAAACTAAAGAGCCTTTAAATAACCTTTTTTGCAGTGGAAAGGTTCCATGGACATTAAAGGTTCTTCCCTGGAACCATAGATACCAATAAAGAACCTTTATTTTTAAGAGTGTGTGACCTTCTTCATGAGGGCAGTTATAATATGCTAGACAACATGCAAGCATGCAGACACACTTTAAAACACACATGCTCTAGATTATTATCAGTAGCCTAGCTACTAGATTTATTTTAAGACCCAATTTCTTACTGTAATCCTATCGCTGGTCTATTTTCAAAGCACATCTGTTTTGTTTATGTATGTTGGGTCAGAGCGTCTTTTATTTAGCGTGGATCACACGAAGACTTCCCTGACTGAATGCAGAGCTCACAGCTCCCTGTGGAACTGACATAGTTACTATTGTAGTCACAGCTGCAATCTTGCGGAGTTCACCCACAGATAAGTCAGGAAATGAGCTTCGTCTTTTTGCTTCTTGTACTGTATTACATTAATTCCAGTTTACTTTACATGGTTACTGGAAATATGTAGGATGCAATTATAATATTAGTGGCAATTTGGGTGCACAATGAGGGAGTTACAATGTTGTTTATGATACAGTAATTTTATTTGCCTTTCTTTGATGCGTGGTCGTCCTTCACCTCCCGCCATTCACTTTCTCCTGTGAGAGGCACACTGAGCCAATCTGCTCACTGTCTGTCGTTTTTTCCCCCCTCTCCTTTTCTCTCTCTCTCCCCACATAACACATGCACAGACTGCCCCAGAGGGCCTGACGTTTAGAATCCCATGCCATTAGTAAAGCATCATAGTTGCCATGGAAACGGCACCATGGGATTTTGCTGATTGCTTCCCACCATACCAACTGTTGTCATCTCTACCCGGCCAACTGGATCAGTTTTGCGTTCTGGACAGGAGGATTTACACAGTAGTTTATTTGACACTAAAGCTGCTAGCGTGGAATGTAGTAATAAAAGTATTCATTTCTTTTGAAAAAACAAACAAAAAAAAAATCTTACTGACTCCAAACTTTTGACAAGTAGTGTATGAGTAGCAGGATTTTTTATCTAAAGAGATTTTATTGTGGGTGAGGCTACATCGTGCTACGCTATAATCACATTGTCACATCACGTCTATTCGGAATGCATTGAAATATTGAAAGTTTTATATATATAAAAATAATATTTGTTTTTTTTAACCATACATAGTGCAAAATATTTTGACGTTGTAGCACTGCTTTGAGGGGTCTGTTTGTATCTTAAATACACATTAGGAGCATCTCTATCTGTCTTTCTCCTTCACTCTCTTGTGGCTGAGCTGTTGTTGTCCGTCCAAAGGGATCATCTCATTATTCACATCCACTCTGCAGAATCACCAAGGTCAGGATGCTGTGCGCAGTCAGCACAAACAGTCCTTGTTGGCCACAGAGATGGCAGCACAGCTCTATATCGCTCATTCAGTCTCATTCAGGACGTAGCCATGCATAGAATGGTATGATTCAGCACAGCGTAACACAAAGAGCACACAAACCTTCCTTCCACAGGATCTGTAATCTCTAAGGTCAGAAGAGCACAGGGGAGCGTGAGATGGCACAGCGCAGGTATCCTATAGGATCACAGAACTAAACAACAATACAGAAGTGGATATGAAATCAGGCCCTCACAATAAGATAAGCTGCATCATCATTTAATTAATCGTTTACTGTACATTTATATTTCAGCGATCCAGCTGATGTGACAGTAGCTAATGAATATGCGAACAAAGCCGTGGTAATCTTCTTTACCTCCTACTGTAAGACTGATCTCTTGCTTTAATGAAAGTGCTTGCATTAACCTGTGACAGTGCTGCGTCATCGTTCAACGCTGAAAGCTTTTAGAGAGCAGGAGATGTGTGCTCTCTGCCTCTGCTACAGTAGAGTTAAAGGCCTTGTAAAATGTAACTTGTTAGCATTGAAGTCATGTATATGCTAGTTTTCTCTGAAACACTGACAAAATACACTTAAAAATCTCTTCTTGCAATCTTTTTAAAAATGTGTACAATTAAAAAAAAAAAAAAATTATACCTGTGATTACAAAGCTGAATTATCAGTATCATTACTCCAGTCTTCAGTGTCACATGATCCATGATCGTAATATGCCGATTTGGTGCTTAAGAAACATTTCTGTTATTTTCAGTGTTGAAAATTTTTGTGCCGATTAATATTTTATGGAACCATGATATTTTTTTTCAGGATTTTTTTATGAATTCAAAGTTTAAGAGCACCATTCATTTCAAATAAAAATATTTTGTAACATAAATGTATTTACTGTCACTGCCAATTTAATGTGTCCATGCTGAATAAAAGTTTTAATTTCTTTTAAAAACCAACAAACAAAAAAAACAAAAACAAAAAAAAAACCAACAATTTTTTTTTTTTTAATGTCAGGTAGCATTTAAAATTTCTACGGAAAACTGTATAAAAAAATATTGACTCACCTTACACTACAAAGAGTTTTGTCCAATCAGACCCTCTCTGCAATGAGAAAGTTCCTCCCCATTACTAGCAAATGGCAAATCTTTTTTTTAATCGTCTGTGACATAACTAGAAGCTATTGCTGTAACAAAAAGATTTGTCCTTCAGTATGCCCAAACTTACTGTTTAAATGTAAATTGCTTGAGTTGTAACATCTGTCTTTGTGAAGACCTTGAGACAGGAATTTTATTAAACCTGGCGGTGTCATTAGAGCCAAAGGCAGGGTGCAGCTTCTGGCATTCGTCATCATTGACTTCAATCGTTAGTTATGTAGATGGAAGTGATCCATACTTTCAGTCTGACACAGAGAATGCTTTGTGAGCAATGTGTAATGATAGATTGCGTTCATAACAAGGTGCAAGGGCCACTCTTTTCTTCAATAAAAGTGCTTTATGAATCGTATTCAGGCACACAATTCTTTACTTGACAGTTCTGTGAAGAATTTTATGTATGCAGTAAGTCAGATAATCAGTACTTTTGATGTAAACACGATCAGTCCAAGTACGAGCAGGATTGCTTTTTTTTTTTTAATCACCAGTGTATGGGGATTTTTTGCTAGACAGAAAATTATTTGAGTTTTCTTAAATAAACATTAGGGCTCAACATGTCTGAAGAATACCTGGTAGTCTCTTAATGCTTCTGACCTGAAACATAAACAATGATTTGATACATAATGTAATCAGCTTTAAAGTGTATTCACTAAAAGTTTGTTGATGTACACACACAAAGTCATGATTTTCTGTCATGGAGTTGTCTGTAAGAACTGTGTAACCTCACACAGTATGTGGAAGGACGAGGCTGAGCATCGGCGGGTCTCACAGGCGGGTGTCCATATTTTATCCTCAGGCAGATGGACATAAAGCAAGGACACAGGCATTGATTAAAATCATGTTACACTACATTACTATGCCTGATGTGCCGATTTAATCCAATATTTGTTAACTTGAGCTATAACGCTTTTATTGATTGTAGTTCAAGAGAATGTTCTATGTACTTCCTATGTTCCCATTTTCCCATTGGTATAATCATGAAGTTTTTCTCTCCTGTGACTGAATGGTGCGTATTTCCCTCATAACCTCACTGCCGTCATGCTTATTTTGACATGTTTCCTGTAAAATCAGTGGCCTGTTAGCTGCCCATGGCGAGCGCGATTGGGGGCTTTTAGCACTTCCGCTCATCCTGTCCACTCCATGGCCATTGGCCACTGATATTTGCATCCAACGTTTTCTCAAAAAGCTGATCTATTAGTGTCAGAGCTCTGCACTGTAATGTTTTTGCCAAATGTATGTTGTTTCGAGATTTTGCTGAGCCTTGTTTTTTGTCGCTGTCCCATATTAATATCCACACGATAACTATATATAGTTATCTTTATAGTTATAGTATATACTTTATGGCTTTGGGCTAGATCAGTCTCAGATCTCATCTTATTTTAGCACATTTCACCATGTTTTAATCCTTATTTTCATAACATCAGTGCAGAAAATGCTAAAAATGTCAGCATATTCCTCCTCGGTCTGGGCTAGATGCACAAACATCATCCTCACTCCTTTCCCACGGTTTTCATCTTGACCTTTTGTTTGGATTTAAAACGGCTGCCACGTTCCACTTGATATGGTGGCAACTTGGGCAGTACCCCCTTTCATAAGAGCTTTTCATATTGAGAGGCTGTTATGAAAGAAGAGGGTTTAAGAAAAGAACTGTAGCATAATTTTAGATCGCCCTAGTCTGTCATCTTCCTGCCAATTTTGGATTCAGTGTCCCATTGTGACGTAGTTCCGGCAGTGCTTCAGTGTCCAGGGCCTTCCTTTATGAAGCTTCACGAGCGCGACTCTTATCTGTGCTAATGAGAGTCTCTGTGAATGTAATCTGAATGCTATTGCAGTGCTGCTTCAAAACCGATAAGTTGGTGATGGCTATCGTCAAGATTCTGCACACTGAGAATGCTTCTCTCCCCGATCTTTCTGGATGAGAGCCCAGAATCTGACACTGAAGTTAGATTTTTGAGTCGGAGACGATCATAAATTTGCTTGTGTTTGACGGCAGCAGAATTCTAACCTCAGTGTACTGTAAGTGAAACATGTACCATATGGAGCGTATTTCAACTGAATCATTCCACACTTTTTTGTTGCTGACAGCTGTCCATTGGAAAATAAAGTTAGTCAAATGCTACACAGCCATTGATGTTATACTAAGGTATGTATACCATTATTCAGTTAATCTACAGCTCAATGGGTAGTTATTTTGCCTGCCTTTAATGGTTTGATGAGGTGGAAAGTTTTGAGGTTTAGCACACAAATCAAAGGTGAATAAATCCGAAAGGTTTTCTCTCTGTGAAAGTTATGTATGGCAATCTATATATTATAATTAGACTGTAACCTATAGATCAAGAAAGGTGTTTCTTCATGTGGTTCTCCTGAACATGTCTCACACTTAGACCCCTGGGAGTGTTTGTTGCAAGGTCAGAACAGATTCAGAGGCCAGACAGTATAATGGTAAAGAACAGACCTGTTTGAACCTTTTTGTAGTTGAAGCATTTTTTGCTAAAGGCAATGTAATGGGTTATATGCACACTCTGTGTACCACTTGGTGCCCAATTTCTTCATGAATAATCCAAATCTCTTTTGGCTAGATGCGGGGCACAAATACTTGGAGTAAGCTTTAAAAAAAACAATCAAAAAAGAAAATGATAAACCGAAAAGAATGGAATGATTCTGACTCCTGAGTAGACAGTCTTTGTCATGCCATTTCTCTGAACATCTGATAACAAAGCTCCTGCTTCTGCTGAAATGATTGATATTTAAAAATACAAATGCTTATATTGTAGTGCGTTCATTGCTAAAGCTGTTCATGTTTTCATTTTTTTATTAACTGCTGTTGTGCCGTGAATGAAACGTAACAGGGTTTGGTTGTTTTGCAAGTTGTTACTTTCGAGGTCAAAGAAATTGCAGTGTCACAATCAAATCTCCAGATAAGTTGGATAAAACTCTTTCTTGTCCCAGATAGTGAACAAAGTTGTCACTATTAGCTCAGACATCCAGTTTTGGCAGAAATGTCATGTACGTCCACGCATTACAAGCCTCTTAGAAGCTGTGATCAGCAGGTATGAGTTGGATATGCAATTCTGCATCAAATGAGACGTTCTGAGAAGAAAATCAGAGCTAAAAATACTAGGGGTGCTCCGATCAGAATTTTTGAGGCCGATTACAGACAGCAGTATCTGCCGATACTGATATTTTAAAAGCCTTCTTTTTATAATTTATAACTATATTTATAGTGATACTCCAATCAGTAATTTTAGACATTTATTCAGGGCCTGAATTTCATTTTTGAAAATGGGGGGGGGGAATTCCCCTCTTAGGTGTCTCTTGTGAGAGGGGAAGCAGCACTGGACTGTGCTTTCACACAGGAGTCTGCTACTGATCCGTGGCTATTTACCACAAACACAACATTTATCCATTATTTTGATTTCAAATCTAAACATTGTCACTGGAAATGCTTTTTCAGCATTGCAATTCTTATTTTACACAGTACAGTAGTAGAATCTTTCACAGATGTGTTTAAACGTAATAAATATAAGCAACACATTATTCAGTGCTTTTTATTTTTGCATTTACTTCTAGATTTATATATTAAGTTGCTCACGCAAGTGGCAAAACATTTAAACTACTTCTTACATTATCACAAACTTACCATTGACCGAAATAGTCAGCTCTACTGCCTTACCTTTTGCATTGAAATATTTTACAAGCAATCCTGCGGTTCATAAAAAAACTTTGTTTTCCTACCTCCACCAGTGACATCTATTATTGCCTTGTTTATCTAAAAGTGCTCTTTCCCTTTAAACCTAGCCAAAAAACCATGTGTTGACTGTGAAACACAGTAGACTTTAATAATGTGCATTTATGGTGTAATTACTAAATTATTATGTCAATCCATGTTAATTTTTACCGCAAATAATGCGCTGTCACTTTAATTCAGCACTTGCAGCGCAGCAATAGACTCGGTGCGGAAACGATCTCTGCACTGCTGCAGACGCACCGCACCTGAACGCAATTAAAAATAATTAAAAAGGAAATGCAATTTATAAACTTTGTGACGCTTGTGACACTGCTCGATGGCAAGTGGACAATCTGTCAACTGTGCAGGTTGCCAGCTCGATATCGACAGGCGATGTGTGGTGATTGAGCCATTTGGTATTTTGAGAGAGAAAGAGGACACGCACGCGCGGTGCCACTCACCGCGGTTTGGAAATTACCTCTCAACACGGGTTTTCAATACTTCATGAACTGTTATTAACTGAAAGAAATATGAAGGGGTGTACCTCACCTTAAGCATGATCATTATGTTCACCCGCGGGGAAAGAGACTGAGGACTGGTTGCCGCGCATGTCGTGCCAAACCTCTCACTAGGCCGAGCGTCATCAGCTTGCTTGAGACTAGGTTTTGGAGATTGCCTCTTTTAGAGGAACGCGATCAATCCATTCCAACGTGATTATCAGCCGATATTGACCGGTAGCGATCAATAGGCACGAAACCCTACAAAATACCACTTCATAAGCTGAAACAACTCACCAAATTGCAGTTTATGCTCCAAGGCTGCTTGTATTTGATCAAAAAATACAGCAAAAAAACAGTAATAGTGTGAAATATTCACACAATTTCATTGTTAATTTTTAATTTATTTTAAAATGTAATTTACTCTTGTCATGACAAAGCTGAATTTTCAGCATCATTACTCCAGTCTTCAGTGTCACACGATCCTTCAGAAATGATTCCAATATGCTGATTTGCTCAAGAAATTTTTTTAATGAAAACCGTTCTGCTTAGTATTTTTTGTGGAAACCATTATAGCTTTTCAGGATTCAGTAGAAAGTTGAAAAGAACAGCATTTATTTAAAAAGTTTTGTAATGTTATAAATGTCTTTACTGTCACTTTTTATCAATTTAATGCATCCTTGCTGAAGACAAATATTCTTTTAAAGTATCATTAGCTTACCATTTAGGATTTTGCTTGTATATGAAAGAAATTATCTTGACCTTAGGGACCTTCTAACTTAAATCAATGAATTCAATGAGTAAAGGAGTCTTTTTGAATGATTCATCAAAAGGACTGGATCAAAAAGTCATTTGTTCATGAATTAGACCACACTAGCTTGTGAATTGAACTACAGTGTTCACACTTCATGCCACTGTGAGAATCTTGTGATTTTAATGATTGATATCAAGATTGTTCAAATGAATCACAATTAATCAGAAAATTAATATTTTTACCCAACCATAATCTCAGAGCTGTACAGCATCTAACAAACCACACCCTCCTTTTCAGACACCACACCAAAACAACAAACGGATTTTCCCCTTTCTTCTAGGTTACACACATCTACATAGTACCTGTCTTACTACATTAACACAAAGGCATTTGATGCAGATTGGCTTGTTTTTCTGTCTCTTGTGAGTGTGTGTGGTGTTTGTGTAGCACATCAGTGCAGGTATGACTAGATGTCTATCTCCTCAGAAGCATTGCTAAAAGGTCATATTTCTTTAATTCGGTGCTTTTCAAAAAAGAGGTTCATTTCTCCATCAGCATGTTCCAGACAGCAACAGATCTATTATAGAAAAGGGCAGCAAGGAAAAAATATGCTTTTAAGTCCTACTGTCAAACTGTTCAAGGAGAAGTGCCAGCGTTCACATGCATGTGTCTAGATGCTTTCGCTGCTGGTAGAGTGATTTTTGTGTTTCTTTGCCTAACCAGTGGTACATTAACACAATAAATGACAAGCGTGTGCATAGGGAGATGCTATCGGATAGAGAAGCCAGGTGCTCAGATTCATTTTGTGTTCTGCACACGTATGTAGATGCTAGTATGTGTGTCTGTTTGTGAAAAAAGACCAGGGTGAGGGGCGGCTACACGCCTGCTGTGATCATGTACAAGCTCCATTTTTCTGCTGCAAAGAGTTTAGCTGATTCTAGAGTCTGGGTTGGACGCGCGTGCAAACACACACACACACACACACACACACACACACACACACACACACACACAGACACACAGGACAGACAGACAATTGCATACTCCACCACACTGCATATGATGTCGGATTTGCCGATTTTTCGCTCCACGTGCCCCAACCCCCCACCACACACATCTTTCTTGTACTTGGTGAGAGTCATATGAAATTCATGTTGGCCTAGTTTTTTGTCTGCCCGGTGCCTGCACCTGCTAAAAAGCAGCATGGTATGCTATGTGGACAGAATTAAGCAGGCTCCGATGATGTTTCGCCCCAGTTGGTATTTTTGTTTTATCTAAGCACTCTGCTTTATGGGGGTCTATGTGACTGTGTTAGCCTGAAAAATATAATTATATTAGAAGAAATATAAATGCTTTCTGCAGCTGGAATCGATCTGTTTTATAAAGTGGTTCGATATGAGAGTAGTGTATTATCTAGGTCATTCAAACTTGAGGTAAATATCATCATGCAATACGATACAATGCAGCTTTATTCATCTCTGAGGTGCAATTTAGTGGTTCTTGCAGGAATTTAACCCACAATACTTTTGTGTAATATCTAAGATAAGTGGACATCAGTGCGTATTGACAAGATGTGGAAATTGCAGGAAATCGGTTATCTTTTTTAAATATAATTTTGTCTAGTTTTTTTTAATCTCTGCAATTGGTAAAGACTGTTTAGGACAGATATCATGGCACAATAGCAAGTTAATCTTTTAAATATCAGATCTTAATCGAATGTTTTGAATATCAGATCTTTTCAAGGGTTTTAAAGATTCAAGATAACACCAACAATTTGCATACAGGATTTTTTGAATGGACTGTAGTAAATTGGGCTGTTTTTGTATTACCATTGTGCTACTATGATGTGATGGTTGAAAAAAATTAAAATATGGGACAATCTTTATATTTTCTATTGAGTGCTGCTGGAAATGAGTTAGCATTTTTGCATTTTTTCAGTTCCCATTGCACTTCATTCTGAAGTCAATGGATTTTTCTGAATAGGTTTTTGGTTAAATGCCTGAATTAAGGTCTATGGCTTACAAAAAACATTTCATGTTTTATTTTACAACATAAAATACATCAGTAATGCCCAACTTGTGATTTTAATTTTTTACACTTTTAAGCATCTTGAAAAAAATGGTTGCTAGCAAGTGGCTGTGTGTTTGTACTCACACTCTTGCAAACTTAAACTTTCCAACTTGTAGATTTTAAAGATTGAAAGAGTTGTTGGAAGCTTATTGATGGTGACCATAAAGTGTAGTTTGTATAGCCTATTTTAGTTTTTACATCTAAATTCATTCATTTTCACAATTCATAAAAGTTATGTTAATTTGTGATGATTATCTTAATGAAGAAAACCTTTAAAAATAATAGTTATTTTGGTCACAGAGTTTATTTTCTGTAATAATCCAAAGATCAATGGAAAATCCTATTGGCTTTTTGTGGAGGGAACCAGAGTGATGCTAACTTCTGGTTTGGACTACAAAAATACATCATCCCTGCAGCACTCTATTGTCTATGGTTAACAGTTTTAGAGTTTTATTTGGTCTTTCCCTCTACCCCCCCCCCCCTTTTTTGGCCACATGCTGTGTTTCTTGTTTGGACCAACCCTCTAAATTCCCCTTCAGAGTTCATGCAAATCCCCCTTGACTGCCACAAGGTCTTGCAGTGGGCTCCAGCTCAGTCTGGCCCAGTAAAAGCTTCCGCTGGTGAAGAGTCTGTCCTCCAACATGCCCTCTGGCGTATTCAGCACTCTGACTCACTCTGTCTGGCGTTAGACTGGAAAAGAGAGGGCAGTAGAGAGAGACACAGAAAGGGGAGGGTTCTGGAGAGAGAACAAGAGTGAGGAACAGAGGCAGCAGAGGAGAGGAAAAGCTTTCAGACTGTTGTTTCCAGCACCACAGAGCCATTGTGCTGCATGCTGGGGGAATAAACAGCTCAAGAGGGTTATTTAGGACCCACATTATGTTGGTTATGGTGTGGAGAGCACAGGCCTGTCGGTTGGAAGGGAAAGATAAGGCGGACAAGAGGATTTGAGTCGGCTTTGTGGGCTGGAATGCTGATCTTTGACTCATTATCACTTGGTACATTTGAAGTGCCGCTACATTTGCTGGGGATATGTGGTCATGTTTTCACCCCATTGAATGGACGACTCACAAAAAAGTGGTTTTGTTGAGTCTGTTCCTAGCACAAGCTTTCTACTGTATATTTTTAAGTTTTATTTTGGTATTTTTACCACTGTAGGTATGGTAGAGATAGATTTTAACTTCTGTTGCTTGAATGAGCACCTTCGCTCAATGTTCCTTAATTCACCTAGATTTGTTCTGTCCTCCTGTCTCCACTCACTACAAGCCAGCCTAGCATTTAATTCCACATCGATAAAGGGTAGAAAGTGTTGTTGCAGTGGTCTGAATTTTCATAGCAGCTCTGACTGCCCGCGGGTATCCGATCTAAAGTCATGGGTAAACGTATTACAGAAAAATGTTATGTTTCGCTTTTTTCTTGTTGAGAAAATGCATAGGGCTCATATTGAACCCAGATTGCAGATCTTCAAACACTCCAGTGTGTCTCACAAGAAGGACAATTTCTGGCAAAAACATTTGGCGGAAGTACAATCTCTCACTTTGTGTCTCTTAGTGTTTAGTCTTTTGTTCCAATATTAATATGTAAAACACAAAGAAATGCCTGAAAATCTGGCCTAATGTCAAATATGCGGTTGATGGTAGTTTTTTTTTTGTGGCTTTTTATTTTGAACATGCAGATTGGATTTCAAGGTCATTTAGATGCAGTATTGTTGGCTAAAATTATTAAATTACAAAATTAAGATGTGAGATTAAAACGAACTTATAAAAACTTTATAAGCTGAAAAATGTAGACATTAGATGAAAAAAAAAATGTAATCTTAAAAAGTGAAGTGACTTTGCAACTAACTAAAATAAGTACTTAATTTTTAAATCTAAAACTGCAATAAAAATGAATAACGAATAGCTAAATAAATAAAAAAAATAATAAAACACGGGGGCAAAAGGCACAATAAGTTATTAGAAAAAAATATTAAATATAATATTCTCAAATATTAACCACTAGAACTGTAATGAATGAGAAAGAAATAATGCATGATAATTTTTATGAGTTTGATATTATTGCAAGAAAAAACATTAAACTAATAAAACTGACAAAAGCTGATTTTTTTTGTAAGAAAATTGCTGAAACGTAAACCAAAATTAAAAAGAAAACGGACAATTATAAAAATACCCGCTAATTCCAATTAAGTTAAACTATTAGACATAAATAATACTAAAATAATAACTCTGTTCAAATGTCATTTTGCCTGTCCAAACAAGACTTATTTATATGGTTGCCAAAGATGGTTAGTTAAACAGTAAAGCATCTGTTTGTATTAGCAAAATGCTAGTATTGTATGTAATGGTATTTTTGAGTGACATATAACCGTTTCTAAACTGGCAGTTTGTGAACCAAAGACATTTCCTCTGTTGATGTTGACGCGAAAGGTCTGGAGTTTTTTTTTAATGCATTATGGATGTTTTGTGTGCCGTTAAATATGCTGTCTACCCTGGCTAAGGTCGATAGGACAAAGTTCTTGCTTGAGCACTCCAGTTTTTGTGTATGTGAGAGAGGTTGAGAGCTTTTCAGAGCACCTCAAGTGTCCTTTTAAAGTTGTGGAAGGGCTGTTGTGTGGCGGTTCCTGGTGTCTGTGTTTAATTGATGGTTAATGCAGTGAGCACAGTGTGAACCAGCTCACCTCATTAGTGGAAGCTAATGGCCTTTCTGTCATTAATATTATATTGTTCTTTAATTTGTGTTCAATATGATGCAATGTCATAAATGTATTTTCAAAGGCCATTCCTATGAATCATTCTTTCTTTACATGTGCCGTTTTGAATATACACATCATTTGTTTTTGTTTTTTATGTAGACGCTACTTAAGCTCTGGTGAGAATATGCTAGTCTCGTAAGAAGCAAGTTTTGTTTATAGTGAAGAAAAACTAAAGATTACGGTTTATATAGTTTTAAATATGGATATAGTACTTTTTATGATGGATCATTATGAAGCAGGAAACCAGACCGTTTTTAAAATAACTCCAATTTAATCATCTGAAAGAAGAAATTAATAAACTCCTAGGATGGTTTGAGGGTGAGTAAATCATGGGGTAATTTTCGGTTTTGGGTGAACTATCCCTTTAAGTAGATACATTGACATTTATGTTGAATTGAGTGAATCTGATGGTATGGCTTTCCTGAATGATTGATGGCATGCGGGATGCAGATCCAGGTTAGGCGGTCCAGCCCTTGCCTCATTCAGCCTTAGCAGCGAGCTTAGTTTCCAGCTGTCTTGTGACGGCTGGATACGCCAGCTTACCCGGTTGTTGGGGTTCTCGCCTGCAACACAAGTAGGTAGTGTGCGTGAGGGCCATGTGCTCAAGGCACTGCTCCTGGGGAACGGAAGGTAGAAGAAAATAAATTAAAGGTCAAGAGAGTGAAGAGGCTTAAGCGACCTTAAATAAAACCAGCGGGCTGATTTTCAGTGCATTGAGGCGTATATACGGCTGACTAGTGAAAACACTATTTAGAAGGACCAAGATTGATTTTCCTTGTGGCTGTTTTGTCTGTAAGCACCGAATGACAGATACTTTGTACTGAATCCCGCCCTACATTTCACCGGTACAAGGATGCGCTGATCCGATATTCATTGCGGGTAGCGGCTCCGATAGTGGCCATTTGTCTCCTCGCTCGTGTATCGTGTCAGAGAGAAGCCATCCAAAAGCCGGAGGTGTTTTTTTTTTTCCCCCCTCTCCGATTGTTCAAATATTCTGGTGTTACGTCTAAGCCTATGATAGCTTAATGTGAGCTCCTTATGAATCTTTAAGCCTAATTAAATTTACACAAACTCGTTTTCCCTCCACTCTGGGCTGTCATCATTCGTTCAGCCTGTAAAACCCTGGTCGCTGCGGTTTACAGCATTCAGCTTCGTAAACGCCTCCAAGACATTCTGTGTTTCTCCATGATACTTTATTTGTAAATACATGTCATGATTTTGCAAAGTACTTTATCTTTCCGGAGTTTAATGTTGTTGTTACTTGCTACCGGGTGTCTGATACGAGGGCGAGTCTTACATCGACATGCAGATTGATGCCTACTTTTAAACGCTATACTTGTTGTATTTTCCTGTAAAGAACAGTTCCTTTGGGATGCTTCAGGCTTTTTATAACGGCCGGGTTTTCCTGTAGTAGTCGGAACCACAAAACTGCAATCTCATTGGCTGGTGCTCGCCTATTATCGTCCCTGTTTTGGTTTCAGCGAATCAGTTCGAGCAAACGCACCTGATTAATATTCATGAATCCAGTAGCTCATTAATCCTTTACTTTTTTATATTGTTAGCGTTTAGCGTTTTTATATTGTTCTTATTAGTAGAATTCGTATAATAATAATAATAATATCTTATCAGTATTATTGTTCGTTTTTTTACAGGAACACTGAATGACCAAAAAAAGCACCAGCACTAAGTTCATGGTTACCAAGTTTTAATTATAATTACTAAAGTTCTATTATTAAATAATATTGATTATCATATTATATTGCTTGACTGACTGATATTAAGAGTGTACTCTCATATATTTAAAAAGCTGTACCATTTTACAAAAATTATATGTTTGTAAAATGGCATAACTGATATATATATGAGTATAGTATAGTATAGTACAGGAGTACTCAATAGGCGGACTCCGGTCCGCATCCGGACCCAGACACGGCTAAAGCTGGACCGACGCGCCAAACCCAACATGCTAATTTAATCATAATCAAAATGAGTTTTCAATGGAGTGCGCAATTGTGACCGCGCTATATATCTATTGAAGCTTCTACGGCGGTTTGGCTGCTTCATCTGGGGATGTCCATCACACATCACTGTAACCAGCCCATCGCTAGATCAACGTCACCGACTATCACCCCCAGCATGGGTCCTGGAAAAACAAAGAATCCCTTCTCTGATTGCGCAAAAAAAAAAACAAAAAAAAAAAAAATAGCTGAAATATTCAAGGAGTGTATGAGTGAAGTGGTGACTGCTCTGTTTGAAGGGACTCAAAAGGATGAAATAATCCAGAAAATAAGCCAAATACCCTGTTCTGATTCCACTGCTGCAAGACGAACTGAAATACTTGCTGATGATTTGCTTGAACAACTTAGCTCTGCTATAAAAAAAGCCAAATTCATTTCATTGGCTGTGGATGAATCCACAGACAGCACAGACAATGCACAACTCATGGTCTTTGTCAGATTTTATGATGAAGAAATGGGAGAATTTCATGAAGATGTTTTGGGTCTCACAAACCTCCGTGGACACACAAGGGGGGATGACATTTATGAAGCAGTGACACAGATGCTTAGAGACAGAGAGATAGACCTGAAGCATGTTGTTTCCATTGCTACTGATGGCGCGCCATGTATGATTGGGAGAGAGAGGGGATTAGTGTCACGCTTGAGAACTCACCACCCTGACCTCATGGCATACCACTGCATAATTCACCAGATGGTTTTGTGTGCCAGCCTTGGAGAAAGGTTCTCAGAAGTAATGACAACAGTCGTGAAACTTGTCAACTATCTGAGAGCATCCTCTGCTCTGCAACATCGTTTGTTGCGCTCATTTCATGAAGAATGAAGAGGAAATGGAAGTTGTTGCTTTTCTAACTGACATTACTTCCCATCTCAATGACCTTAATATGAAGCTCCAGGGCAAAAACAGCACAGTGTGTGACCTCATGTCAGCTGTCCATGCTTTCCAGAGGAAGCTGGAGGTGTTCAAATGTGACTTACAGCAGAACCTGCTTCATTTCCCAAGACATTTGGATCAGACTGCAGGAAAACATCACCATCACAATTATGCTGAATTCCTGGAAAAGCTGATTAAAAATGTCCAAACTCGCTTTGAAGATTTCCCTCTGGGAAAACAAGTCTTGTTGTGCATCAAAAATCCATTTCTTGTCAAAAATATTGCAGAATTCTCAACTGAAGCCATGAAAGTCTTCCCATGGGCCAATGCTGCTTCTCTGCAAACAGAGCTAATTGATCTCCAAGAAAACCTAGCACTGCAGGAATCTCGCTGTGACCCTGTCACCTTCTGGACGAAGATGGTTACTGCAGCAGGTGTTCCTCTCCTGCAGAAGATGGCCCTTCAAATTCTCACCATGTTTCCCTCAATGTACTGCTGTGAATCTGCCTTTTCAACCATGAACATGGTGAAAAACGCATACCGCAGCACACTCACCAATGAACACCTACATCAGTGCCTCCGCCTGGCCCTCACACCTTTTATGCCCAAGTGTCACCTTTCACACTAAAAGGCCTACCATGTTGTTTTTTTGTGTATAGTTCTAAAGTTTTGGGGATTGCCTTTTTTTTGTTGGAGTTCTCTATTCGGAATTTGACCGTCACTTTTCCGGACCTCAGACTGAATGGAAATTTAGTAAGTGGACCTTTCAAGTTTATATTTGAGTACCCCTGGTATAGTATTTCAGTCTGGCGAGTAAACAAAAAAATATATACTAATCAATGGTGATTTAATTGCCAAGGTGTCCGTTGAGGGTTGACTGTATAAAAACAGTTCATGCTGCACTGTATTTGTTTTGTCCTACCGTATCTATCATATGTTGTTGGGGGGGGGAGCCGTTAGTAAAAATATCTATACTTTAAAAGAAATGTATTTTAATTTTATAGTATATACTTATATATAAATACTTTCATGAATGTTTTTAATGAATGGATTTGATAATAATACAAATAGCAATGTGTAACATTTTACCAGATTTAGTCCTACACTTATTTACTTTTATTTGTTCCCCACAAAATATTTTTTTTTCACTAAATGTTTGGATTTCTAAAATTATTGTGCACTGATTTTTCTAGAATAACTTTTGCTGCCGAATTATCCACTAACCTAGTTTATTATATATTTTTGTCATAGATTATGAATATACATAGGCCTATATTTTTTCATATTTGTTTATTTTATTTTTCTTTATAATGAAGTAGTTTGTATCTAGTAGATTGTGAAAGAATCATTATCATTTCCACACACAGAAATATATAAATTCGACATTTATTTAAATGAGGGAAAAAAACTTCACTGGTATCGGATCGGTATCTGTATCGGCCAATACTGAACCCTAGGTATCGGAATCGGTATCGGAGGCGAAAAAGGCGGATCGGAGCATCCCTAACCGTTACATCTGAATGCGTGATAATTGCTGGTGTGCCAGTGTGGATTGCATGACTTTGAGGTGTTGAGAGATGATTGTGTGTGCTGTCAGCTGCATCCGAGTGTGGCAATATTTCAGTTCTTATTGGTATATTTGCACCTTGTTAAGAGTAATGCATCCCTCTGGGTGAAATTCTTGCAAAGCACTAAAAGAAATGTGGTAGTTTATCAGACCGATATCAGTGTGTCCCTGTGACCTCTGTGCTGGCAGAGTATATTTTCTTATTTTCGAGAAGCTGAAGAAGAATAAAACTTCTCTGCTCACTCTGACACTACTTCTACCATCATAATATAAGACATAATTGTCAATAATAAAAGTGTAAGATTACCTATTGTAATAAATTCATCAATTATAATGATTTCACTGTGACAATGTGACACTGAAGACTAGAGTAATGATTCTTAAAATTCAGCTTTACATCACAGGAAAAAAATACATTTGAAAATATATAACAAAACAGAAAACTGTTATTTTTAATTGCAAAAATATTTCACAACATTACTGTTTTGCTGGGGTGGTTGATTTTTTGGATTAAATAAATGCAGCCTTGATGCATAAGAATACCCCACACACACACACACACACACACACACACACATATATAGATATATATATATATATAATAATATATATATATATATATACAGTGGGTACGGAAAGTCTTCAGACCCCTTTAAATTTTTCACTCTGTTATATTGCAGCCATTTGTTAAAATCATTTAAGTTAATTTTTTCCGCTCATTAATGTACACACAGCAACCCCAATTGACAGGAAAAACACAGAATTGTTGACATTTTTGCAGATTTATTAAAAAAGAATGAAATATCACATGGTCCTAAGTATTCAACCCTTTGCTGTGACACTCATATATTTAACTCAGGTGCTGTCCGTTTCTTCTGATCATCTTTGAGATGGTTCTACACCTTCATTTTTAGTCCAGCTGTGTTTGATTATACTGAGTGGACTTGATTAGGAAAGCCACACACCAGTCTATATAGACCGTACAGCTCACAGTGCATGTCAGAGCAAATGATAATCATGAGGTCAAAGGAACTGCCTGAAGAGCTCAGAGACAGAATTGTGGCGAGGCACAGATCTGGCCAAGGTTACAAAAAAAATTTCGGCTGCACTTAAGGTTCCTAAGAGCACAGTGGCCTCCATAATCCTTAAATGGAAGTTGTTTGGGACGACCAGAACCCTTCCTATCGCTGGCCGTCCGGCCAAACTGAGCTATCGGGGAGAAGAGCCTTGATGAGAGAGGTAAAGAAGAACCCAAAAATCACTGTGGCTGAGCTCCAGAGATGCAGTCGTGAGATGGGAGAAAGTTGTAGAAAGTCCACCATCACTGCAGCCCTCCACCAAGTCGGGGCTTTATGGCAGAGTGGCCCGACGGAAGCCTCTCCTCAATGCAAGACACATGAAAGCCCGCATGGAGTTTGCTAAAAACACCTGAAGGACTCCAATATGGTGAGAAATAAGATTCTCTGGTCTTATGAGACCAAGATAGAACTTTTTGGCCTTGATTCTAAGCGGTATGTGTGGAGAAAATTAGGCACTGCTCATCACCTGTCCAATATAGTTCCAACAGTGAAGCATGGTGGTGTCAGCATCATGCTGTGGGTGTGTTTTTCAACTGCAGGGACAGGACGACTGGTTGCAATCGAGGGAAACATGAATGCGGCCAAGTACAGGGATATCCTGGATGAAAACCTCCTCCAGAGTGCTCAGGACCTCAGACTGGCCGAAGGTTTACCTTCCAACAAGAAAATGAACCTAAGCACACAGCTAAAATAACGAAAAAGTGGCTTCACAACAACTCTGTGACCATTCTTGAATGACCCAGCCAGAGCCATGACTTAAACCCAATTGAGCATCTCTAAAGAAACCTAAAAATGGCTGTCCACCAACGTTTACATCCACCTGACAGAACTGGAGAGGATCTGCAAAAAGGAATGGCAGAGGATCCCCAAATCCAGGTGAAAAACGTGTTGCCTCTTTCCCTAAAAAAGACTCATTGCTTGTATTTAGCAAAAGGTGCTTCAACTAAGTACTGAGTGAAGGGTCTGAATGCTTATGTAAATGTGATATTTCAGTTTTTTCTTTTTTAATAAATTTGCAAAATGTCAACAATTCTGTGTTTTTCTGTCATATGGTGTGCTGTGTGGTACATTGAGGAAAAAAAAATAACTTAAATGAATTTGATAAATGTAATTTAAGTTAAAATATGCAAATTATTCAGTTGCCCATTTCATGCAATATTTTTACTGATTTTTTAAACCGTGTATACAATATAATTGTTTAATTAAGTTGAGATATAGCACTATAACTTCTTAATTTGCAACAAAACTATAAAGTTTTGTTGCAAACGGATGAAGACATTAGTACGCTTCTCAGCTCGCCCCTCAACATGCACGAGTTCGGAGTTTCGGCAGCCCAACACTCAGAATTTGTTTTAAATCCCTGCATGATTTTAGTCATACATAATAAATATCAAATACGTTATAGCTTGACTACAAGTTTAAAAACAATGCTGCAATTGTTATAATTAAGGAATTTAAACTTACCATCATGAAATGTGTTTACACAGGCGATAATGCCAAAAAGAAAGAAACATCGGAAATAGGCATATTTTATTCAAGACATTATATGACATCAACATGCATTTATCATTCTTACAATCACCGCCAGAATGTCCAACTTAACCATGATTAACTTAAAATTGGGTTCTATTACTTTCCTCAACAGTTCTCCTCACAAAAAGAAACTCATTTCAAACACAAATTTGATAAGAAAAGAGTGGAAATTATTAGCAACACCAAAATAACAGCAAAGCCAATGTTTTGTTTAAGCACAAAGAAAAGTAAAACCAAAGTTTGTGGCAATAATTAAGACCAGACTGAACATGGTGTGTGTTTATGGTGCATGTCGTCAGTGTTGTCTCGGCGGGGGAGTGGCCTGGTGGAGGTGGGGCTTGGCTAGATGATATTATCGGATATCGCAATATTTTTAAAGGCAATTATCGATAAGATATTTTTGACATATCGCCCAGCCCTACAGCACACACAAAGTAACTCACAGAAATGTATAGATGCATACTGCGGTAGAAAAAAAAAGATTTATAAAATATGATTTAGGTAAGCAACATTGCACGACCAAGATGTTTCTCCGAATATCAGCATGACTGCAATGTTACACTGATTTTATACAATAGTAGTTCAATAAAAAAAAAGTTAAAATTAAGTGACTTAGGATTTTAGGAAACAAAAAAACCCCCAAAAAAAGATTGACTGTTTTCTTCTGCGTCATTTTGCTGACGAAAATTGTCCAATCAAGCCACAGCGGACTTTGTGTGTCTCCAGCAACACACAGCATGTTTCGTTACTGATCCGATGGTTTTCTAACGAATCGAGTGATTCATGATTCAGTAGCCCATTCCTAGAATATACTTGCCTAGTTTCTGAATAAATCAGTCGTTTGAATGAATCGGTTTAATGAATGAATAAAGTACTCACTCATTAAAACAGACATTTGTCGCCACCTACTGGTAGTTTAGTCATATTTAAAAGTATCATTACATTTCCCCAAAATGTGTTATTTGTATGTTCAAAAAATTATTTAAAACATTAATCTTATAAAATTATTTATGCATTTTAAATTTTGCAGTGTAAATGCATTTATAGCACCTCAGCTTCATCAAACTGTCTGTGTAAATGCATCTAAATGGCACTTTTGATGCAGCTTCTTTGTTTCCTCTGCAGTGGAAAGATGGAGTTTGTTAATACTAATTTCATTTAAATGGTAACAACTCTACAGTTTCTTACTATTCTAACTGAATTAATTGAAACAAAGTAAGAATTTGATGTGAAAGATGACACATTTAATAAGGTTAGGGAATAAAATGACCATTTATAAAACAAAGTGGGAAATTACATCTGTTTTGTTACATACAGCAACTCATTTTAAGTTAACTATTTCTTCCTCTTTCCAGTCACAGAGCACTTTATTTTGAGAGTTGTTTAAAAGAGAGAAAATCTGTAGATTAGTCCAGATTGGGGGAAGTGTAATAATTTAATAATTTATTTTATTTTGTAAGTAATTTTTGCATTGAAATTTGCATAGATTTTTGTTTGTATATGCTGTCAATTATAATTCTTAGAAAGAAAATCGGAATCGGCAAAAATCGGTATCGGCAGGTCACACTTCCAAAAAATCGGAAATCGGAATCATCCAAGAAAATTGCAATCGGTGCATCTCTAGGTGTAACGATATTGAAACCGAACCGGCAAATCGCAGTACACCTCCCACAGTACGTACCATGGTACTTTCATTGCGTACCGCAATACCGCGATTGCTTAAATCACTTTGAAAAGGAAGGTACCATTAAGGGCAACATGAGCAAAACAAATCTGTCATATAGGCTACATAAAATTATAATGAGACAACGTCCTGTAAAAGAATATACAATGTTTCAGCGCGTTGTTACATTGTTGCATTGTGCATAATTCTACACATTCCCACAGGTTTCGTGATTATAAAGCGCGAAATTACAACTACCATTTATGCACTATAGCATGTAGGTTGAATCCAAACAGATTATCAGAGCAGAACAGTCATTTTAAAACTGTGAGACGGAATTTCACAAACAGTGTGATTGATGGGGATTGAGTGGTACCACGTCATCTTCCACTCTCTCAAAATGCACAAATGGCCTCCATAATATCCATGTTGAGTTTGCTCTGCAAGCGAGCTGCATGCTGCAATACAAGACTAGCCTGTGTTTCGGACAGTTGACAGAATTGTCATTTGCACATCTTTTTAAGTCATGCCAATTTAAACATTCAAGCTATTTTAACCCATAACGTACTCGCGCACTCTCTGAGACGGTCTTCAATGCGCTCTCAGCCAAAGCGTGCACAGCCGCCTCTCAAACAGCTTGCAAACACGCAGCAAATAAATGCATGAATAAAATCATCATTAAAAATGTATTTTAACATTTAATATTAATAAGTTATCTTTTTATTGATTTTTTTTTTAAGTAAGGCTTAGGTTGTTGTTTTTTTTCAAACCTTTTGTAATGTAACATTAGTGAATAAAAAATGCATACTCAGTATTTTTCACTTATTTTCATATTTTTTATGTGTATTAGATTACTTGACTAAAATATTAATCTCTAGTGTTTAGAAATAAATTGCTGGTGCAGTAGCAGAGTTGCTTTATGGGCATGCATTCATCAGCATTTCCTCTTTCTCTGTCCATCATAGTCATCTTCAGAGTGAAATATTTACAAATGCTGTTTGGGAGTTGTTTATGTCCTCCCAATTTCTTTTTCCATGCAGTATGAAATTGTTTTGATATGCTTTTTTGTATGCCCTAAAAAAATCTCCCTTTTGAAATGACAGGAAGCAGCATTACAAAGCTCTTGACTCATTTGAGCTAATGTACCTGTGCTTCAGCTTTTAATAGCATGATAGCCCCGCTCACCTGTTTCCATAGGAACCCAGAGATGTCCTCCCGCTGTGCAATAACCTTCATTTACTGTGGTTTCTGAGGCTGATGGTGGTTGGCTTATACTGCTGTCAAGCTCTCATACAAATATTACTTAAGTCTCAGGGTCAGGGCAGAAATGTTAGTATATGTGTGTGTATTCACATATTACATGTGTGTGCTTGTGGCACAGTGACAAAAGGAAAAAGGTCCTTGATTTTCATTCCTACTGCTTTCCCACAGTCCCACAGTCATGGCTGTACTGATGACAGTGTGTTCTCATTGATCCAGAGCTGTGTGGCCGTGCCCTTGAGGTGCTTTGGTTTAGCCAGTAGGGACTCATTCTTGCTGCTCAGAGTCAGAGTGGCTTTATTGTCTTTTCAACCATATACAGCATGAACACCTGCAGTACCACAGTGCTACATTATAACAATACCAGACTACAAGACAAACACTGATTAAATTAGATTAAAATACTAAACTTTTAAATAGAAAGAACTAGAACTAAGAACCAAATTAGGTAAACAAGAACTGCTCACCACAGTGTCTGCTTCCAGACCTGTTTACAGGCATCTGCCAATCAGCGAGCCACTTGAGTTAAAAAGCAGTTTGGACTTCGCTTCTTGGAGTCCTTTATATTAAGTGTTCCTTAATACCTGCTGTTAATGCAGGAAAATTCTGCTGCACTGTAATTACACTGCAAGTGTGCAAGTTATGTTGGCAAAAATGAAGAGCCTTTTAAAAAATCTTTCTTTTTGGAACTGATAGTTCATAGGCTTGATTGATCTGAGCTTCAGTTTCAGAGTGAAAAAGGCGTTATTTGTGGATGATTTTGGCAATGTTCACTCAAAAACTGAGGTGCATAAGCTGAGATCAATGAGGCCTACGACCAGTCGGTTCCAAAATACTAAATCTGTAGATTTGGTGGTAATATAGCATAATGAGAGATTCACACACACATGCACGCATAATAACAACAAAATAAAAAATAAAATGTTAAAGTGTGATATAGATATACATCAGGTGTACAGCTTTATTTTTTATTGCTTTTTTAATTAATTTTTTTCAGAAGGGAGACTTCAATACTTTCATTAAAATGGTTTCAAGTTTGTTGTAATAAAGGATTTGTTCACTCAAATTTCTTGTTCTTTTAAGAGTCATTGTTGCTGATAAAAATTATTGTTTAATATATACTGTGATAACCGTGAAACCGTGATATTTTCTGAGACGATTATCATACCATGAAAAATCTCATACCGTTACAACTCTAATATATATATATATCAAAAAGCCCCAAAAATTTTTATAACATTTATAACATAACATTTTATTATATATATTTTGCAGAATTTCACTGTTTTTCTCTCAAGAGATAGTAAAGTATAAAAAAAGGTAGCATGTTTTTTCTGGACCTGCTTATAGGTTTACTGAAGCTACATGAAGTTCTTTTTAATAGAAAAGCATCCTCAGGCTGTTATTGTTGGCTGCGTAATGTCTTTTGATGGATCTCAGTTGTGTTACTCACTGTAGCAACTGCAGATGTGTCAGCAGAGGCTGGAGGTTCACAGCTGCACCTTGACATTTGAAGCGTCAGCTTTGCGCTAGTCTGATGAACAGTTGTCGTCTTGTTCTTTGTTGTCATGGATAGAAAGTGCACAGTTGAAAATGGGCCTCATCATCCCTGCCACTGCCACAAACACCGCATGATGCCAGTTGTGTTCAGATAATGTGTACCTGGCTGGTAATAAACATGCCATACTAGCTGGAGGTGGTCAAGCAGTGTGTACAAGCTAACAAAAAAGTGGCAGAAATTACCATGCCCAGTTCACAAAGATTTTCGGTATAATTTCAGATCCTGCAAGATCAGTTAGTCACTATTTTAGAAACTAGCTGTGGCATTCTTCTTCAACTTCAGCGATAATTGCTTATTTATGAGTCACCGTTCCTGGTGTTATAGAAATTTGCATTTGTAGTTTGTGTGTGTAAGTGAACGGTAATGGACGCTTAATTCTGCAGATGGATCGCCACAGATGGAAAATTGTCAAACTTCTGCCACTTCATTCTCGTCATTGCCAAGTTCCTGTCACGCCATCCTCAGCTTGTTTTCCGTGTCTGTGTGTGTGTGTGTGTGTGTGTGTGTGTGTGTGTGTGCGTGTGCTTGGTCACAAAAGTGTGTCTTTGTTTACACATTTCAAATGGGTCTATACTTTATGAAGTCCACTGATGTTGCTGTTTTTCTCCTTTTGTGAAACTAAGCTTCTTCGGTTTTGAAGGTTTTGCTATTTTTAGAAAGTAATTGTTACAGCTTTCGGTCTTAGATGTTCGACAACAGAGAACAGTACAGTTCTGTATCCCCGGGCGCAGGATTTGTAGCGTGCTGGAGTGTTTGTTCCAACGTGTAGGTGTTTTTATCTCACACATTCTCATTAGCCCTTAGCAATGCTCATTAGCGTCCGACAGGATTCACTTTTTCCACAGGCACATCTTTCCTGAGTGGTGCTCCATATATTGTCACATGCACTGTTGCATAAAGAGCTAATTTGGGGAGCCGAATGGGACGTACTTTAGCAGCCCACACTGTTGCATTCGTAATGACAGTTCTTCATTAATTTTGTCACACCTGTAGGCTTGAAACTGTTTTAGAAGCAGCGAATGAATCCTCATTATAGTAGTCACAGTGTTTTGCTTTGAAACCATAGTATTTTGTGCTCATAATTTTAAGTAGTTAAATTACAATCAATTGTTTCCTTTTTAGGTATGGCAAGAAGATATTGACAAAAAGTAGCTGACTATTTAAAGCTGTTTAAAGGACAATTAATGTTAATGATGTGACTTTCAGATTATATAGTTAATTTAAAGGTATAGTGTGTTTTTATTTTAATGATTTCATTTTTAACCTGTTTTATATTATTTATTTATTTTTATAATATTTTTTTATTTTTTTTTTTTTAATTAAATTGTATTTTTTAAATTGTTCTTTATATTATTGTATTTTATTCATATTATTTCTATTTTATTGTTAACTTTATTTTATAATAAGTCTTTAGTTGTGACTTTCCAATTAATAATTAATTTAAAGTAAAGTTCGTATTTTATTATTATTTTTATTCATACTGTTTTTATTTTATTTTTTATTTCTGTTATAATATTTTTCTTTTCTTTATTGTACTTTTTATAATAAGTATTTTTGTTAGAGTGACTTTCAGATTTTTTTTTAAAAAGGTTTTAATTAGTTTTATGAATTTATTGCTATAGATTTGAAAGTTGTAAAATACCTGTTCTGCTAATCCATGAATTATATGACTAAGACAACTCTCAAAAATGTGTGGTTTTGATTTCACCCAAATCTGCATCAAATATTTGCCCTGTTTCTTATCCTATAATTTGGCACGGCCTTATTAACAGTTTGGGGGTGTGGCTATCTGACTGCCCGCGCAATGCATACATTGGAGACATTTGTTATTGCTGAAATTGGTGTCTGGCATGCAAGGTGGACAGAGCACAACTTTATGTTAAAAAATCGAGCACTATTATCTAACCTCACAGTGTCGGATCACGATGAAACATCATTAAGCGTCTTAACTGAAAAAAATTGTTTAAAGAAATATTAATTACATTAAATATTTAATATGAATTTATTTTAAAAGTGTTAACTTTAAGTGATAATTAATTTAAGAAGTGATTAATTTCACTATTCAGATTAAACAAAAATGTATCAGACTTCCCTAGCTACTTGAGTCAGCTCACTAGAATCTTTATCTGACTATGTTTCATGCCAATGCCCCTGCTTCACTGAACTGATTAATTATGTTTTTGGATTTCTGGGATCTGCTGTCACTGGTACATGCAAGAACAAAATGCAGAAGTACATTATGAGGTCTGTAAAAAGAACCTGTGAATCATTTCCAACTAGAATCTAGCTTAGCTGTCAGTCCAGCAACATATTGCCTTCTTCCTCTCAGTGTGCTTGGACCCCAGCGGTTGTGGGGAGTGTTTCTGTCTCTGTGGAGATCAGGCAGGAAAGGTTCCATCTTAGTTCTCTGCTCTAGGACTGCATGCGTAGTGGAGAGAGAAATACATAGAAAGAGAAAATGAGGGGGAGGATTACAGTGATGCGTCGTAGAAGAGTTCTGCTGACGCTGAGAGAAGACGATTGAAGCTCCGCGTGTACTCTCAGACTCACACAGGAAACCGGAGCTCGAGGATGCATTCATTACTGATGACTGTGTGTGTGTGTGTGGTGTGTGTGTGTTTAGCTCTGTCTGGGGGGCGTCTGACTCCGAGTCTCATTTAATGTACCATGCCTTTATTTCCTTTGTGTCTGATTCAGAGACTGATGGAGATTTCGCATTTGAATGAGTCTCTCACTCTCTCTCATATTTACTCCTCTACACAATGGGCCACTTAAATAGGGCAGAAATAGTGCCTGAAAAAAAAATATATATATAGTCTTTTTCCCTTATAAAAGGGTAGTGAAATTAATAATAATTTATATATATATACCACTATACTGTACATGTGTTGTGTGTGTGTGTGTGGTATAGAGATAATTATATAAATCTAGATATATCTATATAATATACATATATATATTATAATATCTATATATATATATATATATAGATATACTGCTTTGCCATCTCACTAATTATAATGTCCCGGGAAAAGGTTTATATAGATTAATTATACACCATTATCCTGTACATGTGTGTGGTGTGTGTGTGTGGATATAGTATATAATATTATAATATAATATATAGATATATATATAATATATATATATATATATATTATATATATTATTATACTGCAGGTGCATCTCAATAAATTATAATGTCGTGGAAAAGTTCATTATTTCAGTAATTCAACTCATTGTGAAACTCGTGTATTAAATAAATTCAGTGCACACAGGCTGAAGTAGTTTAAGTTTTTGGTTCTTTTAATTGTGATGTTTTGGCTCACATTTAACAAAAAAACCCCAATTCACTATCTCATCAAATTAAAATATGGTGACATGCCAATCAGCTAATCAACTCAAAACACCTGCAAAGGGTTCCTGAGCCTTCAAAATGGGCGCTCAGTTTGGGTCACTAGGCTACACAATCATGGGGAAAACTGATCTGACAGTTGTCCAGAAGAAAATCACTGACACCCTTCACAAGGAGGATAAGCCACAAACAATCATTGCCAAAGAAGCTAGCTGTTCACAGAGTGCTGTATCCAAGGATGTTAACAGAATTAATGGAAGGAAAACGTGTGGAAGGAAAAAGTGTGGATGCACAACCAACCGTGAGAACCGCAGCCTTCTGAGGATTGTTTAGCAAAATCGATTCAAGAATTTGAGTTTGAACTTCACAAGGAATGGACTGAGGCTGGGTCAAGGCATCAAGAGCCACCACACACAGACGTGTTAAGGAATTTGGCTACAGGTGTCGTATTCCTCTTGTTAAGCCACTCCGGAACCACAGACAACATCAGAGGCGTCTAACCTGGGCTAAGGATAAGAAGAACTTGACTGTTGCTCAGTGGTCCAAAGTCCTCTTTCAGATGAGAGCAAGTTTTGTATTCTTTGGAAACCAGGTCCTAGCTTACTAAGGAATGGGTGAGCATCATCTAGACAGGTAGCCCCAGTCAAATTTTTGAATAAACACCAGTGTTAAGTTTCCACAGTCTGTGATGCTTTGGGGTGCAACGTCATCTGCTGGTGTTGGTCCATTCTTTTTTTTGAAAACCAACGTCACTGCACCCCGTTTACCAAGAAATTTTGAGCACTTCATGCTTCCTTTTGCTGACCAGCTTTTTGAAGATGCTGATATAATTTTCCATAAGGATTTGGCACCTGCCCACACTGCAAAAGCACCAAAATTGGTTAATGACCATGGTGTTGGTGTGCTTGACTGGGCCAGCAAACTCACCAGACCTGAACCCATAGAGAATCTATGGGGTAATTGTCAAGAGGAAAATGAGAAACAGAGACCAAAAAATGCAGATGAGCTGAAAGGCCACTGTCAAAGAAACCTGGGCATACCACCTCAGCAGTGCCACAAACAGATCACCTCCATGCCACGCCGAATTGAGGCAGTAATTAAAGCAAAAAGAGCCCCTACCAATTATTGAGTACATGTACAGTAAATGAATATACTTTTCAGAAGGCCAACAATTCACTAAATGTTTTTTTTATTGGTCTTATGAAGTATTCTAATTTGTTGATATAGTTAATTGGTGGGTTTTTGTTAAGTGTGAGTCAAAATCATCACAATTAAAGAACCAAAGACTTAACTACTTCAGTCTGTGTGCATTGAAGTTATTTAATACACGAGTTTCACAATTTTGAGTTGAATTACTGAAATAAATTCCATAAATTCTACTTTTCCACGACATTCTAATTTATTGAGATGCACCTGGATACCCACACACACACACACACACACACACAATATACTGTACAATTGTGTGTGTATATATTATAGTATTATATAATATTAATATAGATATTATTATAATAGATGATTTACTTTTAACTAAATGTAAATAGACACCCCGTATTTTTTTATTCCTTAGTAAGGGCAATTCATACAATACATATAAACTGAGCCACTTTAATACCATCTCCGAACTTTCTACCACAACACGTTCTTCAGCTGGTTCTTCCTGTATACGTTGATTGACATATGTCCGTCTCATCACTGTGAGTAATCCCAAACCAATGCTGCTGTCTCCAACTATACCTACCTCTTCCAGTTTGTCTGATTTGTCGTTGTGTTTTCTGACTTGTTAATTTGTTTTCGGATTTGTCGTTGTGTTTTCTGACATGTTATTTTGTTTTCGGATTTGTCATTGTGTTTGCACTTCACGGCCACCGTACCTTACAGTTAATGTATGGGTGGGGGGTTTTACACTAGATTTTTTTTTTTGCAGTAGTTACTTTCTACTAGAAAGATTGGAACATAAAATAAAATAATGTCTGTTTTATAGACATTTTATGTGTTTAAAATAAGTTACTTTTTTAGTTTATGATTGATAACAATAGATAAGGAGTCATTGAGCTTTATGGATTCCACCAATGAGTGAAATTTTAATTTCGTCAAGTGTAGTTGACCCTGATCCACTTGTTAGTGTTCAGCTGACTTGTGTGTTTGTGTGGTGTGAATCCTTCTCCTTTTAATGAAGCTTAAATTTAGCTGCAGAATAAAACACTCATTTAAATCAGAGGTCATTGGTTACGAACTAGAGCGAGCTGCAGGCTGAGCGGAGACAATGGCATTCAGTTTAACAAGCTTGAACAGGTCGTTATCTCAGCTCCTTGCAGCTACGACCGTACCTCAAAGGATACATAGTTAAACACACACACCTTTTACATGAGTTTGTTTGCGGGATCATATTCCCAATACAAGATTTTTATTGTATCGTTTTATAAGCCACAGTCACATCTCACAGCTGTTGTAAGAAATGGTGGTCTCCTCTCTGTCCTCATTTGGGAAGCTTTCCTTTCTTGCTTTTTAGGTGGTGGCATAAATTGGGTTTCCCCTACAAGTTTCTAGATGTTTTAATGGCTCTGAAGTTCACCTCATTTAAAGGGATAGTTCACCCAAAAATGAAAACTCTGTCATTTACTAACTCCAATGTCATTCCAAACCTGTATGACTTTCTTTTTTTAGCAGTATGTTCAGACTGCTCTTTCCCATAGTGGTATTTTGGGTGACCTATCCTTTTAAAAAGCCTTGTAGTTTACTTAAAAAGGACAGAGCTCTGTAAAACGCATCAATTAATAATAACCTTAGTGATATTTTTTGAGAGTTTGTGAATGTGTGTTCATTATTCAGAGGTCTGAGACGGCAACTGTTTTGTTTTCCACTGCAGAGGATGCAGGAATCTCAGGAGAGAGTTTGAGTCTCGCAGTGCAGCAGAGAGAAAAGCCTAGTCATGTGTCTGGAGGGGGCGGAGGAGCGAGAGACCATTTATTTCATTTGTTGGCTACAAGACATGTGATTGGGCTTATGGTCCATTCTTGAGACTTTAACTCTTTGAGACTGTCTGGTGAAATGCCATTTGCCTTTCAGTGTCACATGATTCTTCAGAAACCATTATAATATGCTGATTTTGGTGCTCAATAAACATTTCTTATTATTATTAATGTTAAAAATGCCTGTGCTTCATAATATTTTTGTGGAAACAAAAATAATGTTAAAGGAAGAAGGAGGAGGATACAAAATAATGCAAGGCTGATATGGGAAAAATATATCACGCTGATAGTCGACTCTGGTCGTTTTTGATGTGTGTTTTGAATTGACTTCGGGGTTTGAGGCTGGCAATTGGTTCTCCAGAATGTGCTGTGAATTTGCGAGTGTGACTAGGCTTGCTGTGTAGTACATCACTTCCTTTCGTTTGTCTAGTTAGACTGAGTAGACCTACAGGTATGTGTCCTATGGCAGTATCCTTCATCTTGATCACTCTCAAACCATTACAGTTAAGTACTTCCTCACACATATTAACATAGTGTAGCATGTTTACATTACATTTGGTTCTTGGTGTGCTTCTTCATCGGAACAGATTTGGAGAAATGTATCTTTGTAATTGTCTCACTAATGGATCCTCTGCAGTGGGTGCCGTTAGAATGAGAGTCCGAACAGCTGATAAATACATCATAATAATCTATAAGTAATCCACATGACTGTTTGCAAGAAATTATCATTAAAGAATTTTAACTTTAAAGGGGTCATATGATGCGATTTCATTTTTTCCTTTCTCTTTGGAGTGCATAAAAAAGATCTGTAAAGTTTCAAAGACTAAAGTCTCAAATCCAAAGAGATATTCTTTATAAAAGTTAAGACTTGTCCACGCCCTCCTAAATGCCTTGTTTAAACACGCCCCCACTACTTTGTTTGGTCTTCCCAAATAGACGATATTCTTCTTCTTCTGCCTAGAGCTGACTTTCTGGTCGCTGAGGAAATACATAAACTTCACGCTGTGGATCGCCGGATCGCCTTTCACTGTACGAAGCGGAGTCCAGCCCGGGGTCGTCACATGTGGTTGCCGCAAACCCGTTCTCAGCCCTCCGTCCCCGCTCACCTAGCCCTCAGTGTGTGCCCCATTTTGTGGAGGCCTGGTCCTGAACCGCAGAGTACCTACAATGGTTTGGTCAAAGGCTTTTCTCTAAGTGCGGCAGTTTACAACTTTGGCAAGGACAGTCTGCGCTTCCGACTCACACCTGTAAGTACATTTTTTTTATATTTAATGAATTTGCCACTGATGATTCAAACGCGAGTTTTAAGCAATGTAGAGTAGCGCTTGTTGTCGTTTCTCCGATCACAAATGCAAACATGGGTTTATGTGCGCGATCGCGTTACGAACGCAACGCAACGCGTAAAACACAGTATAAGCCATTATAATCAGTAATTATGTCCCCACTTTCTGGCAACAAATTTCCTCTGTTGTAATGGGTTTTAATTGGTTTGTCTTCGTCGTGCCAAGAGATGGTGTCACAGTATGGTAAGGGGCGTAACATTTCCGTCACACGCTTGAGGTATTCAGCCAATCACAACGCACTGGATAGCTGGCCAATCAGCGTACACCTCGCTTTTCAGAACGATGAGCTTTGTAAAAGTTTCAGAAAGGCGGGGCATAGAGGAGAAACAATAAAGTACAGTATGTGGAAAATAATATGTTTTTAAACCTTAAACCGCATAAAAACATTTCATTACACCAAATACACAACATAATGTGTTTTTTAGCATCGTCATATGACCCCTTTAAAACGTAGGTCTGTCCAAATACCATTTCAAGTCCAAAAGTCCTCCTCCTGTTTTCTCTCCTGATTCAGACGAGACCACTTTTTCACTAGAGAAAGAACTATTATAGAGGACTTGTATTTTAGCCAGAAAAAATGGTTTGAGTCATCTTAATAATAATTTTTTTATTATTACTACAAAGATTTTTGCTTCACAAGGTGTTAATTGATAAACTGGATTCAATGTTGAATATTTGTGGGTAATTGTGATGTTTTATAAGCTCTCAATCTGACGGCACCCATTCACAAGTAATGTAATGCTAAATTTCTCCAAATCTGTTACGATGAAGAAACAAACTCATCTACGTTTTGGATGGCCGAGGGTGAGTCAATTTTCAGCAAACCTAAATTTTTGTTTGAACTATACCGTTATTAACTGGTTGAAGGGTTCACATACTTTTAGTAGCTGTACAACCCATATTACCCTGTAGCTCTAGATTTCCTGAACTGCCCAGAGCCATTTAGAGTCTACTGCTAAGATCATGAGTCTGTGATGTTCCTTTGAGCTTTTAGTCTTAGCACTGCTTTAAGTTGTAGGGTGGCTTTTAGTCTTAATTAATGTCCAATCTGATCTCTCCAGAAGAGCTCCAGTCTTATCACAAAGGATATAAACCGTCAATGGTCCGTAATAAGCCTGTTATCGACTTATTTTTTTTTTTATGCTTGCAGATGATTAGACCGCCATGTCTCTGTTCCATTCTCAATCTATCCGCTCTCCGCTGCCTCAAGAGCTTCCTTTGTTCTTTTCATCTCAGTTGGTCTTTTTCCACTCGCCATCCCCCTTTCTGCCAGTGCCGGGCTCTGTCCTGCATGCCAGGCTTGGGGGCTTTGAAGTGAATTTAGAGTTTAGAGCACAGGCTCCTTTGTTCCTCTCCTTGTTCTGCTGTAATTTGATTGGCTCAAGTCACTGCACTGCCCTTAATCACATATCACTGAATGAGGAACACCACACGTGCCTCTCGTTTCCACCATGGCTGGAAAATGTACAGTTAAACCCAAAGAGAGGCGGAGTACGGGACCACTGGGAGGGGGAAAAGGGCCCCTGACAAATAAGTGTACTAGTTCTGTCATCGTTTCCCCCCAAATCCATACATCATTTGAACAGCGCAGACACTATGACACTATTTACAGACACTATGCTTTGGAAAGGGGGAAATATGGACTGTTCGCTCTCCAAGGTCCTGAAACCAAGACTGGCCTCTAGACTGACTGTTGGCACATTGACTGGCTCCCCTCTGGATCAAGTGTTGATTTTCATTGTTTTCTCTCTCTCTTTGAGAAAGCAGATGTTTCCTCTGGGTTCAGATTAGTCAGTTGAGAGTCTTGGGGCCTCTTTAGCGGCTTGCGTTTTACATCTCTATAATGATTAGGCAACTAGCTGTAGAGTCTTTGAAGAGGTTGTTTACATCTTTCTGCTGTTTTCACAAGTCTGTGAGTCATGTGGGTTGGTGCCATGAGCAAACGCCTGGAGCAAACATGCATGTTTTTCCTGAATAGAAACTATAGTTATACCTGAAGTAAATAATAATGACTAACCAACTTCCTATCATCATCATCATCATCATCATCATCATCATCTCTCTCTCTCTCTCTCTCTTATGTGAAATGCTCTCTAACCACAAGGTGGCAAAGGTTTAATCATTAGTGGTTGTTGCTAAGGCAAGCATCACTCTTAGTGTTGCTGTTATGTTGTTCTCCATTATTATTACTCATATTAATTTAATTAATGTTTATTACAACTATGAGTGAAAGGTAAACGATTGAAAACTAAAAGAACAATAGTCATAAAATAACATATTATAATGATTTTTTTATTTAATTTGATTTATTGTATTTAGTTTGTCTGCATGTATCATTTGCTCCTTCATTCTCTCTCCTCTCTCCTCTCCTCTCTCGTCGTCTCTCCTCTCTCTCCTTCATCCTCTCTCTCTCGCATTCTCTCTCTCTCTCTCTCTTCTCTCCTCTCTCTCTCTCTCTGACTTCAACCTGTTTTGGTAATTCAGTGGTCTTTTGATTGGAGGAAATTTCGAAGTAAACTCAAAATTTGAGTATGTCGAAATTTTATTTTAATTTTTTAGACAAACAAAACTTTTTATGATATGAACTCTATATAAACACATGAAGTTATGCAGTCTTTCAGATACACGTGTCTGGCTGGTAATTTTGTTCTTTCTTCTCGCTCCCTGTGTTAAAAGACTATTCTATTATTAGTTTACCGTTTTTTTTTTTTTTCTTACTTGCACAATTATGCTACATTGCTTTCATCACGCTCTGTTACAAGCCATTAGATCACTGGTTCTATTTGTTAAACCGTGATAAATCTGCCGCATTAGAATTAGCCACATAGAAATAGAACTGCATGGATTTATAGCACCCATCAGTTCACATTGTGTTGCTGTTTTACAGTGCATCACTGACTCCAATGACAAATCCCTCAAAGAACTTGAGTGGAAAGGTGGACACCCTACAGTGAGCGCAATAATGAATGCAAATTTAATAACAATATAAGTAGGACTTTGGGATCAAATTCCCATCACAAGGTGATCTTCAGTCCCTGGCACTGTCTGCCTGAGGCAGCACTCTTATCACTATTTATTAACCTGCCGTACTTATAGAAGTCAATTAAATACGATATAAATTGGCATTTTGAAACTGTAGGCCTGAACACAGCAAAAAGTCCAGTGTTGAATTAAATCTCATAGTTGATTTCAACACTTATATAGCTCCACTATAGTTTATATAGCTCCACACTCTCCTGAGTTAAATTAACATTTTCAAAATAGTTAAACATTTTACACTATGACAGAGTTCCTTCTTTGACTCTAAAACGTGTTAAAATAATACTGAAAAGCATACAGAAAAACAACACAGTTCAGAGATGCACATTTTAGGTTGGTAGAATTAGTTTAACTCTGTAAAGTCTCAAAAGATTTACAAAACACTGTTAAATGACCTGAAAACATAGTTAAATAAACTCCAGCACACAAAATAATTTATCAACAGCTTTATTTTTAATTCTCCCTTGCAGTGCAATTTGAAGTTGAATTAAAACATTACAAAAGAAGGTATTACATACAAACTTTCATTTGCAACACTGTATGAGCTTTGAGTATCAAATGGCTTATCAAATTTAAGCTCTGACAATTTACAATACACCTTTCCTCACTTCATAGTACAACATTTTCTGTAAATAGTTTGTTTACCAATAGATAAATGTGATCACTTATTTGACAAAAGACTGGCATATCATTTTCCATTGCATGCATACAAGTCCAGCTCTATATTGTACACCATCATCTTTAACCCAACTGGTTGAGAAAACATCTTTTGACAAAGATATCCAAAAAGCAATTTAATTTCATACTGAGCCACACCCTCGAGAAGATCATGCATTATGTTAAATGAGTAGTTATTGCAAACATGGAAATACTTCAGTGTGTTTAGTGTAAAAAAACTTTTTCAAACCATACAATGACCTCAATTGTGGGTTTTCCTGGAGAGACTTCAATGCATTTCAAAGATTTATTTTCCATGAAGGATCACCTTAGGATCATCCTCACTGTATACTGTTGAAGAACCATTCTTTTCTAATTAAACAAAGGCGACAGAAATGATGGCTACTGAATGACTCATTAAAACCAAGAATTGAGTGCATCCCAAGATTATCGCCAGTGATTTGTGCAATGATGCCATATATTTGGGGGGCAAGTTTATTACAATAAAATAAAGACAGCCAATTTAGTGAATTCCACGTTTGGAGCCAAGGGGATTGGCAGTTTCAAAGTCATCATAGTATATTTGGATTTGTAATATCCCTTTGTTGTAAACAAAAGGTGGGTTTTAAAATATCTTCCATCGCTAAAATCTGTAAAAGTGTCAGGGTTTAATCTATAGTATTTCCTTAGGAGAATCACAAATGTCTGAATTTTAATGTTTCTAAAATTGGCACATATAAAAAAGTATCATTCACTGGTAGATTTCTGATTCAGTCTGTCACACACCAAATGTTATCTCAACTGGTCCAACTACTGGTCCCATTTTTCTTTAAATGATTTATTTCGTTTCCATTTGGTATTCAGATTTGTGAATGGGTTTTCTAATTTTTCAAAAGATTCATTTAATACAGTTTTGTAGGGGTCACTTGCAGGTAAAGCAGAAATAATGTTATGCTTTGCTTGTGCGTAAAGCTCATCTGTCAGTTCCTCTAAATGTAAATAAACTGTTTGGAATTCCATTTGCTTGTAATTTTGCCACGATGGATTCACACAATTATTTAGTTGAATCTTTAGTAAGCTCTGAATCATTGTTATCAGAGGATGCACTGGAACAAGGAGATTGATGCTGGTGATTCATTTGGTCCTCCAAAGCGTCTACTCGAGATGAGCTTGCAACTGGCTCACTTGAGGAACATTCAACAGTTGAAGACTGAGCAATTTGCTGAACATTGCTATGAACATTTATTTAGGTGCTTACGAAAAACCTGCATATGTTTGAAACTGATGCCTACAACCTCATTGAGAACAAATCAATTTGAAATTAGGTCCAGGATAGTAACTATGTTCACCTCTTAAATGTGACAAATGTTTCTGACAAATAAAAGAGATCAGCATTCTCTCAGCTTATAATGCTCAGATTTTAAGATAAGGTTACTGTCTGGTTTAGCAGTCTGGCTCTCAAGTCTCTGACCCTGGGTGACTCCTTCATTTTCTCCATCAAGGTTGTACACTGTTGTCTGCAGGAATGTGCAAAAGTTCACAAGTGCACTATCATAAGACAAACCGAACACAAAATGTGCCCCAAGGGAGCGATTTGCCTGGCATGGGAAGAGATGCTTATCCAAGGTGATGTAGAAGCTGTCAATCTTGCTTTTCTGACGTCCAACAGCAAGGAGGTACAGATGCTGACGCTGGTTGTTGCTGAGGTGCTCCTCCAAACTGCAGCATGACTAGGGTTGAGATGAACACTGAACATTAGACACAAACATAATGCGCAGTCGCAGAGAAAACAACATTATAAAAGTGACTGTTCAAACATTGACTCATTGGCTACTGAAATATGGGAATGCCTATGAAGACCTGATTTCAATCTCATTCGTGTTTGAGCAACCCACAAGACGTTATTAAAATTCCACTGTCTTATGAAAGATGACAAGTCTTTCAACGGCATCACATGCACTAATGTTTGGAGACTTCAGTGCCCCTGGTGGTGGTGGAAGGAGATGTATCAGTAACAGAAGGAATGCCATTTCCTGGTCATAGACTGAAGATAAAAATTCACATGGGTTGATTAACTGAAAACTTAAAATGTAAAACTTTTTAAGTTTGATTAAGAACAGAGAGCATTTTAAACATAACGTTTTCTGTTGTGTTTGTTTAGTCTACAATTAGTTTTCCAGATTCAAAATAAATTTATCTGGTTTATCAGTTGAGATGTTTGCTCATTTTAATGTTTTCGTCATCAAAACAATTTTTTATTAATTCCATAATTTTAATTAAATTGTGACTACATTGTAATAACTTAAGCCCTTATTTTAGTTTAGTGTTCATTCTTACAGGCTGCATCAGAGCCAAATAGCGGTGGGGGGGGGGGGGTTCAAAATTGAATATTTTAATTGGCGAACGTTTTGAAAAAATGGACGATAATCATAAAAATTCTTAATATCGGCGCCGATAATCGGCCAGGCCGATAATCGGTCGACCCCTAGTTCATATACATACATGTACATATAAAGAGAGAGTGATGATACCACGGCCACGAATTAAGCATTCGTTCCATCAATTTAATATATTATTACATTTGTCCGCATGTTCTATGCAGTAATATAATAAAACATTGTACATACCAGCCTTTTCATTATTTTTTACTTTTAAGAAAATGACATGCCACTTAAGTCACATGCTGTTGTTTTGATATTGTGGTCAAATATTCATTTCAACGAGTTTTAAATGACTGAAATATATTTTCGGTTTCTCAGCTGAGGTCGCTTCACAGCTACGTCTCTGCTCAAGGATACACGGACCTCGTTTACTGTCTAATGGAGATGACAAGCGGCTGGGCTGATATGTTGCCTCCCATAAATTTCATTGGCTTCCTTCAACATTTTCAATGCTAAAATAGCAAGATAGATTTTCTGCTTGCCCTTCATGGTTTTATAAAGGGCACAAGATGGAAGTGTGGGTATCGAGCTACTCTGTGTGCTTGTGTTTGTGTGTGTGCATTCTGTGCAACTTGGCCATTTAACATCTAATTTTTCAAGTACATATCTAGGTAAAAAGCATTTTCTTTATTTTATTTTTAATTTAATTTTATTCATACAGCACTATCAATTTAGCTTCTCATTTTTCAACAAGTGTGTATATTTTAAAATAATTAAAAAAAAAAAAACTTTTATTTCAGACTGTATCGGTAAAAAAGGTAATAAAATTTTTTTTATTTATTTTATTTTTTTATTTTACCATATTTGATTTGAAAAGTGCTTTTTTCCCCCATCTTATTAATAATTAATAATGACTTAAATTTCAGAAATACAGCTTTTTTGGTGAGAAATCTCAAGGCAGCCGAGGACCTGTTAGAAATGAGAATCAGAAATGACCTAAAATCGTAAGGCACCTGTTTATGGCCGGTACCCAACTCTCTATCACGGCATTTGCTATTTCCCCGGAACATTATTCTTACAGTGAATTCATTTATTTATTGTTTGCTTGAGTAATTAGTTGTAGTTCCAAGACATTTCCCCACCTCAGGTGTAAGCAATATATGTGAGGTTTAATTATAGTGTCATTTAACAGCCCTGCAGTGCCGTTTTGTATTCAGGGCAGTGCCTCTGTAATCAGTCAGTAATTAATTTTTGGTCACATCACATTATTTGCCTGCAGCAGTGTTTACGATGCTCAAGGACGCTATAAGATAATGCTTTGTCTTCATAGTTAAAGCATAGAAGAGAGACGGGATCTGTATTGCACTGTGCGGTGTGGCTGAACAGTAGTTGATGAACACGAAGAGGAAGCGAGCATTAACTGACCTTTACACAGCGTAAAATACTAGAACTCCCTTATGAGAGAGAAAATTACCGTTCTCTGCCTCAGAACCAGTAAAACGAGTGAGCGCTCCGTACTCTGCTTTACTGCTTCACTCTCCATTATAGAGGACTCTGTTTTACTAGGCTCCTCTGTCCTGAGGTAGAGCCACAGGGATGAAGTGAGACAGGAATGGAGTGTGAGCTGGAATCACAGTAATCAGCTTCCTGTCACAACCCAGCAGCAGGGATTTGGAAAGCCGCTCCACATCTGAAGCCCCATCACTCCACCTGCTATACTCTCCACCTTCTCTAGCGTCTGTGCACCTGCATGTGTTCCCAGGCACGTAAATACGTTGGAGTCACCCGTGTAGCGTGGCGACACCACCATCTATCTCTGCAGTGAAGGGCTAGAAACTTGTTCTAGCCCTTCACTGCGCTGTCACCATGGCTACAGCAGCGGCTCTGAGCTGGATGGGGTGGGGGTTAAGAACTGGCAGAGGTTGTCTGCAGCCAGTTGCGTCATTGTGCTAATTCCACCCGCTCTTTAGACACTCATGATTTGATTGTTTGTAGAAACGCAATAAAGTGGGTTGCAAAAAGAGATCTGTAAGCAACATCAGATCGCTTGCACTTTAATTTTGTGAACGTGTGTGTGTGTGTGTGTGGTGTGTGAGAGAGCGAGAGAGAGAGAGAGGCCATATAACACAAAAATACATTATTCAAACAAATTATTAATTTAAAAGTTTTGTGTGTGTGTGTGTGTATGTGTGTATATATATTATTTTTATATATATGTAGATGTAATTTTATTGCATTTTTTTATCATTGATAGCGTTTTTATATTAATTTTATCATAAAGGGTTATTTTATTTTTATTGGGTGTGTGTATATACAATCATATTTATTTTTTATAAAATATATATTTAAAAAACTATATGAATATATAATGTTTTAAAATTATTTTTATTGATTTATGATTATTATAATTCATTTTAGAAAAATGTTTTATTTCATATTTTTATTTCATTTCATTTCATTTTTTAATTTCATTTCAAGCATGTATGCAACATCCATATCTGACCTAAGCACTAATGGCTGTAAAGCTCAGTGACTCTGAATTTGGCTCTTGTATTATGTGAATTAAACCACACACACAAAATCATTTACACAGTAATTACAATTAGAGATAGTTATTTTGTCCAATTTAAGGGGAGCAATTTCTTCTCTTTATTTTAATTATTGGTCTGTGCCATTGTACTGGCTATCACACCATTTGCCAAATGCCTGCAGTCATTGAGTTTTATAGCCATTCTTAGTACATTGGTTGAAATAGTTCTTTTAAAACCCTTCTTTAGACCCCTGCGTTCTGTTCTATTCAGTTACGCGCCATGTGCCTGTTCTTGTAAGGAAGGTGACGTCCTGTCTGAACAACGTATAATCCGCTTTTGAGTGTTGAGTGCTGTCACTTACTTGGACTGAAACAAATTGCTCTCTGATCAATTTGACCACAGTGTATCACTGAAAATCACAGTTGAACTAATCAAAGTCTTAAAAATCAAGCCCCTTTTTGGCATGTCTGTGCATTGTTACTTACATTTTGAGCTACATGAAATGTTTTGAGGTTCAAAAAGAGAATAGATATTGTGTTTCCAAGTCATTTCTTTATATTTCAAGAGCTGGCTGTATTAACACTCTTTTTAATAGTTAACAACACTGATACATTCATTAAAGCCTCTAATAATTCATAATTTACTAATTGTGCAACTTCTCTACAGTAAATTGCCCCAAGCCATTAGTTGTTTCCACAACTGGGGCCCCAGTTGAGTAGCAAGATGGCAAGCAGCGGAAGCTCTATCCAGAATCTTCCCTCGTCCCTCTTATAGTCCATTCACAGCCCTACAAGACGCCTTTGATGTTTTACCACATCTCAGGAGCTTGGTGTGATTTTTGAAGCTCCTTTGATCCAGAGCTTGATTGAGCTCATCAGTGCATAAAAGCCCTACCGTACATGTGTAGCTTTTTTTTTTTCCCCTCAGCGAGACGGGTGTTCCACCGCTGCAGCTGACGTGATGTGGTTTCTTCTCTGCATTTCACCTGTGTGTTGTCGCTCCTTGAGTTCCTGCTGACAAACTGTATGAGATCACATCCAGGCGACAGAGCAAACAGCCTCAGGACCCAAAGGAGGGGAAGAGAAGAAACTAGAATTTTGTTTGGAAGAGAGAATTGGGACAGACAGATGTGTAAAAGTAGAGGTGTTCGTGCGTGTGGGTGAGAGAGAGAGAGAGAGAGGCGCGGCCTCACTGCAGTCTCAGAGGGAGCTGCAGTAATGGGGGGGGGGACTTTTTTCAGAGTTGCCGAAGAATGGAAGGAGACCATCGCCAATGACTTCTGAGTCAAGCGTCCTGACTAGCCCACTGGTTGATACGAGCAAATTTATGGTGAATATGTCTCAAATAGATCCAGCTGCACGCTTGTACAGTCACCTACACTCTTAAAAATAAAGGTGCTTCACGATGCCATAGAAGAACCTTTTGTCTAAATGGTTCCATAAAGAACCTTTAACATCTGAAGAACCTTTCTGTTTGACAAAAGGTTCTTTGTGGCGAAAGAAGGTTCTTCAGATTATAAAAAGGTAAGAAAGAGATGGTTCTTTAAAGAACCTTTGACTGAATGGTTCTTTGTGGAACCAAAAATGGTTCTTCTATGGCATCGCTTGAAGAACCTTTTTGAAGCACCTTTATTTTTAAGAGTGTAAGCATGGCGACTACGGGTTTACAGGCGGGGCTTGGGTAGCAAAGCACCATATTCACAGGGAGCAAGTCATCATTTGTTAATCATTGAGCTCTGCCATAGTCTGTTGTGATTGGCTGGAGGATGTGCGCTTTCTTTGATGTCTTGAAAAGGTTACATGCTGACTGATTGATATGAAACTGGCTAAATTCACACAGTCAGTGTCTAGGATTGACAGCCGTATTTCAACAGTGGTGTCCCTCAAGTAAAAACAAAATGAACAGGCAACCAGGGTCAATCCTATTCTCTAACTTGCTAATAATGTCTTTTAACACAGTGATGTAATATGATACTAAAGGTGGTCCCACTTTATATTAAGTGGCCTTTACTACTATGTACTTACATCAAAAAATAAGTACAATGTACTTATTGTGTTCATATTGTATTGCAAAACACTTTTGCTGCTATTGAGGTAGGATATGGGTAAGGTTAGGGACAGGTTTGGTGGTTTGGGTAGGTTTAAGGGTGGGTTAAGGTGTAAGGGATAGCTCGGTTTAATTATAAATTTAATTACAGATGTAATTACATGCAGGTATTTTTTTAATTATAAGTACAATGTAAAAACATGTATGTACACAATAATTGCATTGTACCAAATGATTAATTTAAATGTAAGTACATAGTAGTTAAGGCCACTTAATGTAAAGTGGGACCCTAAAGATTGACCCCCCGTCCTTCACCTAAACATTTAACAGGTGATTTGTCTCACTCTATGACCACATACACCACAATAACCATATTTTCTGCCATTTGTCATAACCTGAGAGAGGTTGACAGCCCTGACATTACTGCTTTAGAGAAAGAGAAAAACCAACACAGAACACATTTATGTCTTATCACGTAAAAACTTTTTTTATGGCTGATGGTTATTTTATTTGTCAATCTGTCTCTTTTCTTTCTTTATTTTAATATTTTGTTCTGCATCACAATTATATCTTGTGCTTTATTAAAATGGGTTTGTGGTATTTTAGGATAGAGGGGTACTATGGTGCATTAAAGAAATGACTGGAGCTTGCGGTTTGGGGCCTTAATAAATGGAAATTTATACAACGCATCAAGGTACACATTCTTTTTTTCTTTCTATCACCCCCTCTCTCTTTCTTCATCTCTTTCTCTCCTGTATTTTTTTCACTAGGCCCACATCCTCAAATACAATAACCATAGTATGAAGGTTATGAAGCTCAGTATGATGCTCTTAATCTAGAATGCCATTTCTCTGCATAATGGATACACACACACACACACACACACACACACACACACACACTCTCTCTCTCTCTCTCTCTCTCAAGTTGCTGTCTGCCAGGTCTAAGTATGCACACCATCCACAAAATCTTCACATCCACTCTGAATATCAGTGTCATAGTTACATGCCCCTTGGAGAAGATGTTTAGCATTTGAATTTATTTTTTATTTTATTTTTTAACTGCCCTGAAGAAGCTGTATAATGGATTTTTAAGTATATTCCACAAGACGTTATATATTTAAATAATATTCCAAAGACAAACAATCCTTTTCAAGAGTACAGTGCATTCTCTTGCTTCTTAATATTGTTTGTTGCCTCTCGACTATCAGTGACTTATGGAAGCCTCTTTTCACCATTGAATTAAAAAAAGGGTAATTGCGACTTTTTATCTGACAATTCACTTTTTTCTTGCAATTCTGAGAAAAAATGTATTAGATATAAACTCAGAATTCTGACTTTCTTGCAATTCTGAGTTTACATCTCACAATTCAGACTTTTTTCTCACAATTCTGACTTTTTTTTCTCTGAATTTCTCTCTGAAGTCACACTTTAGGTGTTCTTCTGAGAACTGTGAGTTATAAATTTGTAATTGCAAGTTATCATAGTCATCATATCATAGTTTATATGTGGAGGAACTTACTGTAGGGCATCACAGAAGGGTATGTACAACTTTTTGCACTGGACAAAATGGAATGTGTGTGTGTATACTTTAGGATATATATAAAGCAATAGATATACAGTGGGGCAAATAAGTATTTGTTACACTGCTGATTTTTCAAGTTTTCCCCCTTACAAAGAATGGAGAGATCTGTAATTTTCATCGTAGGTACACATCAACTGTGAGAGACAGAATCAAAAAAAAAATCCAGAAAACCACATTGTATGATTTTTAAATAATTAATTTCCATTTTATTGCATGAAATAAGTATTTGATCACCTACCAACCAGCAAGAATTCTAGCTCTCACAGACCTGTTAGTTTGTCTTTAAGAAGCCCTCCTATCATCCACTCATTACCTGTATTAATTGCACTTGTTTGAACTCGTTACCTGTATTAAAAGACACCGGTCCACACACTCAATCAATCAGACTCCAACCTCTCCACTATGGGCAAGACCAAAGAGCTGTCTAAGGACACCAGGGAAAAAATTGTAGACCTGCACAAGGCTGGGAGGGGCTACAGGAAAATAGGCAAACAGCTGGTGAGAAGGCAACAAGTGTTGGCGCAATTATTAGAAAATGGAAGGAATTCAAGATGACTGTCAATCTCCCTCGGACTGGGGCTCCATGCAAGATCTCGCCTCGTGGAGTATCAATGATCCTGAGAAAGGTGAGGGATCAGCCTAGAACTACACGGGAGGACCTGGTCAATGACCTGAAGAGAGCTGGGACCACAGTCTCAACGGTTACCATTAGTAACACACTACACCGTCATGGATTAAAATCCTGCAGCGTGGGCAAGGTCCCCCTGCTCAAGCCAGCACATGTCCAGGCCCGTCTGAAGTTTGCCAAAGACCATCTGGATGATCCAGAGGAGGCATGGGAGAAGGTCATGTGGTCAGAGGAGACCAAAATAGAAGTTTTTGGTATAAACTCCACTCGACGTGTTTGGAGGAAGAAGAAGAATGAGTATAATCCCAAGAACACCATCCCAACCGTGAAGCATGGGGGTGGAAACATCATGCTTTGGGGGTGCTTTTCTGCAAAGGGGACAGGACGACTGCACCGTATTGAGGGGAGGATGGATGGGGCCATGTATTGCGAGATTTTGGGCAACAACCTCCTTCCCTCAGTAAGAGCATTGAAGATGGGTCGTGGCTGGGTCTTCCAGCATGACAATGACCAAAAACACCGCCAAGGCAACAAAGGAGTGGCTCAAAAAGAACCACATTAAGGTCATGGAGTGGCCTAGACAGTCTCCAGACCTGAACCCAATAGAAAATCTATGGAGGAGCTGAAACTCCATGTTGCCCAGCGACAGCCCCAAAACCTGAAAGATCTGGAGAACACCTGTATGGAGGAGTGGGCCAAAATCCCTGCTGCAGTGTGTGCAAACCTGGTCAAGAACTACAGGAAGCGTCTGACCTCTGTAATTGTAAACAAAGGTTTCTGTACCAAATATTAAGTTCTATTTTTCTATTGTATCAAATACTTATTTCATGCAATAAAATGGAAATTAATTATTAAAAAATCATACAATGTTATTTTCTGGATTTTTTTTTTTGATTCGGTCTCTCACAGTTGAGGTGTACCTACGATGAAAATTACAGATCTCTACATTCTTTGTAAGTGGGGAAAACGTGAAAAATCGGCAGTGTATCAAATACTTATTTGCCCCATTGTGGTGTATTATATATATATTATATATATATATATTATATATTATATATATATATCTACAGTGGGGACGGAAAGTATTCAGACACCCTTAAATTTTCACTCTTTGTTATATTTCAGCCATTTGCTAAAATCCTTTAAGTAATTTTTTTTCCTCATTAATGTACACACAAGCACCCCCATATTGAAGAAAAACACAGAATTGTTGACACTTTTGCATATTTATTAAAAAAGAAAAACTAAAATATATCACATGGTCCTAAGTATTCAGACCCTTTGCTGTGACACTCATTTATTTAACTCAGTTGCTGTCCATTTCTTCTGATCATCCTGGAGATGGTTCTCCACCTTCATTTGAGTCCCGCTGTGTTTGATTATACTGATTGGACTTGATTAGGAAAAGCCACACACTGCTTGTGTTTTTTTTTTTTTTCTCTATATAAGACTTACAGCTCATCAGTGCATGTCAGAGCAAATGAGAATCATGAGGTCAAAGGAAATGCCTGAAGAGCTCAGAGACAGAATTGTGGCAAGGCCCAGATCTGGCCAAGGTTACAAAAAAAATTTCTGCTGCACTTAAGGTTCCTAAGAGCACAGTGGCCTCCATAAGCCTTAAATGGAAGACATTTGGGACGACCAAAACCCTTCCTAGAGCTGTCCGTCCGGCCAAACTGAGCAATCGGGGAGAAGAGCCTTGGTGAGAGAGCTAAAGAAGAACCCAAAGATCACTGTGGCTGAGATCCAGAGATGCAGTCGGGAGATGGGAGAAAGTTGTTGAAAGTCAACCATCACTGCAGCCCTCAACCAGTTGGGGCTTATGGCAGAGTGGCCGACGGAAGCCTCTCCTCAGTGCAAGAAACATGAAAGCACGCATGGAGTTTGCTAAAAAACACCTGAAGGACTCCAAGAAGGTGAGAAATAAGATTCTCTGGTCTGATGAGAACTGTTTGGCCTTAATTTCTAAGCGGTATGTGTGGAGAAACCAGGCACTGCTCATCACCTGCCCAATACAGTCCCAACAGTGAAGCATGGGGGTGGCAGCATCATGCTGTGGGGGTGTTTTTTCAGCTGCAGGGACAGGACGAATGGTTGCAATCGAGGGAAAGATGAATGCGGCCAAGTACATGGATATCCTGGACGAAAACCTTCTCCAGAGTGCTCGGACCTCAGACTGGGCCGAAGGTTTAACCTTCCAACAAGACAATGACCCTAAGCAAACAGCTAAAATAACAAAGGAGTGGCTTCACAACAACACTGTGACTGTTCTTGAATGGCCCAGCCAGAGCCCTGACTTAAACCCGATTGAGCATCTCTGTAGAGACCTAAAAATGGCTGTCCACCACGTTTACCATCCAACCTGACAGAACAACCTGGAGAGGATCTGCAAGGAGGAATGACAAAGGATCCCCAAATCCAGGTGTGAAAAAACTTGTTGCATCTTTCCCAAAAAGACTCATGGCTGTATGAGATCAAAAGGGTGCTTCTACTAAATAATGAGCAAAAGGGTCTGAATACTTAGGACCATGCGATACTTCAGTTGTCGTTTAATAAATCTGCAAAAATGTAAACAATTCTGTTTTTTTCTGTCAATATGGTGTGCTGTGTGTACTTTAATGAGGAAAAAAAAATGAACTTAAATGAATTTAGCAAATGGCTGCAAAATAACAAATAGTGAAAAATTTAAGGGTGTCTGAATACTTTCCATACCCACTGTATATAATATATATAAGTTATATATAATATGTGTGTGTGTAAATTGGTATGAGATCGTCCCTCCTCTCCCCCACCCTCCCTCCCCATCCTATGCAGTAAACCCTCTCCCTCTATCTCCATGTTGGTTTGAGTTCAGTTATGCATGACTGGCTCAGTTTGGGGTCTCGGGCATGATTGACAGGTGTGTTCTGGAGGGCAGACGCCCCGTGCTCGGTGTGTAATCAAGCCTGATTGGGGCCAGTAGCGCCTTTGCATGCTGGTGATAAAAGAGTGTGTGGGTACTAGATCCTCTTGGCCTTCTCTCTCTGTCTCTCCCTCTTTCTCTCCTTCTCTTCTTCATCTTAGTGAGTCATCCTCATACATTCCTCTGTTTTCTGTCCAACGATTCTACTCTTATTTCATGCTTTCCTCCTCAAAAACGCTTTCTGATATGTGTGTGTGGGTGAGCGTGTGATTGAGCACATTCACGTTGAGAGCGAGAATTCTCCTTTGAAGATTCTTCCTAGCATTGTAAATACATCACAGAAGTCAGTATGTGCTGCACAGAGAAGTACTGTAAGTTATTGACGCTGTCATGTGAGATCTGTAATACAGAACTATTTCTGCTTCCTTCAGGTTGTTCAGACTACTCAACAAACAATGCTAAGAAAACTTGAGCTTTGACCTCTATCACTATTAAAAGTATTAAAACGATGTTGTAAAATATATTTAGTTTTTTTTCATTAAAAAAATTAAAACAATTAGTTTAGTGTACTTGGACTACATCATATTTGTTAAAATGATTAACAACATATAAACTATAAATAATAGCATATTTTTTATTTTTATTTTATTGGGTCCTATTATGCTTTTTCACTTTTTTTTTAATTTTAGTCAGTGTGTAGGGTGTATGTTTGGGCATAAAAAAAGATATAAAGAAGTTACAAATCTCAAAGTCCACTCCAAAAGGAGATATTTAGTTTTTTAAAAATCCATTTTCAAGTGCTACAGCAAACGGCTCGTTTGGACTACAACGTTTGTTTTCCGGGTTTTGTGATATAACAAAGCGGTCCATTAGAATATCACTACAAATAATTCCCACCTACAGAAATTCGAATGGTTGGGGGGTGGGAGGGGCGAGGTCGTGGTTAGAACGCTTGGTTGATTGAGTGCATCAGACGAGACGACGAAGAAGAAGAGCTGCTGCAGAGTTAGTGCGTCAGAGAAAAACCAAGAAGAGCAGCTGCTGTGCTGTAGCATCAAATTTTCGGCATGTCTAGAACAGCGGTTCTCAATTCCAGTCCACGCGTACCCCCGCTCTGCACATTTTGTATGTTTATCTTATTGCTTCATACGTTTGTTATATTTGACTGTAAGTGCCCTGCGAAGTGGACATTACAGGATATTCCTCCATGATTCCAGTTCAAAGGGAACGTATATGTTCCATACAAAGGGCATTTAAGTGTGCGAGACGTTAATTTTTAATTGTATTTATTTACAGAGGTATATTATGTCCCACTTCATGCTTCTCTAGTAAGTTTCGTTTGTGTGTGAAGACGCTGCAGGCAGTGGCGCAGCGCAAATCTGTAAATGAATACTCCGAAGTGAAGTAAACTTCAACGGATTTCCCTGCAGGGAGTAGGGAGCAATGAACACTGTGTAGGGGACCCTGTCATCGGCAAAACAGTTCATGCACGGAGAGCACATTATAACGAGATGATCTGAACAGGTGGTTAAAGAGAGACGTGCAAACATGCAGATCGGGGGTACGCGAGGACTGGAATTGAGAACCGCTGGTCTAGAACAATTCTTACAAATAACAACATCACGTAACTGGGCGCCGCGGACAGATGCCGAACGGCGCCGCGGTGTGCCTACATCATTAGAAATAATGTATTTGATTTAACGGACATAGCGTGACGGCTGCGTTCCGTCCGGTGCGCGGAACCATCTGAAACGCTGTTTTTTTGTCACTCGTGCCCGAACTTCTTTGTTTGGGCTTCCGAAAGTGGATTATGTCAGGAAACAGTGGTTGCAATTTACTTTTTAACTCTGTCCCTGAGCATTATAACCCCAATTTGCTATTGTGTGATGCGCATTTTACTGAGGACAGCTTCCACATCACGAGTGAGAAGTGCCGGATTCGCCAAAAAGCTTTTGTTGAAAGACGGAGCAAGGGGCGTGGCAGTACTGAAACACCGTCTAAGCTGTTCACCAATCACAACGCACTAGGAAAGCTAACCAATCACAACACATTTTGTTTTTCGGAAGGCGGACCTTCATCAAAGCCCGAACTAATCGAGCCGTTTGCGCCAGCCTGGGGAGAGAGGTATTTTAATAATGTAAATTGTGAAAAATAATGCGTTTTTCGAACCACCAAGCATCAGAGCATGTTCTAGTACACCCCCAAAACAAAATCAAGACTTTGTAAAAGAGCATAATAGGACCCCTTTAAATATATATATAAAGTCATTTTGGCCTCCATTATTAAAATTGAAAACCTTATTATTAAATTATTTAAAAATAAAACCTTTAAAACAAGTTCTGGTACTTAAATCTGAGCAATAAAAATGATGCATAGCCTCCAAATAAAATTTTTTTTAAAAAAATTGCAATATAATGTTTTGTAGTACATAGAGATGAAGTGTTTAGTTTTAAAATCCTTTGAACTTGGTGTGAATATTGTCCAGTCATGTCCTATATAGTTCTGACCATGTTTTAATAAATAGACCTGCTGTTATAAACAGATAATTTGTGGTATTTTAAATATCTTTGCAACATGTCGTTCAACTAGAACTACATTGTATAGAAGATGTCTTGCTAGAGAATGATGTGATGTGAGGTGAACTGTCTGATGTCACTCAACTGTGATGTCACCCTTTTATTCGAAGAATGTTAGACTGACACCTTTTGGTTGTTTGTTATAACACTGGAAGAGTAGCCTATTTGTGTATGTACACACCTGACAGACAGAAAAATATATGTGCTCATGTTCATGTTCGTGATGAAGCTCATGGGCCGTGCAGTGTTAATGTTCAGTAATTACTGTGCGACGTGGTCTTATTCTGCACGCTGAACTCAACAGCCCCACTGCAGATGTAATGAACAGGTGTGCGTAATATACATGACCCGCCTCTGGGAAACTCCGAAGACCAATTACAGAGAGAGAGAGAGAGAATATCTACAAACAGCTTGTGTATTTGTGTTTTTTGAGGAAAATAAGCATTTCTTCACTGTTGCCAGAGGGATTATACATGAATTGATAGCCTGATTAGCACAAAAAAAAAAGTCAACTTCCAGGTTCCAGATTTCCTTAAAAAAAAAAAAAAAACTTTCTGTAGAAGTCATTTGGGCTAACTGTTGGAGGCAGAAGTGTAAAGCTTTAATTTTATATAAGCACTGACGTTCATACTTCTGTAACAGCTTGTGGTTTTTTCTTCATTTTTTTCTTTTTTTAGTTGTAAAGTTGTTTAAATCAGTAATTTAAATAATTTCACAGTTGTTTTAAGATTTTTGTCGTTGCATTGTCATGGGGACGAAGTTGTAAAATTGGATCTTTACACAGTGTTAGGAAGCTATTTTTTTTCTTTACACATTCATAATGTTTATATCTTTTGGCTATACTGTACTATAGAAACAGTGAGTATTTTAACATCTACAAATTGGCCCCATTAGCATTGTTTGACAAATGTTTGTAGGCAAAACCCAGTCGTTTCAATAGCAATCCCTACAATCAGGAACTTTGTGTGAGGGCGAAAAATCGCCCAATGCAGATTTCAAAACTGGTTCAAGATGCTCACTCTGATTCAGCGCAATGACCAACAGAAAGCTGCTTGGTTTGAAAGTGACTTCACTTCATTACACATCACTACACTATTTACAATGAACAATGGACCTTTTTTGACTGTAAAACTTTGAATGCGGAATAAATCAAGCTGGATTTTAATCATAAATATTTGCTTGCAGGCTCATGCAGCTTTCTCGGTTACTGAATGCTGCAGTCTCACAAACACCCATTTCTATTGGGGATTCCTCTCTCTGTCTTTCCTTCTCAGTGATTTCCTCCTGTCCCCTGCTGATACATTACTGCGGCATTCAGCGTTTAGGAAGGACATTCTTTCCTCTTAATCTGAGAAACGTTGACACAGCACGACCAGTGGCAGAAGCATTGTGTGTGTGTCTGCTTCTAGGCCTTCTATTCTTTTTGTGAACACACAGCAGATGAAGGTGCAGGGCAAACACTCATAAAGCTTCAAAAGCAAAGCGTTAGAGAGTGAGGTAATTAACCTTGATGTTGGGGCACACTCTACTTGAGGCGAGAGTGAGAACTCTGATTGGATATTCAGTTTAACGAACGAGCCAGTGCCCGAGAATTAAAGCGAAAGTGATGAAAACAAGTAAATGAAGGCGGCACAGACAGAAGGCTGTTCTAATGTTACGTGATCTTACTTAAGCATTCAAATATGCAAATATTTTCATAACAGCATGAGCCAAATAAAATGAAGAAAGTTCTGAACCTAGCTGATATTCAAAATGGTAAGCAAGCGCTGTTTTCTTTACTTTTCGTATATCTGCGTAGGACTTAAAAAAAAAAAAAACATTTCATAATTTAGGTTATTATCGTCATCTAAAACTAAAATTATTAAAAACATTTAGTCAATTAAGAAATAAAACAGAAATGAAATAAAATATAAATGTTAGATGAAAACTTAAATTAAACAAAATGCTGCCTTGTCAACAATTTAAAATGTGTTTGAGTTGAAAGACTAAAATTATTGACTGGGAATAAAAACTGAAATAAAATAAAATTAAGCCTAAAAATACAAAGGCACATAACAAGATTGCTAAAAATTAAAACAAAAATTATTCTAAAAATATTCAATTTTTTAATAAATACTAAAATAGCATATAAATAATACTAAAATGACACTGCCTATAGTTGTAAGAATTGAGGGTGAGTAAATGATTACAGAATTGTATCTTTAAGTACTCTTAAATATTAGCAGTAGTAACAGTGATGATTAATTTTCTAAAAACAAAAGAAATATTGTACCTGATTGGTCATTTCCAGGTTTTTTTTGAATGAGAGATGCTCAGTCCTAGATTTAGTTGTCCACTCTTTCTTTCACTCACATAGTGACGATGATCAACTGTGGCATATTGATTGACTGCGGCTATACTTGAAAGCGAAGCAGAAATGGCTGGAGGTCACGGGACGCAAGGACTGCATTTCCCAGGGCGCTTTGAGAGCGAGGAAATGACCAGATGGTCATGAAAACCATGCGGCTTCTGCTCATGAAAACCTAATCACAGATAACAAAGACACTCTGCCTTTCTCATTGATCAGAGCATTTGTGTCTCTGTGTGTGTGTGGGGTGTTGGCCTGACAGCAGGAGATTGGCTCCTCTGTTTGTCCTCGGCCTCTGACGGCTTGCGGGTGTTGACACTCTGTGTTTGCAGGAGGTGCTAAGGGACCAAATGGAGAGCCAGGGAACGGTTCAGACAGAAATGCGCCATCTCCCCCGTGACAGGTCAAGAGGTTATCGGTTGGGCTGGGCAGCTGTGAAGAGCGCAAAGAGATGGATTTGCATTGGCAAAGAAAGGAAGGTCTTACGGGAAGATATGGCAGGGGACGCACGATCAGGCAGGCAAACACAGTTAGTCCGATACAAACACACACAGAAAAAGAACAGGAAATTAGGTTATGTATCACTAACCATGAATTGTCTGCTCTCATGTGTGCGTCCTACATGGCAGTTTCCAGAGATAGAAGACATATAATAGAGCCATATGCAGTTATACTCAGAAATATTTATTTTTGGCTGAAAGTTATTTAAAATTTCTGGTTTCGGTCGAATTGGTTTTGGAGAGTGGAATCGTTGTCCAAAACAGTGACGTTTAATTAGTTTTGACTGTCACAACATGAGCTATAACAGGTAAACATGTCAGCTGTGTGGACGCTAGTGCTGGATTGACCATATAAATTTCATATTTTTAATCAATCTTCATTTTGATGAACTGATATTTATTCTTAAATCCCAAGGTCAATCTGTTTTCTGTTGATCTGAGAACAAAACATCACTAAATGTTATTTGTAGCATGCCTGCCATCCAATAATCACAATAATCTTTGAGCGTTGTTACTTTTGATAAGAACCAAAGTCTCCGCAATCAACTCTGCAATTTATCAAAATGGGGTGATAAGATACACTGATGGATGCGCGTATCAAATCATCTTCTCTCTGATCTACAAGTCAGCACAAAGAAGAAGCATGAAGTGTCTTTTTAAGATGTAGCCCTGTCTTAGAATAAAGCCTTTTTACCTTGCTGACTATGTGAGTGCCTGGACATGGACTGTTTGTGGCAACAGGACACTATATTTTAAGCATTGAAAGTATGTTGAAAGTTACAGTACAACTTACTGAAATGTATCATGTCTCATGTAATCGCTCAATCAGTTTCAACCACAGAAAGACACCAATAAAATGGCATGGAAACGATGTCGTGTAACATTACATTTACCTCAGGAAAAAAAATCCAATGTCCGTAAGCTAGAAAAAATAACGGGAGGAGAATTTTGCTATATATATTCCCTATATTACATATTTATTATAGTTTTACTTAACCTAATGTCTTTGTTTTTCAATGTATTTTTTAATAAATCTGTCCTGAAAACGAGTTTTTATCACAGCCACCATTTAAATGTTTGTATTTCAACGAGGAATTGTCGTAGAAAGATAATTATATCATTAAAAGGTAGAAATAAAAACTGCCTTACTTTTTTGTTTCGCTTTTCTCTTAAATTAAAACTTTCGTTTTGGTTTCTGTGTATTTGTAAAAAATTAACTTCAGTCCATCACTAGCCATATGGTATGTTGGCCTTCTCGTCATCCTTTAACCACTAGTCTGTCTGAAGGCTGTCTGCTCAAACCATGTAGTTATTTTTTCCTTTTTAAAATTGATGCAGAAAAGCCAGTTGTTTAGCAGTGCCCTTGCAACCACCCACAACACTCATGCCTCATGACTTTTTAATGGCACCTCTCTGATTTTCTTAAAGAAAAAATGATTTGTCTAGTCTCAGTGCAGAGCTCAAACACCACTAAAAACCTTGATGTACAATATAGTTGGACCCAAACCAAATAAAGTCAGTGTTATGCATCTGAAGCGCTGTATCATTCATTACCCCTCATACTTTTTCTCACCCTGTCTCGTTTTCATCCTCCTCTGCATTATGGCTCTGAAAAGCTCTTCTCTTCTGGCGTTAAGTGTTTAATCTGTGATCTCATGTCTTGATTCAGCCTGAAAAGCACAATGGGTGCAAATTACCCCAGGCAAACGAATACATAATTAGCCCTCTCTGCCTTGACACTGCCTTGACACTCAGCTGCTCGGGCCTTTGAAGGCCTAGATTAATAATGCAGCTCTTCAATGGACCTTTGTCCCATCCACAGGCTAATGCTTGCTAATGGCTAACCAGCCGTACACTGGTGTCCTCTCTGACCGGTGTGCATGCCAGTGTGAATGAACACACTTACTGGATCACTTGAACTTGAACACTTGGGGGGTTTTTTTTGTTGTAAGTGTTTTTTTTTTTCTTACTTAAATGTTCCTAAATGTCGAAGGGAAGGCCATTGTAACTGCAGAGCATATGACTCTTTCCCATATGTCTGTTGTCCCTCATTGTCATTCGTGATGCTTCTGCAGGAAGTTAGTCTCAAGACAAGCGTGTTTGTGTATTATTAAAGCTGTCACTCCACTGACAGCTGTCCTCTCAGCATGGCGTTTCTTGTTTACACACAAATTCTGCATTGCTCCCTCTCCGATGATTTATCAACGTTCAGAATGCCTCATTAAATCACCTTCCTCTGGCATTTTTTTTATCATCTCTGAAGTCCTCCGTCCTGCTGAGCTGAAATGACATATTCTTTCCGCAGAGTGCGTCCTACTGACTCTGTCACCGTCATCTTTCTCGTCTCTCATCACGCTGTCCTAGCCTTCCAAACATAGATATCACACATTCGTCTCTATAGAAATTATCTTCCCCTTTCCAAAAGCCATGTGTGCCACCTATCAGGACCAGCCTTGGAGAATTTATATTTTAACGCCTAACCCAGAGGAATCGATTGATGACCTTTGTGGCGCGCTGTGATAAAGAGAGGCTGACCTGGTGTGATGGGGCCATGGCAGGGAAGCTACAATCTTGAACGGCGCATTATATAAAATAACAAATGCATTCTGCGAGTGGCCAAGAGGGAGAGAGTGTAAAACCAAAGCAGCTGCACTGCACAACAGATGGTAAGGCCGCAGTAATCCTTCTAAGATCTCAAGTGCAAGCAATTGAAAAACGCAATGAGAAAACTGAATCTGAAAATGAGTGGCCTCATGGTGGCTGCTCTACTGAAGGATATCTCTCAGCCACAGCGCAAGTAAACAAACTCCGATAAGACCTCCAGACTAGCAGAAGATAACTCACTCTGATCTGTAATGTTTACAGCCTCATTATTTTTGCTTTTCCTACTTTAGGAATATTTGTTTGAACTTACGTCTCGGCTAGAGCCATCAAATGAAAAATGGCAATTTAAGAATATTATGTGAGGATTACAGTACGTTTCTGAGATTAGACAGTCCCTCGGTTTACCATACTGACCACCGTGGGTACGGAAATTATTCAGACCCCCTTAAATTTTTCACTATTTGTTATTTTGCAGCCATTTGCTAAAAATCATTTAAGTTAATTTTTTTCTCATTAATGTACACACAGCACACCATATTGTCAGAAAAAAAACGAATGTGCTTTTTGAGATTTATTAAAAAAGAAAACCTGACATATCACATGGTCCTAAGTATTCAGACCCTTGCTCAGTATTTAGTAGAAGCACCCATTTGATCTAATACAGCCATGAGTCTTATTTGGAAAGATGCAACAAGTTTTTCACACCTGGATTTGGGGATCCTCTGCCATTACTCCTTGCAGATCCTCTCCAGTTCTGTCAAGTTGGATGGTAAACGTTGGTGGACAGCCTTTTTAGGTCTCTCCAGAGATGCTCAAATTGGGTTTAAGTCAGGGCTCTGGCTGGGCCATTCAAGACAGTCACAGAGTTGTTGTGAAGCCACTCCTTTAGTTATTTTAGCTGTGTGCTTAGGGTCAGTCTTGTTGGAAGGTAAACCTTCGGCAAAGTCTGAGGTCCTGAGCACTCTGGAGAAAGTACTTGGTACTAGATATCCCTGTACTTGGCCGCATTCAACTTTCCCTCGATTGCAACCAGTCGTCATGTCCCTGCAGCTGAAAAACACACCCACAGCATGATTCTGCCACCACCATGCTTCACTGTTGGGACTGTATTGGACAGGTGATGAGCAGTGCCTGGTTTCTCCACACATACCGCTTAGAATTAAGGCCAAAAAGTTCTATCTTGGTTCTATCTATCTCATCAGACCAGAGAATCTTATTCCTCACCATCTTGGAGTCCTCCATGCGGGATTTCATGTGTCTTGCACTGAGGAGAGGCTTCCGTCGGGCCACTCTGCCATAAAGTTCCGACTGGTGGAGGGCTGCAGTGATGTTGACTTTCTACAACTTTTTCCCATCTCCGACTGCATCTCTGGAGCTCAGCCCACAGTGATCTTTGGGTTCTTCTTTACCTCTCTTCACCAAGGCTCTTCTCCCCCGATAGCTCAGTTTTGGCCGGACGGCCAGCTCTAGGAAGGGTTGGTGTCCCCAACGTCTTCCATTTAAGGATTATGGAGGAACTGTGCTCTTAGGAACCTTAAGTGCAAAAGAAATTTTTTTGTAACCTTGTCCAGATCTGTGCCTTGCCACAATTCTGTCTCTGAGCTCTTCAGGCAGTCCTTTGACCTCATGATTCTCATTTGCTCTGACAGCACTGTGAGCTGTAAGGTCTTATATAAACAGGTGTGTGGCTTTCCTAATCAAGTCCAATCAGTATAATCAAACACAGCTGGAATCAAATGAAGGTGTAGAACCATCTAAAAGATGATCAGAAAAAATGGACAGCACCTGAGTTAAATATAAGAGTGTCACAGCAAAGGGTCTGAATACTTAGGACATGTGATATTTCAGTTTTTCTTTTTAAATAAATCTCCAAAAATGTCAACAATTCTGTGTTTTCTGTCAATATGGGGTGCTGTGTGTACATTAATGAGAAAAAAAATGAACTTAAATGATTTTAGCAAATGGATGCAATATAACAAAGAGTGAAAAATGTTAAGGGGGTCTGAATACTTTCCGTACCCACTGTAAAGTTGCCAAGTCTTATTATTAAGTGGCACATCTTTGTCGTTATTTCATAAAACTGCATTCATAAAGAGATAGTTCACCTAAAAGTGAAAATTCTGTCATTTATTTACTGACCCTCTGTTTTGAAAATGTCTGTTATTTTGACTAAACTGGCAGTAGTTTTGGACCCCATTGACTTTTATTGTATGGACAAAAACTGTTGAAACATTCTTCAAAATATCTTCTTGTGTTCTGCAGAAGAAAATAAAATCACAGGTTTGAAATGCCATGAGGGTGAGTAAATGATTTAGATTTTGGGATGAACTAGTCGTTTAACTGAAATTACATTTTTCTCACTTGAGTGAGTATGGAAGTGGAGCCGTTACTGTAAGATCCAGGGTTATTATAGTTAAACAAAATCTAAAACTATGAAAAACTTAAAAGGAAATAAAAGTTGAGGTGAAATTAAATCAAATATATAATATATATATATATATATATATATATTTATATATTAAAAATAACAGAATTTTCATTAGTTTACTTGAATTTAAAACCTAAAAGAAGCAAAACATGAACTATATATTATATATATGTATGTGTGGTGTATATAGATATGTGTGTTATATATGTATGATATGTGATATATGTGTGTGGTATATATATATATATATATATTTCTATAACAGTGGGGTACGGAAAAGTACTTCAGACCCCTTAATATTTCACTTTTGTTATATTGCAAGCCATTGCTACAAATCATAAGTAATTTTTTTTCTCATTAATGTCCCCAGCAACCCCATATTGGACAGAAAAAACCACAGAATTTGTGACTTGTTGCAGAGTTATTAAAAAAGAAAACTGAAATATCACATGGTCTAAGTATTCAGACCCTTTGCTGTGACAATTATATATTTAACTCAGGTGCTGTCCATGTCTTCTGATCATCCTTGAGATGGTTCAACACCTTCATTTGAGTCCAGCTGTGTACTGATTGGACTTGATTAGGAAAGCCACACAACTGTCTATATAAGACCTTACAGCTCACAGTGCATGTCAGAGCGAATGAGAATCATGAGGTCAAAGGAACTGCCTGAAGAGATCAGAGACAGAATTGTGGCAAGGCACAGATCTGTCCAAGGTTACAAAAAAAATTTCTGCTCCACTTAAGGTTCCTAAGAGCACAGTGGCCTCCATAATTCTTAAATGGAAGACGTTTGGGATGACTAGAACTTTTCCTAGAGCTGGCCGTCCGGCCAAAATGAGCTATCGGGGGGAGAAGAGCCTTGGTGAGAGAGAAAGAAGAACCCAAAGATCACTGTGGATGAGCTCCAGAGGGATGGCGGGGCAGATGGGAAGAACCTTTTAGTTGTCGAAAGTTTCAACATTCACTGAAGCCCTCCAAACAGCGGGGCTGTACCTGGCAGAGTGGCCGAGGAGCATTCACAGGTGCAGTTTTTCTGTTTGTGGTTTTTTCTTTTTGTGTCTTTGTTGACAAGTATTTTTGTGTGCCAAGGAACATGGAAAAGTCCCAACATGGAGTTTGCTAAAAAAAACACCTGAAGAACTCCAAGATGATGAGAAATAAGATTATCTGGTCTGATGAGACCAAGACAGAACTTGTGGCCTTAATTCTAAGCGGTATGTGTTGAGAAAATCAGGCACTGCTCATCACCTGTCTAATGCAGTCCCAACAGTGAAGCATGGTGGTGGCAACATAATGCTGTGGGGGTGTTTTTCAGCTGCAAAGACAGGACGACTGGTTGCAATCGAGGAAAAGATAAATGCGGCCAAGTACAGGGATACCCTGGACGAAAACCTTCTCCAGAGTGATCAGAACCTCAGACTGGGCCGAAGGTTTACCATCCAACAAGACAATGACCCTAAGCACACAGCTAAAATAATGAAGGAGGGGCTTCACAACAACTCTGTGACTGTTATTGAATGGCCCAGCCAGAGCCCTGACTTAAACCCCAATTGAGCATCTCTGGAGAGACCTAAATGGCTGTCCACCAACGTTTACTATCTAACCTGACAGAACTGGAGAGGATCCGCAAGGAGGAATGGCAGAGGATCCCCAAATCAGGTGTGAAAAACTTGTTGCATCTTACCCAAAAAGACTCATGGCTGTATTAGATCAAAAGGGTGCTTCTACTAAATACTGAGCAAAGGGGTTTGAATACTTAGGACCATGTGATATTTTCAGTTTTTCTTTTTTAATAAATCTGCAAAATGTCAACAATTCTGTGTTTTTTCTGTCAATATGGGGTGCTGTGTGTTACATTAATGAGGAAAAAAAATTAACTTAAATGATTTTAGAAATGGCTGCAATATTAAAAAGAGTGAAAAATTTAAGGGGGTCTGAATACTTTCCGTACCCACTGGTATATCTATATTATATATAATATACAGGGGTACGGGAAAGTCAGGGCTATGGTATGATGGGCCATTAAAGAGCAGTACCGAGTTTGTTGTGAAAAGCCATCCTTCGTTATTTAGCTTTTTTGTGTTAGGGTCATGTTTGTTGGAAGTAAACCTTCGGGCACCAGGTCTGAGGTCCTGGCAATTTTTTTTTCACCCTGGAGAAGGTTTTCGTCCAGGATATCCTGTACTTGGCCGCATTCATCTTTCAACCATTGCAACCAGTCGTCCTGTCCCTGCAACTGAAAAACACCCCCACAGCATGATGATGCCACCACCATGCTTCACTGTTGGGACTGTATTGGTGATGAGCAGTGCCTGGTTTTCTCCACACATACTGCTTAGAGTTAAGGCCAAAAAGTTCTGTCTTGGTTTCATCAGACCAGAGAATCTTATTTCTACCATCTCACAACTCCATGCGGGCTTCCATGTGTCTTGCACTGAGGAGAAGCTTCCGTCCGGCCACTCTGCCATAAAGCCCCAACTGGTGGAGGGCTACAGTGATGGTTGACTTTCTACAACTTTCTACCATCTCCCGACTGCATCTCTGGAGCTTAGCCACAGTGATCTTTGGGTTCTTCTAAACCTCTCTCACCAAGGCTCTTCTCCCGATAGCTCAGTTTGGCCGGACGGCCAGCTATAGGAAGGGTTCTGGTCATCCCAAACATCTTCCATTTAAAGGATTATGGAGGCCACTGTGCTCTTAGGAACCTTAAGTGCAGCAGAATCTTTTTGTAACCTTGGCCAGATCTGTGCCTTGCCACAGTTCTGTCTCTGTGCTCTTCAGGCAGTTCCTTTGTCCTCATGATTCTCATTTGCTCTGACAGGCACTGTGAGCTGTAAGGTCTTATATCGACAGGTGTGTGGCTTTCCTAATCAAGTCCAATCAGTATAATCAAAACACAGCTGGACTCAAATGAAGGTGTAGAAACACCTCAAGGATGATCAGAAGAAATGGACAGCACCTGAGTTAAATATATGAGGGTCACAGCAAAGGGTCTGAATACTTAAAACCATGTGATATTTCAGTTTTTCTTTAATAAATCTGCAAAAATTTCAACAATTCTGTGTTTTTCTGTCCATAGGGGGTGCTGTGTGTACATTTGAGGAAAAAATTAAATAAAATGATTTTAGCAAATGGCTGCAATATAACAAAGAGTGAAAAATTTAAGGGGGTCTGAATACTTTCCGTACCCACTGTATATATATATTATATATTATATATATATATAGGCCGTATTTTCTGATTATCATGTACTGTAACTGAATTTTAAAAGTAAAATTGAGGTAACAATAAATTACAGTAGTAAAATTTGAAGTGGATACAAAAAAAGTTAATCACAGTTGTCTAAGACAAGAACGCATTTGGGGTTTAGCTTTAGGTTTTGATCCACTTCAATGTTGACTACTTATATATTTATAGATATATATGAGTCATTTTAGTGTTTGTGTGTGTGTATGTTGTGATGTGGGTATGTGGTAGGTATGTATGTGTGGAGTGTATGTATGTGTGTGATGTATGTATTGGTGTATATGATGGATGTATGCATGTGTGCGTTGTGTGTATGGTGTATTGTGGGTGTATGAGGTGTGCTGTGTATGTATGTGTGTAGTGTATGTATGTGTGTAATTATGTATGTACTTTGTGTATATGTAGGTATGTAGTCTGCGTGTGGCGTGTGTGCGTGTATGCGTGTATTTGTGTATAATGTGTATATATAAATATATATATAATAGATAGTATAGATATATATATATAAACTATAAAAATACAAAAAAAAAACACAACGGAATTAATATGTAAAAACTAAGACTAATTCAAAATATTATACAAAATCTAATAGTATCTCAGTGATACTAAAAGATCGCTAAATTCAGAAATGACCTAAGCGAATGTCAGAGGTAGCGTTTTCTCAGTAAGGTCACAGAATCCCCATCCTTGCTCAATCTAACGGCGGGAGACTGCAGCGTTCCAGCGACTACGCCGACGCAGAACTTTGTGCCAAACCCTGGAGGAGCCCGTGCCAATTGCCGCCTTCGCCTCTTTTGGCTCAGGCCTTTGTGAGAGGATTGCTAGGCTAGCAAGTGCATAATTACTTGCTCAGTAGTCTATTGGAACAGGTTTCCTCACACCTTCATTCCCTTGCACCAAATGAAGTATCTTTTCTGAGTACGGTGGTAAAGTAAACTCCAGGAGTCATCAGGACGCAATACACTTACATAACTCCCTGTTCCATTTTTTTCCCTTGTCAAAGATTCTTAAAGGGGTCATATGATGCGATTTCACGTTTTCCTTTCTCTTTGGAGTCTTACAAGCTGATTATGCATAGATAAGATCCCTGAAGTTGCAAAGACTAAAGTCTTAAACCGAGATATTCTTAATAAAAGTTAAGACTGGTCCACACGCTCCTAAAACACCTCGTTTTAAACACGCCCCCACATGTCTACGTCACTGTGTTGGAAGATTTGCATAACACCGCCCAAATATTTACGCAAAGAAAGAAGGCGTAACTTTGATTCTCGCTGTAGTATTGTTATTGCCTCCGCCGCCATGTCGTGGAGACGCTGTGTGTTTCAGTTGTGAAAGCGAAACTACTTTGTTTGGCCTTCCACAAGAGGACACGACTAGAAATCAGTGGTTAAGTTGTATTTAAACACTGTTCCAGAACACTTCAACCCAAAAATACAGATGTGTGCATTGCAGGTCTTCGGCGGCGAGGAATGTTCCATGGGAGCGTAGCCTAAAATGCTGGACTGTTGACGACAATGTTCTGACTCACAGACTGTAAGTACTTTTTTTATATTAAAGGATTTGCCACTGATGATTAAAACGCGAGTTTTGAGCAGTGTAGAGTAGCGCTTGTTGGTCGTTTCTCCGATCACAAATGCAGACGAATGGTTTTATGTTTACGCGGCGCGATAACGCAACGCAACGTGTAAAAAGACAGTACAGGTCATTATAATCAGTAATTATGTCCCCATTGGATGCAACAAATGCCTCGCTTATAATGGGTTTGGGTTTTAATGTTTTTGTCTCGTCGCATCGTGCCGGGACACGGCATCACAGTAGGTTAAGGGGCGTAAATTCCGTCACACGCGTGAGGTATTCAGCCAATCACAATGCACTGGAGAGCTGGCCAATCAGAGCACACCTCGCTTTTAAGAACGATGAGCTTTGTAAAAATTGACACGCTTCAGAAAGGCGGGGCATAGAGGAGAAAACACTAATGTTTTTTTTTTTTTTTTTTTTTTTTTTTTTTTTTTTTTTTTTTTTTTTTTTTTTTTACAGGTGGACAATGGTCTTTGGAACCTTAATCACATAAGACCACATTCATTATTCATATGACACCATCGCAAAGTAATGACCCCCTTTACAGTTCCAGTTGAAAATATGTTTATTTTTTTTTGAGTATCGATAATGTAAATATTATGGCATTTGATGGCTATGGTTGCAGGGCGCGTCTCATTATATGATATTTGGTCCCTAGAAATGGTTGGAATCCTCCAATGAAATTTGACTGGGTTGAGTTATATGATGAAATTTGTCTCTAATTTTGAGTGATTGTAATAGTGAGGCTTGCCTTATGCACTCGAGGGAACGGGGTGGTTAGATCTGTGAACCTAATTCACTGTAGTAAGAAAGAAGGTGTGCTCAACAGCCTGGCCAACGGTGAAGTGAGGCTGTCTCTGCAGTGCTGAGGCAGTTTATGCCTCTCTTCACAGACCGCAGTGTCAATTGCAGCGGTGTGTGTGCGGGTGGGTAGGGACAGTCCTTGTTGGGCCCCCCCCCCCCCCCCCATTTTTCAAGAAAGCAGATGGCAGCAGTAGTGTCGGTAAGAACCACAGATCTCTCAAAGCATTCATAGCAGGCGAGAGTTAGAAGCTATGCTGTAATTAAGAGCTTCATGCATACTTCAGCAATATATCAGAAACTTCAGAAGTTTCTCAATACAATAGTACAGTACATGCATTTCCTGTTTTATTTCTTTATTTAACAGAAACCTGCCTTGGTTGTCTCTGTTCAAAAGATGGTGTATAAAGAAAACTTTTATTTATTATTTTTTTTTTTTATTTTTTATTTATTTATTATTGTTTCCAGTGGTGAAAACAGTTGTGCAACAGTATTTGAAATAGAAATCTTTTGTAACATTAAAAAAATCTTTACTGTCACTTTTTGATCAAATTAATGTGTTGTTTCTGAATAAAAGTATTAATTTCTTTCAAAAACATTTTTTAATAAATAACCTTGCTAACACCAAAATATTGAACGTTAGTTTATATCCATAAACATTTCTCCCATTGTCCACCTTTGATATTTTTTTATTAATTAATTTATTTTTAACACTTTTGTAATTTGCTTATCCACAAAATATACATGCCTCAACTGGGTGCCTTTTTTCCGGGTTATAGATCTTGATCTTCTTCACAGTAGAGCAGTTTAGCTTGAAAAACAATGTCAGTGTTCCTTATGTGAGATCGTACAGGCTTTGTGTTAAGAATTAGTGGAGGACTGGTTGTAGGGCGGCTTAGAAATATTTCTTTGAGTTCAGAAATCCTAGAAATGTTCTCCCCGCTTTGTCTCCCTCTCGTCAGGTTGCTTTGTGTTTTCGTCATATCCAGTGTCACTGTGTTAAACATTCTTGCACTAGCTCAAGACCCACGTAACTCCTTTAGCCAATTTGTCCAGTTGTATACAGTGAGCGCTCTGTTCTTCAGTCTTGATCTGTACCTGCTCTCCTTTCTCGCTGCCATGTCATATGTTTAGCGTGGCACTCACATTCTCAAAATGGACTTGGACATCATGGTGGATTGTACAATAGATGGTTGCCAGGCAACCTTGATATGTTAGGCTTTGTAGCATCAGTTATTTTCAGTCCCTCACAGTTGCCCCTTCTATCATTGTATTTGTCAGGGTGTAATCACAGTGCCTAATTAAAGAGCGTGTCGGTAGTTTTTAATACAGTAGTTTTTAATTCTTCAGATACACCAGGAGAGATGAAGACATATATTATGAAGACACAAATATTAGCTCGTAAGGTGTCCCGTGCTCTAATTGGGATTTTCGATGGAAAAGAGAAATTCAATAGGAGGAGAATTAATTCTACCCGTGCAGCTCACTACCTTAAGGCTTTGGCCTAATTTCGGTTAATGGATTCTGTATGGCAGCGATCGATGCTCGTGAACTGGCCCTGCCTTTGCATGAATGCGTAGGCAAGCATGCGATTAGTTCACTTTCAAGAGTTTCGTTCTTTGAATAATTTGTTCTCTACCACATTAAATACAAATGTTCCCCAAAAAGCATCCCTTCAAACCCCCAACCTGAAGAAAAATCAATCGTTTAAGCACCAACCCGGAAAGGTTCATTTGTCGCTGGCTTGTGGTTTACTACATTCATTGCGTTATCTGTTGAGTAATTTAGCACTTAAGAACAATTGTGATTTGCTTCATTTGCCCACAGATGTATTTCAGCTTGGAGGAAAAAAAAACCTCTGCAAATCACACTATCCCCCTTTAATTATTGGGCTTGTGGCTTGTTTCATTCAAGATGAATTAGCCCGCTTCCAAACACAACTGTCTGTCTGGATAGTAATTGATTATTTGGAGTGGGAGGGAGTAGAGGAAGGGGGCCCTGTGGAAAAATAATTCGTTGCTAACTGCTTTAGTGCTGCACGGAGTGTAATCTCTGACATTGAGTTACCATGTCATATATTAGCATACAGCTAAAGTGGTTGTTTTTCTCTGGGGGCTGAAAATCAGCCTTTCCCTGTTAGCATATTGTGTATGCCTTGGGATGACTATGAGACAGTGTGTTATCTAAAACATATTGGAATATATATTATATATGTATTTGGTTAAAGAAAATTTATTAAATATATTTCCTTTTTCTGCATAATAATGTCAAATATTTCAATTTGTCCATTGTGGTACAATCAATGTAGCCAGTGCAGAGACTGTAAAATTGGGGTAATATGATCATATTTTCTTGACCTGGTAAGCTAGCAGCTGCATTTTGGACTACCTGTAGCTTGTTTATTAAAGATAAATGTCTCAGAGCATCTGCTGAATGATGTTCGAACATCAGACAGGGAATGCCTTGGCGCTGTATTGCAGATGAGCAAATGTTCTAAAAATTCAATTTTCCAGATAAAATCGACACATCGGTCAGAGATGTGACCTGGCGTGTAACGCATCTGGCTCGGATTGTTTCCCGATCCCATCCACCATATCTGCCATGATTAACTTAAACAGATAAAGTTTGTTCCCACTGTAATAAAACATGACCGAAGTGGTGAGGAGATTGGGAGCTAATGTGCTGGAGGCTGTACCGTGCTCTGTCTGATCTCTTTGTTACAACTCCTGCATTCTGCTGTTGTTTAAAAATAGTGTTTGACACCACTGTCAGTGTTCAAGGGTCAGAAAGAAACTCTAGTATTATCCTTCGTCTTTTTGTGTTTGTGCAAGTCTGTTTTATCCCATAAGTGTCATGTGTAGGAGATAAACAAGTCTATTCTTGTTACTGTATACTGCATCCTTGTGTGAAGGGTACTGTACAAAATTTAGTGTGTGAAGTTACCAGCATTTCATGAGGACTTTATGTTGGGTTTGGGTAACGTTGTGAATTTCCACATGCAAAAAACATGTTTATTTTGTTTCCATGTTAGAAACCATTTGCTTGAAAGCTTATCTACATTTTTGGTTGTTCATTAAACTACCCATGATCTCTCTGGGTTTCAAAGGCAATTATTGATGAGTAAACATCTCGTAATTAATCATCTATTCGCTAAAGGCCTCTGGGAGTGAAGAACCGTGACAAATCAATAGGATTGCCATCCCTGCTGTCCTTCTGTTTGCACTATATGGATTGTAAATAGTTCAATGGAATGATACCCTGGAAACACTTGCGAACAAATCCTGTCTCAACTGTCTGGAAAAAAAAAGTTGAAGATGTGTTTTGATTACCTCAATCAAACCAGATAGAAACCTAGTTACCATCAGAAGTGTCCAATAACATGCCTTCTATGAACATGTGAACCAAAGTTAACTAGCAAGATTCTGTTTCTCCATAACAGTTGTTGACCTAAAGGAGAGAAATGACCATAGAAGATTTATGCTAATGCTGACGAAGCCTGCGGCACTGAGAATACAACATAATTAATGTATTGTGACACGTCTGAACACAGTGTCGCATGAAATCAAATTTGCATCGCTAGAAGCATTCACATACTTGCATTGAAGTATTTTTAAGGCTAGTATATAGTGCATAAAAGCAGTAGGGGATCGCACAGTGTGATTCTGATGGTCTGAATGAAATTGAAGAATGCTGCTTAACTCAATAATGGAACATAAAGTCATGTTTAAGGTCCTCACGTGGATATTAGAAATAATCAAGGTGAATGTTCGGTCAAGGTGAGTGGCACGGGGAGATTACATGTGCTAAGGTTATCGACGGCCCAATTCCAAAAGGTTCTAAAGAGCGAGAGCGTTCCCAATCTGACTGTATTGGTTAAGTGTGAAAATCAATAGTTCTCCCAGCACACTCTTAAGGAAGTTCTGCACCTCACCTTCTCACCGAAGTGTAGTTTACAGGCATTTCAGCCTTTATTTTCCAAATCACCTGCTTATTTACTTAGAGGTTTGGCGTTTGCATGGCCTAGAGCTGGTTAATTTCATGCCTGTTGAACTCCAAGACCGATGCCATTGATTATTGCTTGCAGGAACAATCTCTGACTGGTTTGTCCGTTCCTTTCCTCTCCAGTGTGTGTGTGAGGTCATTATGTTCTTTCTACCTCGGCATTAAATGTCCCTCTCAAATCGCAATCATTGTTTGCCAGGCTGAGAGTGCTGCTCTCTACGGACACAACCTCAAAAACTGCTCCTTTAATAATTCTCTCTGTATTATTTGTTTCCTTTGCTTTTCTTCCCACATTCACTGCACTCACAAGACCTTTCCCCAATTGCCTTTTCTGTTCAAATTCATTTATTCCTTCTAAATGATTGTCCTTATTACTTTGGTCTTTCCATCTCATCCACCTTGTGTCCTACGTCAATCTCACCCACAACTATTGAATAAGATGACTGAATAATTCAATTAAATTGTGGTGAATAATGGCACTAGAGCTGAATTATAACTGAAATTATTTTATTCCTATTTGAAAAATTGTCGCTGATGCTGTTTTTCCTGTTTATTACTATAAGGCTGTTTTTAAGCTGTCTGTATTGTATAAAATGCTCTGTAAATAAACTTGAACTATTGCCATCCATCCATTCATTTTAGTTCTTCTCTTTTGTTGAAAATGAGTCAATATTGTATTCATTCATTAAGGCAATTTTTTATTTTGACTTGACATTAAACACCTTAATGTGCAAAACGTAATTATCTTACTTTAGTTTTTTTTCTTGTCATATTTTGGTAACAGTATATTTTATACAACTACATGTTTTATATATATTTAGTTTAACCATGATGTGTATCACCGTGATGTTTATTTTTCATTTTCATTGTGGTTGATTGAAAATATATTGTTCGTCAATGAACATTTTCCTCAGTAATTTCGTTTGAGACTAACACTGGCTCTGTCTTTCTTTCTCAGCTGGTGGGTGGAGAGTTTGACCTGGAGATGAACTTTATCATCCAGGATGCGGAAAGCATTGCCTGCATGGTGGAGCTGCTGGAGCACTGTGACGTCACCTGCCAGGCGGAGATCTGGAGCATGTTCACAGCTATTCTGCGGAAGAGCGTTCGCAACCTACAGACCAGCACCGAGGTGGGGCTCATCCAGCAGGTGCTGCAAAAGATGAGCTCCGTCGATGACATGATTGCAGGTGAGCTCTAAAGTAAAGTGTAGCGAGATGCACCTCACCGAGTTCAGTCACATTTCCAGACTGGCGTGAAAAGTCAAATAATATAATTGTAAATTCAAACCAACTTTATAAATAAAGAGTTATCAGGCCAGGGCCCTCAACAGGTAGGATACACTGTCCTGGGAACAGTGAAGAGTGGGGGAAAAAAAAAAAAAAATAATAATATTTTTTTTTTCCGTTTATTATTATTAAAATATAATAAATAGTACAATAATAAATAGTGGTCATTTGTTAAATAGATAATAGTATAATAATAATAATAGATAAATAGTTGTCATTTTTCAAATATCGGCATCGGACGATAAGTTTTTCTGTTTGGCCGATGCGTTCGAGGCGGGACTTTTATTTTGACGGCGCTGAGAACGGCAGCGCCTGAGCACACAGTGCTCACATTCTCCCTCTTGTTCACCGTCGTTGTTAACAGTTCTGTCTAATAAGGATAGAAGTCTGTCTAATAATCAGATAGAACTGTTAAACAAAAGAATTAAAATGTATACAAAAAGTATTTTAATGATTGCTTTTATATTATTAGTATTAGAAAGGCAAACATTATAATACTTTCTCGTTTGCCATCAGCATTCAGCAAATACTCATTTACATAATTTAAACAAATCTTTGAATGACTAATGAAAATGTCATTTCACAAACCTTGCAAACTTAGTCGAATCTAGTTGTGAGATCTTGTGAAGTGTGCATGTGACGTGCATGATCGCGTGTTCTCTGCGTGACTTTCGGTCCGTGCAAATTGAATGCTTTAAACATTAAATTTGTGATTTTTAAATTATGCTGCGCTTTATGCATTTTCCCACTTTCATGTTCATGTCATTTTCACTGTGTGCTGTATGTAAAATGAGTGTTACCTTAGCTTTATTTTGAAAAAATATGATTCCCAATGCACACAAACTTCCCAGAATACTGAGTTCCCTGTTGGTTACAGTGTTTACTTCCGTTTTAATTATATTTTTATTAAATATTTATTTATTTGTGAAAAATACTGTGTCTTTTAGAGTATAAGTATGTTTATTTTACAAATACATTTTTTATATATTTTCAAATTATTTCAAATTTCTTACATATTAAGTAAAATAAATAAAATTATATCGGCTTCATATATCGGCCATCGGCCACCCCGCTTTCCAAGATAGCGGCATCGGCTGTCAAAAAACACTAGCTGTCAAGCAACTATAATAATAGTATAAATATACAATAATCTAATGTATTATATAATAAATAACAAACTTCTTTTATTATTATTAGTATTACAAATAATAAATATTATAATACGATGATAACTATTACATAATATAATCAAATTATTTTATTTAAAAATTATTGATTGCCACATTATTTAATTATTTTTTTAAAAATGTAGTATGATTGAATAAATAAAATAATATAATAATTATTATTAGTATTAATAATAATAAATTTTTACAGTATCTTTTTTTTTACAGTATCATCATCTTTTGGTGGTGTGTAAAATAAATGCCTTAAACTCTGCCATTGTCAACCAGTGTGTGGTTTGTTTTCTGAAAGTTTGTGTGTCAGAATGAACAATTATGTGTTAAGTGTGCGGTTATTGCTTTCCACAATTCTGCTCCCTGTCTATATTGGTTTGGGCCAGGGGGGGGGGGGGGGGGGGGGGGGGGGGGGGGGGGGGGGGGGGGGGGGGGGGGGGGGGGGGGGGGGGGGGGGGGGGGGGGGGGGGGGGGGGGGGGGGGGGGGGGGGGGGGGGGGGGGGGGGGGGGGGGGGGGGGGGGGGGGGGGGTTTTCTTTGGGAATAAGCCTTTTTTGTATGTATAACGGTATGCCTATTCTGAGGTACATATTTGTAGTAGTGCGAAGACCCCACATTTTGTCCTTGGCCCCCTGAATTCAAGGCACTTTGGTTCTAAACTGTTTGCACCAGTGCCTCCAATTTAAATAATTCAGTCAAATGAAAATCCAATTCAGAATCAGCCATTTCTGTGGTAATCTTTGTTGTATCACGTTCCCGTCCACATGTTCCAATCCTCTATGATTTGACTCCGTTACATTTCAGAAAAATAGGTCTCACTAAACCCCTCATTGTGCATTCTGTGTCCAATATTTCTGTGTAATTACAATCAGTGGACCATGGCCGTCGTTTATTGCAGGGGTAATGTGTAAAATTGGCTCTGTGAGCACATTTGGGAGAAAGCTTCTCTCTTACCATTCTTTAGACAGATCCGCATGTTAGAAAATGCCGCTGTTAATCAGACTATTAGTTCTCATACGCTTCCAGCTTCTGTCCATTTTTTACCAAATTTGTGGCTTTTGAGTGAATGGCGTATAACTGGGTTATTTTGAAAATCAAATTACAATGATATTATGCCACGACAAACATCACTGCTGAGGGGTTGTTATTTTTCCTCGAAATTATATTATTTCATGTCTCGCACATCGCTTTAAAGAGCTTCTAAATTCATAACGCAAATTACATCAGCAGACGGTTTGACACCAAGCCATTACAGCCAATATGTGAATGAATAGACTTGCGTTTCCATGCGATCTGATGACCAAAGGAGCCTCAGGAGAACATAGTTAGATAATGTTCCAGCAGAAAGATAACGATTGGCTTCTTGCCCCAAGTGACATCATCCTCACGAGTTGGCAATTCTGTGCACCGATAATGCTGAGTCATTTTGTTCTCTTCTTTCTGTCTTCCTCAGATCTCTTAGTAGACATGCTGGGGGTTTTGGCCAGCTATAGTATCACAGTCAAGGAACTGAAGCTGTTGTTCAGCATGCTGAGGGGCGACGGAGGCGTGTGGGTGAGTTTACTTGCACCACAGACTCCTGCCCCATTTCCACTGACTGCATGCTGTTGCCGGGAGGGAAAATTTGGCTTCGGTGGCTGTTAAAATCAAGGAGCTGCTAACGTTAAGTGGATGGGACTACTTTGAATGTTGAATACTTTGAAATATGTTTTTGAAGCTCATATCTGCAGATCATTAGCTAGACCTCCAGCAAGCCCAGCCAATGATCTCCTGTCCCTCAGCCCTCCCCATGGACGCCTCTGTTTGTGGTTTGCAGTGTATCGATTTCAGCTGTGCTGCCGTGGTTAAGGCTGATGGACAGGTTATTGATTGGCTCAAGTAGTGGTTGGTTTGTTAGGTTGTTGATAATGGTTACTATTAATAATAATTCATTTTTGACTCTCATGAAAATATATATCTTTACCTCTGTTCTCAAAGTCTTCTCTCATTATCCTTCATGTGTTCTGTGCCTATAGCCAAGACATGCCATTAAGCTCCTATCAGTGCTGAATCAGATGCCTCAGCGACACGGCCCTGACACGTTCTTCAACTTCCCAGGACGCAGTGCGGCGGTGAGAACCTCCCACACTTTTTACAATAAAGCTTTCGTATAATCATTCCAGACTTTATAGGTGTGAGCATGAGACTAGTGTGTCAGAATTATAAGCAGCACACCTGATTTCAACATTTAAAATGATAATAAATGTTTCTTGAACATCAAATCAACATATTAGAATGATTTCTGAAGGATCAAGGGACACTGAAGGCTGGTGTAATGATGCTGAAAATTCAGCTTTGCTATCACATGGATAAATCAAATTTTTTAAAAATAGAAAACAGTTATTTTAAATTGTCATGATATTTCACAATATTACTGTTTTTACTGTCTTTTTGATAAAAAAAATGCAATCTTGATTTTCAAAAACATTAAAAGATCTTAGCAGCCTTTTAAAAAGTAGTAGTTATTATTAAAGAGTTATTATCTCAAATTATCTGAGCATATTGTCTGTGGAAATCAACGCTATGCCACAAATGCTGTTAATGGAGTGCAAATTGTGGTATTAACCACTGTACCGAGGTCAAATTTGAACAAAATGGTCAGTTGATTATATATGAGCTTGTTCTGCAAATGTTGCTTGTGTGATTCTGCAAATGTGCAACTGCTAATTTCCTTGTGTCCCCCGCCCCCCCCCCCCCCGCAGGCAATTGCTTTGCCGCCCATTGCTAAGTGGCCTTACCAGAACGGATTCACTCTCAACACTTGGTTCCGAATGGACCCACTCAATAATATCAATGTAGACAAGGATAAACCATACTTATACTGGTGAGTATAATGTGTGTGACGCATTAAGGAAGTGCAAGGTAATGCTGTGGCTTAATGCTGACCAGTCGTCAGTCGTTAAAATGTAAATGCCAGGACTGATTTCAGAGCACAAGCTCTGAGCGACCTAGACCAGCACCGGTGAGCCTCAAGCTTCTCAGCGTGGTGGAAACACGGGAGATCTGTGCATATGAAATATTGTATTACCATTTCTGTTTGAAGTGGCAAGTGTCTCTACAGGGCTGGCCCACAAGAAGAGACTGCTAATTTAGGAGTGATGAGCCCTGCCCTATTTTCCAGTTACCAAGAAAAGCCTATACCAGAGGGCAAACTAGATAAATTCACAAAATTCCTAAATGTCATAGGAGATTCTTTATAGAACCTCTGGTTGTTTTTGAAAATAAACCAGTGTTGTAAACAGGAGATGCCTTGCAGAGTAGCCTTGAGGATCCTTGCTAGTATTGACCTTTAATTTAATTTCAGTGCTACACTTTAATGCCGTATTCTACACTTCTGTAGCATTTCATTCTTTAGTCTGGTTTTTATGTTAGTCGGAGTTTCTTGCACAAAAACACTCATAATCCCCTTCAAAAGACCCTGAAGGACCTACAGTACTTGTGGTGTGCAGTTCCTATTATGCTCGCTGTCGAGAGAACAGATAGGATGATTTGTTGATTTACTGTGTTAAAGGTTGCAGACAAGTCCAGTAGAATGAGTTATTAGTATACATAGATGTAATTTAATTTTACACGGCCATTTCCTGTAGCTCAACATGCAGCTAATTGTGCCCAGGAAAGAGACATACTGTAAATGTATGACTTGAATATATTGAATATATTTGCCTTAAGGACACACTGAATGATTACATGTAATAAGTCATATGCTTATAATAAAATTAATAACTGCATGGCTGTAGCAGCAGTTCTTCAAAAGGAATTAATTTGCACACACACATATTTATGTGCGTACATGTGTGTAATTTTTTGTTAATTACCATTTTTGTTCTACATGAATATCACAGAATGGGTGATCTTTAAAGCTTTGATTTTTGTACTTATTATTATTACATTATATATATATATATATATCTATAGATATTATATATAGATAATAATACAGGATGGAAGCATCACTTTCCTACGCACTTCTGCTCATTTCACTCGGTTCCATTTTTCCAGACCTCAGCAGTGCACCTCAAGTGATAACATTGATTTTGAATGGTTCAAAAACATCACCGTGGCAACGGCGTTATCACCAGGAGGTCTTTTTGAATATTTGTAACAGCAAATAATGTATATCCTCCTTATTTGGGTAGCAGCGTTTGCACAGTATTGAGGGAGGAGACACTGAAGGTACAGATTACCGCTTGAGAAGTCTGAGGGCCACTGACCTCGCTTAAATCAGCATGTAATCCTGTTTCCCGTTTCTATGTTACCGTGATGAGCTCAGCATAGCATTATGTAGCCATGTAGGCGCAGAGCGAGAGAAACAGCACTGCTTTGAGGCCAAATGATAGCCAGTCACCTTATCGACAGCAGCCAGCCCTCCCAGCAATCTCTGCTGCCAATGACTCAGTCAGCCATGTTTGTTTTCCCGCCAAGAATAAAGCCTGACATTCTCCCTCCATATTTTCACTGAGTTTTCACATCTGACTTATAAGAGTGCTATGCTTTTTTTATTTATTTTTTTTTGCGAAAAACGTTGAAATCAGATCGTTCTGTAGCATGGCCTGAATAACAAAGTGCTTGAGTTGTTTGAGGCAGGGGAAATGTTGTAAATAGAATTTGAAAAGTCTGTGAAGTTATGATTAAAAATGTTAAAATATTATTTTATGTTGCCTTTTCTTACAATTTATTGTTTTGTAAAGCCATTGTTAACTTTTTTTCCCCATAAAATCAGTGCTTTTTCAAATCAAGTCACCTTTATTTATGTAGCGCTTTATACAATACAGATTGTGTCAAAGCAGCTTTACAGTGTCAAACAGGAAAATAGTTTGTCAATAATGCAAGATGACAATAACAAACAGTAAATTCTTCAGTTAAAGTCAGTTTATTGATGATTCAGTGATGTCCTCATCCAGTTCAGCTCTCTTCCAGTAGTGTCTGTGCAATCAAGCTGTCAATATTGCCAGAAATTAAGTGTCCCCAACTAAGCAAACCAAAGGCGACAGTGGCAAAGAGCCAAAACTCCATCGGTGTCTTTCTCTTTTGTTTGTCCCCTAGTTTTCGAACCAGCAAAGGGATTGGCTACTCAGCGCACTTTGTGGGGAACTGTTTAATTGTGACATCACTGAAGTCGAAGGGGAAAGGCTTTCAACACTGTGTGAAGTATGACTTCCAGCCCAGGAAGGTGAGTTTTGACCTGTCTAAACACACAGATGTAACTAGAGTTCAGTGGAGGGTTCTGTAATGTGAATAAATGGTCTTTTTCTTTATAAGTGACATCAAAATGAAAATTTTTCGAAATTAAGGGGGTTTGATTTTGAACTTCTGATCTAAATTTTGATGAGGCAACCTAGCAGTCACATAGCACATAGCAACTGCATAGCAATCTAGAAATCTATATATCTTTTCTTGGATAATTTTGGGTAATTGTGTAATCTTACTTGTGCATACCCATACATGATATGGAAATCCGCATTATTTAAATGCATGTATTACTAACTATTCATCCTTGCAGAAGTTTCTTCTTTTTTTATTGTAAATGTTTTATTATTTGTTTGTTTATTTTTATCAAAACGTCATAACTCGTTCTTCTAGTGAAATGACAGACTTCTCTCTGATGATATGGTAATATGATCAAATAGATACTAGGGTGAAGAAAAACATGAAATCAAAGTGTAACTGCCTCAGATTGTATATATAAGGCATTACAAGGAAAACAATATAAGGGAGAAGGACTTTTTCTCTTAAAATGGTAATTCAATATGAATCTCTGAGAAGTGAATGAACAGGCTAAGTGCACAGATAAGTGGATGAGCCTCTAGAGGGCAGCAGCTGTATTAAACCACACCTGTCTGTCTCTTTTGGCCTTTATCTTTACACAAATTTGATGTATCCACTGAGTCAGCCTTACTTGAAGCCCTTCTGACTTGATAGCTTGTGCACAAAAGAAACAAAGGGAACTCCAGTGGGATTTATTCCATAACACCTCATTCCTTTTTAGCACTCAGGATCTGTCTATTTAGCGCTCTCTCTTTCTGTGTTTTTTTTTCTCACTCAGAGTGGGCTGATACAACCTGTTTTTTGATAACTTGGCTCCTCTTATTGTCCCGGTGGGATGGATTCGGCTCAGTCGCACGCGTTGTTAAACGACAAATGAAAATAAATTTGGCAAGGGATGTTTAAATATGATACCTCATCCTGTCTGCTCACGGAGAAGGATGACAAGTGCCAATTAGAATGCAAGCTACACCCCTTCGCCCAGACACACACACACACGCTAGTGTGAGAAAATGTGTACTCGGCCTAACAATGAACTTCACAACTCACCTAATTAGTCAGCACTTTACTTTTTATACAGTGTGTGGTGGGACAAAAGGGCTGGGTTTTAATCAACCACTTTGTTAAATTTATATTAAACATCCTTAGATATTAAAGAGGGAAAGAAAAGAGCCAAAACAGGGGATCAGGGAGGATCGGAGATGTGAACAAAAAGAAATTGAATTGAATTGAACTGTGCTAAAAGATCCATCCAGAACTTAAATGGTGTAATTGTAATTGGTCAATGGAGTCCAACAGCTCAGAAGAAAATTTTGGAAGTGGAGGACTACTCTGTGTTTCAAATAGTGTTTTTGGGAAATCCAAAGCACCGTCTAGACGAAGATGAGCCATTCTTGCATTTATGTAAAATCTTAACTGGCATTAAAAGCTATGAAATCTCGGTTGCGGGATGGATTTTCAGTCTAGCAGATTTTGGCTTATCCTGTCACCCCAGCTAATATCGCCTTACGCTTTAATAAGATGCTGCAAAGGTGGAGAGGATATTTGGGAAATTAGGTCTTTTGAGGAAGTTCACACTAAATCTCCCAATTTCTGACGGGCCACACTAATTTCCAGAGCTCATCCATATGGACTCCACCCTGTGAGAGTTCAGTTATTTGCTTGAATTATGGATACATGGTTAACACTTTTACGTGATCTGTGTTGTCGTCACTGGAGCGCTTTCAAACGTCAGGCTCTGATCTTTAATTCATATGCAAAAACAGCTTTTAGCATTGCTGCCATCAAACAGAATGAGTCTGTTTCAGTAAATTTAGCTCTTGGTTTAGAAGCATGTAATGAGATTATGTTTTATGTGCTTGATCTAAAAATTGAACCATTTTAATTTTGGGGCCGGGTCGTTTCCGCCGACTTTTCTTGGTCCAAAGCTTGAAAGATTGGTTCAGTATAATTTAAGCTCTATATGTAGCATGCCATCAGTTACCACAGAAAATAAATTATCTCGTTCCATTGCGTTAACAATAATTAAGTGGACGTCAACAAGACAAGGCATTACTGAGAGTTTGTCTTTTGTTAAAGTGCTTTGTATTTAATTTACTTATTTCTGCAAATAATTTAATTTTGTGGTAATTGATGCTGTCAAGTCAAGACTAGTGGATAATTTATTATCAATTTAATACATTGAATACATTTAGAAAAAAAAAAAAAAAAAAAAAAAAAAAACAAAAAAAAATTGAATTTTTGAAAATCGAATTTAGAAATCACTTGGTTGCTTCAGGCAGGCAATAACATTAATAATAAAAAAAAAAAAATAAGTTGGGCAGAAGGCCAATGAGTTGCTAGTCCAATGGGATTTTCCCCAATACTCCTGATAACCAATCCGAACCTAGTGACCTGCATAATTTTGTGGACGAAATGGTCTGTCTGGATAATGAAATACATGATTTTGTGTATTTATATGCATATAAAATGAAACGTACCAAAACAGGAGTTTTTCATGATGCAGACTGACCCTTTCATCCATGAAATTCTGAGGATAAAATGTCCAAATTACGTGATGTTTATTCAAAATTGTGAAATATAAACTCGTAATTATGAGAAATAATATGAGAATTGTGTGCTATAAATTCACAATTCTGAGAAAAAAAGTCTGAATTGCAAGATGTTAACTTACATTTGCAAGATATAATCTCATAATTACAAGAAATAAATTTAGAATCGTGTGCTATAAATTTGCAATTTTGAGAAACATTTCCAAATTATAAGGTGGTAACTCGAAATTGTGAAATAAACTCATAATTGCAAAAATAAAGTCAGAATTGTGAGATATAGACTCAGAATTGTGAGATTAAAAAGTCACAATTAACTTTATTTTTTTATTTTTTTATTCTGTGGTAGAAATGGGCTTCCATAAAGAACTGTGTGTTTGCTACTGCATCTTTAAGACTTTTACATATGCTTGGCTGAGTGAGCGGTGTGAATATTGAATGCCTATTTCTACTTCCTGTCCTCTTCTACAGTGGTACATGATCAGCATAGTCCACATCTACAACCGTTGGAGGAATAGTGAGATCCGTTGCTATGTCAATGGCCAGCTGGTTTCCTACGGTGACATGGCATGGCACGTCAACACCAATGATGTAAGTGTTTGGGCTTTCCCATCTTTCCAGTGCTTTTACATTCTCATTCTTTTTCACACACAGCCTCAAGAAGCACATGATCATCTGAGCATTGTCAAAATCAACTTTTTTTCTTCAGCTTTGAAAAAACATCGCACCTGTTGGGTCCAAATGATATGCAATTAGATAAGCACTTCTCTCTGTAGATCAAAGGGATATAGATTAGCCTTAGTACACCTTTTTCCCTTAGGCAAACCTTTATAGTACATTGCGTATAAACTAGCTAAAATAATTCGGAACAAGGTGACCAGAAGATAGCAAGTAAACAGCTCCAGAGGGCCTCTTCAGAAAACCCTCAAGCCATTGAACTGATTAAAAAGCCCCACTTTGGGTAGCTTCTTGTTTTTTTTTCTTTTTCTGTCTTTATCTTGATTATCTCCTATTCCTCTCTCCCTTCCTGCAGAGTTATGATAAATGTTTCCTGGGCTCTTCAGAGACTGCGGATGCTAACCGGGTGTTCTGTGGGCAACTCGGCGCCATCTACGTCTTCAGTGAGGCGCTGAACCCCGCACAGATCTTTGCCATTCATCAGCTCGGGCCTGGGTATAAGGTATAAAACCTGAGATCACTGTTGAGAGAGTCTGAATGGTCATTAATTGTACAGGTTGGGTGCTGTGCAGCTGTGGGATACTCCTCCACCTTTGCTGCTCGATTGTTGAAGTACAAAGTTGGCATTTTGTGTTTTGACTGAATAATTACACTCTGTGCTGAGAACATTCAGATGGATTAGTTCTGAAACATAAAAACTCTCTTCCTAAACTCTACCTCACTGTCTGCCGTCTACACAGACACTTACTCTCTACGGTAGTGTGCATATTAAATTTAAACCTCTTAAGTGATTTGAATACACCACTTGAATGTGGCGTCTCAGATGAAGACGGAGGATGATTTAGTGTTGTTATTGTTAACTGCAACTAAAATGATTAAAACTGGTTTTGTTACCTTAAGTAAAGCTGAAATAAAACAAAACATAAATATTAGACGAAAAACTTGCTAGAAATGTTGCCTTGGCAATGAACTGAAATAAAATAAGTTGAAGTTGAAGTACCAAAATGACTAAATTTAAAACTTAAATAAAAATAATTTTAAGCTAAATAGAAATATAAAAAAAATAGTAATAATAAAACTGACAGAAGCACATAACAAAATTACTAAAACTAAAAATATATGTAAAACAATAATGGCTAATTTAAAATTATTAATAAATACTATTATATTAAATGTAATAATACTAAAATAAAACTGGGATGATTCAGTAGAGTTTGGCATTTGCCCATATTGCTAAACTAATGATGCAATATGCTGCAAAAATTAATACAAATGTAAAAAAACAAAAACAAATGATGGAGCTATTATATACTGTGTAAGGGAAACAGGTCAATTTAGCTCAAAGGGAATAATTTAAGATTTTAAAGGGAACACCACCATTAATATGCAAGGGAATTAGGACAGAATCACAGTTTTACGGCTGATCACTGAGACGCCCAGCGATTCAGTGAACGAGCCGTATGACATCAATTATGCATGGATATTAATATCCAAAATATAGTGAAAATACTATTAATTAGTACGGTAACAAGGTTGGCAGTTTAAGACATTAACTTGTGATCACAAAACACGAGATACTTCTCTTTTCAATATAAATAAGGCTTTATTGGATAAATCTAAGACATATAAACTAATCTAACCCACGCATTCACACACAAGTTGCAGAAAAATAGAAAATTAGGAAATAAAGGAGGAAATAATTAGTTTAAGAGAATGAAAAAGTGAAATCCCAAGTTTACAGCAATATTTGCAATTGCATAGATCTGAACAACCAACCATCAATCACTTAATTAACCCTCGCACTGAGTTCCTCAATGAGGTTAAAATTTAGAATAACTGCACCAGTTCAGTTTAGAATCTGGAGTACTTGCGTTTCTGTGATGCGGGGTTCCCTTTCTTGTCTGGTTGCTGAAAGGGGTTTCCCGAGGTTGCTGATTGGCTGGAGGTTCAGTCTTGGGAAGCCAGTGATTGGGCGTTGGCTGGCGACGCGGAGCTGTGGTCTGCAGTTGAAGTTTAGACAGCACTTTTCGGAGATGCGGCGTTAGGCAAAAATTAACTCAAAACACGAAACTCTCAACAGAAAATAAAACAAACTAAAGAAATAGAAATATAAGTAAAGTTTGAAGAGACCAGGTGGCGTTTCTCCTCATGATTTTGGAGGAGCTGGCGTGTAAGCCAGAGCACGCTCAAAACTAAAGAAGCATGATTAAAAGCATAGCTCAAAGCTATCCTTAAAAAGAGGAGAGTAAGAAGGGGGTTAAAGAAGAGAACCAAGAGAACCAAGAGAACCAAAAGCCAAGAGAGAGATTTGATGGTGTTTCTAGTATTTAAACCAGGCTGTTTAACACACCCCAAATGGTGTCTCGACCAATTGTAGCTCGGGGTGTTGCAATGTGTTCCGTCCAATTCATAAATCAACTGTTATTTAATCATTCACATGATCTGTGTTTTTCCGCTCTGGTAAGAGTATCAATTTTGGACCTGGCTTTATCTAATAAGAATATGTACATTTGACCAAGTATGATGGGACGCAACGAAAGAAACGGTTCAAGCGATGAATCTCAAACAAAACATACTAAACATGAATAGCATTATTAACATATCAATAGTATTCAAAATACATTCCACAATAAATGATTAAGACATGAGGGTTAAACATGGGGTTAGTACGATATGGGGTTAGATCTATAGGCAATGGTTAGTTTTTGCGCGAGTCCTTTAGGTGTTAATTTAGGTGCATGGAAAGCAGTGTCCTGTTGCCATTCTGTGAATATATGAAGGGACCACAGATTAAAGTTAGTAAGGAATTTCCGACAGTTTCTGTTCTTTGTCGTGAAGTGGGCGGGAAGTCAATTTACGAGGAGGCTGTGACTGTAGATACTATAGTGTGATTAGTCATCGTCTATCTTTTGACATTATATTGATAACTTGCCCAAAAATTGACAAAAAAAATTCCCGTGGACTGTCAATTGTTCTTTTGTGTGAATGTGAAAACTGTTCGTGACAGGTGGGTTAGGGTTAGGCTGCCTTCCCCCCCCCCCCCGAGGGGCTAGGGTCTGATTTATGACAGCCTGTTGTCTTGGGCCTCTGTGGAATCTGGACTCCTCGTGCCTCAACCATGTTTTGACCAAATCTTAGATTGTCTGATTCGGTCTGATATCCTACAACTGTTACTTGTCAGTATTGAATGCAGTATGAAGGTTAATATAAATATAGTACTTTGACTTTGTTCCCTATCTTGGATGTTTTGTTTGACGCAGTGCATTCTGGGACTGTTTTATCTGCAAAGGATACAAGCAATGCTAATTTCAGGATTTCATAAACTCTAAGAATATGACATTTCAAAAGTGTGATTTCCATGCCTAGAAAGTACTGGAAATTTGTCAAATTTTCAAAGGCCATGGAAACTTTGTGAACGTTTTTCTAGTTATACTCATATTTTTATTTCTTTGAATAGAAATGACTCTTTGAGACTGTTATCTGTTGCCAAACCTTTAGAAAAGCTGTCATGAGTATGAACTAGAGAGCGAATGTGTTTTTAGCTTCCAGGTGGACTGATAAAAAGCTGTACACGCTGACTGTTGTGTTGCTTTCCAGTTCTCTGTGAGTATTTGCATGAACGGACATTGGATGGTCCGTGACTAAGGCTGAGACAACCCTTCCTGAAACATGGGCCATGATAAAGTACTTTCTCATTACACCGGTTCTACATTTCCCTGACAGATCTGTTAGTAATACCTGTTGTTCTTCTCTCTTTCTTGTTCATTAACCGGACTCTCACCTCTCAGACAGGCCTGTCTCTCGGGTCTGTATGCATGTGGAGCTGATTGCTGCTTCATGGGCTAAAGTGTTTATGCCAAAGCAGCACTTGACATAAATGAACCCTTAAAAAAATCCCTTCTCAGTACAAATCTGGTAGAGGATAGGATAGATGGGGGATGTTAATCGCTGTCTTGTCTTTCTGGTTGACCAATTAATAGCTATTTCAGAGAGGAGCATTGAAGGGAAATCCAAGCCGTCAAGTTTGATTTTTCTCCCTTAACTAAAAAAAAATCAGCCTCAGAATTTTTCTCTCCAGCCAAGCGTGAGACTCTCTAATTTAAGCTAAAGCTCTCAGGAAGCATGTGGACAGGGCTTGTTTACCCAGGTCAGATGATCTGATGATTATAAGCAGCTTTTGTGTACTTGAGTCAGATGATGTTGGCGTACATTACAGCTAAATAGACAGATGATTAACCCCAACTCTCAGTGCTGATCTCTGTGTTGTTTTTGCATCAGGCAAAACACAGCTTGTTTAGGCTGCTGCTTTATAAGACTGGACTATATATCTAATATTCATAATGTATTTATCATGATTTTGCTGTTGATTTAAAATTAAGCAACATGATATGGTAGATGTATGATTTGGTAAAGTGTATTAATTTAATGTAAAGTACGTTTTCTAAAGGCTAGTTATTAGACTTATTTCACAATATTTGCTTGACTTGCAGGAATGAGTGTTTTATTTGAGATGTTTTAATAGCCTGATTTAAACGTCAGTAGCAGAAACTATGTTGGTCATTTTGACTCATTTCATGAAACAGTTGAAAAAGTCCATCACAATGAATCGATTCAAAACGTTTAAACTTCATTTAAATCCTCAATCAAAAATGTACACGTCTCTGTGTGACACTTTTTTTATATATCTAAATATTTTAGTAAAAACAACTTAGCAAAAATCATTTTCTTTATTTTTGCTTAGTAATATTTATTTAATTTTCTTTTTAAATGAATGAATAATATTAGGTAAACAGTATTAAAAAAAATAGATAAATATTGTTATTTATGTAAATTAAATGACAGTGATAAAAGTTTGATTAATTTCCATGAATCAGTTCAAACAGTCCGTTTCAGTGAATCAATTCAAAAGTTCATTTAAGCACACAAAAGTCCCTGTGACATATTTCATATATCTAAATGTTTTCAGAGAAATATTTAATTTTGTTTAATAATATTCATTTGATTCATATTTGATTAATCTTATTAAGGTTAATAATAATAGTAATAGTAATAATAACAACAATATTGTTATTTAAGTGAATATAAATAAATATGATCAAATATTATTCTTCCCTGTTCTGGTTTAGTGGAAAATTTAAATAAAATAAAAAAAAGATTTATTTATAAAAAGCTGTATTTTACTTCTTGCATTAAAATATGAAATTGAATTTAAAATGGATTTAATAATTGAGGGATTTTTAATTATTAATCCATGTACCCACGTGACAAAAAGTTCCTCTTGTAAAAGAAAAATCAAGAGAGCAGAGAGTGTGGATTATTCATGGGCTGTGTGTGTTTGTCTGATGAAGAGGTGGACGCTCTGATGCTCTATCATGATGAGACTTGATGTATGCAATGAATGATGTTTACATTAGTGATATTAAAATTTATGTGGATTTTAATGTGATCATCTTTTACAGCCACTGCTTTATTTTTACTAGTCACTAGTACAAGCTAACCTTGTGCAGCATCAGCCGTTCCTCCTGCTGTCACCATATTGAAAACATGCAAATGCACCAAGGCTGCATTTATTGATTAAAAATACAGTAAAAACAATAAAATTGTGAAATATTATTACAACTTAAACTATTTTCTATTTTAATATATTTTAAAATGTCATTTATTGCTGTGATGGCAAAGCTGAATTTTCAGCATAATTACACCAGTTTTCAGTGTCACATGATCCTTCAGAAATCGTTCTAATATGCTGATTTGGAGCTTATAAATGTCTTTACTGTCACTTTTTTTTTATCAATTTAATGCATCCTTGTTGAATAAAATTATTAACATCTTGAAAATAAATTTAAAGTATGCAGCATGTAGCAATAAAGGTTGCCGATACTAGAAGCAATATGCAATATTTCTGTCACATGACCTCATTGCATGTTCATTTCAACCTCTTGTATATGAAACCGTATGTATTATGCAAAGATGAAATTTCAAGCAGTAGTATGCTACACTGTTGTCACATGACCTCAGTCGATTGCATGATGGAACAAACAATCTGGTGAAAGTCTTGCATTGTCTATTTAATTTACGTGAAAATGTCAACTTTTGGACGTCTGATGAAATAATGAGTCAGTGATGGTAGGAATTAATGCTTGGTCACACTTGAAATAAAGGTCAAGTGAAGTGCAGCGCATGCATTCTGGATGTTAGTGTGAGTATTCTCTGTTATGCAGATACAGTGGGAAAAAAAAAGTATTTAGTCAGTCCACCAATTGTGCAAGGTCTCCCACTTAAAAAGATGAGAGAGGCCTGTAATTTCATCATAGGTATACCTCAACCATGAGAGACAAAACGAGAAAAGAAAATCCAGAAAATCACACTGTAGGAATTTTAAAGAATTTATTTGAAAATTATAGTGGAAAATAAGTATTTGCTCAATAACAAAATTTAATCTCAATACATTGTTATATACCCTTTGTTGGCAATGACAGAGGTCAAACATTTTCTGTAAGTCTTCACAAGGTTTTCACACACTGTTGCTGGTATTTTGGCCCATTCCTCCATGCAGATCTCCTCTAGAGCAGTAATGTTTTGGGGCTGTCGCTGGGCAACACACGGATTTTCAACTCCCTCCAAAGAATTTCTATGGGGTTGAGATCTGGAGACTGGATAGGCCACTCCAGGACCTTGAAATGCTTCTTACGAAGCAACTCCTTCGTTGCCCGGGCGGTGTGTTTGGGATCACTGTCATGCTGAAAGACCAGCCACGTTTCATCTTCAATGCCCTTGCTGATGAAGGAGGTTTTCACTCAAAATCTCACGATACATGGCCCCATTCATTCTTTCGTTTACACGGATCAGTCGTCCTGGTCCCTTTGCAGAAAAACAGCCCCAAAGCATGATGTTTCCACCCCCATGCTTCACAGTAGGTATGGTGTTCTTGGATGCAACTCAGCATTCTTTCTCATCCAAACACGACAAGTTGAGAGTTTGTACCAAAAAGCTATATTTTGGTTTATCTGACATATGCAATTCTCCAATCCTCTCTGGATCATCCAAATGCTCTCTAGCAAATTTCAGATGGGCCTGGACATGTACTGGTTTAAGCAGGGGGACACGTCTGGCACTGCCGGATTTGAGTCCCTGGCGGCGCAGTGTGTTACTGATGGTAGCCTTTGTTACTTTGGTCCCAGCTCTCTGCAGGTCATTCACTAGGTCCCCCCGTGTGGTTCTGGGATTTTTGCTCACAGTTCTTGTGATCATTTTGACCCCACGGGGTGAGATCTTGCGTGGAGCCCAAGATCGAGGGAGATTATCAGTGGTCTTGTATGTCTTACATTTTCTAATAATTGCTCCACAGTTGATTTCTTCACACCAAGCTGCTTACCTATTGCAGATTCCCAGCCAGGTGCAGGTCTACAATTTTGTTTCTGATGTCCTTTGACATCTCTTTGGTCTTGGCCATAGTGGAGTTTGAAGTGTGACTGTTTGAGGTTGTGGACAAGTGTCTTTTATACTGATAACAAGTTCAAACAGATGCCATTAATACAGGTAACGAGTGGAGGACAGAGGAGCCTCTTAAAGAAGAAGTTACAGGTCTGGCTGTGAGAGCCAGAAATCTTGCTTGTATGTAGGTGACCAAATACTTATTTTACATAGGAATTTACCAATTAATTCTTTAAAAAAAAAAATTTGATTTTTTTTCTCATTTTGTCTCTCATAGTTGAGGGATACCTATGATGAAAATTTCAGGCCTCTCTCATCTTTTTAAGTGTGATAACTTGCACAATTGGTGGCTGACTAAATACTTTTTTGCCCCACTGTATATATATTGCACATTTCTGCAAATGTAGCAGGGCATTCATGCATACATAAAATGTACAGGTGCAAACATAGTACACATACTGAATGCAGACATATTACACATACTGAATGCAGACATAGTACACATACTTCATAATACAAAACTAGTGATAGAATGCCATCCCGAGTCATATGAAGCCGATTTTTACATGCATGTGTTGCTCATTTGTGTCCTTATCTGTCTGTTTGTCTGTGAAAGTCTGGGTGTGAGTGTGTGTTGCTGCTGCAGCCAGTTGATGTGGTCCCTGTACCAGAGGAAGTCCAGATGTCTGGTCAGCATGTGACAGCCAACAAGCTGCTCTCTGGCTGTGCGTTGCCGTGGTAATTAGCATGTGAGGTATGGGGCACTTTGCATTGTCGAAAAGAGAGCCGTCTGGACTGGCGAAATTGTGTGTGTGTGTGTGTGTGTTTATAAGTTATATAGATCACCAGAGTGTATGAAAGCTCTGCTTAATTTCAGTGCTGTTAGTCTCTGTCACTGGTGCTTGTGCAGCTGTCCTCTCATGGGATTGTGAGGAGCAAAAGAGAGAGAAACCGCAAGGGAAAAAGTGTGCTAGCTTTGCAGCATGGGCTATGAGCCATAGGCTGTGTCGAAGCAGTGACCTGTTTTCCAGACAGCTGGTTGAGTTTGCTGGTGCTCCTGTGCCCTCTGTGATGGAGAAGATGAATGCCACGTGAATATGCTGGAACACTGGCCCTGATTACATATTGTGCTCATGCCCACTGACTGCATGACCATGTTAATGGTCTCTTTCTCTTTTTGCATAGTTTTTGTGATTCTGAACTGCTTTTTTTTTGGGATGTTCTCGGGGAAAAGTGCTCAATAATAGAGATGATTCGTGTTGGTGGATTTGATGGTCATAAAACAACCAGCTAGTCAAATAGTCAGTTGAGTGCTATATATTTTTATACTGTTTGTTTGTTTATTGTGTACATAGTTTTTGTACTTTAGATATATTTATTTTAGAGATGGATCTTTTTTATATTAAAATTGTATTTGTAGTTTTGATGCTTTAATTATCGTGCTAACTGCATGCTGTGCTTTAAATGTTATTTATTGATTATTATTATAGATTAATATTGATTATTGGTTAATATTTTCCCCTCTTACAAGGCCTTGGTTTCAACATCAGCAAATAAAGTTTGTATTTGAGTATTTGAGAAAAATGTTAGTATTTTTTCATGAAACTTTATGAAAACATTTAATTGTTTTTGTTTGTTTGTAGTTTTATTATAGTTTTTTGTATAGTTTATATAGTTGTTATTTATTTATTTATTGTTGTCCTTATCTTTTGCCCTAATCTAGTTATTTTATATTACGAATATTGTTGTGTATTTGACAAAATGCTGCAAAATGCATAAATGTAAATAGTATTATAGTTTTATTATGTGTAAAGTTATTATTATTATTATTTACGTTTTATATTTCATATATTTATTTTAGGTACATTTCAGATATTAAAATTGTTTTTATATTTGTATATATTTTTAGTTTTGATGCTTTAATTAGTGTGCTGATAGCATGCTGTGCTTTACCTTTTAGACTCTGCACAATAAACCCTCTCGTGCTGTTCTTAATAATGTTCATAAATAATAGAAGGCTAGGATATGTTCCTATTTCGAGAGCTAGTTAAACTTAAGCTAATTGTGTGCGTGCATGCGTACTGAATGAGACTATTAACACCATACTGAATGCAGACATAGACACACTTTCATATACAAACTCTGATAGAAATGCCATCCCGAGTCATATAAAGCCGATTTTTCATGCATAGTGTATTGCTCATTTGTTGTCCTTATCTGTCCTGTTTGCTGTGAAGTCTGGGGTAGGTGTGTTGCTGCGGCATGCCAGAAGAAAAAAAAAAGTTGTGTTGGTCCCTGTCCAGAGGAAGTCCATGTTCTGGTCATCATTCAGCCAAAGCTGCTCTCTGGCTGGCGTTGCCGTGGTACTTAGATGTTAGTATGGAGGCACTTTGCATTGTCGACAGATGAGCCGCTGCCTGGCGAATTGTGTGTGTGTGTGTGTGTTTATAAGTTATATAGATCACCAGAGTGTATGAAAGCTCTGCTTAATTTCAGTGCTGTTAGTCTCTGTCACTGGTGCTTGTGCAGCTGTCCTCTCATGGGATTGTGAGGAGCAAAAGAGAGAGAAACCGCAAGGGAAAAAGTGTGCTAGCTTTGCAGCATGGGCTATGAGCCATAGGCTGTGTCGAAGCAGTGACCTGTTTTCCAGACAGCTGGTTGAGTTTGCTGGTGCTCCTGTGCCCTCTGTGATGGAGAAGATGAATGCCACGTGAATATGCTGGAACACTGGCCCTGATTACATATTGTGCTCATGCCCACTGACTGCATGACCATGTTAATGGTCTCTTTCTCTTTTTGCATAGTTTTTGTGATTCTGAACTGCTTTTTTTTTGGGATGTTCTCGGGGAAAAGTGCTCAATAATAGAGATGATTTTCCTTCGTTGTACGTTACTCGGTTTGGACTATGGCATTCTGGAGTTGGTCATAAAACAAACACCGACTAGTTCAAATACTGTCGGTTGTTGCATAGATTATAATTATCTTTTTAACCGGTCGCACTGGTTTGTTGTTTGTTTTACTTTGTTGCTTCACGTCCACTAGTTTTTGTCTTTAGCTATTCTTCATTTTAGAGAGTATCCTTGGTGGCGCTTTTTTAACTACTTAAATTGTATTTTGTGTTTTGATGGCTCCTTAATATCGTTCGGCTAACTGCATGCTGTGGCTTTAAATTGTTATTTTTTGATTATTATTATATAGTAATTGGAGGATTTAATATTCTTCCCCCTCTTTACAAGGCTGGTTTCACCATCAGCAATAACGTTGTTTTGTATTTCTGAGTACTTTTATGAAAATCATCGTTAGATATTTTCGTTTGCCCCGTCGCGCAATTGTCACCTTTCTATTTGGAAAAGCCCTTAATTGTGCTTTGAGTCTTTGTTTGTATTTACTCACTTTACTTATACCACTCACTAGTGTTTTTCGCTGTTCACATACCTTCCTCGTATATAGTTGTTATTTATTTATTTATTGTTGTCCTTATCTTTTGCCCTAATCTAGTTATTTTATATTACGAATATTGTTGTGTATTTGACAAAATGCTGCAAAATGCATAAATGTAAATAGTATTATAGTTTTATTATGTGTAAAGTTATTATTATTATTATTTACGTTTTATATTTCATATATTTATTTTAGGTACATTTCAGATATTAAAATTGTTTTTATATTTGTATATATTTTTAGTTTTGATGCTTTAATTAGTGTGCTGATAGCATGCTGTGCTTTACCTTTTAGACTCTGCACAATAAACCCTCTCGTGCTGTTCTTAATAATGTTCATAAATAATAGAAGGCTAGGATATGTTCCTATTTCGAGAGCTAGTTAAACTTAAGCTAATTGTGTGCGTGCATGCGTGCGTGTGTTTGCGTATTTATTAGTCAATGGAGTTTCGTGGGGGCTCAGCGGCGGTGTCGTGGGAATCAGAGTCGGGTATATCGGTAGCGTTTTTATTTGATGCTGCACCGTTCCAGCTGCCCCCAATCATTTATGCTGGTGAGTGGCGCTAATTGGTCATACAGCAGGACCTGGAGCAAACTTGCCCAGCTTCGAATTCCATTTCATTTGCCCAATTGCAAGGGTTATCCGCTTGCATTCTTACCGTTTAAAAAATTGCTCCGGTGTGACTGTTGTACGTCTTGGCTCCTCAGCTTCGTTCTAATGCGTTCTCTGGCTGCTAGATGGCGTAGATGTGGCGTGATTATGACTACATAGTATATTATATTTATTTTACGGTTTTAGTGTGTAGTCTACCAGTGTTTATCATTTATTTGAATACTGTTGAATAGCACCAAAAGACTGGATGCATCTAGAAGGGGTAAATGGGGGTCCAGTTTCAACTGTTTGTCCTTTAAAATATATTTGGCCATAACCATCCCCGTGACCGCTACATAATTTAAAAATAGATAGGAGGATTCTTTATTAAATCCTATTTTTTTCATCCTAAAAAAAGAATTTGGCACAGTCCTTACGTTTACATTCTAAAGACCCTGTATCTGTCTAAAACCGTTACACAAACGCATTCACGGAGTTAAATTCTTTCTGACATTCATACCTGTATAAAAATGCACGTTCAGGAAATTCTGCATGACTTCGTAAGTCCCTATTCACTCCTCAGTTGATAGTTTACTAGCAGTGTTGGGGTAACACATTACATAACGCCGCAGAGTTATGTAATCAGTATTACTTTTTTCAAGTCCTATACAGTAACGGGCAGTTCTAGAAATGTGAATGTGCATTAATATCCACACGCACAAAAACGTTTTAGTATCATCAAAATGAATTAAAACATTGAATGCAAACTCAGAAGATGATGCAACCTTGCAATAATAAATATGTTATACCAACTGCATCTAATCCCTTTTATTAACTATGTCTTGCTGCTGACGAAGCAAAATACTTTGATAATTAACCATTGTGCTTTCCTTGGTTGATTTTTTTTGCTGAATAGTGTTGCTTCTCCTGCAGCTACGTTACAACGTGATTTACGTTGCCTTCCGCATGATGTTTATTCATCCCTTTTTGGTGTGAAAGGTCTTTTTAGCATTTTGCTATGAAATACAACTGTCTTATACTTAAACAACAATCAAGTCCCTGCTCTATTTAAAAAGTAACAAAAGTAACGCATTACGTTCCATAAAAAGTAACTAGGAACGTAATTAGTTACTTTTAGGGAGTAACGCAATATTGTAATGCATTCCTTTTTAAAGTAACTTCCCCCAACACTGTTCACTAGTGGCACAAAGTGCTTTACATGAGAGAGATTTTGCAGATACATGCACGTTTACACACACACACTCATACCGATACACACTAACGTTTAACACCATTAGGGCATGCCATTTACCTTCTGCAGCCAGAGCTTCATTAAACAGAATGTACGCTTGTTCCTGGCTGCTCTGTGCCTCAGTAATTAAAGCATTATTATTATTATTATTATTATTATTATTATCATCCTCTGGGATGTGGCCCATCACTGGTGCTTTCCACCATCCACTACCAAGAGAGACTGAAAGAGAAGCAAAATGTGAGAGAACTTCATTTGAAGGATGTGTTCACTTCATTTATGTGTTTCTTTGTCTTCACAGAGCACGTTTAAGTTCAAGTCGGAAAGCGACATCCACCTGGCGGAGCACCATAAGCAGGTTCTGTATGATGGGAAATTGGCCAGCAGCATTGCCTTCACCTACAACGCTAAAGCCACTGACGCACAGCTGTGCCTAGAGTCCTCGCCCAGGGAAAACCCCTCCATATTTGTGCACTCGCCACATGCACTGATGCTGCAGGTCAGTTTTTACTCGCACACAGACAACATATCATGTTTATCTCTGCTGTTTGCTGATTACTGGGGGAAAAAACAGGCTAAAAAACTGAAAAAATATTTATGTAGAGAAGAAATGTTTTGGATGAATTAGTTAAACATGTTCATGTAAGTTTTTTTCTTTGTTTTTGTTAAGTGTGAAAAGTGTGTTTTGATATAGAAAGAACCATATTCTATTTAAGTATTAAATGAATTTGCAGTTTTTTTCATTACCTACTTAAAATGAGGCAATTTATCTAAAAATCCCAACTAATATCTTTATAGTAAGGGTGATGACGTTGACGTATCATGGTTGTAACAGAAAATATAAGCACATATTGTGGGGCTGAAGGCACAACATGCAGCTTATTATCATCATACAACTGATTATAATTGTATACTGTATATATGATGCATTATGACCTTCTATGAAAGTTTCCTTAAGCAAGTGTGCATTTTTGCTTGTGTATGCAGGATGTGAAGGCCATCGTCACTCACTCCATCCACAGTGCCATCCACTCTATTGGAGGAATCCAAGTTCTCTTCCCGCTCTTCTCACAGCTGGACTACAGGCAACCCAACGACAGCCCTGTGGAGACGACCGTCTGGTGAGTATTGACCATACAGACTGCAGATCCACTGAACTTAATGTAGGGTTTAGTAGATCTTTAATTTTAACTTATCATATGCCATTTATATCTATTAGAGAATATTCTACCTTTTTTTTTTTTTTTTTTTTTTTACAACTACACATTTTAGCCAGAGGTTAATATACAGAGACTACTACCAATTATTCAGCAATGAATACATTAAATTTGTCAAAAGTAACAGTAAAGCTTTTTAGAATGTTACAAAAGGTTTCAGTTTGAAACACTTTCTATTCATCAAAGAATCCTGAAAAAGAAATACATCACAGTTTCCACAAAAATATTAAGCAGCACAACTGATTTAAACAATGGTACTAATAATAAATGTTTCCTGAGCAGCAAATTATAATTTTTTTCCTGAAGGATTCCTGTGAACAAACTTTGAAGACTGGAGTAATTGCTGCTGAAAATTCAGCTTTAACCCAGTCCAAGAAAAAATTACATTTTGAAATATATAAACTTTTTATTTTAAATGTAAATAATATCCCATATTCTGTATACTGTATTATTTTTAATCCTAATAATGCAACCTTTGGTGGAGCATAAGAATTCATTCTCGAAAAAGAACAAAAAACTTTTGAATACTGTTGTAAATCTATACAAAGTAAGCCTTTTTCACATTTAATAAAAAAAAAATCATACTTTTTTGAGGCCCCTAAACCACAGAAATGGCAACCTTGGCTTCAACCAATTGCGTGAATTTTTGGGCACTACGACCTACTATACCTGTTTGTCCCGAGAACAATGTGAGGACGAACTGGAGGTTTATTTGTATGGGTAGAATTTGGTGAGTTGGGGGTATTTGTTGTATGCGACAGTAAGCCAACTAAAACATGTAGAAAAGAGGCAACCTACTGATCACGGGAGGTGTGCACAAAGTATGTAGGAACTGTGACGTTTAGCTAGACCTGAATGCATATTCCTGGCGCCCTCTCTAGCCCTAGCTCCCACAGCTTCGATAGCTTCATCTGTAAATCGAGTTGACGAAGTAGCACGTGTGAAATATTTTGGAGATTCATACCATTCTGTAGTTCACATAGACGCGCAAGGTCAGAGCTGACCCCTCAAAGTAGTTTGTGCCTTCCCTCTGTCGGTCATTGGGTAGTTCTTTCTGCGCATTGAGTTGGCCAGGCATGGCGAGTAGATTAAGAGATCACATGAGCTGGCAGCATAGTTCAAGCGGAGCAGAAATCGGTGGCGCGTATCAAAAAAAGATAATATGTAATGCGCCCCGCGGCGATTTACACAGTCTGTGGAGGGAGATGGTGCTGTCACCCGGCCCATCCGTCACTTATCATTTTAGAAATTGAAGAGGACTCCTGATGAGTTCATCTGCATCTTACGTCTCCTATGTCATTGTACAAACTCAGAGTACATTCCGTGTCTTTTGCTAGATGAAGACACATTCTTCCTAAAGAAAGGGAACGTCATTGTGTGTGTGTACATTTTCCGGTTTAGAACTGCTCCGGTTGTGATACATTATCCTTGCCCTGGAGTTGGTGCCTTAGACACATTATTGGCTCCCAGACGCAATTGCACTCTTAAAATTAAAATGATATCTTTATTGGCATGGGATGGTTTCCAGAAGAACCTTTAAATCATCCTGAACACTTGCTAAACATATCTTTAGATATTAAATGTTCTTCCCATCAACTCATAAAAATTGTTATTTTTAAGAAATGATTACTGAAAGGTTCAGTGGGGAAGAAAAAATGGTTATTTCATGAAAACCCTCATTTGGAACCTTTATTTTGGTTTATTAAACCCTATCCTGATCCTATTCTCTCACAAATGCTACATATTTGAATGTGTATATATATTTTTGTTTTTGCTTGCAGTGCCACTCTCCTCGCTTTTCTAGTGGAGTTGTTGAAGAGTTCAGTAGCCATGCAAGAGCAGATGTTGGGTGGAAAAGGCTTTCTGGTTATTGGCTATTTACTGGAGAAGGTAAGACAGTCATCCACAATTTTTTTTAATTAATAAAAGTCAGTTAATCATAAATTATAAGTTGTCTTTGGCCAAAATTGTGTCAGATTCACATGAGCAGAGGTTACAGACGATGACTATTTATCATTTTAATTAATAATATCTTAATTGAAATAGTTAAGCTAATCAGAGCCATGGCTTAGTGGGTAACACACATGCTCTAGACACACTGAGCTGCAGCACTTGTTCAGGAGATGTAGGATTGAATCCAGCTCACACTGTGGCCCTATCCCATAACCAAAATTTTCTGTCCCCTATCTAGCGTTTCTGTTAATAAAAAATGTCAAAAGCCTGAAACACACGGTCTGTCTCCCTCTATGCTGTGTCTCTCACTTTCTTTGTCTGACACTTGTCTCTCTCTCTTCATTAGTCTTCTCGGGTGCACATCACCAGGGCAGTTTTGGAGCAGTGGGGTTCTGGTCGGGGGGGGTGGTGCCAAGTATCGGGGGTCGATGGTTTGACTCGGGGGGACGGAGCTCTCGCTTTACTATAAAAAAAAGCAGCTGTGTGATCACGTTTTGTTTAATGCTGCCATCTGGATCCATACACCAGCTAAGGTGAGCTCGTCCCACACATGCTAAAGGTAAAAACTGTCCATTGTTGTTGAATATTTCCTTGTCCATAGCCATTGTCGTTATTTTTACAAACTTGTTTATTTACTAGTATATAATAATATTATTTCAAAGTATAATAATGTTATTTTGGAATAGTATTTTACACTAACTTTCAGAAGTCGGTTTGAAAGAAGTATCTTATGCTCACCAAGGAAACTTACAGGAAATTTTCACACTGTATTGATATTCAGAGGATCAATATTTTAATTACATCTTTCACGTTAATATAATTGGATTTCTTCCATTTGTTTCATTAAGAGGACCTGCAATATATGTAATATATAGTCTTGATACCATCTGTGCCCCATGGAACCACCACCAAAGGACCTTTTATTAGAGTATAAGTGTTAATGATATTCTAACCCAAGCAGTCAGCTTACATTATGCCTGAAGAACTTGTGTACTTGATTGCACAAAGCATATGTTTCTAGATATTTTTATCCGTCGAGTTTATGAGGTGTGAAGTGTGTGCGTAAGCTTTGCATTCAAAGGCACTTGAGCCACAAATTTGGGGGAAAGAGACCGGTAATGTGGGCGGCAAACTGGTCTCCGAAAAGCGGGGGGTGAGGCTCAATTATTGTCAATAAATTACCTAGGAACACGACTGCGGAAGAACGATCGCGCGTTTTGTGTCGCCAAAAATCACCCTATGTCCTTAACCACGCAGAGTAATTAGGGCATATCCTGGCCGACTCCGGGTCGCTGATTATGATGATAAAATGAAAACTCCGAGGGTGGAATGAAACAGGAGATGAAGTGAAGGCTTGAGTGCAGGGGGTGAGCTAGGTTGCGCGTACGTGAAAACACAACAGTACTGCTACGAGAAGAAAAACGTCAAAGCTATATAATCCAAGCTTTTTTCAGTTTGAGGCAGATTCCCCCACTTTTCAGAGTGTTTCAACTACCTGATGTGGAAAAGGAATTGTTAAAAACTAAAACACCTCATACCCGCCTTAGCAGCACATTGAGCGGGGAACTTTGTAAAGGCCCCGCTTACTTTCATTAAACTGTAAACAGCCTAGTGATTCAACTTGTCATTGTTTGAGCGGGAACGCTGTTTTTCTTGCTTTATCTTTTACCTGCTTGCATATACGCTGTATTAAGTTAGGGGGGAAAATGTCCCCATGATAGTGACCTGAGTCGCATGCTGGGGCAACTGAGATTAAACCACTGATAAAATTGATTTTCCACAGAGCCTCATTTAAGCCTAGAAGACCCAATTAGCTGTCCAATGTTTGACGGTGTACGAAATTGGCTTGAGTGTAAATGTGGAACACATGTCTTGTGTTGTATTGTTGAGGTCGCCACGGGGATGGCTTTTCAGGAGGAGGAATGGCTTTTTAACACAGAAACACTGGGACATTTTACTTCACAGGAACAGTTTGTAAAGGGAAAGAATCTAACTCCGATGTGCGTGTTTTTTTCATAGTTTTTTTACTTACTCATGAAAGTAATTGGTCAGTTGCTTCAGCCAAAGGACGCGTAGCGTAAAACAGTAAAAACAAAAAAAGATACCAAAGTTGAAGTTAAGAATTTTTTTCGCTATTATATTTTATTCACCAGATGTGTTTATTTTATCAACGTGACAGTATAAGACATTCTAATGTTACGGTACCTTTCATTTCACTTTTTTAAAAAATGTATTATGGTTTTGAATGGTTGTATGCGATGATTATATTTTGAGGTTGCTTTTACAATTTAGCATTGGGCTTTGTGCCTTATGCTTTACATATATTTTAATATATTAATAGTTTTATTTAAAAATTCATATTAATTATTAAAAAATTATATTGTAATATTACAGACAAGTTAGTCATTAAAATGCTGTTTTATTACACAAATTAGTTTATTAAGCATTTAATTAAAAATCATCCTTCTGCTAGAAAATATATTCCATGACAAGTAAACTAACTGTACTATAGGTGCATGCACGCCATGACGTAATTACCATAATTTCGAGATACCAACTTGTAGAACTCATGATTACAACTTGTAAACTAGGAATTTTCTAAGAGCTATGATGTGCACCATGTGACCACTGTACCACCTGACTGTCTCAGATTCATTTAGCTGCTGTTTAGGTGTTGATAGTGTTGCCATAGAAATGCATATATACGAGTTCAAGGATGTGACCAGCTCCGATTAGAATGTCACATGTTGTCATCTCGAAATGATCGTAATTATGACATGGCGTGAATGCAGCATATGTATTTAAGCATGGCGTTGACTCTGTATTGGCCAATCAGAATTTTGTTACAACCCTTTCAGCCCATTTTAAATAGTGTAATCCACTGTGTGTGTTTTCCATTTCTCAGGTTCAGCTTTCCCTCTACACGTACCTGTCGGCAGAATTCATTGGCACCGCCACCATCTACAGCACCATACGTAGAGTGGGCACCGTCCTGCAGCTCATGCACACCCTCAAGTACTACTACTGGGCCAGCAACCCCCTGGAAAGCAGCGGTATCACCCCTAAAGGCCTGGGTGAGTCCTCAAACATGTCTATTTGTAGAATTTACCACCTCACAGGAATCCTTTACACTTTACGTCATACTGTACAGAATAGTTACACATTGTTGACAGGATCAGGTAGCGAAATTAGCCTAAATGAAATCCCTAGATAGTGAGATCTCATGATCATTTTGTTTTTGAACAAAACAAAATACCACAGAGGAAATAAACATGTTCTGGGAACAGCTGAGCAGTTCAGAAGTCCTCACATACGCTAACCGGTATGTTGTGGCAGGGTGGAGAGTGTGTCTACAAAAAGATAGCCAGCAATATTAAGCATGAATGAAGTTTGAAACACAGCCCACTCCTTTTTCTCCCTCTGTCTCGGTCTATTTTAGTATCCTGGGCAACTTTTGTTCCTCAGACTTTAGATGCTCATCTTCATTCTTAATCCGGTTTGTTTGTTCTCAAGATTTCTTTCTCTCTGTTTCGCTCTTCAGTGTTTTCCACTTTCTGATTTGATCGTTCTCTTACTTCTTTTCTCATTCTCTTACCTGCTGTAGTTCATCTTTCATTTGTTTCTCCTTCCTTGTCACTGTTTTCCCAAATGCCACATGCAAAACCTGTCAGTTCTTCCATCTGTTTGCCATCTCTCTCTTTCTCCATCCTGGCCTGTCATTCCCAGAGGTGAGTCTCTGAGTTAGATAGATGGTATAGTAATGCTTTAAAGTCTGAAGTGAACGATTTGTAGCATCCAACATCTATAACAGCCTCATGATGTGTTTTACTGATCTGACACGCTTATAAATGTTAGCCCTTAAACAGCTGATCACCAAGATCTGCTTGTTCAGCTCAAATGTATTTGTTTAGTTTACATGTGACATTTAAAGTCCCCCTGTAGTCAAAAAAAAGTGTCCCTTAAAACTTGTTTGATCTTCAAAATGACATATTTAAATGTTTTTTCTTGTGAAAATAATTTTCTCATGCCTAATAGCTTGAATGCAACTCTACAAAAACAACACACCCTTGCCGCCTCATTTACTTTACTTACGGATCTATGAATTATTTAAATTAGTCCACAGCCATCCCACTCAGTCACACAGCCAGCGCCTCCTGATCCACTGAACTGTAGTAACTGCAAAACAATGGCATACACGGATACTGAACTGACACTAATGTTTTTACTAGCGGACCACTACATAAATACTATAACATTCGTATAAAGTCGTTACTTACTACTTACTTGAAGATGTTTGTGTCCTAAATGGCCTTGAAGACTCGAATGAGCCTTTTGATTTGTTAATTTCGGCACCCGCGACATACGCGTGTGCAAGTACTCCGGCTACTTTACAAATTAAAAAATTACACTGTTGCCGCGGGTTTATTATTCAAGTTAGTGGTTGAAAATTCACATTAAACCACAGTTTCATGGGTTTTTTGCTCTGATTTATTGTTGGTTTTGTGCTGGTATTGGTATATTTTGCGTGCTAGTGATAGGAATCGATCCCTTGACGTGTTTGGTTATTGGTTTGTGACGTAGCAAAGCAAGGGCTGTTTCAAACCATATTTCTGTGTCAGCCTTTGGGAAACTACAGTTTTGAGGAGAAAATACTCAGCAGTGGTGTTGATTAATAGATTGGCACATGTTTTGTCTAAAAGCATATTAAAAACACCACAAATAAACAACATAAAAAACTTGAATTTCACTACAGGGGTACCTTAGATAAAACAATAACGTAATTTAAAAAGCAACAGATCTGATGAGCAGCCTATGCTGATATGAATATTTTTTTTGGGGATTATGGTAAATAACATATACAATGTTATTGTCTAATAACAGATTTCTAATTTTACAATTCTGGCCACTACCACTAAGCCTGATATTTGCTTAAGGTTCTGGCTGTAGGATAAATGGGGGTTCATATAAAATTCATACTTTTTTTGTATATACAGTATACATGAAAAACAAACCTAAACTAACATCCACTAAATGCTTGCATTTAAATTTAGCCCCCAAGATGACAGCGAATGTACACACTGTTCAAAATGTGGGGTTTGGCAAGATTTTCTTTTTAAATATGTATTTTCACCAAGAGCATTTATGTGATCAGCAATACGTAAAACCAGAAAAATCGTGAGATATTATTACATTTCTATTTCATCATACAATTTTAAAATATAATGTATTCCTGTCATGGCAAAGCTGAATTATTCCAGTCTTCAGTGTCACATAATCCTTGAGAAATCATTCTAGTAAGCTGATTTGGTGCTCAAGAAATATTTCTAATTATTCTAATTATTAACATTGTTGAAATGTATGTGGAAACTGTGATACATTTCTTCAGGATTTTTTCTGAAATAGACATTTGTAACCTTAAAAGTTGCAATTGTAACAATTTGAAAGTCTTTCCTGTCACTTTTGATCAATATTTTCAATTTTAATGAATCTTAAAACAATATACATATATAGATATTCTATATATATATACTATATATAGCGGATTATATATAGGGATGCCTGATATTCGTTCTTGGTCCATGCACTGAGTAATTAAAAAGGAACTTAACAAAAAAAACTTTTTTTTAATGCTAGCTACAATGAAATGATCACATTATAAGTAGAGTATGAGAAATGGATATTCATTTTGAAATTACCAAGGATTACGTTTAGAATGTGTTTAAAGATTAATTTTAAGTGAGCATAAGACGAGAGCAAAAGTCATTTAAAAAGTTTTTTTTTATCTGCTGGCTTGGTAAAAGCGGTGCATGTACTTCAGTTTTTGGATGTTGTCCATTATATTATAATATATAGTGGATGTACTAGCCCGTTTAGACAAGCCTGTAGTTGCATTTGGTTCTTCCCTTCTCTGTGTACTTCAGATAACACTGTGACTTGTGGCTGCTTATCTCTGTTAGATGCAGAGCCCGTCACCATGGCAACCCTGTTGCCCTTCCCATGATGTTGCATGGGTCTGTCACATTGTAGAGTGAGTGTGTTTGTTTCTGTGCAACGTAGTGTTAATTTAGACTTCTTTTAATTTGTTTGGCCTTAATTGGATTTTAAAACTCAAATGATTTAAATATGTAAATGTAAATTAACAAACTTTTGGCCGACAAATACAGTGTTAATCTAATTCTAATTGCATTTCACTAAGCATTCATTTGCATATCTGTAAGCACATTTATCATTTATCACACAGAACAATCATTAACAAAAAAAAATTATATTCTTAAGTATGCAGCAGATCTGTTATGATAACAGGCACTGATTGATCGTCCCAACTGGCCTTGCTTTGACCCTTGGGATGCTGTAAGGTGGTCATCCTGCTTAATACTATGGGACACACATACACTGACCCGAGAAAAATCTCTTCCTCCAAATCTCAAGCAGAGCACAGTCTACACCTGATCATCAATTCTCTCACTGCACCAAATCATTGCAGCTGGGAAAGGTCAAGGGATGTACCAGGCTACAAATAGACCTTGACCACTTTCATAGCGTACAAATGTGTGTAACTACACACAGAGTGCTGAACAACAGTGCAAGGACAACGGCACCACACACCTGATGTAGGGATGATGGCTTGAGATGGGGAGGACGCTGAACTGCTTCATTACATCACACACATGCACTGAGCTTTCTGTTACACTTTGGCTTTCCATACAGAGAGTGATGTCAATTTTTCATGGCAGCTTTGTAACGTCTGGGCGCTGCACGTTCAATAAAAGATGAGGAGTGCTGGTGTGTCTATTTGAGAAAGATAGTGAGGGATTGTAAAAGAGAGAGAGAAATAGCGTGGTTGTGTGGTTTGGAAATGGGGTTGGCGGTTCATTTAGGGGTTTGTATTCCCTAAGCTGCGTCTTAAGTGCTGGTTTTGTTTTTCTTGTGTTTTGTGTGTCGCTGTACTGAATTATGCTTTTCCCTTGTCCCTGAAATTTTTTATAGAAGTTTTAGTTTGTTCATTAATAAATGAGTCACATGATTTTCAGCTGTTAGTTTTGTGAAATATTCAAAGATATTTTATGAAGTCAGCCCCGTAAATATGTTTTTCCAACAAGCTTAAACGGAGAATTAGGAATCAAAATGGCATAATTAAATTGTTAATTTTTCGGTTCATTGATGATGATTAATAGCATGTATTAAGAGTCTCACATATATTAAACACCATTCACAGGTGTTTATTAAGAGTTTAGATGTGTGCAACCGATGTAATCGTTGTAAATCACTGTTTTCTCTTACAGATGGTCCACGGCCCTCTCAGAAGGAGATTATATCCCTGCGGGCGTTTATGCTTCTTTTCCTCAAACAGCTCATTCTCAAGGTGAGACCGTACAAAATCATTATAGATTTTTTAAATAAATATTTTTTATATTTTTCATATATTTACGTGTTCAGTTAATATATACATATATTATATAATATATAATTATATATAATTATTGCTGTCAAAATTAGCGCATCAGCGCAGGCGATAATTTTTTTCAGTTTAACGCGATAAAAATATTTAACGCAATTAATGCAGGGGCGGAGCTAGTATTGGCCACCACTCACAACTGCTGCCGTCTGTCTCTTTTTTGGCACTCAAAATTTTCTTGCTAGTCTCAGAACGTCTTTACGAGCACATCAAACGGGAGACTGTTCAGACGCGCACTCCACTTCACTTTAGCGCCAGGCGCGAGTCAAACGAGCACGGAAACTGTACTGTGCTCGCAGCTCGTGCTCTTCAATTGCACTCACAAAGGCGCCTGTAGCCTTTATCATTTCATATCAAAGCGCGAAAGAAATGACGTGCATGCAGTGTCGTGGTCAGTTAAGTCATGAAGGCAATTAAAGCTGCCTTAAAACTGTACATGCATGTAATATATTTTATGAGTCATATTTAAGAACATGTCTCTGAAATGTTTTTCAAAACTGTCCTGGAGCAGCCCAACACTGTCTCCATCATCTAACACACCCGATTCAACTCGACAGCTCATTAGCAGAGACTTAGAGACCTGAAATGGGTCAGAAAATGTAAAGAGTTGTGAGAAAATATGAAGCGTGTCAGATCCACGTCATGTTCAGCAGCGGCAGCTCTTAAAGAAACAGCACCCAATAACCTGATAACCCAGCTGTTGTGATGTCTGTTCATCAAAGATCAAAAGAAAAAAAGAGGAAATCAATAGCTTTTGTAGCTTTAAGGATTCATATATTTAATTTAGAATTTAGTGTTTAATAACTTTATTATTTTTCTTTATATTTCCTACTTGCCGAAGGGCACAGGTATGACGTTTATTATAATGGGTTTATGTGAATATTGTTTTAATTTCACTTAAATTAGAAGTTATTTTTATTAAAGTCTAATTCATATTAAAATTGATAGCTGTCAATTATTCTGTAATGTTGAATGGCTATGGTCAACGGTTAAATATAGGAAAAAAAATAATTTATAGAGGCATCCGTAGTATGGTGTCAGTGATACTGGCCTCATCATAAAAAAAAGATGCCATTAAAACAAATATGAAAATTACTGATCTTTGTTGTTTCTACAATTCATTTGAAGCTTTAATATACATATTGTGCAATTAAACATATATTTTAAAAAAGTTTAATGTTATGTGGGATAATCGTGTTCAATTCAGAAAAAACTACGATTTAGTTTTTATTTATTTTATCGATTGACGCAAAAAAAACAACATATATGTATAGATAATTATATATATATTACTGTGTGTGTATAAAAAAATTTTTTTTTTTTGGAATATTAATTGGTTATTTTTGTGCCTATTTTTATTTGTATATATATTACTACTTTCTATTCATCAAAGATTGTATCAGAAAGGAAAAAGAAATATCCCTGATGAATATTTTGTAGTTAGACTTTATAATAAAACTTTAAAAAACATATTTGACACATGTGGTAACATATTCCATGTCATTTCTGCTCTGCCTTATGTGCATCAGCATTTTGTTCTTCAAAACAGATTTTATTTGACATGCCAATGATTCAGGCAGCCTGGGTAAAATGCATTAGTTCCCAAGCAGTGACAGCGAAAAGACACGTCTGCTTTGTTAAAATAACACAATTTATCCTAATTTTTCCCTGAAATTTGATCCAGTTTGAAAGGCAGTCGTGCAGAAATTTGTTTATTTGCCTTTGTTTAAAAACAATACAGATGGCTTGATGAGGCCAACACAGAGAGAATTGCATTATGGATCATCACTCGACACAAAGCAACGAGTGTGTTACGTGTACACGCTATCGTCCTGTTTTGAGAAGCATGATGTGGTTGCCAAGCAGAACTTTTTTTTTTTTCTTTTTCATTTAGCCGCTGCCTTTTTGTTTCGTTCCTATTATGTTCTGCCCCCTTCCACATTTTCTCGCTTTTCGTGCAGTTATTAGCATTGCGAGCGGCTTGTAATAATGGTCCCAATCCATCACAAATGCCCTTCGCTTCACCAAACAAAGCACCGAGACTCATGGTAACACAATGTTATGCAGCTACCCGCAACATCAAATGTTTTCCTATTCATTCAGAACCTTGAAAAACCCAACTTATTAAGTATCAATTAAGTGTCAATTATATCAATGTCAAAGTATTTGTTTAAAAGTCAAAACATAGATGATTTTACAGCCGATGTCCATAGCATGTAAGAAATATATTGCAAGACCTTTAATAAGTTGCCTTAAAAACCTTTAACTCAAGCATTAACAAAGCGAATAATTAATATATACTGGAAAATGTTAAAAGGGGAAAAAAGTGGATTTTATTTTTTTATTTTATATATCAATAATTATAATACATTTAATTTTTATTAATAGAAGTCTTCTCTTTAAGTATTACTAATTCACAATTATAGTAACTGTGTGTATTTTGGATGGTTTGGAATTTTTTTACTGTTTTTGATACGCATTTCCATTACTTTTAACATTTTAAAATTTCAGTTAAAATTTGTTCTGTTGCATTTTGACATTTTTATTTTTGTCTGCTAATGTTTTATGCCATTTTAGTCTTGAGTTAAATGGACTAAAAAAATAAATAAAATGACATATTGACCACATTTATAAGACAGGTTTATTTTTACTTTTGATAAAAAAAAAATGTGTAAAAATTAGATCTAGAAAACTTTGACAAATTATAATGTGGGCCTGCATATATCTAATTTTTGTGTGCTTTCCTTTTTCTTTTAGGACCGAGGAGTAAAGGAAGATGAGTTGCAGAGCATATTAAACTACCTGCTAACCATGCATGAGGTAAAACTGATCAATAAATGGAGCAAAGGTCTTGTGGTCTAATATTATTTAGCCTTTATTAAACAAACCTTGTTCCATGTTCTTTAATCAGAATCAGAATGAGCTTTATTGCCAGGTATGTTTACACATACAAGGAATTTGTTCTTTCGGACAGAGCTTCACAGTGTAAACAGAATTGTAAACCCAGAATGACAGTGACCCAAACAAAAAAACAATGATAATAAAAATAACAATAGTAAAAACGCTAAATAAGGGTTATAAAAATAATAAAATTGACAAATTGTGTGTTGGCAGGGAGATACATCGGGGGGGGGGGGGGGGGAACAGTTTTGTTTTTTTTTTTGTTGTTACAGAGGGACTGTATCTATGTGCAAAATGTGAGGGTGTAGGCTCTGAGGTATGAGTGTGAGATAAAGAAGGGTATGAGTGAAATAAATAAAAGAGTGTGTGTCCATGGTGATGGTCAAGGTTCGGGAGATGGTGGCCTGAGGGAAGAACAAGAATGTAAAACTTGAGAAGAAACTGTTCCTGTGTCTGGCCGTTCTGGTGTTCAGAGCTCTGTAGCGTCGACCAGATTGCAACAGTTCAAAGAGGGAGTGTGCTGGATGTGAGGGATCCAGAGTGATTCTGCAAGCCCTTTTGCTCACTCTGGATAAGTACAGTTCTTGGAGAGAAGGAAGGGTTGTACCAATGATTCGCTCAGCAGTCCGGACTTAAGAAAAACAAAGCTGCTTTAATCTGTCTGAAAGGCTGAAATGTTCACCTTAGGAGTCAGAAGTATAGAAGTATTTAAGTCCATCAGGAAGGTGCTAATATTATCCTGAAAGCTGCATTAATGCTTTGAGTCCCATGAAATTGCAGTAATGCACCATCTCTGCAGCCATTTGATTGAAAGCACCAAATGAATCCTATCCTGAAAACGGCTAGTTAAGTGCAGCATTATATAACACCCAGACATTTTAAGGGTATCTGGTGGATCGTTACAGTCTACTGTTGTTTGGTTCACTGTCTGTTTGTTAATTTTTCTCTCCGGCAGGATGAAAACATCCATGATGTGCTCCAGCTCTTGGTCGCGCTCATGTCTGAGCACCCTGCCTCCATGATCCCTGCCTTCGACCAGAGGAATGGAATACGGTGAGGCCTCAGGGACAAACAGCTCTTGCATAGTCCGATTACGTAATTGAAATAGATTTGGGCTGTCACAGCTGCATCAATCACATTCCCTCTCGCCTCACAACCCATCGCAAGAGACTTAAGTGCTTGTTTGAACTGCCCTCCCTATGAATTCACACCCTCTGGGTATCTTTATGACATTTTATTACTAAGGCTGTCAATCGATATGTAATCACGATTGTTCTCATAATTTTTCCATAGTTATAGTCCATTCAAAAAGGAAAATTCTGTCATCATTTGCTCAACCTCATGTCATTCCAGATAACTTTCTTTCTTTGGTAGAAGATATTTTGAAGAATGCGGTAACCAACCAATTAACCCATGGTTTACTCCTCTCACTCGCATCTATATTTCTCAAACTGCACAGCAAGTGAAAACACAGGATGCAAATCTGCAGTGATTCAATAATGAAACCACATTTCCCACAATTTATGTATCTCCATTATTTTCTTTTCAGTGTCATCTACAAGCTCCTGGCCTCCAAAAGCGAGAGCATACGAGTCCAAGCTCTCAAAGTTCTCGGCTACTTCCTGAAACATCTGGGACACAAGTGAGTATTAATGATCAAAACATTTGTGTGAAGACCTTGCTTTGTATATGAGCATACAAAGTTGTATTTGGTATGTTAGCACACAAAGAAACCTCAGCTGGGTCATTCCTACTGTGCGGTTAATTGTCATGTTATGTTTCTTCATTTCAAGTTCTTGAGCTTACGCAGTGCATATTTCTGAAAGTCTCATACATTATAACCTCTTTATAGAAATAGTCCCTTCAATTACAACACAGCTGGAGTTTTAGGAGTTCAAAAGGTTCCGCATGGACAGAAATGACCTTACCCTTTCAGGAGGGGAAATTTAGAGAATGAGTGTTCTGTAGCTGACAGGAAGTGTTAAACGCATGAGCAACTGCTGGAATATTTGTCCTGACAGTTCGTGTGTCCGGCAAGGCAGAGCTTTAGACAATATGCTACAAAGAAAGAAGAAAAACATTTGGTATATTATATAATGATATTAATAAAACTATTTTCACACAGAAATTGCTAGTAAATATCACAATTAATTACTAGAAATGCCAAGAAACAAATCAAATTAAATGTGAAATCTTGAAGGAGAAAGACATTAAATATAAATATATAAGATGAAATAATCTATGTTTTATTTAAAATTTTAAAGGGGTCATATGATGCGATTTCTATTTTTCCTTTTCTTTAATGTGTTATGTAGCTGTTTGTGCATGTATATGATCTGCAGAGTTACAAAGCTCAAAGTCTCCCATCAAAGGATTTATTCTATCTAAAAGAGAAGGCTGATCCAGACCGAGCTAAACTGCCTCATTCAAAAACGCCCCCACATGTCTACGTCACGATGTGGAAGGATTTGCATAACACCGCCTAAATGTTCATGCAAAGAAAGAAGGCGTTGTTTCAGGAACAGCAGTAGTGTTGATTCAGCCATGTCAGGGAGACGCTGTGTGTTTCTGTGGGAAAGCAAAAGCAAAAAAGCACTTGATTTGGCCCTTCCGGAAGTGATTGCGATTAGGAATCATTGTTTACAACAGAACAGCACAACCCAAATGTTCGAATTTGTGCAACGCATTTTATGGACGACAGTTTTGTTGAAAACATAGCGAGAGTACAGGCTTGGCTGTGCAAAAAGGCTATTTTAAAAAAAAAAAAAAAGGGTCAATTCCAACTTTGATATGACAATCTGGTGCTTCTGAATCAGAGACTGTAAGTATGTTTTGTTATTATTTAAAGTATTTGCTATTGACTGTTCAAATGAGTAGTTTGCACAGTGTGTTAGAGTAACGCGTGCGTGTGTGTGTTGGTGTGTGTGTGTGTTGTGGTGTGTGTGTGTGGGTTGTGTGTGGTGGGTGTGTGTGGGTTGTGTGTGGTGTGTGGGTGTGTGTGGTGTAGTGGTGTGTTGTGTGTTGAGGGGGAGGGAACAGGGGTCACCTCACAGTGGATCAGGTTGCAAAAGCACTGTCAAGGAAAATCATAGCAGGTCATCTGTCTAACGCGGCTTGTGTACGCTAATCAGTCGTGTCGTGGTCACGCGACTCTGTCTGTGGCCCTTTAGGGGCAGTTTTTAACAGTTTTACATACGTTCAAAGCAAAAATTAAAATTAGTGTCGAAAAAATATGCAATAGGAAACTAATGAAGAAAAATGTGTTTTTTTATGAGAGAAAAAAAAACAAACAAAAGATGTGGCTTTTAAAAAGCCTTTTTCCAAACGGCATCTGGACAAAAAAACAAAAAAAAAAAAGGGGGGTTCGTCTTATATTCGGGCCAATACGGTATTAACTGTCTTGATATTTACTTTGAAAGCTGAAGCTCGCGATTATGGTAAGGGGCGTTACATTCCGATGCGTGGCTTTGTGTTGTGAGTGTCTCGGCCATCACAATGCACTGGGTCAGATGACCAATCAGAAGCCAGATGGCTTGTCGGAGAAGGAGGGGGGGGGCTTTGTAGGAAACGCCGGTTGAGGAGGCAGGGGCATTTAGAGGACCGACAATAATGACAGTATCTTGAACATATAAAATAATGTGTTGTTTGAACATTAAAGCATGTCAACATATTCTGTTAAACCAAATAATGATCTTTAAAAAAGCATCATATGACCCCTTTAAGGGGGTCATATGATCCATCACACTTTCCTGCTTAAATATAAAATCTGATTATTAAAAAAAAAGAAAACACTTGTTGATCCTTCAAATAGAATATATAATAAAATCTGGTTAGTGTCATTTCCCAAACTTGTTTTTACCCCATTTTTTTATTTATTACTAATATTTAGGAAATGTTGCTTTATGTTAGACACGCCCACGAGCAGAACAGTGTGTGTCATTCATTTGCATATTGATTTGTTCATATTGGATCCTTCAGCTGGTCTGGAGTGAGTGAGTTAAGATTTGTCCGGTGGTCTTTGTGCTGTCATGTTCCCTCCCCTTGACTGACGTGCTCGGGAACACTCTGGCAAAAGGCTCCTGTAAAGAGGGGCCACGACAGCTGGTGTTGTGTGGGCTTGTGTGTGTGTGTGTGCCCTTGAGGAGTGCGATGTCACTTCTAATCGCATCAGTGTGCCAGTTGCATGCGTCTCCTCATTGATCTTAATGGTGTGGAAGGCTGTGGGGTAAAATTGAACCAGTGAGTGAGTTTATACCTGCCTTTGCATTGTCAATGTCACTGCAAACAACATGTCACATGCGCCTCTTATCTCATCTCCCCCTGTGTTCTGTGTTTGTTTGTTTGTTTGTTTGTGTTTGTGTTTGTGTTTGTGGGTGTGTGTGTGTGTTTGTGTTGTGTGGGTGTGTGTGTGTGTGTGTGGTGTGGTGTTTGTGTGTGTGTGTGTGTGTCTGTGTCACCAGGAGGGACAGGTGGAGTGGGAGATAAGGCAAACCACAGCTCTTCACGTGCTTGAGGGAACGCGACTAATGGGTCACACCAGCACTGTGACATCCCACCTACAACACGCTCTATGAGGTATCCACTTGTCTGCACGAAACGGTTCTAGGTTAAACACTTTCTGTATACAATGCATTATAAAGGTATTTCTAAAGGTCCTCTCAGTATGTTTTGCTCTCTGTGATATGGCAGCTGTCACAAATGGCGAATCCATTGTAGAAATTCTATATATGGTTATATGATTATAACAACCATGATTAATTTTTACTGGAAGCAGAAGTGTCCAATAACAAGAAATATTAATGTATGTGTAAAACGAGGGGAAAATACACTTCAATGCATTTTAATAAATTTATGGTGCCATTGTAATCATTTATATCTATTAATAAATATTTATTGCCACAGTTATTAAAACAATGAGCCACGAGGCCATGCATGCAGTGATTTTACCAAGAGTAAAAGGTTTTTTTAGGCATGAAAAGTGTCTGAAGCAGCTTTATGATAAACAGCATTGTTTATTAAAATGATAATATTCAAGTGCCGGGAAATTTAGGAATATGGTGTATTAAAATAGAATATATTAATTAATGGGTTAGCAAAAATATATTCATATTTTATTTATATTCATATATATTTTTATTACAAATTAAGGCTTCCTTGAAAGCGTTCTCTCTGAAACCTTATCTTTAATATATTTATAAGAATGATGATAATGTGTATTTGAATAACTGATTTCTGGTCTAATCAAACTGAATTTTGTCTAATGTAGATCTTAACAGAACAGGTTTGCACTCAGGTGGTGCATAAGCCTCACCCAGAACCCGATTCTACAGTCAAGATCCAAAAAACTACCAGTTGTAGGAAGGTCTCTGTTCTTCATTTTATTTTAGTTATTTTTTATCACGATCAATTTCAATTTCAACACACATCAGATCAATCTCTCTCTCAATTCTCTCTTTCCTTCTTTTTGATTTTCTCAGTGATTCTGAAGGTTGTGGCTACGCTGCTTAAAAGTTCCTCCCCCAGCGCTGAGCTGATGGAAGTACGACGCCTCTTCCTGTCCGACATGATCAAACTCTTCAGTAACAGCAGAGTGAGGGAGAGGAGAGGGGAGGAACAGACGGTTAAGCTCAAGTTATAACACACGTAGTGGTGAATACTCTAATCTTGTTTAGGTTTTTGTCTAAGTAAAAGTTAATGTTTGGAATGCTACGGGGTTTTTTTCATTAGGTTAAGGCCAAATTTAGAAATAGAAGAAGGCAACCAATTCATAACCTTTTTGCTTTTGTTGAGTTGTTATATGAGTTTAAAAAAAAAGGCACTGCCTCCCCTTAGATCAATATGAGGAAAAAAACCGAGAAAACACCCCCTACACACATACAAACAAAACCTAATATTTATAGATAAACATACAAAATAATTTCACAAGATGAATCACACATCATACAATTCCCCTCTTACGTACAAACATGCCCACAGAAACCCAGACATATGCAGACACTACAATATTTTTACACAAGCAAGCTGTATGCAAACATCAGAAGCATTTAGCCTCTCCCTCTCAGTGGGATAGGAAAAGAAAGGAAAAAAAAAAAAGGAAAAAGGGAGGAAAAAAGACGCTCCCTCCTATTAAATCAATTAGTGTCATAATTAATGCATTGAGGAATGAAGATTTGTAGTGGCATTCTCTCTGCATTGTTCCGTTTCATGGGCTCCTGTGGAGGCTAAGCCTGACTGTCACCTGTTGGACTCAGGTTAGGCTTATTTGCTCATTAATAAGATTTAGGTACATTGAGAGAGAGAGAGTGTGTATGTGTGTGTCTGCACACTTCTATCCTAAATAAGCCCACGGCACACCATGCATCCAGGCCCACTCAGTCAGCTGCTGCCATGGTTACAACTGCATACCAAAATCACAATGCATATTTTAGCAGTGAAGTGGGACTGCTTGTTTCTGTATTCCATAACAAGCCCGGCATTCTGAAGTGAGCAGACGTGTCTGGAATCTGAAATGACAAGAGTGAAGGAGTATTTCCAGCAATCATAAACCACTCCCTCCTTAGTTCTTTGCGTAGGCTGTTTGTCTTTATGTGGTTCTGATGCATTCAGCTTTTGTTTACAGAGTGATTCTCTTAAGTTTAGATTTGATTTAGTTCTGATTACATGGAGTGAAGGTTTCCAGGTTTCCATTACTGGAACGAATTCAACATGGGGTAATAATTAGGTCATGGGACTATAATATAGCTTGGGACTGTTTGAAATATTTATCAGAGCATAATTTGCAATATGTCACACACTATTAAAAAAAGGAATACAAAATAAAATCACAACATTAATGTTGAGTATGAAAAATGGATATGGATATTGATTTTTAAATGTTTAAAAAATTACATTTAACAGTGTTATTAAAGTAATAGTGTTTTGGAAGATTAACTTCAATTGAGCATTAAATGACTCAAAGGTAATTTAAATGTAAAAATAGAGGAAATGAGCATGCATAAATTTAGTATCTTTCGAAAACCATGTTTTCCATTAGTGTATAGCCACTGTTAAAAACAGGTGTTGTAAAAATTTAGCGCTAGAGCTTTTACATCAGTTAACATTCTGCATGAGTGAAGAATTGGTCCATTCTATCTAAATTGGCATCATGGTGTCATTGTAATGTGTGTAGGTGTCTGCTGCAGTGTTCAGTGTGGCAGGACTGGATGTTCTCTCTGGGCTACATTAACCCAAAGAACCCAGAGGAGCAGAAGATCACCGAAATGGTCTACAACATATTCCGTATCCTGCTTTACCATGCCATCAAGTATGAGTGGGGAGGCTGGCGCGTGTGGGTGGACACACTCTCCATTGCCCACTCCAAGGTTAGAGCAAGCCAATCTGCAGCTCTTAGCTCTTTTCTTGATATATTTAGTTTCGTAAAATCATATTTGATGGTTTTAATGCATTTCTTATGTCAGTGAAGGATGAAACGGTTGTTATTTTCACCGTCTCCACTCTATGGCCTTGTCTTTTGGTCATACTACTAACAGTAATTGTATTTGATTTTAGTTAAATGGATAAATCTTTTTTTTTTTCTAATTGGATAAAGTGATCCAGTTGAATCCATCTAATGGTGGAGATGATAAGATAAAAATCTGCTCGGAAAGTAGACTAGCACAAAGGTAGACTTACAACCACTACTACCCACCTCTTTAGGTGACCTATGAGGCGCACAAAGAGTACCTGGCAAAGATGTACGAGGAGTACCAACGACAAGAGGAAGAGAACATCAAGAAAGGAAAGAAAGGTTCCGTCAGCACAATTTCCGGCCTTTCCGCCCAACCCACCACTGTCAACGGAAACCTGGAGATCCGCGAGATTGATGACACATCTCAGACGCAAACACCAGAGAGCGAGGCAGACTATGGAGAAAACGCAGACTCTCGGAACCTGCTGGCCGAGACCAAAGGTCCGGAGGGCGAAGCTGAAAGGTCGGCCACAGGGGTACGTGTGGAAGTCCATGACTTGCTGGTGGACATCAAAGCCGAGAAGGTGGAGGCTACAGAGGTTAAATTAGACGATCTGGATCTGTCCCCGGAGGTTCTTGGAGGAGGAGGTGGCATGGAGAATGGTCCCTTGGTGGAAGTAGACTCGCTGTTGGACAGCGCCTACTGTGCAGCAGTTCACAAGCTCAATGGGAGTCTTGTCCCCAAAGAGGAGGAAAGCGTTGTGGTGGGATTGACTGAAGATGATGGGAACCTGGGTCCTCTAATCACACTGGCAGATGAAAAGGACAGCGTTCCCAGCAACAATGGCTTCCTGTTCCCCAAGGTGGATGAGAAGCTGCTTCCCTCATTGGCGTTGACGGAGCCCCTGGTGCTGCCCAGCCCTGAACAGCCCCATTGTCCAACAACTCCACACACTTCAAGCGCCAGTGACGACCTCAGCCTGCTGGCCCACATGACTTCTTGTGGTTCAGATCTGGTTCAAACCCCAAGTGGCCTAACAGAAGATGATGGGTTTAAGTTGCACAGCTCCTTGGCGGACATCAGCACACTGGCAGAAGCCGAAGCCCAGGCTGCAGCCAGGACAGCAGAGTGTTTGGAGCAAGAGGTTGGGGAGGCCAGGGCAGGAAAGAGCGGAGGGGACACAGCCAGCACCACTTCAGACACGGAGAGATCCGACGATGGAAAGGACAAAGAAATGAAGAAGATTCAGACTACAGCCACCACACAGGTGCGAATCACTCATTATATCTTTGATTTGATTTTTTATTTGTTGTTTTTACCCACCGATGGTAACTCTTGGAAAGGTTTACTCACCCACTCATGTTGTACCAAACCTGTATGGCTTTCTTTCTTTTGTGGAATACAAGAAGACATGTTAGGAAGAATGTTCATGATGCTCTTTTCCAGTGAGTTTCTAGTGAGTCTGGACACGCTGGATCAGGTGTGTTTAATTTGGGCTGGAGCTAAACTCTGCAGGACAACGGCCATCCAGGACCGAGTTTGGAGACCCCTGATCTACATATGATCATGGTATTTGGAATTTTGTGGCGAATGAAATAATTAGAGGATTAAAAATAAAAATTATACGAAAGGGTTGATGTTGCTAAAAAGAACATTATTTTGTGTATTTGGTGTAATGCAATGTGTTTGTGGTTTAAGGTTCAAAAACACATTATTTTCCACATACTGTACATTATTGTTGCTCCCCTATGCACCGCCTTTCTGAAACGCATCGATTTTTACAAAGCTCATCGTTCTAAAAAAGCGAGTTGCTCTTATTGGCCACTCATCCCATGCGGTGTGAAGACCTCAAGCGGGTGACGAATGTTACGCACTCCTACCATACTGTGAGTCGTTTCCTGACCCACTAACAAAACAATAAACCCTTACCACGATGCATTTGTTGCATCCAGTGGGACAAATTACGGATTATAATGACTTATTTGCTTTTTTTTAAACGCTTTTCGGTGGCATTGCGTATCGCGCCGCATAACATAAAACCATTTGTCTGCATTTGTGATTGGAGAAACGACAAACAACAAGCGCTACTCTACACTGCTCAAAACTCGCGTTTGAATCATCAGTGGCAAATTCTTTAAATATGAAAACATACTTGCAGTTTGTGAGTCATAACAGCCGGCATTGTAGGTTCAGGAAACAGTCCTCCATAAAAATGCATTGCACATATCTGAATATTTGGTTTGAAATGTTCAGGAACAGTGATGTAAATACAACTTAACCACTGATTTGTAGTTGTGTCCTCTTTTGGAAGGCCAAACAAAGTATTTTCGCTTTCACAACGAAACGCACAGCCTCTCCCCACGACATGGCGCGGCAGCAACCATAATACGCGAGATCCAAGTAGTTCCCCTTTCTTTGCATGAACATTTGGGCGGCGTTATGCAAATCTTCCCACACAGTGACGTAGACATGTACGGGCGTGTTTTCTAACGAGGCGTTTAGGAGGCGGACGTTCTTAACTTTTATAAAGAATATCTCTTTGGGTTTGAGACTTTAGTCTTGGCAACTTTAGGAATCTTATCTATTCACGAACAGCTTGTAACACTCCATAGAGAAAGGAAAACTTGAAATCACATCATTTGACATCCTTTAACTCATCTCCTTTTGTATTCCACCAAGGATAGACTGTTATATGGGTAAACTAACCCTTTAAATAAATTGCGTCTCAATCTGGTTTAGAACCAGAAAAATGAAGTAGACAAATGAATGCCGTAATGAACTAACAAGCAAACAAAGCCAATGGCTTGGATGAATGATTGAATTGCTGCTTTCCTGTAGGCTCTTCATGGTCGTATGTCGGGTCAGATGGAGAGGGACCTCCGTGTGGATCTGGGCTTCAGGGGCATGCCGATGACAGAGGAACAGCGCCGGCAGTTCAGCCCTGGCCCTCGAACTACCATGTTCCGTATCCCAGAATTCAAATGGTCACCCATGCATCAACGCCTTCTCACTGACCTGTTGTTTGCCCTGGAAAGTGACGTACACATGTGGAGGAGGTATGAGAGTTTTTGGCCTTCAGAAATTGCCAGTTAAGACAGCTTGTGTTGTTTTGGAACAACTTTTCTGAAAACCCTAACCCTACTCCTTGCCCTGTCTGTAAAATCTGATTGGTTGTTCCAAGACTAACAGCAACGATGTTATTTATAATCTAGTTCTCTGTAACCTCTTTTGTGTCATTTGACAATAAAACTCTGAAAATATTAACATGTTATATGCTTTTACATGGTCTTGCTTCACTACTGTCTTCTTTTGTTCTCTTTTTTTCTCTCAGTCACTCTACGAAATCGGTCATGGACTTCGTAAACAGTAACGAGAACATTATATTTGTCCACAACACCATCCACCTCATTTCTCAGATGGTTGATAACATCATTATAGCGTGTGGCGGGATCCTTCCCCTGCTCTCTGCTGCCACCTCCCCATCTGTAAGTGGCACTTGAGCGGCCCCTAATGGATATTCACATCAGTACAACATCCTTGAATTATAAAACCACTTTTTTAGTGACTGATTTTTCGTTTTTGTTTGGAAGGGCTGTAATTGGATCATTTAGAATCTTCTAGAAGAAAAAAAGTTGCTCCTGTTTCTATTCCCTGAATGGTTGCTGAAACAATACATGTCTCATCTTATACTGAGTTCAAGAGAAAGAGTGCTAACTCCAGATCAGTATTTTTGCCTACACATAGAAACATTGAGTGCAGCTGATGTCAAATTTCATCCTCTTTTGGATCTTTTACCCTGAGTTCTTAAATATGAACACAATTCCTAATTTTGCCGCTTTCTTGTCCTGCGTTCTTTGACATTTTTCCTGCAATCTAACCTTTTTTATTTTATTTTATTTATAACTTTATTTCGGGCAAAAATTCTTGCAGCTTGTTTCTGAATGTTCTCTGCGACTCTCGTTGTTATTAAGCATTTATTTTGTGCTTTTGTATCCTTTTGTTGTCTGTATTGCCTCTAATTACTTTTCCCCCTTTCCTCTAATTCTCTCTCTCTCTCTCTCTCTCTCTTTTTGTCTTTTTTGTTTCTTTTGCATGTACAGAGTTCTAAGGTTAGTGCAAACCCTGTAAGTTCCAATTGATTTATTCTTCTCTAACATTCACAGTCTTGTTTATTTTTTAATGTTACATTTTAATATCACTAATGCCACAGTTCAGAATGTATGATCCATTTCAGATCATTTCCATCTTTTCTGTCTTTTTCAGCCTCAGACTATGTCTGCATTTATTCGATTTAATCAAAACATTTATGAAATATGTATCGCACTCAAAGTTGCACTCAGTAATTCGTGTTTATGTTAAGCTGACCAATATTCCAGTCGTCTTGGGCTGGGTATAGAGGTATGATAATTGCAGCATCATGCATAAGTTTTCAGGTTTATAAAAAAAAATTGATTTGCGGTCAGCCACAATTAATTTATTATCTATGTAAAAGTGTCCAGTAAGTAGAATCTGGCTGATCCTATGATTTCATAAAGGTGGCCCCTTCTCCATGTAAATAGTGAGTGATAATGATTTTAAATATATTTTCAGAAGTACTATTTTTTTTCTTCATGTTTAGAACTCTTTTAATTAGTAAAACAAACTGAGTGCACCTTTAAATTTGAGATTATGGTTGTATTAAAATGCAAACTTATTAGCATTATTCTTTTATACGAAGTGGTCATATCTGATAAAGTATCTTATCAGACCTTCTTCATCATAATCGTCTGTTATTCACTGAAAACCTTCAAGCAGATACTGATATTAAATTGCATTAAATGAATTAGCACGCACCATGGTGCTGTGATGAGCCCCCTGGCTCTATTTGTCCATTTATAAGGGTCTTTATTAAATGTCAGCTTCATTTGTTCCCCTCTGTGTTGGTCATAAAGACACAAGGAGGTTCTTGCTTACAGAAAGGGACAAAAAGCAATGAAGTTAATAGCCTGCCAGGAAGCTCTGGCACAGGGGCAGAGGTGGGTCCGAGCTATCGCCCCTATACATACCCACAATGCACCAATGCGTGACCTCTTATCCGCCACTATTATGTCTCCTAGCAACAAGCATGTTCCCAGTTTTCAACATCAATTTTTTTATTTTCAGTACTCAGCTGTGGGTTTTAAGATGGCAGTTCATATCTCCATCACCCCGTATTTTTCACAAGAGGCTTTTTGTAGAATATAAAAGCATATTTGCCTCTGCTTGAAAGGCTCCACGACTTTTTAAAATCACAGCTTTACAAAAACTTTTGTCCTTTGTAATACACCATGTAATTATGTTGAACTTTTGATATTGATGTTGCAAAATGGTGATGTGTTCCCTGACAACTGCAAAGATTTAAGTACACACGGCACTGCTGCACTACCTGTTCACACTCAAATGGGTGTCACACTGGTTTGAAATTCCTTCTAGTGGTGTGAGGTTTTCCAAGCACCTTCCTCCCCAACTAAATGTCTTCGAGAGGCATGTTTCATGTGAAGTTGGTCTGGCATTATTGATTTGCTGCTATCACACATTAGTTTGTTTGGTCAGCAGCCTTGGGCAGCAGTTATACTGTTGTGTGAGTCATTACTCCGTTTTTAGTTTGTGGTAGTGTGGTTTTTTTTTTTGCTTTGGAAATGTATATTATATATTTCTAAAAATCACACTTTTGTTCTGGACTTTGGTTATGTGTATGTGTGTGTGTCCCAACGGAGACTGAGAGGTGGGAGGGACCCAGGGCATGTCGTCAGAAACTGCAGTCACATTTCTGAGCCGGCTGATGGCCATGGTGGATGTGCTCGTGTTTGCCAGTTCTCTCAATTTCAGCGAGATTGAGGCTGAAAAAGAATTCTTCTGGGGGACAAGGCCCATTGTCCACGATGTAGGTAGTGTGATGAAGGTTTCCCATGTCCACCTAGTTCAAGATTAAATTTTTTATATACTGTATGCCTTGACTGTATAAAGTAGGTTCAGTGTAAGGTTTTTGACTTAAGTATTAGTATTTTAAAAGAAGTTGATATATGGGCCATCAAAACCAACACCCTGCCGTTGTTTAACAATAGGAATGGTTCCCTTATTTTTTCTCGCCTGTAAATTAGATAGGATAAAGTTATTTAAGGCATTACGTAAAGACAGCACTTCACCTTTAAAGGGTTTCAAACCTAGGCAAGCCATGATGTGCAGCTCAGTCATGTCCATTACCGTCAAAAGTTTTTTTTTCATTAATATTTTATGCCAGCAAATGCGCATTAAATGTATCAAAAGCGACAGGAAAGACCTTTGCATTGTTACAAAAAAATTCAAATAATTGTTGTTCTTTTGATTCTTTCTATTCATAAAAGAATACTGAAAAAATCTATCATGGTTTCCAGAAACATTTTTAGTACAACCGTTTCACCAAATCAGCATATTAATGGTTTCTGAAGGATCATGTGACTAGACTGGAGTAATGATGCTGAAATTCCAGCTTTGCCATCACAGGAATACATTTTTAAAAATAAACATTTTAAAATATATTAAAAAATCTAATAATTTTCCACAGTATTGCTGTTTTTACTGTATTTTCAATCAAATAAATGCAGCTTCTGTGAGCAGAAGAGATGTCTTTCAAAAACATTTTTAAAAAACTTATTGGGCCCAAAGCGTTGAACTAAAGTGTATTATATGTCTTTGTGGTGTGCGGAAATCAGGCAGACGCTACATAAAACTGTTTGTCTCCTCTCAGTGTGTTGTGTAGCAGTGAGGAACTGTCTGGAATGCAGGCAGAGGCAGAGAGACAGAGGCAGCAAAACCTCACTGCCAATCAGCAAGACCCAGGAGAACCTACAGACTGCAGCGTCCGCCAGCAAGGTTATACACTCACACACCTGCACAAATACAAGAGAACAAACACATTTGCGCATGCAAAATGCATCTATCCACAAAATTCAGAAAACACATCAAATACAACATCAGAAAACAAACAAAAAGCAATGCATTTTTGCTATAAAAACTTCTAGTATGCAATTATGTACATAATAAAACCTATGTGTGTGTGTGTGTGTGCTGTGTATGATTCTCTCATCCTCTCTGCCACAGAATGTCCCACGTAACCTTTCTCCCATCAAAGACCCAGACAGACTGCTGCAGGACGTGGACATCAATCGTCTCCGAGCTGTCGTTTTCAGAGACGTGGTGAGACACTCACTTATCTGAGCTGAAACAAAACTTGTATGTTAACATGAACAGTATGATTGTTAACCATACTGCATGTTCAATAGGATGACAGTAAACAGGCTCAGTTCCTGGCTCTGGCTGTGGTCTACTTTATCTCTGTACTTATGGTGTCTAAATACCGGGACATCCTGGAGCCACAACGGGAGATTGGCAGGTCCAGCAGCCTATCGGGGAGAAGCATCCGACAAGAGATTAATTCACCCACCAGCACAGGTGAACATAGCATCTGCAGTGTCATTATCTTGTGAGACTTTGATTGCACTCAATAGACTTTTAATCTTTAGTCGATTACCACTTAAACACCCAACAAATGCTAATAAGTGTTTAAATACATTCAGACATCTTCCACTCAGACATTTCTTAACTGTCTCTGATTATCTCTGCTATATAGTCATCCAGTTACTCCCCAGAGGGAGGATTCCATCAACTTAAGTGTGCAAGGCATTATTGCAAAGCTTTATCTGAGTGCAATATTGAATTAATACTCAGGTGGAAAAAAACTGCTTGGCATAGGCTGCAGTGAGCTGCACATACTGTATGTTACGGAAGCAGCTCTGAAATGCTTCTGTAATGACTGAATCTCTGCTCTTATCTCTGACTCTTATTCTCACTAAGGTTGCGTCTATTTGTTAATTAAAGTTAAAATAGTAATATCGTGGAAAATTATTATAATTTAAAATAACTGTTTTCTATTTTAATATATTTTAAAGTGAAATTTGTTCCTGTGATGACAAAGCTGAATTTTCAGCAGCCATTACTCCAGTCTTCAGTGTCACATGATCTTTCAGAAATCATTCTAATATGTGACCCTGGACCACAAAACCAGTCTTAAGTCACTGGGGTATATTTGTAGCAATAGCCAAAAGTACATTGTATGGGTCAAAATATTGATTTTTCTTTTATGCCAAAATTATTAGGATATTAAGTAAAGATCATGTTCAGTTAAGATATTTTGTAAATTTCCTACTGTGAATATATTAAAACTTAAAGCGCAATAGGATATCTTGAACATGTCGAACGTGAGCCTGATAGCACTGAAAGCGAACGTCCAACCCTCCTGCAATCGCCGTCCAAAGCCACGCCCCCTGAACGCTTATATGCTCACAGACCAGAATACCAGAAACAACGTTACTGCAATAGGCTACATCAGCGGGTCCCAATTCCAGCCCATGTTCCGAAGAGAAGCAAACTTCAACGGATTTCCCTGCTCAGGGAGTAGGGAGCAATGAACACTGTGTAGGGATCATATCGATCGGAACACAGTTCATGCACGTAGCTCACTTCTAACGAGCTGGTTATCTGAATCAGGTGTTTTAACTAAGCGAGACATGCAAAATACATGCAGAGCGGGGGGCGCTGATACTGGATAAATCCGCTGGGCTACCTCATGCGTCATTCACCGGTGCGAAAACTTAAAATTACGACAATCACAGAAGGAAATCAGGTTTTTTTGTTTGATGTTTGGCCTCCATCCTCGCGCTCTGGCTGCACAGCTGCATGACACGCTGATGACGTATCCGTTCTCGCACCAGGGTGCGCAGAGTAATGCAGATACATAATCTTTTGGATTGTTGGAGCAGGCAGGTAGGAAAGCTTATTAAAACTCTCGGACCGAGCGTTTTGATTGGACAAACATTTCTTGGTCCTACGCCTTCCACAGAATATATAAATACAGATGAATACATTTAGACCACTTAACTTAATGATATTATAATGTTATTGGGACGTGAAGAGACTTTCAAAAAACATAACAAAAAATGTTTCTGAAGACAATCACCTATTACACCTTTAATTTTTGGTTAGTAATATGCATTACTAAGAACTTAATTTGGACAAATTTAAACGTGATTTTCTCAATATTTAGATTTTTTATTTTAACCCTCAGATTCCAGATTTTCAAATAGTTGTATCTCGGCCAAATATTGCCTATCCTAACAAACCAACAGCAATTGAAGCGATTATTCCATCTTTCAATATGTACAAATCTCAATTGCGCAAATGACCCCCTTATACGGTTTTGTGGTCCGGTCACATTTTGCTGATTTGGGGCTTAGAAACATGTAATCATAAATGTGAAAACCTTTAATATTTTTGGAAACCTCAATATATTACCCTTTAGAGATTTAAACGAAAAACTTATACTTTTATTCAGCCAGGACTTTTGGTGTATAAAAAAAGGGTAGAAAAAACACTGTATAATGGTACAAAAATGATATTTCACATACTGGTTCTTTGAACTTTCTTCATCAGAGATCCTGAAAAAATATACGACGTTCCACAAAATATTAAGCCAAAACATTGATATGATATAATAATAATAATAAATAATTGAACACCCACAATAACTGATAAGAACCAATCAGCATTAGAAAGATTTCTGAGGGATCATGTGACAATGCAGATTGGAGTAATGGCTGCTGAAAATTCAACTTTGTCATCACAGGAATAAATTACATTTGAATATACAATGAAGAAAACATTCTTTGAAGGTGTAATAATATTTTGCAATATTACTGGTTTTACTGTATTTTTGGTCAATAAATGTCATCTTGGTGACAACGAGCTTTTTTAATACACATTAAAAAAGTCTTAATTCAAACTTTTGCAAATTGCAGAAAACCCATCCTCCTTCACAGATGGTGTACGGAAGCGGACAGTGCCGCCACCCCTCTGGACGATCTTCCCCTGGAGGGCTCGCTGCCTCACACTGACTCCGGCATCGGGGAGGAGCAAGTCACCAGTGCTCTCAATGGCTCCGAACTGGGCGCAGACTACTGCGGATTGAGTGGGAGCTCTGGAGGCCCGGATGCCATGAGCGAGTTGCTGTGCACACTGTCGTCAGAGGTGAGGAAGTCCCGCGAGTCCCTGCTGGAGTCGCCTCCTGGCATAGAGGTTCTGAAACCGGCCGCGTCGATCTCCAGCATCAGCCAGGCCAACAAGGGAATCAATGTGAAGGAAATCCTGAAGAGTTTAGTGGCAGCACCGATGGAGGGGGGGGAGGCAGGGCCCGAACCCCAGCCGTACCACCCTGACCCTGCCCTGAAGAGGGAAGCTGCTGCTATGCTGCCCATGCAGTTCCACTCGTTTGACAGGTGGGCAGCTCTAGCGTGAAGTGTCTAGCACATCAAAATAAGCCAAGATACATTATGCTTTTCTGTCATGGATATGTATGTGCTGTTATCTTTCAGACCAACCTTATTAACAGACAATATTATTCAAATAATTATTCATATAATTAAAAGCATTAAACCCAAGACCCAGAGAGCTGAACATATCAAGCTTAAATACACGATATAATAATTTAATATTTTATACTTAAAATATAGACTTAATTTCACTTAGGTTAACATTTAATAATATAAACCTTGTAGTACAGACCCACAATGCACTGAGGTTAATAAACAATGATATGCATCTGTAAAAACCAGTCGATGTCAATGTAATTTCAATTTCATTTTAAAAATAAAATAAAAACACAGCGTCATTAATTATACTATAATTTTTTAATTACTATATAGAGTTAAGTTTGAGCAAAATGAAATCTCTATGCTGGCCTGCCGTTGCAATAGCTTTTGCTTCAGTTGTTCTCTTTTTGTTAATTAAAATGCTGCCTACTACATTTTGGAACACTAGGATTGAACCAATAAATCATTCATGAATCAATGTGGTTACACTTACATGTGGTACGTCAAGACTTTTGAGAACAAATGCCAAGTCAAGAACACCTTAATTACGCATACGCAAGCACAAGGCCTTCTCTTTGTTTTTAATGCCGTCTCTGTCTGCTGCGCTCAAAAAAATGCACTATCCTGTGCAAGTGTGGTGCCATGCTCAAGAGACTGACTGCGTAGCGGTGGGATCCACCGATACTACACCATACAACTAAACCCCTCTGAACATCATCCGCCTTTGTTCTTCCCAAGTAAGAAGAACCTGATGATAAGTTATACGATAAGATTTATGCTGTTAAATCATTCACAGGCTTCTTGAAGTTATAAGTCAGTAGGGACAGTTGAATATTTATATCTCAAACATAAACTTGTCTTAAATTGAAATAATATTTCACAATAATTCTTCTTTATTTTTACTGTATTTATTATCAAATAAATGCAACCTTGGTGAGAATAAAACGCTTCTTTCGAAAACATTTAAAATGTTTTAGTGACACCAAACATTTGAACAGTAGTGTATTTCGTTTAATTTATTGTTAATATTAATATTTTTTGTTAATAATAATTGTTTTTTGTTTTTTTATTAAGAGGCTTTGTATAGTTTGAAAATTGTTGGCACTTTGAAGAATTGCTTATGCTTCTCTACTGTAACTCGCTTTGGATAAAAAAAAGTCTTATAAATGCATTGCAGAAGTAAGAGATTCCTTCATAAAAACATTTTTAAAATCTTACCGACCCCAAACTTTTTAATGGTACTGTATATATAAGTGTTTAATTTAGGGTATATAAAGGTATTTTGATGTGAAGAAAAATAAAGAAAAAGTATTTTGTGTGTATAGGGATTAATTATTGAATAACTTCCATATATTTTATATTTGTGTGTTTGTGTGTGTGTGTGTGTGTGTGTGTGTGTGTGTGTGTGTGTACCTTTCCCAGGAGTTTTTTTGTGCCTGTTAAGAAGCCCCCTCCAGGAAGCCTGGCTGTGAACACAGTAGGAACTCCCACCACCAGTGGTGTGCCCTCTTCAGGAAGTACGCCTAATATATTTGCTGCTGCCACGGCAACACCTAAAAGCATGATCAACACAACAGGCAAGTCGTCCTGAATATTTCCATCATCTTACAATCCCATGAGCATATACATTTTGTTGGTCTATATGTGCATTTGATTCCTGCATATCACTTTAATTTGGATGGTTAAGCTGTGATTATTTTTGTGACATCTTGTTTTTTTTCTATTTGGAGTTATCAGGGGCTTTCATAAGTTTAGACTCTTTTCTGGTCGTAGTGACCATTTTAGACATTTAAGCATGCTTTGTAGTACTATAAACAATTCTGAGGATTTTTTTCTTTAGGATAGTCAACATTCCTTGTGCTTAATCTATTCTAATGTGTCTCATCCATTATGTCTCACAGGTGCCACTGACTCTGCCTCTTCCTCATCCTCATCTTCATCAAGTTTTGTGAATGGTGCCACAAGTAAAAACCTCCCAGCGGTGCAGACCGTTGCACCAATGCCTGAAGACACAGTGGAAAGCATGAGGTACACACACACACACTCATGCTCTTCCTCACTTTATCCAGTTATTCACATGCTTAAAAACTTAAATCATGCATTCTCACATCCTGTGCTCATCTTCTTTTTTTGGCAGTCTTCCTATGATTCCCATAATCCATTAGTTTCTTCACTTTACATCTGTCTCCTCTCTACACTTCCCGATCTGTATATCTTTGTAACCACAGCACGCACCACAGCCATAGATTCCCTCAGAGACACATACTGAGGTCTCTGTGCATTTTTAAAGATGCCCGTCTGAGCGCCTTGAGATAGGTCAGGGACAGTGTCTTTTCGCCCTGCCACAACATGGGTACAACACGTCGTTCCTAATTTGCAACTGCACTCACCATCCCCACCAGAATTGAACCCCCGATCCGGGATGCGTAAAACCGCTCGACCAGAGAACCAGACATGCACACTACGAAACACCACAAGACCACAACACGGACTCGCTGGGGGCGCAAAGTCTCCTCTTGATTTGGCACCAGTCACGCATAACGACAAGCCAAAGGGGGGAACAGTAATCGTCAACAGAATCATCGGACACATAAAAGAGCTGCGGGAACGCACTGAAAACAGACAATGGACATGTCCGAGATTGAGGCAAAACGTTGAGAGAAACCATTTGTATTGCAGTGCCTTTTGTGAAGTGGACCAGTGTCCACTGCGAACCAGGCTGACGCCTCCTGAACTCAAATCCTTTAGTTCGCTGACAGGATTCCAAACAGCCCCCAGAGATGCAGGACAGTTTCTTAGGCAAGGAAGCTTGAACTGGCCCCCCTTACCCACTGCTACCAGCTTAACATTGCCTTCCCTTCTTTCTCTCTGTCTTTCTGTTTTCTCTTTTTCTGCCTCTTTTTCCTCTCTTTCCTGGTGGTTGTGAGTTTTCAAGCTGGCCAGCTACACCACCACTGCTGCTTTGATTTGTAACGGTTCTGCTAGATTTGATTCTGTCTCTTTTTCACATATATATACATTGTCCAAACCAGGCATGACACGATAAATGTTCAAGCATAAAAATCATGTCTATTCGATTTTAATTTCTTCAATTACATTTTTTTTAAACAAGGCGTAATGTGCCTGTGCTATTTTAGTATTTTTATATACTATTTTTTAATTAGCTTTTATATAATTTTATTTGCATTTTAATTTACGTTTGTCTTTTTTTTTTTTTTTTAGATATTTTACTTTAGTTACTTTTCGTTTAGGATGAGTAATTTAGTGCTGCACCTTAAAATTAATTCAGTTAGTTGCCAAGGCAATACTTCAATATTTTATTTAAGTTTAAGATTTTAATCTAATATTTACATTTTATTTTATTTCAGATTTATTATAGTTAGCAAAAACATCTTTTTAATAGTTTTAGTCGATGTGTTAAACATTTTGCCGTTCGTTGGTTTCCATTTCCATTGGATTATTCTGGGTAGCCCAGCCCGCTGTGAAATCTCATTGGTCCACTTATTTGTATTTTTATGCTGCCTTCACATCATATTTATTTACTGTAATTACATGACAATAAGAGATTTTACTTTTGAGCCATTCACAGCCACAGACTAAATAAGACAGACACTTAACTTGGTTGACCTATATAAACTGACCTAAGAAAGAGCGCCACAAAACAATGGATGTAATAAAATGGCATATCAAGCAGATTGCTACTTAACTGCCCTTAACTGATGAAGCTGTTGTCTTAGTTTTTACATGACAATTTCAACAAATAAATTAATGATTTTTACTAGCCACCAACTTAATATGCCAACGTGATGTGAATGCAGCATAGACATCAAATATACTCTGATTTGATCATTTCCAGTATTTTTTTGCATCAGACCTGGTTAGGATTTAGTATCAGTGACATGAGCTAGTGTTTTTAATTGAAATGCTGCAAAATGCCTAACAAACACACATAATCCACAAAAAGCATGTACACTCCAAATCAGCAGTTATATTTACCAAGAACTGAACAGAATCAACCCTGCTAGCTTATCGTTTCAGTAGAGACATTGTCATTCTTCAATGTCAAGTCATTCCTTGTTTGCACCACATTGGATGTCCTCAGACTTTTATCACTGATTTCTTTTCCTCATGAAACCTTTCACATTTGCCCTTGTTTGGTGTCATTTGCATCCCTGGCGCTGAAGTTGTAGTCTTAGTACAGGTTAACTCAGATTGTAGCTAAGCGCAGTGGCACTTAAGGGTGATGTGTGCAATATGATAGGGTGATCGTTAAGCATTTGCCTCCCTGTGGTTAAATTCTTGTAGGTTGGTTTTAATCCAGCAGTAATGCCATAGACTTTGTCACATACTAACCAGCTGGAATTGAAAGGAAGTGTGATTTTTGAACTGGTCTCTGTATTTTGGAGCTAACTGGAGTATTTCTCTCTCTCTCTTTCTGTCTTTCATTTCCCCCCCGTAGTATCACAACTAAATTGGAGCGTGCCTTAGAGAAAGTGGCGCCTTTGCTGAGGGAGATCTTTGTGGATTTCGCCCCCTTCCTTTCGCGGACTCTGCTGGGCAGTCATGGGCAGGAGTTGCTCATAGAAGGTACAGGTGCTGTATAGTGCTCCTTTTCCTCTCTACCTGGTGTCTCTATGGAGTCCCTCACTGTCTGCTGTGTGTGTGTCCACTGGCTGCCTCATACACACAATTGTGCTAGTACATGGACCCAGAGCAGGTATGAGAATAACAGAACTGCTTAGGATGAAAGGATGTTTAAATTTTTTTTAGATTTACTGCACCTGAAGGAACTGAAGAAAGAATTGCATGCTAAACATTAAGGAAGTGATTTAAGGTATTCCAATGAATGTCAAAAAAAAAAACCTGCCCAACAATTAGGATTTTTTTCCCTTTTGGCCTAGCCATATATATATGCCTAGCTAATATTTCCATTGGCCTCACAACACAGACAAATTCATTTTTGGATTAAAATATACATAAATAAATTAAATGTAATAGTGCAGTGGTGTGCATTTTCTATTTATTTTTCAGAATTAATATTTTCACTGACCTTTTGTGTTTAAATTTGTGTATCAGACAAAATATATTTTACAAAATGTTTTCTTTACCAGAAAGAAAGAAAAAAAACTGTATAAAACAAATAAACACATTTGTTTTAATTTGCAATAATAGCTGGTATAGCAAGTGACAGTTCCATCAACTGGCCCAAAACCTGCTCACACTGGGCCCGGCCTCTCAGGCCATCTTTATTGTTGAGTCCTGAGAGGACCTCCTCTCTTAATTTTATCTGAAATCAAAGGAAACCTAAATCTGAAGATCCAGATCTAGAGTGAATCACTTTTGCTTCTTGTTCCACCACTGTCTTTTGTCTTCCTCTCTTCTCCACCCTCTTTATTGAATCCTCTCCCTCCCCTCCCTGTTGTCCTGTCAGGCTTTAATGTCTGTGCTCTCACCTTGTCTTGACCTCCGCACAGTTTAATGTTTGTCTGTTTTTGTTGTTTAATTAAAGCAGAACTGTGTGTACATTAGAAAATAGATCAGATTTATCACTTTAAAGTTTTGAGCCAGTTACGTTAGGTAATTTTATGTTACACACATGTACAGTGGGGTCCAAAAGTCTACACTGAATATATGGGATTCCAAATGCAATATAAACTTGGAAATACACTAAACTTAGACAAATTAAAACCAAGGAAAGTTCATGTTTAAGCTTCTGAATCTGAACATTTTCACTTGTGTTGTCAGTCTTTTGGAACCCACTGAGATTTCTTTTCATTTCTTAGACATGCGCATGCTAAAATCTGTTTTCTGTCAATGCACTGCTACAGGCTTAGTTTGTATGAAGTCCAGCACATCGGTTGTGGAGCTTGTGATGCTCTTGTGCTCACAGGTGAGATTTCTCACTTTATTCTCTAATAATTTATTTTGAATAATTCATTTTGACTTCATTTTGTCATTCGCCCAGTTTCAGTATTTTCTATCAGCGCACAACTTACATTTCAGGCTTCATAAACCCCAAATAAACTGCATTGAAACATTTAAACCGCTTAAAATCTTGGAAAAGGTCACAGTGCTGCAATGTGGCAACAATTCATCAATCTTTTGAGCCTCTTTGTGCTTGACCTAAACAGGATCCGATTTCAGACCCACCCTACTTTACGCTAAAGCCAGTGTGGGTATCAAAGTATCACTGCATACTTCTGAACTAGACACTTTAGCTTACATTTATATTCACGCATATGGTGGACACTTTTATCCAAAGCAAAATACATTTACATTTGATCAGTTCATGCATTCCATGGGAATCGAACCCAAGACCTTTGGTAGCACCACGCTCAACTGTTTGAGCTACAGTAATGCTGCTTTAGCTTCCAGTAACGCCTCTAAACATCACATTCAGAAAGTATTCCTGTTGTTTTTCAGTCTTTTTGTAGAATTGATTAATCAACAGTGTCTGAAATCATTTAGTGTTTAAAGGTGAAGAATTCTTGCTTACCTTTAAGACAATCTATCACTGTGCTCCATAATATGCTTTGCCATCAATCCACATAAGGAGAAATGTACTTTTCTCACCACTAATCAAACATTTCAAAGCAGAATTATCATACAGTCACATCTGGGTGTCAGTATCTTATACTAGGAACCCCACTAAACCTCTTTGAATTCTTCTGAATGATCAACATCTCGGCAGGCTTCCTTTGCCTTCAGAGTTGGAGTGAAGATTAGGAGCTTTGGGGTGTAGCAGTGGCCCATCCTGTGTTTGATGCCCTCTCATCCTCCTCTCCCCTCCTTCCTCTATTTCCCGTCATTGCTCCATCAGCACATATAGTATTACTGAAGCTCCAGGCCCTCCATTAGTGGCCCAGGGGACGAAACCATACCCTAAATATTGATTGGCAGGAAGCAGAAGGTAATGGGAGCTGCCTGTGATGTGTCCTTCTAGAAGCATCTGCAGTGGATGCTAAGTGCATTCTGCCTCTCTTTCTCAATAATCACTCTCGCTTATGTGGCAAAGAGCCAATCAGGAAAGATCATCAGTGCGTCTCTTCAGCAACCATATCAGGCGCCTTTATCATCCACACTGAAAATAGACCGAAAATTTTATTTATTATTGGAAAAATATGCATGAAACAAAAACATTTTAGCATTTTTCACGTCACAAATCCATCATTTTATATATGCATTTATCTTCGGCACATTCAAATGTTTAAATTATGGCATTCATTAAGGTCCATAATGGTTGTTTTATGTGGTTTCAGGAGTGGCAGAACTCAATACAAAAGAATGCAGGACTTGCATTCATTGAACTTATTAATGAGGGGCGGTATGTTGCATTCTCATTAAAGTTTCTTCTTGGCTGGCATTACGTTAACATTTTCAAAGTGATATTTCATACCAAAAACAATGTACAATTCCTGTTTTTTGTGAGATCTGGTGTAATATATTGAAAGGAGATGCTCATTATGCAAAATTAAGTCACAATTTCAGGTTTATGCTGCTAGAATGCAGACTGTTTCACTGTGTTTTTGTTTCAGGCTTCTGTGTCACGCCATGAAGGATCACATTGTCCGTGTCGCCAATGAGGCCGAGTTCATCCTCAACAGGCAGAGAGCAGAAGATGTCCACAAACATGCTGAGTTTGAGGTCAGTCAGTCTGTGTGGATCACTGTCATGTGTTCATGGTTTAATTGTTTATCATACATTAGGAATGATGTGAAGATCATGTCCTTTGCTTTCTTTTCAGTCGAACTGTGCCCAGTACGCTGCAGACAGGAGAGAAGAGGAAAAGATGTGTGATCACCTCATCAGTGCCGCCAAACACCGAGATCATGTGACTGCAAACCAGCTGAAACAGAAGATCCTCAACATTTTGACCAATAAGCATGGAGCATGGGGAACCATGTCACAGAGGTTCACAATCTCAGTGTATTGTCAACCTTTGCTACTGGAATTCTGTTTCTAGTTTCCTGGCCATTCATCACCTCTTCATTCTCTCTCTCTTTCCCATCTCAGTCAGCTGCATGATTATTGGCGTTTGGACTACTGGGAGGATGACTTGCGCAGGAGGCGGAGATTCGTACGCAATGCCTTTGGCTCCACCCACTCGGATGTGGCTCTCAAATCTCTAGAAGAATACGGTCAGCCACAACACATCCATACCACCTCAGTCTAATTTACAGTGCCCAAATATGTCTCAGAGACATATTATATTTAAAGTGATGTGTGTCCATACATAATTCATATGCAAATACACAACATTAATTTTATCAGGAATAAATAAAAAATGTGATTATTATTTTTTGCAATTGACGGGTGAGAGTAATTATTGTAATATATAATTACTATATAATTTATTTTTTTTTTGTATGGCCAGACCCTGAGAAGGAAGAAGGCATGAAGTCAAAGAAGTCGTTCCGTAGTCATTCGGTGGTCAATCAGAACCCTGAGACGGAGCTGATGCTGGAAGGAGATGATGATGCCGTCAGTCTGCTGCAGGAGAAAGAGATCGACAACCTTGCAGGTATTCAGAATCTCTGCTGCACTCAGGAGGCTATTATTCATGAGCAGCCTCCTCAGATCCCATTGTAAGACTGCCATGGCACTATTAACCAAATTAGTCTTAAATGCCAGCCTGCACCAAGAGTGCCACTCTAGCTGCTCATGTAGAAATCATTTGTGTGGTGATTCTTTGATTTATTGTTGATGCATGTGCTAATGTATGCAACTGTACTTTGTCCCCAGTGGCTTTTCATCCAAGGGTATTTATCTCAAGAGGCAAGTTTGGTCCTTCAGAAAACGAGTTTGCTAATTAGTGTTTTAGCCAAGAACAAGCTCCATCCCTTTTGATGCAAATCTCAACTGAATCTGCACAAGAGTGTGATTATGAGCTTAAGTGCTACATCGCATTTTGATATTGAACTAATTAACACGTATCAAATTAGCCACTTATTCATTAACTTAATGAGTCGCTGACTGTATTTAACAGATTGTGGCTATTTAATCATTATTTAATTAAACTAATTAGCTTGTTTTTTTTTTTCAAAAATATCAAAGAGGTCTATGTCTGTTCATCTCAATGTGGTTTGAAATCTGATGCCTTTGATCATTTGTTCATGCTTTGTTTTCAAAAACCTGAGCAATAAATGCTATGTGACAAATCACTGAGCCTTGGCAAAGTATCATCCTGATAACAGCAATCAGCTAATGGCACCACTAGAAATGATCATTTTTAAGGATTGGTAATGGTGAAAGATGCTTTTTAGGACCAGACGATGTAGATTTTAGATGTATTAAATGTTACATTTTCAAAAAGATTATTTAATTCTCCAGTACTGGTCTTGAAATCCCAAGTTATTGGAAAATCTAACCACAATCACTTGATTTGTTCACTAATCCAGGACTCAGGACTTTTAAATGTCACGTTTCTCATTCTGTGACATGGTTTCTTTCAGGTCCGGTGGTTTTGAGCACACCGGCCCAGCTCGTTGCTCCTGTGATCGTTGCTAGAGGAACATTGTCAATCACCACAACAGAGATCTATTTCGAGGTGGACGAAGATGATCCAGCTTTCAAAAAGATTGATTCAAAGGTACTGTATGTGCCACTGATAGTGTCACCTTATGAGTTATAGCCTTGTTTTTTTTTTTTTTTTTTACATCTTTTATTTCACACAGAATTACTGAAAATTTCATCAGTAGACGTGAATATCATCCAGTCAGAATTTCAGGATCATGCGTTGGCAATGCTATTGTCCCAGAGTTCAAAATGCTGTCTTCCTTTAGATTGTATTTAAATGCGTTGCTTTTGTGTTTGTCAGGTGTTGGCGTATACTGAGGGTCTGCATGGGAAATGGATGTTCAGTGAGATCAGAGCAGTTTTTTCCAGACGCTACCTGCTCCAAAACTCTGGACTAGAGGTCTTCATGGCCAACAGGAGTAAGATGCCAACACTCCAAACAACAATGTCAAAATGTTGTTTAATTCAAGGTTTTTAATGGCACTATTTTACTATCATCTCCACAGCATCCGTCATGTTCAACTTCCCGGATCAGGCTACAGTAAAGAAGGTAGTGAACAGTTTACCCCGGGTCGGCGTTGGCACCAGCTATGGACTCCCTCAGGCAAGGTAAGGTCTTTGGTGTTGGTTTTCTAATATTGAAACTGGTTCAGTCATATGAGATCAGTTTAGGAGTGGCTGTTATATGACTAAACATTAAACTGTTAATTAATACTAAATGTGTTTTTAGCCAACACTAATTGATTGTCTTGTTATTTTGCTGTTCCTCCCATAGACGGATATCTCTGGCAACACCAAGGCAGCTCTTTAAATCGTCTAATATGACTCAGAGATGGCAGCGGAGGGAGATTTCAAATTTTGAGTACCTCATGTTCCTCAACACAATTGCAGGTAAGATTGTGCACCGTTTTCTTTTCTGCAAAAATAAGTTTCCTACTTTTGCAACTAATAGTTTTATCACTAATCAAATTGTGATATGCGGTATGTAAGTTACATGCTCACACACAACATTGTCTGTTGATATTTGTTTGCAGGGAGGACCTATAATGATCTGAACCAATATCCTGTCTTCCCTTGGGTCCTGACTAACTATGAGTCAGAGGACCTGGATCTTACCTTGCCTGGGAATTTCCGGGATCTTTCAAAGGTATGCCACTCCTGAAAGTCTTTTTCCATAGCCCAGTTAGAGCTATACAAATCATCCGGAATTTAATAGGAATTGTTTCAAAGTTTTTACAAATACCAGTTTTCAAATCTCAAATTTCCAAAGTGGTCTCAGATGTTTTTTTTTTCAAACCCCAGTTTGTTTTGTAATTTAAATGCAAATGTAAGGTAAACATACTGTATGTAATATAAATACATATAGACTACTGTTCAAAAGTTTGGGGTCAGTACGTTTTTTTTTTTTTGTGTTTTTGAAAAGTCTCTTATGCTTACCAAGGCTGCATTTATTTGCATTTAAAAAAAATTTGAAACATTATTACAATTTAAAATAACTGTTTCACTGTTTTCATTCATTCCATTACTCCAGTCTTCAGTGTCACACGATCCTTCAAAAATCATTCTTATATGCTGATTTATTGCTCAAGAAACATTTATCAACAGTTGTGCTGCTTTGTATTTTTGTGGAAACTGTGATACATTTTTTAGAAAAGAAGTTAATTTTGAGGAATTCAAAACAACAGCATTTATTTGAAATAATCTTTTTTTTTTTTTTTTTTTACATATATATGGACTTTACTGATTACTTTTAATTCAAATTAAAGCATACTTTCTGAATATAAGTACTCATTTAAATATAATAATAATACTCAGCTTTCAGAGCTCTGAATCAAAAGTGAGCTATAGTTTAAAAATTTAATTAGTCATTTGGTTAGTATAATAACTAGAATAATTTTTTTCTCCTTCCTGTTTGTAATATAGCCAATCGGAGCCCTGAATCCAAAGCGAGCCGTGTTCTATGCCGAACGCTATGAGACATGGGAGGATGACGGAACTCCACCCCATCATTACGCATCACTGTACTCCACTGCAGCATCCACTCTTTTCTGGCTTGTCAGGATAGTGAGTCTTCACAGTAGTCCATTTATATTCTATTGTCTCTCAGAACCTGAAAATCTTAATTCTCTTTTTAAGAAAAGCTTATGAAAGTTGTTTTAATATGACATTGTGTGCCACTTCCTCAATCCCACAGGAACCCTTCACCACGTTTTTCTTGAATTGTAATAACAACAAGTTTGACCATCCCGACCGGACGTTTTCTGGCATTGCACGCTCTTGGCGAAGTTGCCAGAGGGACACATCTGATGTTAGGGTGAGCAAAATCTTGTGAGATAAAACAATGCTGTGACTGATCTTATTTCTGTGCTGTGACGTCAACATGTTTGTTTGTATGACAGGAGTTGATCCCGGAGTTCTACTACCTCCCTGAGATGTTTATGAACAGCAGTGGATATGACCTGGGGGTGAGAGAGGACAGGACAGCCGTGTGTGACGTGGAACTACCAGTCTGGGCCAAAAAACCAGAGGACTTTGTTCGCATCAACAGGATGGTAAGGGATGGAAAGATTATGTGTGTGTCTAAGTACCTTCATTCGCTCCACATTATTGCAGTTTCAGGTGCCATTAGGATCAATAGTCCAATTCAGCCAGTGTGTCAAGAATCAAAACAACACCAGGCCAGTTCCCTGAATGGAGCAGTTCTAGTTTGTAGAGAAAAGAAATAAACTTTGAAACTCACACAGCCTTTACATGGCTAGTAATTTCTTTTAGAAGCCCCGATTGGCCCTTGTATTAACCCTGTTGTTCTCTTCCTGTCTCAGGCGCTGGAGAGTGAATTTGTGTCCTGTCAGTTGCACCAGTGGATCGATCTCATCTTTGGATACAAGCAGAGAGGACCGGAGGCCATTAGGGCTCTCAATGTTTTCCATTACCTGTCTTATGAGGGATCTGTGAACGCTCAGAGAGGTAAGACCCCTCACCAGAGAGGTCAGTGAGTATTGATTCAACGGAGGATATTGATCTAGGAACTTGTCCTACTTGTGTGAATCACGTTAAGCTGTGTTTTCGATGGGCTTCTATTAGACATTGTCCAATATTGTTTTTTATGATACTGATTTTTTCAATACATATTTATTTTTTTATTGACATCTTTACATATCTTCATCTTTGCATATGAAATATGCAGAATGAAATGCAGAACTGATTTTTTTTATTTTAGCAAAACTAAAACAAAATAATTAAGACAACAAAAAACATATTCAAAGTTAATAACATTGATTATTACATATTCAATACTGTAGTAATAATCTCAAAATGCTTAAAGTGAAGCATTTTATTTAATAATATTAAAATGCTTAATGTCAATAATTAAGATTAAGTATTATTGACAAAATACTTAATGTCTTAAAGGGATAGTTCACCTTCAGTTGCTGGTCCCCATTTACTTCCATAGTATGAAAAAAAACATTATGCAAGTCAATGAGGATCTGCAACTGAAGGTGAACTATCCCTTTAATAGTTAATCTTATTTTTTAACATTTCAAAAGGTCTAATAATTTGTTAAACCATTAAAAACAACTTACACAAATTAAAGTATGATATTATTGTAATAACATTATCATCATTATTAAAATATATACATTTGATATGAATACATTTTTCTGTAAACACTATTGTTTCCTGTTTAACACACAACAGTGCAGTGCTGTTGCTATTTATCAGTAGACTTAATAATAGAACCAATAATATACTGGGGGAAAAAATTATTTGATAGTCTTAATCATTAGTCTTTATTGTCTCCTGTCAATATCTTTCTGTCCTCTGTCCAAAATGAGTGAATTTGTTGACATTTCATTTCTAAGCACAGCATGTTGACAGCAGTGTTCCGCTTGTCTTTCCATGTCTGTAAATGTCTGTCAGATGTGAGGCAGCTCAGGGGTCTGTCAACTAAAGATGTAACAGCTTGTTTTGTCTCTTTAGTCCATGGAGGCTCAGATTCAGTCATTTGGACAGGCTCCATCACAGCTGCTAATAGAGCCTCACCCTCCACGCAGCTCCGCCATGCACCTGGTAAGACTTATTATATCTCTTTTATAGTGACTTTTTTTTTTAAGATGCACCTTTTTATCGTGATCTATATTACTTTTTTTTTTTTTATCAGTTATCTATATTAGATCTCTTTTAAATAGATCAGTATTGTCCTTTGTTATTTGATTTATTACATCTTTTATCACAATTTGTCTTTATTACACTCATTTTATGTAGCTCAGTATTACACTTTGTTCTCACTAGTTGCGATAGACCAAATTTTGTAATTTGTCTGTCCTCATAAATGCAAAATGGTGCCACAAAATGACAGACCGGGTAGTACATACATTTTTGATTTACATGTAATAGATGTGATTTAAGACATCACCTCTGGTTCCGACACTGATTTTCACCTAGCAAGGCTGTCTAGGGTTGGATGTTAAACACATCATCCAACCTCCCCCCTCTCCTGACAGTCCAAACCAACCCAAAACTGCTCCTAAACTATATCCTTACACAGAATCCTGCCCTGTGGTTTTCACCTTGTTTGCTCCATTGTAATTTACCTTTCTAATTCCTTGTCCCTTTCTTTCCTTTTACCTCCCTTTTTTCCTCTTCTTCCTCCTTTCCTCCTCTTTCTCTCTTCTGCTCATTAGTGTTTCCTTCCGCAGAGTCCTCTGATGTTCAAGGACCAGATGCAGCAAGATGTAATCATGGTGCTAAAATTCCCCTCCAACTCTCCGGTCACGCATGTGGCGGCCAACACGCTGCCTCACCTCAGCATTCCTGCTGCAGTCACGGTCACATGCAGCCGACTGTTCGCCGTCAACCGCTGGCACAACACAGTCGGTGAGCACGACCATTTGCAACTTTCTTAGACATAACAGTTGAAGAAATCGGAGGTTTTCAACCCACCTTTTTTAATGTTTGGTGCAAGTTTGTTTACAATATTAGCAATGTTTTGTTTAGGTCTCAGAGGTGCTCCAGGATATTCATTAGAACAGTCTCATCACCTTCCAATTGAGATGGACTCTCTGATTGGTGAGTTCTTCAAATCATGTGACCATGTGTTTAGTCAGTAACAGTTAAAGGGATAGTTCACCCAAAAATTTAAATTTATGTCCAAAGTAAATTATGAGAGAATTGTCATTTTTGTGTGGATTATCCTTTTAAAAGACCGATGAAACTTGTTTGTGTCTTCAGACTCAAAGTGGATATTTTTTTCAATATTCACACCTGGTCTGTTTTCTTTCCCAGCCAATAACTCTGGCATTAGTAAAAGGCAGATCACCGATTTGGTGGATCAAAGCATTCAGATCAACACGCACTGCTTTGTGGTGACAGCTGACAACCGCTACATCCTGGCATGTGGTTTCTGGGACAAGAGTTTCCGTGTTTACTCCACTGAGACAGGTGCTTGTGTCTTTTGTGATTTTATGCCAACTTGAACATATAAATTGTGTACTCTTTACTACAAATAAAATGTGAAGTGTATGTTTCTAAAATGCACGTGCACTCATCTGCTCACTCTTCATTCAGGGAAACTCACTCAGATTGTGTTTGGTCACTGGGATGTGGTGACCTGTCTTGCGCGATCCGAGTCCTACATTGGAGGTGATTGCTACATTGTCTCTGGCTCACGAGATGCAACCCTTCTGTTGTGGTACTGGAGCGGACGACACCACATCATTGGGGACAATCCCAACAACAGTGAGCACATGACCCGGTTCATTTGAGCATTGCTTTCATTTACACAACTCCATGCTCAATATTTAGTTGTACTAAATATTCTTGATATTTTTTTCAAGATTCTTAGTGCAATAGAAACTCAGATCAATTCATTGCATCCTTGCTTAATAGAAGTATTATTTTCTTAAAAAAAAAAAAATCGTACTGACCCCAAACTTTTGAACAGTAGTGTGAAAGATATCACATACGTAAGACATTTCATTTATATTGATATAAGACTGAAAGAAAAATGGTCTCTGAAATTCTTTGTGAATATATTAAATTAATTCCTTTTTTTTATTGCCTGCTTACTTAACTTCATCTCATTCCTAACATTTGTTTTAATGTGTGGTAATGAGTATTAGTTATGTAGCAAAAAAAATGACTGATGAGATTTGTAGGATTGTAGGAAGCTGACCTTCTGTTGTATTGTAGGTGATTATCCAGCACCTAGAGCGGTTCTGACAGGCCATGACCATGAGGTGGTGTGTGTGTCAGTATGTGCTGAACTGGGACTTGTCATCAGTGGGGCAAAAGGTCAGTCTGAGAGGAAGCAATCTGAGTATTAGCATATCAGAAATTAACTCTTTTCATACTAGTATTGGTTTCCATGAGAACTTATAGAACTTAAATATAAACCCATTACAGGTAAGGAATTAAATGTTTTTAAGATGTTTATTTAAAAAAATTGTGATTATTATTATCATTTCCTTATTTCTCCTTTTTAAATTCTTGCTGTGTAGTGACAGAATTGAGAGGTTCTTGCTGTTGTCTTGTTTTACAGAGGGGCCATGTTTGGTGCACACCATCACAGGAGATTTACTGCGGGCCCTGGAGGGCCCTGAGAACTGTCTCCAGCCCCGTCTGATCTCTGTGTCCAGTGAGGGTCACTGTATCATCTACTATGAGAGAGGACACTTCTGTAACTTCAGCATTAATGGAAAACTCCTGACACAGATGGAGTTCAATGACTCCACACGTGTAAGAGACATATATTAGATCAGAAATACACATTAACCCAAAACAGTATCTATATTTAATCTTATTTTGTTTTCCCCAAGGCCATACTGTTGAGCAGCGACGGTCAGAACTTGGTAACAGGAGGGGATAATGGTGTTGTTGAAGTCTGGCAGGCCTGTGATTTTAAGCAGCTGTATATTTACCCCGGCTGTGATGCAGGCATTAGGGCTATGGACTTATCCCATGACCAGAGGTGAGCACACCTGAGCTAAAAACCTAAAAATAATAATACAATAAAGTTAAATAAAAATAGTTTATGATGTTATGTTATACATATATATATCAGAGGTCGTTTCCTCCGAGGGGGCAAGGGAGGCAGTGTCTATTTTTTTAAAAATTGGATGAGAAAAAAAATTAGTACAAAAATAAAACGGCGCCAGTATTACAAAATATAACATTAAAAAGTATATTAATCACTCATTTTTCCACGTCTCTCTTGCCTCCCCTGAGCCCATTGAGTTTTAAGAGACCCCCTAAAGCCTGCAGTGAGTTTGGTGGGGGGTAATTGAGATTGGGGGGGAAAGTCACGTGAGAGAATATATACACACACACACACAGTATACAAAGTTTATATAGATGCATAAGTGCAGTCAAAATGAACAATTTAGTGTTTAATTGTCCATAATATTATATATATTTTCCATGTGAATTTTTTTTTAATATATATTTGCAGGACTTTGATCACTGGGATGGCATCGGGCAGCATTGTGGCGTTTAACATTGATTTCAATCGATGGCACTACGAACATCAGAACAGATACTGAGCCAGAACAAAGAGAGACAGAGACAGGAGGAGAGAGATGGACTTTGTTTAGGGCCCACAGTTGAGGCCTTGAGAAAAGTGAAGTTCATTTCCTGCTTGACAGATTATGGTGTCCTTTTAAGTTCAGGGTGGAGTTAAACCCGGAAGAAATCACAAGACATATCGCCAATGTTACTTAGACCTTAGGGTTGTCCTTCACTCCCCACATACTATGATGAGTTGCCTAATGTCCTTTTGTCTGCGAAGATCATCGTACAAGATCGAAGCCAGGAGGACAGCAGGACTGGATGGACTGTACTGCAGTTCCCAGCAGAAGAGGCTTAGAGATAAACCACTCACAAAACAGATTTTTTGGGAGGGTTGAGGGAGGGAAGGAAGGGGTCTGGGGTGGGATTAAGATGTAGCGGTGAACTTAGTCTTTGTAAATACAAACTCCAACGGCGCAGTTCTTCACTACAAGGGGATAAAAATCATACTTTCCACTCGCTCTCAATTATGGAAAATCCCATAATCTTTTTAATTTATTAATGACTTGCTGTAAGATAGTGTAGTTCCAAATAAATGATGATGATTATAGATGAAGGCCTGCCGATTCACAGGGAGGAAGTGAAATGGTCAGACAGGAATCAAGCTTCTTTCCTCTTTGTATATTTGGTAATTGTTTTGTCATATATGTAAATATTGTGATGGTTAGGAAAGCCAGGCATGAAAGCAGGCCATAAAAAAAAAAAGAGCAAAAAGCAACAAAAAAAGAAAAAGAAACCCTCCCTCACTCACACATTTCATTATTTATGAAAAAAAAAATTATTAATGTTGAAGTTTTTGTATCAGACACATTGCACCATTAACATCCCATAATTTTTTCAGCGTATAAGGAATTTTTTTTCTTTGGTCTCCTACTATATTTTAGGCCCATTCTCCATTGTATAATTTGTGCATTGATGTTTGTTGTATTTAAATAATATTATAATCATATGTGATGATTACATTGTACAACCACAGCCACAGTAAGCAATATCCTTGTAGCCGAGAGTGACTGCAGAAACGCGGTTTATTACGTGGATTGAGATGTTTGAAATCTGCATATACGGAGACATTTTTTCCCCATCCCCCTCTTTAAAAAGTGAGAGAAAAGAGTGATATTTTTCAGCCAATAACATTGATACTGAAATATCGTCGTTTTACTACAGAGGTGTAATTACTAGTCAGCTGGAAGCTAAGACTGAGTTCAGAAATGAAAGTATGAATAAATTATGCAAATAATTTGTTGCTCTGCCCTTTTTTTTTTTGGCCATTGGATGTGAATTATACATGAGACAGCGGCGCACACATAACGTGCAGGTCTGTGTCTGTGTAGGTGAGTGGTCAGTACTGTAGATTTGATTTGATTTGTACATTTGCTAAATATCTTTTGTTCATTTATTTTGCAAGGTGTATCTGATCATGATGATTGCTTTAATTTATTTTATATGTCTGCATCATTTGTGGAGAGGAGAGGAATAGTTGTTGGCAGGAAGTAAATAATGGATGATTTATTTAGATTCAGATGTAATTTTTAAATTCAGTCCCCACCTGCTGTTTCATGCATTTGCTGCAACTTGAATAAGCCAGAATCTCACAGGTGTCTCTTAAAATGTTTAAAATTCATGCCAATATATAGATCAATAACTGTAAAATAAAATTGTTTCCTTTTTGTCGTATTTACAATAAAACAAACCAAAACATCTTTTTGAGGTGCTCATGTGTGTGTTTTTGTTTTTTTTCTTTAAACATCTAATTCTGAATGTCCTGAATTGAGTGAAGTCAGTTAACAGCGTTTAATGATGGGAGCGTTCGAGATCGATTCGCAAAGCTTCGAGGCTTTTACGCATGCTTTGTTTTGATTCGGATTCAGAACACGAATCAAACCATAGGGCGAATATCTAACGGCTTTTTTGGACCCTTGAAGGGCACTTCGGGAAGGGGCCGCCATTTGTAGGGACGTTCCTAACGAAAGTGAACAACTGAATCCCTTCACGGAGGGCTACTGGAAAGGCAGTATTAACATTAAGTGGCATGGCATCTGACGTACGGATGCCATTGGCACGTACCACTATGCTCAGTGGCACATCCGGTGGCACTTCTGGTTTTCACTGATATGTGTCAGTGAGAGTGGCATGTGGCGATGGATTGAGTCAGTGTCAGTAGGCGCGTTTCCATTACCCTTCAAATTGCTCAAATTGAAATTGCGAATTGAAAATACGCCTAATGGAAACGCGTCAATTTCGCAAAAACTCCCATATATCGCAAAAAAGTTTTTACGCTCGCATGAGGTGGTTTTTCAGGCAATGCGAAAAAGGAATAATTCGCAAAACTGCAATGGAAACGGCTTTTTCGCATTTACAGGTCACATGGCGTATGTAAAAAGTCATATGATCATTCTTCAATGTACTATAACCGCCAAGAAACACTTCATAAGTGGCCACGCTCCAGTATAAGGGTTTATGTACATTATGTGTACAATATTGTACACGGCCATTATGTACACTACCCTACTATTAATGCTTAGACAATTTACACTGCACACGTCTGCGGTGCAGTGTGGCTCTGATACGGCCAATGAATCTGACTGCTGCCACTCAGTGCTTGTGTTTATATTTTTATACAGGCTATGGTTTATTCCAGCCGCGCCACGCATGTTTCTGAAACAGCTCTCTTTGCTGCTTCTGTGAAGATACATGCAAAAGCCTCCTTTGAATAAATATAGCCAAAATCCCGCCAAAATCCGTTGCCATGACTTATCGCGAGAGGCAAAAGGTTACGTTTTAGTCGCATAACATTGTTTAAAGGAAACGCCGTCATTTCGCAATACTTTTTTTATCGACATTTATAAAATATCGCCAAAATTTTGCGCAAATCTGTAATGGAAACGCGCCTACTGACATTGTCGTGGAACATGTCACCGTATGTGTTTGTTACTGACACATTGCGTGCATGCAGAATCATCAATACATTGGTCAGCGCAATCCATCTCATTCTATGGCTTTAATATTTAAAAAAAAATGTTTTTAAATAAAACCATTTTATAACAATGTGCAATTGTTTTTAAGTATTTGACAAAACATTCAGGCAAACAAAGGGACACGAGGCAAATATTAAACGCATGAAGAAGCCTAAGTTGTTATATACATTAACTCCGGGATGTAATTAATACGCTTGACAGAAACCGAAACGTATCATCAATTAAATATCGTTCTACCATTAAGTGCGTGTGTTACACGGTCTATGTTAGGGCTATTCAATTGGCGGAAGAGTACGTGCAGGTCGCACATTATTTTGCACTAATTAGTTTGTCCACAAGGTGGCAACACTGGCCCGGGCCGTTGTTTCACAGCCGCAAAAGAAAGGGGTGAGAGACGCGCAACAACAATAACCGGAGACCGCAACATCAATAAATGGCAGCGCTGACAAGCGCTTGTGTGAGGAGGTTATGACATATCCACAACTTTAGTTTAAAAGGAGTATAAAGGCAGTGTTGTCGGTCATAACTTCTGTCGAGAAATAGCGCAGACACTGGACGAAGATGATTATCAAATGGAGTATAGTCTGAAAGACTGCGCGTTCGGCTGTATTCTGAGCCGCTTCAGACAGCGCGCCAGTAGCGCTTCAACACAGAAACAAACAATTGTCAAAATGCTGGGTTTTGGCGAGTGACCTCGAAAACACGGTCTTAAATGAGTTATAAAGTCCTAAATGACCATAAAGAGTTGGGAGAAAATCGGATGCGTGTCAGTTACGCGTCATGTGCATCAGGTTTTAAAGTGACAGTGCTGCTTTTAAAGTGAATCTGATGAAGTCTGTCATTGATGTATATCACAGAATAAAAGAAAAATAAATCACTCGACTGCTCTAGTCGCTGATTAAGTTTTGTCGCTTGCCAAATATTAATTCTATGAATTATTGCATATACCATTAGGTTTATGTGAAGATTGTTTTAAGTCCACTTAAATTAAAAGTTAAAAATGATATTTTTCAGAACCTACTACATGTTAAAAATAATGGCTTTCAATTATACTGTAACGTTGAATTGCTATAATTACTGGCTAAAATTAAGGGAGAAATGCATTTAAGAAGAATCAGTATCAGTTTGCATTAAAAAATACTGGCACTGTTAATAATAGGCTACTCAGAAAAAGATGCCATTAAACTCTATTTATATCTACTATCGTTATATTGTTTCTACATTAATTTGGAGGTTCAATGTGAAATGATGACAATATAAATACATTAATATGCAGTTAATCACAATTAATTACAGAAAAATGTGTGAATTTATTTTTTTATTTTATTTAAATCGATTCACAGACAGCACTAATGTTAACCTTTTATAGATGTTGGTGTTGATAATATTAGTTCATTTTACAGCTGAATATGCATTTAAATTTAATTTCAAATTTTTATAGGCCCTCAAAAAGATGGGAACGGCCACCCCCCCCTCTGCCCCCTTCAAATTTTCAATTCGATAATCTGGCCCTCAAATTAAGCTACGGAATTGCACTGGTCCTACGTTAGACTCCGGTGGTCTCTTTTGACACAGGCATCTAGTGTTCACTGTCGCAACATACGGTGACATGTTCCACGACAATGTCAGTGACACTGACACAATCCATCGGCACGTCACATGTGTCAGTGGCACATGCCACTCTCTCTTCACTGCCAGTGAAAACCAGACGTGCCACCGGATGTGCCACTGAGCATAGTGGTATGTGCCAATGGCATCCGTACGTCAGATGCCATGCCACTTAATGTTAATACCGCTACTGGGGGCACTTCCAGGCATCCGTTAGCAATGGGAACATGCGATGGTCACTTCACGGAAGTGATTTCCATTTGTGATCATGTCATCTTTGTTAGGAGATCTTACTGATGCATTTTAAGGCAAGTTGGGGTGATTACTTGTCTTTATTTTAATGTAATACAAAATATTTTTTGTCAGTGATAGAAATATGATTTAAGAGGGTAGTGTAATCAAGTAGGGCTGCACGATAATGGTTAAACTGATAATCATGATTATTTTGATAAAAATTATAATAACGATTATTCTATCAAAAGGGTAAATGCAATAACACTTCGTGTCCTTTAACCAACCTCCAATGACACCGACTTCATTTAAACAACTATGATAATACAAAACTCATGGTTTTGGTTAGTGTTTTGTAATCTGTATTCACATTAGATTTTCTAAGTGACAACTTGTTCGCAAATAAGACAAGCCACTCAGATCGTGCAGTAAATTTGCTCAAAGATCGTTAATACACACTGATAATAAAATTGCCATGCCGTTTTCAACTGATTAAACATTATGAAAACTGGTAAAAACTTTAGAAACTCCTCATATAACTTAAAATAATGAAAATTTATGTGCACATGTTTTCCCATTGTATTGCCACAGGTAGCAAAACCACATTTTCTTATCATCAGCGCTTGTCCCGCCATCAGTCAGCGCGCGCACAGGTTTGCCAGATTGCACAGATTAAGTAAAACATCGGGAAGAAAGTGTATCCTTAAAGGAGAAAGCTCTTCACATCTGGCAACCACAAGCATGAACGCTAGTGAAGACTTGTTAGCAATGCAACATAACGCAAATGACAAATTAAAAACACGTTTTCAGGATAAATAGCGAGCCGGTCAATATCATGAAGATTATTTTTAATTAATCGAGAAAGGTGGATATCGTTATCGAGATTAAAATACAATTAATCGTGCAGCCCTATAAGCAAATTTGATTAAGTTCGATAGTAAATAAGGCACAATTAGACAATATTTGAATAATCATAATAATAATTTCTTAAAAAAAAAATATAGGGTAGTGTACCCATTAGCTCCCCAAAATCTCCCTCTCCGCTTCGTCCACGGTGAAAAGCCGATCCGGTGATCCACAGCGCAAAATTGTAGTATTTCCTCAGCAACCAACACAGATCAGCTCCAGGCATGACGAAACAAATATCGTCCTCTTTTGGAAGACCAAAAAGTAGTTTCGCTTTCACAAGGAAACACACAGTGCCTTCACGACATGGTGGTGGCAACAATACTACAGCGAGAATAAGAGTTACGCCTTATTTCTTTGCATGAATATTTGGGTGGTGTTATGCATATCTTCCCACATTGTGATGTAGACATGTGGGGGCGTGTGAGAACAAAAAAAATAATGGGTAGTGTACGACATTAGCTCACCAAAATCCACTACTTACTTCCCGCTTCGTCCACGGTGAAAGCCGATCCGGTGACCCACAGCACAAAGTTGATGAATTTCCTCAGCGACTAGCACGGATCAGCTCCAGGCATGACGAAGCGGATATCGTCCTCTTTTAAAAGGGCAAGCAAAGTAGTTTCGCTTTCACAAGGAAACACACAGCGCCTTCACGACATGGCGGCGGCGGCAACAACAATACTACAGCGAGAATAAAAGTTACGCCTTATTTCTTTGCATGAACATTTGAGCAGCGTTATGCAAAATCTTCCCACACAGTGACGTAGACATTGGGGCGTGTTAGAACGAGCCGTTTTTGGTTGGCGTGGTTGACTCTTAACTTTTATAAAGAATATCTCTTTGGTTTTGAGACTTTAGTCTTTGCAACTTTACAGATCTTCTTTAAGCACCAAGAGCTTGTAACACTCCAAAGAGAAAGGAAAAATTGAAATTGCATTATAATATGACCCCTTTAACAATATATTGAATACGGTAATTAGAGTTTAGGATTGAAATTAACAGGATTTAGGATTGATGTACACAAAAGCGCAGATGTGGTGTTTACAACTTCAAATTGAAATTAAGTTCTGTAAGAACCATATTTGAATTTAAATACATTTTTACACCCAAATAATTAATGACATATTTAAGCTGAATTCCACAAATTTCTGTTTTAAAGATGATATCTCACATTTTGAAATATTAAGCGATAGGCCAGACACCTGAGAAAAGTTTTTAATGATCTCCAATGCTTTAGGAACTTCTGATTGATCTTTTAAAGGGTGGCTCACTGTTTTTTTTCTAGGCTTGTGTTTATGGGGTGCAGTCTAACATGTGTTAATGCTTAGTTTAAAAAAAAAAAACGCATTATTTCACACATAATTTACCTTTATTCCACACCGCTCTGTCCCTTCTCTGAGAAACGCGCCGATCATTTCCGCTTTCAGAAATAGGCGATGGGCTCTGATTGGTTAGCTAGCCCAGTGTGTTGTGATTGGCTAAACCGCCTCTAGTGAGCATCTAAATCTCCCGCCCCTCTCCTCAGCGGCATGTGCTCTGGTTGTATTGTAAACAACGGCATCGTTAATAATGCTTATCAGTTTGTGCCCGATTGAGAAGCAGAGGATATTATTGAGGAGGATCATGCAGAACCTGTGCAAGCATGGCTTTTAGTGGTAGGCCTATGTTTTTTGTTTGTTGTGTCTCATACTTTTAGATATGCTGTTATTTGTAAATGCTACTGCTTATGTTAGCTTTGAATATACGGTTTTATCCTGATTAAAGCTTTAATACAGTATGGCAACTGCACGCGCATTCATGTTTAACGCTTCTCATAGCTGCATGAAATGAAGTGTATAATTGGAACAGTTCATTGTTGGAGCTGACGAGCTGATGATCTGAATGAGAGAGAGAGAGATACGAGCCGGGGAACGTGAGGAACAGTATTAAGAACCGCTGCTTTAGAACATTGATTTTAAAACTTGTGAATCCATTAGAATCGTTAGAAGACAGAATCGTGATACATATATGAATAGATTTTTACATGCACCTCTAGTTTTCTCTTCTCTAAAGCAGCGCAGCATGGCCTCGCCCCCTTTGCTGCCTTTTCCCGAGGGCGGGGTTTATCTGGGTTTGTTACGTTACGAACCCAGGAAGTAACTTCTTGTAGTCCCTACCAGCTGTTGTTGTAGGCATTAAAGTGCCAGAAATGTAAAAGGCGTTATCTCCGTTTGCACTGAACTTTCAGCTTTGTAACTTGGCAGATATTGTTTATGCTCAAACAGCAACATTACACACTAACTAACGTTAAAAAAGTGAAATCGCAATCAACCACCCCTTTAAGAAAAGCGTGGTGTCATCTTCGTATTGGGAGAATTTATTTCTTTATCATTAATTCTAATACCTTTGATCACATTGTTTTTGTTAACCATTAAGTGTAAAATGTAACTAACAGAAAACGAAAGGGGGAAACAGGACAACCCTGTCTTATTCCTCTGTGAATCGAATATTTTGGTGCTGTTCCAGATATAAGTTTAACACAACTATTTCCTCTTGTATACAATGTTTTACTGCATTGATCAAATATAATTATTAAAGTTAAAGTAATGTAATACACTAAAAATGAAATTGTGGCTAACCGTATCAAAGGCTTTTTGGAAGTCTAAAAACAATTAGAGCAGGATCTAAAACTAAATCATGACAATCAATCAAATCAAGAACTAACCTTATATTATTGGATATGTGGCGACCCTTTATAAACCCAGATTGGCACTCATCAATCAAGTCATCCAGGCCATACTTGAGCCGTTCCGCCAGAATAGATGCCAAAATTTTAGTCGTTATTTAATAATGTGATTGGGCGCCAATTATCGACCAAAAGAGTATCTTTTTGAGAATTTGGTACTAGAGTAATAACACCCTCTCTCATTGATGGTGGAAGTTATTCAATGACAAATGATTCTTCATAAACTGCCAATAAAAATTTAGATAAATGGTCACGAAAAGTTTTATATAGTTCTGAAGTCAACCAGTCAGTTCCTGGTGATTTACTATTTTTTAAGTTATTATATGGCCTCTTTCAATCTGCAGTCCGTAAGTTTTGCCTCTTTGTCGCCATCTCTGTTTGAAAACCTGGAATTGCAGTTACTTGCTGAATTATCTTCCTTGTGTGGGTTATAGTCTGTGTGTGTGGCAGTCAGTCACCGCACCGGTGTGAATCCTATACTCCGTAATCACAGATTCTAGCCTACGTCTTGGAATATAAGACCCAAATAAGAATTTTCACCGGATATTGTCATCTGAAGAAGTAACAAGTTTGCCACGTTTGTTCTGACCAACGGAGGAAAAAAGCATTACAATAAATCGTGCTACCAATGGTGATTTAATCTAATGATCGATTAGCTCATATCACATCAAACTGTTCAAATTATTATTGTTATACTTTATTCTCAAATGATTAATGTTAACAACATCAGCATTGGTGACTATGAGTATAGTGTGTGTGTATATTTCAATTTCTGTACAGTCTAATCTGTAAATGTCAAACCATTCGAATTTCATACCAATAAATTATTTTAACCCAAAAAGCAAACTATACTCACTTCGAACTGGTTGTCTTTAAAATACAAATCTTTGTAATCTCAGGTTATCTGTAATCAGAAGCACATTTATAATTTAATTTCATTCACATGTGTTTCATATAGTCCTTTCTGGATTACAATCCGCCATCAAAATTATTTTTTGACATAATCATTAATTAATTATTCTAGCTGCTGTGAGAAACGATCGGCCACCTGCAGCATCCTCACATGCGATAGCCTAGTAGCCGGGACAACTTCTTTACGTTTACAGAAGTGACGTAATGACGCAGCGGCATGCTCGAATGCGCGAAAACCTACCCGTACCACTCAAATTAGAAAACATTATTATAAGATGACCGTTGTGAATCGGGCTAAAGTAAGGCGATAGTTTTTGAACACTGGCTGGTTATGTACTTGCTCAAATATTGATTTTGGATCATTTTTAACCAAAAAAAAAGTTACGGACTGCAGCTTTAACTTCTTCCAATTATATTTTTTTAGAACATATAAATTAAAGTCATTACTAACAGTTCTCTTTAAAGTAATAGAATTTAGAATAAGAAAAGGGTCAATAACATTGGAGTCACTTTTATATAATTTGCCAAAAAATTCTGTAATATGGGATGAGATCATATTTTTATCCTCACAAACAACACCATCAATTTTAATTTTTCTAATCGCATTGACCTCCACCCTTCTTTTTTCGAGATTAAAGATATATTTACTGTTTTTTTCTCCCATCTCTAACCACTGTTTTCTTGATCTAATAAAAGCTCCCTTGGCTTTTTCTTCATATATTTTGTCAAGTTTGTTTTGAAATTTATTCAAAGAGACCTGATCTTCAAAAGTGAGAGTGCCTTTCTCTATTAAATGATTAATTTCAGCTGAAATTTCAAGTAAGTCTGCCTTCCTTTTGATAGCTAATCTTTTACCATAGGTCCTAATAGCACATCCTATTTCAAATTTGAAAAGTTCCCATTGTTTACCAAATATACCATTATTAATTGTAGAGTTCTAGTGCTTATGAATAAGTCTTTCTATAATCGATTTCAAGTCATCATAGTTTAGTAATGAGTTGAGTTTCCAATATCTGTTCCGCTCATGCTCACTGGAAAAGCAAAGTCCGCTCAACGCGCCGGCAGGAAATTTCTATGTAGTAAACTTTTTCCTGTTGGCAATAGCGCTACTGTATATGTAACATGGTGTAGTACAGCTGTACTGGGCAATGCATGTAAAATGACGCTACCCTCTCATTCACTGATCTGCTACCCGCTATGCTCTGCTCACATGCTCTGATAATACTGAATAAAAATAATATATTGATATTTAATATTAATATATTTTCTGTCCCATTTTATTGTGCCACTTCATAAAAGTCTTACAAAATTACTTTATATTATTTAATAAAATAATAATTCATTATTACAAAGCATTTTCGGTTTTGGTTTTCAGCCAAGTGCATCCAGAATTTTCGATTTCGGCCCAGAATTTTCATTTTGGTGCATCCCTAGTACTTTGTGTGCTAATTTTATCATCCAACAAGTGAAGGCTACTGTGAAGCAACATATGCAGAACATGAATGACACACAGGAAACATTTCAGTTTAGTACATTAATTAATAATATCACAATACAATAAACAATTTTCGTGCCCTTAATTGTCCTTACTTTACTGACCTTCCACAAAAGTGCTGCTGCATGACTACAAGAGCATCCTGGCCCTGCAATACATTACGTTATCTGTCACTGATGCTAGCACCCAAGCCTTATGATGTGATATGTGTAGGCTCTGGATCGGCTCAATGTCCGCTTTTAGATAAATAAGGTCGTTTCCGACATCCTTAAATAACACCTGACCAACTTTATCACTGTGTAGATACTGATACACCTCTGAGCTTTTCAAATTGTCCATCGCCTTACTATCACAGGCTAAATTACTGAATCTACAATAGGCCTGTTGCAATAATCAATATATCGACTTATCGCGCAATACATGTACATGACCTCAATCATTTTTGGTGACGCAATATATCGCCCATTATATTTACTTAAAAATTTATGTCACCATGTTTTGTACATTCCACTTGCGCCTGTGTCTTTTGCAGCTTCTTGTATGCAATGTGGTGTAGTCATGAGGTGCTAGTTCAAATTTAAAAAATGATTTTACAAAAAAGTTTCATCTGCAGAGATGGTCTTATTTATGGTCTTGCCATCCTTGTGCATTTTTCTTTTTTTTTCCTTCTTGTTACTTTGCACTTTTTGTTAGAAAATGTTTATTTACTATTTATTCAGGTTATTTAAGGTATCTAATATTTTGATACTTAATATCCATGATCTAAATATTCTTAAAAATTTAAAGTCTGTTGTCATTTGGAAGTGTGTAGGCTTTTTGCATTATTATGCTGTTACATTATGATTATATATTCAGTGGCATAAAATGGTCTTTAAAATGACAATAACATCGCTTATCGCAATTATATCTGGGGCAATATATCGCACATCAAAAAGTTGTTGTCGTGACAGGCCTAATGTCTGGGAATTAACAAATTACTGGATTAGTTAAAATAATGATCAACATAAAATATGATTTTCTCTTTTTTTAATTTGAGTCGTTTGAATTGGCTAAAGGCTATCCCTTTAAGCCCACTTTCAAATTAAAAAGAGAGAAAATCATATTTTGTTCACTTCACCACCCAAAAATGAAAATTACCCCAGGATTTACTCACCCTCAAGCCATCCTAGGTGTATTAAATGACATTCTTCTTTCAGACGAATACAATCGGAGTTATATTAAATAATGTCCAAGCTAATCCATTCTTTTAATGGGAGTTGAAGGTAGGCCAAACTTTGAGTGCAAACATCCGCACCCATCCATTATAACAAGAAGTCTCACACGGCTCCGGGGGTGTGAACAAAGGCCTCGTGTAGCGAATCGTTGTGTTTGTGTAAGAAGAATATCCATATTTACAACTTTATAAACCTAATCTCTAGCTTCCACTAACTGTCGAACGCGAGTGGCGTGGTGGCGTCCAGCGGAAGACGTAGAACGTAGGTAAACGCGGTGACGAACGCGGAAGCACAGAGGAGAGAGCAAAACAAAACACCGATCACGAATTAGTCATACAAAACGATTTGTAAAGAAAAATGTCGGAAGATTTCGATATACGCCAAGAGGACACCGGTTTTCCTTTGCTGTAAACAAAACTTGTTTCTCGCGAGACTAGCATGAGATGGGATGCAGCTAGCCTCGCCTGAAATGTAGGCGAGAGTAACGTTAGGCGGCTGCAGTGAGGGGAGGAGTGAAATAAGCGAAGTCAAGACGGACAGTTCTGACCTCTCGAAGCAGAACTGACAACTACGAGATCAAATGCGGATATCTCATTATTCACACTCATGCGCGGTGTTGCTGATAAACATGATATATATATTTTTTTATTTTTTTTATTTTTTTTGACGCGTAATCTCAAACGTCAATCCGCGTGATTTGATCCGCCCGGCCACTTGAATTTGTATTTTCTTCTTCGGTTTTATGGCGGGTAGCACCAATGTTATGGTGCATTATCGCCACCTACTGTATTGGAGTGTGAACCAGCGTTTACCCTTTCATAATAAGAGACAAAAAAATAATAATAATAAATAATAATTTGTCTTTTTGATTGGCTGCTGCGCATTAGGGTTTAACCATTACTCTAGGCCTAGGGGGGTCGCCTTCCACTCCTTCACCTCCTATGCCACCAAAATGCACATAACTAGCTAAGGATCCACTTATTTGATTGTGCTTTTGTGTAGAGTATAAAATAAAATATTTGTGTTGTTTGCGCGTATTTAACTGGCTGATTTTTGACGCGCAAACAACACGTGTTTAACGCATCATGAGAAAATGTCACTATCACCAGAAAAGAATTATGAAAGCCTGGCTTGTATCACTGATTATTGTGTTTGCTGGAACGTTTTTATTGTTTCATTTTGATCAAATTATTATCCTGTTTTGTTGCCAATTTTGGGGTGTCTCTATCAAACTAGAGCGGACTATTATGCTAATAGCTTTTAAAGTGTTTGGGCTTCATTTTTTATTATTCATTGCCACAAGTCAACATAAACGATTTCGGTGTTGGCCGTTTCTTGGTTTTAGTGATTTCCCCCTATCCCTAACACACTGTGCTATAGTTTTCTATTGGAAGTTTTCTATTGTATTTGTCTCTGGGAGAATATACTGATTACTAGATTTTGAATGAATCTTGAAAATTACAGAGTGATAAATGGAAAGCCTGGGTCAGTAAGCATCAATAAACAACAACAAAATGAGGTTAATATATATTTTTAATAAGATAATGTCTCAAATTATAATGTAAGAGCCACTCTGTATTCCATGCACTAATGAGAGAATACAATGGCACAGTAAGCAGGGCTATGAGTTACTAGAACACCTCTTACTGAAACACTCAACCCTAATCTGACCTCCTGATACTAACAGCAGTGCTTCTCATTACACAGAGGTACCACTGAATCAATGTCCTGCATTAATGAAATGGAATTTATCAGACCGAACCTTTGGCATTTGTATTTCCAAGAGCTGACCCTGTATTAAGGAATGTTGTCTTTCCCACAATGCATTTGTGCTTATGTTCCATATACCTAAAAACGGCAAAAATGGTTAAATGTGACTTACATTGTCTAGTTAAGATAAAGAAATATATTGTCAATATCAAAATAATTGAAATTATATTATTTACACTGATTACAAAAAAAGGTCCCCATCTCACGTATGAACAAGTGCTGTGCGACCACAATAGAAAGGAAATCCGCATACGAGTTGATCTCTGAAGAGGTATCAGCAATTCAAATATTTTTCAGTCTGCTTAGAAAGGTTTTCGGAAACACTGGGTACTAATTACCAGGAAACAAATTTGCTAAATGTCCTTACAGTTTCCTTCTGGAACATATGAACAATTCCGGACCCATTAAAACATCACTTTTCTAAGGTGCTTCAACAGAAAAAGACATTTTTGAACTTGAATAAAAAAGAAAATGTATTTATTATGTATAAATAAAGTTATTATAATGACCATAAATAAACAAGAAACCCCCTTCTTGACGGTCATCATTTTCCCTGCACCTTTATGTGATCAGATTACAAAATAGTTCAGTTTATCAGTCCACTCGGCCGCGTTCCGAATCCTCATAAACCCTTCTTCTCTTTTAGTGCCCTTTCCACTCATTCCCTTCCCTTTCAAAGCTAGAAAGGGGAGAAGAGGGAGTGAACAGTCTCCGTGGAGCAGGCGGAAAAGTCTTCAGACTCGGGCGTGGTGGTGGTGGTGGTGGTGGTAGAGGGACATGGACTGGGGCTGAGGGCTGGAGCAGGAAGTCCGCTGCGTGGCTGGGACAGGGGGTCGAGGTGCAGACCGGGGCACAGACTGGGAGTAAAGGCTGGGATGTGGAGGCTACAGGTTGGCTGGGTGGTCCAGGGAGCTGCGCTCACATTCTGGTGGCATCCTCGTCGGAGAATCTGCCTCTCCTTATCAAGAGCGGTGGTCTGATGGAGGAATGGGGAATTTTAGTCATGTGACAGAACAAGTACATGAGAGCAAAATAAAATACTCCAAAAAAAGTCATTCCCACAAAATACATTTTTGGGTGAATTATCCCTTTAATTAAAATTATTTTTTAGAAAAGTTTTAAAAAGTTAAGTAAAAAAAAAAAAAAAAATTAATAAAAAACATTAATTACAAATAATAACAATAAAATGCAAATACACTACATTTCAAAAGTTTGATGTCACTTAGTTTATATACAGGTGCATCTCAATAAATTAGAGTGTCATGGAAAAGTTAATTTATTTCAGTAATTCAACTCAAATTGTGAAACTCGTGTATTAAATAAATCAATGCACACAGACTGAAGTAGTTAAAAACTTTGGTTCTTTTAATTGTGATGATTATGGCTCACATTTAACAACAACCCACCAATTCACTTTCTCAACAAATTAGAATATGGTGATATGTCAATCAGCTAATCAACTCAAAACATCGGCAAAGGTTTCCTGAGCCTTCAAAATGGTCTCTCAGTTTGGTTCACTAGGCTACACAATCATGGGGAAGACTGCTGATCTGACAGTTGTCCAGAAGACAATCATTGACACCCTTCACAAGGAGGGTAAGCCACAAACATTAATTGCCAAAGAAGCTGGCAGTTCACAAAGTGCTGTATCCAAGCATGTTAACAAAAAAGTTGAGTGGAAGGAAAAAGTGTGGAAGAAAAAAAGATGCACAACCAACCGAGATAACCGCAGCCTTATGAGGATTGTCAAGCAAAATCGATCAAGAATTTGAGTGAACTTCACAAGGAATGGACTGAGGCTGGGGTCAAGGCATCAAGAGCCACCACACACAGACGTGTCAAGGAATTTGGCTACAGTTGTCGTATTCCTCTTGTTAAGCCACTCCTGAACCACAGACAACGTCAGAGGCGTCTTACCTGGGCTAAGGAGAAGAAGAACTGGACTGTTGCTCAGTGGTCCAAAATCCTCTTTTCAGATGAGAGCAAGTTTTGTATTTGGAAACCAAGGTCCTAGAGTCTGGAGGGAAGGGTGGAGAAGCTCATAGCCCAGTTGCTTGAAGTCCAGTGTTAAGTTCCACAGTCTGTGATGATTTGGGGTGCAAAGTCATCTGCTGGTGTTGGTCCATTGTTTTTTTGAAAACCAACGTCACTGCACCCATTTAACAAGAAATTTTGGAGCACTTCATGCTTCCTTCTGCTGACCAGCTTTTTGAAGATGTTGATTTCATTTTCCAGCAGGATTTGGCACCTGCCCACACTGCCAAAAGCACCAAAAGTTGGTTAAATGACCATGGTGTTGGTGTGCTTGACTGGCCAGCAAACTCACCAGACCTGAACCCCATAGAGAATCTATGGGGTATTGTCAAGAGGAAAATGAGAAACAAGAGACCAAAAAATGCAGATGAGCTGAAGACCACTGTCAAAGAAACCTGGGATTCCATACCACCTCAGCAGCGCCACAAAATGACCACCTCCATGCCACACCGAATTGAGGCAGTAATTAAAGCAAAAGGAGCCCCTACCAAGTATTGAGTACATGTACAGTAAATGAACATACTTTCCAGAAGGCCAACAATTCACTAAAAATGTTTTTTTATTGGTCTTATGAAGTATTCTAATTTGTTGAGATAGTGAATTGGTGGGTTTTTGTTAAATGTGAGCCAAAATCATCCAATTAAAAGAAACAAAGACTTAAACTACTTCAGTCTGTGTGCATTGAATTTATTTAATACACAAGTTTCACAATTTGAGTTGAATTACTGAAATAAATGAACTTTTCCATGACATTCTAATTTATTGAGATGCACCTGTATATATATATTTGAAATCTTATGCTCACCAAGGCTGCATTTTTATACTGTGAAATATGAAATCATTCACTTGAAACACCCCCCCCCCCCCCACCCCCCCCCCTTTAAATAGCGATAGTGGTGCTTAAGAAACATTTTTTATTATGATCAATTTTGAAAACAGTTGCTTAAGTATTATTAATATTATTATTTGAAACCATTATGCATTTTTCAGTATTCATTTGCATCCTTACTGAATAAAAGTATTTATTTCCAAAAAACAAACAAAAATTCTTTACTGACCCCAAACTTGTGATTTGTAGTGTACATTTACTAATAAATATATTTAAGTTTCTTTATTAAAAGTGAGTTTGTATTTAAAAAAAAACATTGGGAGTGCTGAACATTTTATTTCTGCACAAGGGTGAAGCTCATGAGAAGCTGGTTAGAAGCAGGGCAGTGACACAAGCAGCACACTGAGGGAAAAGCACATAAAAATATGCCAATTGCCATGATGCTGAAGCAAATCATGCACATTCTCCACCTGGACTGAAAACTTTCACACACATAGGTTGAAAGACCACAGCAGCCATTTTTGATCATGACATGAGCAGGTTTCAGTGCCTACACTGGGGTTCAACAAGACAAGGGCTGGCGTGCTGCAGAGAACACATGGCGTTACCTTATCCAAAACATGCTCGGGTTCTGATAGAAATCCAGTGACCCTGATCTCTGGATGGAAAGGTCATGGTCGAGCTAAGCGAAGAGAAATCAGTGAAGCTCAGTGGACAGCACTCAAAAAAACATACTCAAATCATCAGCTGCAAATCCATTTGAACTGTTATTAAAGAAAATCATTTCAAAGTATTATACTGTTTGAACTCTTTTGCCTCCCATAAAAGCTGTCCATCACACATGGTGTCTGGTACTCAGCTCACTGGCTCTTTAATGTTTATTTAGCGTCTTGATTGTTAACTTCAGGCTTTGACAGTCAAGTGTGGGCTTACCGTCATCACAGACATTCCCGGGGTGTTGTTGCTGGGCTTGAGCCCAGTGTTAAAGTGCTTCTTGATCTTTCCCGCCACTGACAGCTGGTGCTCATTTTCTGACAGACTGTCATTCTGAAACAGCCATTGAAATGAAGCCCATCAGCTACAATATTTATTGAACAAGAGAACTAAAAAGTATTATGACTTTGTCAGTCCTATAATTTAGCAATAAAGATTTGTATACAGTACAGTGTAATGGATTCAGGCTGAATTACTCACAGTGACCCAGGGATGTTCCAGCACCTGCAGCGCTGTGTATCTCTGATCCACTTCCACCTGCAGCATAGACACTATCAGCTCCTGAGGAGACAGACGGGACAGAGATAGTTAGTGCCAAACCCTAATACCAATCATGACCTTAAATTGGTGAACACAATGACTTACAGTAACCAAAAAGTAAAAAATAAACACTAGTAATAAAAATGATTACTGTTGAATAATAATAATATGTAGTTAAAACCAAAACTCAATTTGATTTCAAACATTCTACATTTCATAATGTTCTATAGTGATGAATTATTTTCTAGTCAGGTAATAATGTATCACTATAGACAAATTATGAAATTATCATATTATTAGTGTCACGAATTCGGTCCATGGACTTCTGTTTATTCACCACCAGAGGTCACCCTTTCCATTACATTGACTCTCGCACAACACAAACTGTTGCATAGCACCCCAGACTACATATCCCATCATTCATTGCACGGTTTGCACACTGCACTGACTGCACTCATTGCACACAGCTGTTTCTTATCACCTCACTCACTATATAACACCCACTCAAACCACCATTCTCTGCTGAGTATTGTTTAGCCCGTACCCCATTCTGAGTCTCTGTGCTTGCCTTGCCTTGACTTGCCTTGCCTTGCCTTGCCTGTTTTTGTGGGTTCTGATCTTTGCCTGTTTTCCTGGATTTTTCCCTCTCGTCTCGCCCCTGTGATTCTGTCTGTTGACCCCCCCCCCCCGGTGACCTACGCTAGCCCTGGACTAGTCTTGTGCTTGCCTGCCATATACCTGTTTGCCATTGTTTGACCCTGCCTGTTTACCACGTCTCTTGAATAAAGCCTGCAGATGGATCCACACGTCTCACGTCTCATCAGCCCCGTCACGATTAGTCAAACAACGCCATTATAGATTTTAAAAAGCCCACATACTAATCATGAGGATTTGATTTAAAAAGCCAAATATATTATTATTATATAAAAATTATTAAATATTTCTCAAATAATTATAATTTATTATCATACTATTTTGCTTAAAAAAACATTATCATAATTCTTGCTTTTAAAAAGCAAACATATAATTCTGATTTTAAAACTCCACATATTAGTTATCATATTATTTTGAATTGTTTTTTAAAGTCTGCATGATATTTATTATAGTAATTTAAAAAAAATTTAAAGTCCATATATTATATATTATATTTATCATACACCACATATTAGTTATTATTATATTTCTTTAAAAAACATTTATCGTTTTTTTTTATTATTATCCCAGATATTTATTATTTAATCCACACATATTTCACTTACTTTGGCTGAGTCTGATACATTGTCCCAGTATGGAAGAGGGAATTCTAACTGTCCCAGCAGTATCTGGTCAAACAGAGCTTCTTGATCATCAGTGCTCCTGAAACAAAGAGTGCAACTTCAAATATATATCAACAGGGGGAGCTCGTTTCATTGCGTTCATTGATAGTACGGCAAATAGCCACAGGGTGGCGCATTAACATCTTTCATAACCACCTTACAGCTTTGATTACATTACTCAAAGCTGCACTACATGCACACCTAGAATTTATTTAAGGATAAATCTTCGACAAGTGAACATGTGTCTACTGGATAAATTCATCATTTTGATGGTAATTACAAGATTTTTTAAAACAACTTAGAAAAGCAATATTTTTGGTATATGCAAAAACCTAACAAATGATCCTCTCACATAGGCCTAAGCCAAATTTAGTTATACACACTGAACTTACCCACGAAATGGAGGAAAGCCACAGAGGAGAATATATGTGATGACTCCAGCGGCCCAGATATCTACCTTAAGGCCATACCTAACAGCAAACAAAAGGTGTTTAAGTATTATTGGCCTTATTAGATTTGATCTTTAAACTCTACATAATACGATCATAACAATCACAACACTTTACTTAACATCACACGAGTCCATGAAAGAAAATAAAAATTGCACATTAGATTTCTGCAAACGTGTTATTAACGTCTTATATTCACCCGGTCTCTGCGATAATCTCTGGTGCTACATATGTGGGTGTTCCACAGACAGTGTACAGAGGTCCGTCTACCACGGTGGCCAGGCCAAAGTCGCCAAGCTTCAGGGATTTGCTTCCATCTTGATGCTCATACACCTGTGAACCAAAGCCAAGAATAACATTAGACCTAAAACAACGTAGTCTCTTCAAAGCAAGCTATGAAAATGACATATCCGGCTCTCAATTCCCAAGGTGAACGCTATGCAGATCAGTGTCAAAAATATGCACTGGCTTCAAATAAATGGATATTTGTGCATTTAATGTCTTTAACCTAAAATCCACTGATGCTAAAAAGGAACAGGATCCTAAGCTTGGCTGGCTTTGTGTTTGGCGTTATATAATATGTAAAGTAATGCGTTTTGAAAAAGCCTCATTCTGCACTGCAAGGTGCATTTTCCATGCATGCTTCCAGCCACAAGCGATTATCTTTGACACGCAGAGAGCGAGCAAGCGCATATGTGAGCCAGTGCATGGTTCTTTCTAGGACACTGGAGTGCGTTTGAGAAACAGATGGTTTTATTCACTGTTAGCTGGTCACATTTTCAATTGTAAGACCTACAGCATTTCTAGACAAATTCCCTAGTTCATAAACAGGGTTTCATTAACAACATTTCCATCCTGAATTAGCAGAGGAAGGGGATATGTATAAGCCATTGATTCATAAATGATGTCCGGTAAAAGGTTCGTATGAGAGCAGCCTTGTAGAACAGTACAGTCTGTGAACTGTCAATGTGTGAGTCACATCTCAGTTCTTCCGCTGCAGAAGTGACATCACACGTATACACTCAAGTCAGTAGGTGGCTGGTCTAGACTCAGTCAAAGAGCTCAGAGCCATCATCTCTCTTTCTCCAAACACACTTATATAGTTCCAGCCCACAAGACCTATGAGTTTCATCCGTTCCTTTCCTCTGCACGTACACACAGGAACACACTGCTGTGGAGGCTGGTGATCAAACAGCGCCACTTTAGGATGCGATAACTGTTGCGCTTGTACCTGTGACATGTGTCAGTCATGTCATGATGACTTTCTCAGAAGTACGTTTTGGAAAGGAAGGAGAGATGGAAGGAAGGATGGCGTGTTGATATCTTACCAAAAGGTTCTCTGGCTTGATGTCCCTGTGGACGATGTTAAGGCTGTGTAAGTACTTGATAGCATTGGGCCAGGTTGTACAGCATGCCGCTGGCATCCCGCTCAGTGTATCTGTTGGCAGAGGTGATGGCATCAAAAAGATCTCCTCCCTAAAAATAAGAATGAAGATGCAAATTACAAAAAATAGGACAGATTCGATATAATAAAAATACTAATTAAATAAACAGGTCTATTTAACAGTAGCATTCAAGTAATACATATAATTATCGCCTTCAATGTATGAATTAAAAATATATATGTTTCAATTACAGTAGGTCTATTTAACAGTAGAATTCAAGTTAGAAATACAATTATTGCCTTCACTGTATGAATTGAAAATACATTGATTCTTATTAATGCTACTAAAGTTGTTCAGCCAAGAGCACTAAATTATTCTCTCTCTTTTTTGTTGTTGCTTTTATTGCTGTTTAACAGCAAGTATATTCGGCTGCTGTCACTTTATGACCTAATGCATGGATCCTGTATACTGACACTTATCCGATTTCTTATCACGATTATTTACATTCATACTCGGTAACATGGGCATTTTGACATGTTTTTGTGTGTATTTGATGTGCTGCAAAAAAGACACAAGACCAGAGTGCAACAGGCATCGTCTAGCATGTCAACATAGAAAAACGATGGAAAAACATTCCAGTGGAATGTAAAATACGTTCTGTGAGAACAGCCCCTAACTTCTTTTAATATCAAGCCCATCCCATGCTTTATTTTTTTTGTTCCTGCATGTGTCTTTATTGCTCTAAATTCCAGTTCACACCAAGGATAACTATGCAGTTTTAATACTCGTTCTAACTCTGTAGAACAGGGGGATCCACATCACAACTAAAATGATAACAACACAGAGGAGCAATATCATCTTAGAAGGAGCCTTAAGCGCACTTTTTACATTCCAAGATACACAAAATACAGCAAAATATCTGTGGATAGACACTTTATATTGTCTTCCACCCAGCTGTTGTTTAAGGTATCTTTGACATCTACAGTGTGTGAATGGAACGGTTCCATTGTTGCGTTTTGCTTCCAAGCAAGGTGGTATTTGCATGTACACAAAATGATCTGCATCACAAGAGTTTTCTTGAGGTCAAGTTGTTTATACAAAGCAGGCAGAAAGTTCATGGTGGCCTGGTTTGCTGTTCACATGGCAGAAATCCCCTCAAAGAGTCGAGTAAGTGGAACAGCAGCTTAAAATAACACTCAGTTCAACAGAGCCAGCACAACTGCACAGAGAAGCCATTACACAGAGCCACCAAGAGCTAAAATTCATCCAGTTCTCCACAAGACGTATAAAACCAGCTGTGACTGGATTTTCATGAATCTTTCTGTCTATCGATCTGCATTTGTTTTCACCTGAGGTTTGAACATTTGCAATTAAAATGACAGCTTGCGTATGCTGTGGTACACACCTTAACAAGCTCCATGACCAGGTAGAGTTCACTGTAAGTGTCCATTTCCTCAATCAGCAACACAATGTTTGGGTGTTTCACTCTTCTGAGGATAGCCACCTCATTCTGGATCATATGCTCCTGTGCAGGAGAAAAAGATTCAGAAAAAAAATGTATTGTACAGATTGTCATAAAAATAAAATTAGAAGCATTTTATTGACAATATCATAATGTGTCCATCTCACCTTTCCTCTGCATTTGCCCTTGTTAATGATCTTCAGAGCATACGCCCTGCCAGTCGAGTGCTCCACACACTCGTGGACCACCGCAAAGTTTCCATCTCCGATCATTCGGCCCACTTTGTACCGATCTGAAATGGAGCTCGGGACTGTGGGTATCGGCGTCTCCTCCAAGGGCTCGGCTGCAGACAGTAAGGAAGAAAATTAGAGCAAGACTGAGTGGGCCTCATTCAGAATATGTTTTTATGACTGAAATCTCTGTAGGCAGTGGATAAATTTGATTCTCAACCAGTCTGAGAATCTCTTTGAATGCAGCTCAAAAAACAAGACAGAAACCCTGCATCCGGTTTACACCTCATGGATTCTTTCATTAGTGCATTACAGTCAGCTACAGCGTGTGCACTGAAGTGGAAATGATTGTATAACGCAAATTAAGTTATACAATCTTCAAATTAAGCATTTGTGGATGACCTCCACTGCAGACACTCTTGAGATAAACATCTTTACTTGGTGGCACTGAACAACTATAAAGGTTCTTTGATTATTAAAGGGCCTTCTCATTAATTAATTCAAAACCTCCCAAATCTGCATAAGATCAGAGAGTCGCAGAGCACTTTGTAAGAAAGTCTGAATGCAATATGTTTGAATGCAATTGTAATGCATGGATTTAGAAAAGGTCAAGTTACTGCCATGTAGTTTTTATTAACTAAAACTGTATATAAATTTCAGTAAATCAGAATTCAGAAGTCAGAAAGAGCTTTATTGCCAAGTATGTTTGCACATACAAGGGATTTGTTTTGGTGACAGAATCTTCCAGTACACAGAGACAACAACAACAACAAAGATAATAAAAAATATGAGATATATGAATAAAATACACATATGTATATATACTGTATATATATTTAAATAAACCAAAATAGACAAAAATTGTATGTACTGGTGTGCTATATAGAATAGAATAGAATAGAATAAGATGTGGGGATGGACTAAGATGTAGGGTGGTATCAAATAAATATAAGTAGTATTGCACATTTTTATTGCACAATGGGGAGAGCATTTAACTGTTCATGAGTTAGATTGTCTGGGGGAAGAAACTTTTCTTGTGCCTGACTGTCCTGGTGTTCGGTGCTCTGTAGCACCAGCCCGACAATAAGAGTTCAAAAAGGAGATGGCTTGGATGTGAGGGATTTAGAGTGATTTTCTGAGCCCTTTCCTCACTCTGGATTGTAAATAATTAGTCTTGAAGGGTGGGCAGGGGAGCACCAATAATCCATTCAGCAGTCCAAACATTCAGATGTTAAGGTAACAGGTCTGTAGTCATTCAGTCCTGTGATTTTAGGTTTCTTTGGAATGGGAATGATGTTGGAGCGTTTGAAGCAGGCAGGGACTTCACACAGCTCCAGTGATCTGTTGAAGACTGAAGGCCAGCTGGTCAGCACAGGATTTCAAACAGACTGGTGTAACACCATCTGGGCCTGGTGCTTTCTTTCTCTTGTTTCTGAAGACCTGACGCACATCAACTTCACTGATCTGTAGTGCAGGAGGAAGTGGGGGAGAGTTGCTGGAGGTGTTGATGGTTGTGTGGAGAGATGTTCAGAGTGGGTGTGGGGTGTGAGACTGGTAGTTTCAAATCTGCAGTAAAACTCATTCAGTTCTTCAGCAAGTTGTTGATTTGCCTCAGTGCTGGGGGATGGTGTCTTGTAGTTTGTGTTGAAAATTCAAATTGAAATGTAATGTAATTTGAAAACTTGTAATTGGAACTAAAGCTTGAAAATATAAATATTTTTTTTTTTAGATGAAAATTTTAACAAAAAAACGAAAATATAATTTGCCGTGCATCAATAAATGACTAAAATAAGAAAGGACAAGAAGGAAAAAAATACTAAAACTACAATTAAAATGAAAACTGAAAATAAAAAAGCTAATTCAAAATATAAAAAAATACTATAATAGTATATAAATAATACTAAAATAACACTGTCTAAACCAGCCTGGTTTTTCAAATGGTTTTACTGGCTTTGCTCGATTTCTTACCATCACTCACAGGCCCTTCCTCCTCATCCATACTGCAGACTTTGGTAGAGGCCAGAGACAGAGAGGAACCGCTGTTCTGGGATCCCTGTGAGGAAGAAAAGATCCAATTAAACCAGAAACTAACTACATAGCAGTACACAGTAAACCACCGACAACCACCTAACTTCAAAAATAGCAGCTCACTGGGGTATTCTGTCTTTCTACCTGTGCTGGATATCCTCAAGCTGCCCCGTCTACTATTCCCATCAGGACGGTCGGCACGCTCGGGACACAATCCTCATTCTCACTTTTAAACACAGCACTGTGTTAGGAAAAAGCCAGTTGTCGGTGTTTCTTTGCTGGTTGCTATGGCAGCAGCAAGTGTGAGCGAAGTTACTGGCTGTGCTGTAAATTGGTTTTCGCTCCCGGTTGCCGCCAGTCAGGGTGCAAGGACCCTTTCAGGTCCACGTGGAGAGTAATTGGAATGATGTCTCCGGGAGCACTGTGCTCTCCCGACTGCTGGGAGAACTCAAATGGATTTGATTGGACTGTAGCAGCGTGCGACAATGGCCCCGGACGCACCTCAGAGGGCCTGCTAATGGTGAGAACGAAGCGCAAAGCTGCCGAGACGAACCAGTGGCTGGGTCATGGAGGGTCAGCACTCCTACACTCACTGTCTGATAATGGCAGTTTGAGTGGATGCATATGAGACGGCCAAGGTAGGGTTGTTTAAGTGTCATCAGAAACAGTTTTGAGACAGAGAGAGTGTGTGTGTGTGTGTGTATGTGTGTTTCCGCATCCTTTTTCTATTTCATTCAGATCACAGTTTGTCCTGGCGATATCAAAACTCTTGTTACCATGGAAACTGTTGGAGTGTACTAATAATATTTTCCCTCTGCGAGACAGGAAGCAGCCAGAGACAAGCCCATATAAGGCATATTCCTGTTTCCTGGCTGAATGCTAGGTCAAATCACTCCAAACAGGCTGAATTTCTGTGCTTTTTCTCAGGAGCGGAAAGAAACAGAATAAACCATGCAGTAAGTATTTATTCTTTTGATTTGTTCTCCACTGATCAAGAGTACATCATGTTAAACCCATGTGTGCACATGCAAATGTAAGTACTCAGTTGCATAACAGTCTGTTATTCAGCATCTGTGCAATTATGATGCTGATAATGCAAATTTACCTTAATGATCCCTAAAGTAGTGTCGCAGGAACACTCTATCAAATCATTCTCTAGAAATAAAGCAATTAACAGGGTTGGTATCAATAACAATGCCGCATTATTACATTTTAAGATAACTCTTGTGATTTTGTTGCAGACTAATTGCATAATGGCTTGAATGACTGATTTAATGCCTGAGATGATTTTGTTTTGTGGAGATGCCATGGGGAAATTTAATCCAAAGGCCAGACAGGATACCGCTGTTTTCATCAGGATCGCTGCTACTCAGAGGTTTTGGGGAATAGCTGTAGAGATGCTAGACCACTTAGCTGCAACTCCATTAAGACCAATGTGAGAAAATCTCACAAGAGTCACTTCAGGACATTGGGTAATTACACCTATAATCTAATTCCATGACTGACTGCATTAATTTGTTTTTGAAATGCAGGGCTGTCGTTGACACTAATGTTTGTGCAGTATAAAATAAAAATTGTTTTGGCGTCCGCGGAGTCTGGGACAAATAAAATGTGATTAAAGGAGCTCTGAGCCAAACTGTCCCAAATAAACAGAAGAGGACCCAAAAGATTTAGTAAAGAACACCCAGTTGAGTTCGTACTAGATATAGAGACTTACTGTTTAATGTATTTATCATCTTCAATTATACGTACATGATGGAACTGTTTCATGACATCCTTTTGGCAAATAAACATAATTCTAAAATAATGCATTCAAAATAATGACCAGAAAATGACACAATCTTTTCTTTTTATACATTAAAACAACTACAAATTATAGATTATGACACAAAACTAATACAAAAACAAAGATAACTACATGATTGACAGTGGCTTGAAAGCAAAGATATACAGGACAATAAAACTGAGCAGAGTCCAAAACAAAAAGGTGAAAACAGCAAAACAATGAAAACCAATGGAACTGAAAACTACTACGGAGACAAAGTATCATACAGAATACAAGGTGTCTATTTTTTGAATGAATATGAAGTGAGCAGTTAAAGAAAAAGCTCACACAGAAATGAAACACTCCACGCAACATGTCCGTAGCACGTTTTTCAAAATAGCTCTTTTTCTATTCCACAAAAGAATAGGTTTGGAATGACATGAGGGTGAGTAAATGATGATTGTCATTTATGGGTGAACTATGCCTTTAAGAACATTAGAGATTAGGGACATCATTATTTTGCTCATGTACAAGAAACATACACAAGTACATGCGAAAATCCAACTTCCTTTTAAACATCCACGTGTAATGATATCATACTTGGAAGACACTAAGATTCATTTTTAAATCAATGTTCATGGAATGAATGAAAACATACATGCACACAAACACAATGTCATTTAAACCGAAAATATACAGGTGTGAAAACACCAAAGGAAAATGTGAAGAGCATGCAACCCAACAGACAGTTTGAGGGATGTAATTAAATGGAGATGATGAAGAATGTGTTTTTATGAAAATTTAAATTCGTTGAAATAACCACAGGATGTGGAACTGCCACGACAGGAAGAGAAATGACTTTGTCCATCAAAACAACAAAATAAGAGCAGATCTGCTACTTTAAATGCAACTAAAATTCAGGAATCAGACAGGTGCATTTTCAATTCAATCCTAAACAGCTCGGATAGAGGCAGGTGTGATGCTGAGCTCGATGGCCTCACTTTTCATGTTATGCAACACACAAAACACTCATCCTACCTAGTTAACCATCCATAAAAATGACTGAATAACATTGCATTTAATCTCACAGCTATAATGATACGAATTAAATTGTAACCTCGATTCATTCTTGTTTAGCCAGATTGACAAGGATTAGCAGACCTGGAAACAAGTCCCGACATTCCTATTTTATGTGTTTTGACACAGATTAAAAATGTATTTGCTGCCATAGCATCAAATGCGTTTGTGTTCCATATTTTTCCCCAGAGGAACGGAGATCTCGTGGAAAGAAAGATAGATGATAGAGGGGATATGCCTGAGGACACAGAGGCCACACACACATATATATTCCCAGTATAGATCCGGCACTCTTGTGTAGCTCGTTTCTGAAAGTGGGTCATGCGTTGAATGCAATTCACAGCCCAGGCTCGAGCGGTAAAGCTAATTAATAATAAATCAGTAGTAATGATCTGTGTTTAAATCATTTACTTGGAAGGAGTAAGGTCATTTAAAACTGCAGTATAAACTATCAGAGATGGTTTATAATAGGTAATCTTTGGAACGTATTACTAGCAAAGTACTGCAGTAATTCGCTAATACATTAGCAATGTATTAGGGCACACTGCAAACTAATGGACTAACCAAGCCACAAAGACGCAATAACAACATTCAGAGATATAAATTCATAAGCCAGATAAAGAAGTGCCTGCTTCTTCGGAAACATTTGGAGAGAACATTCAGTTCTTTTGCATTTGTATCATATTTATGCAAATGTTTTTTCTCCTTTCTTCATTCACAGAACTCCACTGGGGAGTTTTCAAAGCCTGACCCACTTATGCAGGAGATGGTTGTAAAGACGCTGAGATGTGTCTCTGCTTTGGGCAGATCTGACTGTCCCAAATTCTCATTCTGCAACAGCAATGAGCTGAGAGCAAAGCCATCTGACAGAATCAAACCGCAGAGAGATCATCCAACTTCAAGAGCTCAGGCTGCGGTGCAAGATAAGTGACGAGAATCTGAGTCTTTGCTAGTGGGTAGAGGGCAAACACAAAGTGCTCGGCATCTCTGTCTCTCAGACTCTTCCTCAAGAGGAAGTTTAGCCACTTCTAATGCAATCTGGAACAATTTAGAATATAAAAATTTGAACATGTCTGTACTTTCTCTCAGAGGTGCAGTCAATTACGTTTTGCTTTTAACATCATATAAAAGCAAAAATGTTCAGTTGCAATGCATTTGAAGAAAATTGAAGAAGTGCCATATTTGCAATCAACCATTAATTTATTCTGTGAGTGAAACTATTCAGGGGGTTACCAAGAAAGAAAAAAAAAGCTGGTCGTGTGATATTTACATGGTGGCCCCCATATGGCAAACCATGTAAAATTATTTTTGTTATACTATCTTTTATCTTGGTTTCAGATATAATTGTAATAATTATTTCTTTTTTTAGGGGTTAACAATAATAAGAGTGCACTTTTAGGAGAAAGGCATTAACTAATAAAAACGCAGTGAGAACATGTTCAGAGCATTAACTAGTTTCACTATGAACCGATTTAAAACTCCAGTTTGGTAGTGGCCAACAGTTTCTGATTAATCTATTTCGGGTCAATATCAGCACGTGATTTTGATGGCTGTAAAACAGCACAGCAGCTGAATCTGATGTGTCCCAAAAGCTCAACATTTTGAACATTTGGAATGGAGTGCAATATCCTCAATGATTGAATGCTCTAGTGCATTTTAGTCACACAGAACTAAGAAAGAGGAATAGACAGACACTCAGAAAGAATGGAAGACAGAGAGACTCTTGACTCTTAAGAGAGAGAGTCAGATTAATCACTAGGCTCATACTCTGGACTGGGAAGGAGAAGTTTCTACTGCATTAAACCTCTTTGCGTTAGTCTATCAACTGCAGGATTAGAGACTGTTTGACTGGGTCAAACGTGCACAAACTTTCCTCGGAAACCAAATAGTAATGTGTTTCATGGAAAAAATGTGAATAAATAAACACTTCCTGGTGAGTTGCATGCTCCTTCAACAGCATGTATCATGTCATTTTTCTTTCTCCATGCTGTCTCAATCAGGGTCCAAAATTAGCATTCGCCAAGCACCATATGTGAGTAAAAATGGGTTTTGGTGAGTAAATAAAACATTATTTGCTCGTTGGCAGGTAATATTATTAGAAACTGTATAGTATAGTATAGTATAGTAAATGATTTACTGTATATGTATAGTCATATATAGTCATCCTCACTGATGTAAGTGGTGTGAGAGATTCAATTTAAACGTATATGAACTGTCTATAAAAAATAAAATCATATCTTCAGATGACTTGTACTTCAGTGAAAAACCTTTTAAAAAATCTAGGAGTCTTCAGAACTCATGTGGTGACACGTGAGAGAGGGGAATAATATATATATATATATTCTATAGATATATATATAATATATCCCAATTTCCTGTGTTTTTTAGGTGCCACGGAAAAGATGTCAACTTATATATGATGCTGCAAGTGACAACCTGGAAAAAAATGCCAAACAAATGAAATTTTGTTCACAAATCATGAAAAATACAGCTTCATGGCAGGTAAAGAAAGTTTTGGTATTTATTCTCTCAAATACTGGCAGATTAATGGCAAATGTTAATTTTGGACCCCGGTTTCAATGTAACTTCAAGATTGCTGCTCTACTACAAGCAGAAGTCATTTTCCATGACTGACGCTAGTGGACTTTCACGCTTAACTCTAATGATGAAACGTGAGAGAGAGAATGTTTCCAAAAGTAGTGGCCCAGACTAAGGATTGATTGTGGATCTTAGCGCCACTTTGAAGAAGTGGGGAAGTTAAGATGTGCTGTCAATGATGACCTTGTCCATTTCCTGAGAACATAGAAGGAGCGCGTTATATAGAGCCCTGGATGGCGGAGGAGGGCAAAAGAATGTTCTAAGTAGAGAAGGATCTGGACACTCAAATCACACGATATACTGAATAAACGCCATAGTGTAGACACATAAAGGACACATTTTGACACAGTAGAATTGGGTTTAGATAACAGATTATATCAAATGCACCAGGTGGACAGTAGAAGATTATGTTTGGGCAGGTGGGCAGAGCTAGTGTAAAAGCATGGCCTGTGTGTGTGTATTAGGGTGATTGTGAAGAGAAGGTCTTACCCTGCGTTTCTTCAAGCTCCCTGGGCTGGTGGGAGACGGACTGGGCGATTTTGCAGAATGGGGTGTGGACAGCTGACTGGCTAGGGTCCCATTCACTACAAAGAAAAAGTGGAAAAATGTCTGAGTTCACAAAAAAAAAGTGTACAAAGTTTGTGAATGAAGCTCAGCAAATATTTCAAGAGTCCCCAGGAGGCTGCCAGTGCTCTTATATTCAAAGAGTGAGCTTTTCAAAAGCCTGTCTGCGAGTAAGAAGAGAAGAAATCGCCCACACAGCTGCTCCTGCTTCCTACAGTCGCATCCCTAAACAAATCCTCTTCGGATAGAGCGCCACATACCCAGTGGCACAAATCCCTCCATTTCTACAACCTCACATCTTCCAAGGCCCATCAGTCATGTTATGACTACACTAAACACCACTGAGAAGATCTGAACTCTCTGAAGTGATTCATATTCACAGGCAACTGCCTCTTTTTGCTGATACAGATTAGGAATTATCTCTTGCCAGTTTTACACTCTCTCATAAGAGAGAGTATAGGCTACTATGTGTCAAAAAGTTTGATTTATTGCCCCTCAAAAAAAAACCCTCCTCCTACCATAAATGGACACCTGTTTCTGTACACCCCACCCATCTAACCCGGCCATCTGTTTATCCACCCCAATGAACCCATGGAATTTATGATTGTTTGGGAAAGTGTTTTTTGTGTGGGTTAATTGTTTTTAACTACCGGTATGTGCTTTAAACTTTAAATTGTGAAAAGTGGTATGATTATTAAACGGGATAAGGGAAGTTTTTATTAAAGTTCACACACACACACATACATTTCAAGAAAAACATCAAACTATATAAAAATATATAAACAATGTAATGTCTGTATTTCCAGAAAAGAGTAAAAAACCAGGGGTATTAAGACGAATATTTAAGTGTTGTTAATTTAAAAAACTAGTTAGAGTTTGTTACAAGTTAGAAAATAAAAAGAAAAACTAGGCCGCTATCCATCTATCTAAACACAAACAAAAAAGAGAAAAGTATCAGATAGTTCGTTAAACAATACGGCAGTTTTTTCTGTTACAATTTAAAAACTATTTAGAGTTTCTTACCGGTTAGAAAATGAAATAAAAATGGTGACTTGTCACCATGATCTGAAACAAAAAGTATCCTTCCAGATAGTTTGTTAAAAAGTACGTGCAGTCAAAATCTTGTAACATTACAGTTTAAAAGTTTGTTACCGGTTAGAAAATAAAATAAAAAATTGCTGACATCTCACCGTGATCTAAAAAAAATAAAAAAAATAACAAAAAAAAATATAATATATATACACACAACATTATATATATATCAGATCCGTTCGTTAAACAATACGGCCGTTACGTTTTTAAAAAGTTGAGAGTTTTGTTACATGTTAGAAAAGAAAAAAAAAATGATGACTTATCTTACCATCCTAAAACAAAAAAACAAAACAAAAAATATCAGCGTAAGCAATAAGATACTTGGCACGTACTATGTTGCACTCTACCATTACATTTAAAACTAGTTAGGTTTTTCACAGTTAAAAACAAAAGAAAAAAAGGACCTCTCATCTTACGATTGTTTTCCGTCAAGTCATCCTCACCGCTGCTGTCAAAACATCTGAATGAGTCAGGAGCGCACCATCAGGCCGCACCTACAACCTACCCTAAAACGAGCCCCTAACACCGGGAGTCCAGCAAAGATTAAGATTAAATGTATGTAACAGAATAAACAAAAGTAGTGTTTCTAATAAATCGATCTAATCTAATGATAACACATTCTATCTGTTTTAACAGTAGACCAACATTTATTACTTTAAAAAGTTTAACTTTATTCACTTTTAAAATTATGGTAGTCAAGTTTTCTTCTAAACAATTATCTCTATAAGTCATAGGAAAATGTTGTTTGTTTTTATTTATTTAGTTTAGTTATTCACACTTATTTGAGTAATTCCTTTATTTACTCTTTGGTTTTTGTCAAATTTAACTTACGGTGGGGGGTGTATGACAGTTAAAACACACACGAATGCTCGCGCAAATATCTAACTGGGGTGTTTCGGGGGAGACTCTTTGATTTTCCGTCTGTAACGATTGTGGCGTGTTATCTATCAATCAAAACAGACATGCGTAATTAAACGTCTAAGGTTTTTACAACAAAGTACGAAATGTAAATATTTCGTATCACGCAGTGTATCGAAACGAGACTGGCGACGGGTGTCTGGGGTTTGTGTGATTACTGAAACGTCCATATCAGCGTAATGTATTTCAAAAGTTTGTGAAACATCTAAGACCGTTTCTGGGATCGCAACTCATTTGCAAACTAATGAGTTTTTTGAGGGACCTGGCGTTGTAAACGTCGGTGTTGTGTCAAGTAATCAGTTCACTGATCAAAGGATCTCCGTTGTATCTATTACGAACTGCACCTGCGAGCGTGAACTTTGTCAAAAGTTTAGTGAAAAGTTCAGTGGATGACAAAGGATGTGCACCCTATTGAACTTTTTAACCTCAAACATCTGGTTAGGTTAAGAAGAAAAACAGGGATGTTAATAACCTAATGTAGATCTGATTCAGGATGAGATTAGATAGATAGAGAAAAGGCCATAACAAACTTTAATAGTTTGTTTTAACAAAAGGTCTATGATATAGGTAAATCGTGTTCCGTTTTACTTCATTTAGTTAAATTTGTTATCTTTATTCACTCCGATTTTTGCATGTTAAAACGCACACAAAACAACACACACACACACACACACAAACAAGCGATTATGAGTTATACCTAATACAAACAAGAGAATAGATCTCTTTGATTTTCCATCGTGAGACTTACATCAGACCTACTTCAAACGATAATTTGAGCGTATGGTTTACAAGGTGTGAGAGCGATAAACAGATATCCAAACATTGATTTTTCGGCGGTTAAAAACCCCGTTGCGTTCAAACATGTGTAGATAAGGTTATACCTAACACCCTCAAGATGAAAGTCTATGGCCACGTCCCAGGATACGTAATAAAAACCAGACAGACTCTGAGGTCGCTAATATCACACCAATTCACTTGTAAAAGAAAAAAAGAAATATGGGGTTAGGATACCCCCTACTGGTAGTTATCGGATTTTACGCTGAGTTCTAAGGAGACCCCACCCCACACTACGAACTGTTAAAAAGCAAAAGTTGTACAACGTTCATTAGGCCTACCCGTAACTCTATCTTCACGGTGTACAATATTAATTATCTCATCAATCGACGGAACAATGGCTGACAATTACGATGGTAAGTGTGTTTTTCATCGGTGTGGTTATTTAAATATATTTAAACGTGAATATTTGTTTAACACTCTGTTTATAATCTCTAGGTGTTTTTGAGAATCTGGATTTCGACGAAGGCTTGGAACAGATCCTTGAACAAATATGTAAGTATTTTCTCTTTTTCTATTAACTACTCAATGTCTAATAATAACAATAATAATAATATTCGTTATCATTTTACCCAGTTGACGAGGCCCAATTAGTTACCTGTAATGATGACTGCGATGTTAATAACGGTTGGTTGCATATACAGACTTTCGTTTTTCTCAACGTGTTAAAAGTTTCAGTTTCTCATGAAGTGTTTACAAAATTTTGATAGGTGAACACGTTGCTTCTGACGGCCACGTGGTAATATTACCTACAGAGGTGACGCTGCAAGAGGTTGTAGTTAGTTCGGAATCACGTCACGAGGCCAACAACGTCACACGAACCACCCCCGAGCGTGTTACGTCTTCAGAGGAAGGATCTCACACGCTCACAGCCAGCACGAGCGATCACACCCCTGCCGCATCCAGATCCCCAACGCCGCAGTTGAGGCCTCGTCACACAGACGGTCAGGGGGTGAAACGCTTGAGGTTACAGCATCAGGTTACAGATGACACACCGACCACCAGCCGTTTAAGGCTTTCAGAGAATAATGGTATGTAAAACAAAACAAAAATCTCATTATTACGTTTTATGTTTGATTATTAGTTAATTAATAAACGGTTATTGGTTATTTTTACAGAACAAGGGTGCGATGAGAGAGATCTAGCCGTGTGGTCAGATTCAAAGATCCACGCATGGGATCAGATATCCTTCACCGACACGGAGAGCGAGGATGAGGTTGAATTACCGCATGAAATACCTCAGGAATTGTTCCGTGATCGTGATTTAAATAGAAGTCTCGATTATGATATGCTGTGCCGTGTTAATCGATACTTTGAGAGACTTTTCGACCTGGCCGGACAACCCCTATCTTACCGGGACACGGAAGACATTGTCGCTTGCGCTCAAGCCGACGTGTTGTCTATTTTAAGGAACATTATCGCCTGTCAACAGCAACATAACGAAGCTTTACGTCACGCAGCTGAATTTTGGAGAAGTTGTCACGATCAGCTGTATTATGAATCCCGACAGTTTCAGCAGAGCATGATCAGTATTCCGGATGAGATGCGGGAACAGCGTACCGAACAGAGGCTTACGGTAAATGCATTATCACTAATGGGCGAGCGTTTAAACCTTATTCAGAGAATGTTAACAGATTTATACAAACGTATGGGGAGATAAGTAATATTCTATGTATTGAATTGTTGCTTGTTTTGTTTCTGTGTTATTGACAACGTTTTTATTAGCATATATTATTCACACACATTATTATTGAGGTTTGTTTCTGATACTATTTTACTTGTGGTTTGTATGTTATTGATAACGTTTTATTAGCATATATTATTTCACACATTTAATGTTGTTGTTGTTTGTTATTTCTTACATTTTATTATTGTTTGCCATCGATTTATTGAGGTTTGTTTCTGATACTATTTTACTTGTGGAAGAAAACGGTGGTTTCAAATTTATACTGTACATGTTTTGTTTTATGTCACATAACAAACGTTGATGGTGTTTTCAAGGGGTGGGTTGCACACGCTTGTCTTTAAGCTTTACATTTTTGTATTTCTGATTTAAAAATAAAAATAATAATAATTCAAAATGAGCAGTAAAAGATGTCACGGTGATTTACATGACCACACTTCAGAAGATGATCAGAGATCATTAAGGCCTAGACATGATTTTCAAAACAATAGTGATCAATTACGCGAGTTGATTAATAACCAATTACAGATGTTACAACCTGAATCGCTTAACATGATGGATAGATTACACGAACTTGTAGACGAACAACATGAATGGTTGGGTGTATCTATAAACAACGATGAACAGGTCGGTGCAGGTCCTTCTAATGACGACCCGTCAGGTTATGACCCAGCAGCACCAGATATGGGTCTCAGCCAGAAATGTATAGATAGTCTAGTAAGAGAGGGTGGTCTTGTGGGTGCTTTTACAATTAGCCCAAGACCGAAATTTAACGGTTTAGAAATTCGCAGAACTTTAAATTTTCGTGAAATCGCCACTGATGATTATGCTGCCTATAATATCTTTTTGCAAGATATTTTGAATGAGATTGTGGCGTTTTCCATATTGATGGCGGGGGAAGATGGTTTTCTGAACGTATCTCTGCAAGGAGCAAGTCTCCCCACAGATATTAATGCAGTTCTAACACCTGATAATAATCACGATGTTGATATATTTGTTGATCAAATCGAATGTGCAGTTCAAAGCAATACAGATGTGGGTTTAGATTCTGCTTTAGAGTTATGCGTAACCGTGGCACGAAACAAACAAGGCGGCGTGCGTAGGAAGTTAGCCGACCTGGCCTACAATACGGTTATAAGAAAAAATAGAATGAATTTATTCATCCCTGAAAATATAGCAGACAATATGTGTTTTAGCATATGCATCGCTCATTTTTTAAATCCTCAAAGTCCCGACAGCGATTTGGTGAAAATAGCTAAAAACATGCATACAGATCTGGGTTACGACCCACAAGATAAAATTGCGTTGCATGATACTTTTAAATTTGAAGAATTTCTAGATCTGAAAATAGTAATCTTTCACAGATCGTGTTCAGGTAAATTGGAGGTATATAAAAATACAGATGAGCTACATCACAAGACGGTACATTTATATCTGCACGACGATCATTACTACATGATAAAACATTTGAAGGGGTTCTTAGGTTACAACTATGTTTGTGAGTACTGCTATAAAGGTTTTAATGATCGTACTTTACATTATTGTAAATTTACGTGTAACGTGTGCAACGACACTCAGTGCTACACACATCCTAAGAAATCGGTACAATGCACTGATTGTTTAAGATATTGTAGATCTGACTTCTGTTATGAGAAGCATAAACAACCACGATGTGAAGGGGTGAGAGCTCAGTGCGATCTCGTAAAATACTGCGACAAATGTTACAGACAGTATAGAGCAAAATGGTCAGGTGATAAACTATTAGCGCACAAATGTGCTCCGTCGAGATGTGTGCATTGTGGGGATATTCTGTTAGACGAAGAGGGCCACAGTTGCTATATTCAACCTGTTAAACCTGCCGAACATAGCCAAGCCTACATTTATTTTGACTTTGAAACAATGTACGAAAACGGTAGGCATACCGCTAATTACATATGTGCCGTTTCGCAAACTGGTGAAGAATTCACAGCCGAAGGTGTCGACTGCGTGGACCGTATGGTCAAACATTTCAGACGTCCAAAATTTGCTGATTTTACATTTATCGCCCACAATTCTTCGGGGTTCGATTCTTTTATATTGCTCGAGTATTTCACAAGTCAGGGGTTAACGCCAAAAATTATACTCCAAGGTTGTAGGCTTGTTTATATGTACGATCAGGTATTTAAACAGAGATACATTGACAGTTATAGCTTCTTGCCTATGAAATTGTCAAAAATGACATCTGCTTTAAACTTAAACACCAGCGAAAAAGGTTACTTTCCCCATCATTTTAACCGTTCGCAGAATGTGAATTATTTAGGACCGTATCCGTGTAAAGAACATTATGGCTACCAGACAATGTCTGACATTGAACGAATGAAATTTGACTCGTGGTACGAGAGCGTAGCGGGGGAGGTGTTTGACTTCAAAAAACAACTCGGGATGTACTGCAAGAACGATGTCGTTTTGTTACGTGAGGCTTGCATGAAATACAGAAATTAGTTTATCGAGTGTACAAACGTGGACCCGTTCGGATGTATAACGCTTGCCGGTTGTGCTATGAAAGTGTTCAAAACGCTTTTTTTAACCAAAGACACTATAGCCCTAACACACAAAAATGCATACATCGAACAGTACAAAGCTTACTCAAATCCTTCCATCCAATGGCTCGAATACATTAAAGCTAGCAGAAACGTCGACGTTCAACATGCGTTAAATTACGGCGAAGCCAAATTCGGACCATATCATGTGGATGGCTATTATGAAGTTGATAACGGTGATAGAATAGCCTTGGAATTTTTAGGTTGTTTCTGGCATGGACACGATTGTCGTTTTAATCCTAACGCCACCACCCCCACCCAAACACAATTAATCCGGTACTCAAAAATACCTTTCAGTGTTGCTCAGAAAGACAATCTTGACAATAAAAATTGGAGATTTGGGAGTGTCAGTGGGAGAAATCCAAACAAAACGATTCTGATGTCAAATATTTTATGAGTAGTTATAAAGCACCAGCAAGCCTTAATCCCAGGGAATCGCTTTTCGGAGGTAGGACTAATGCACTCAAGCTATACCACAAGGCCAGCGGAGATGAACGCGTCTCCTATTTGGACTTTACATCTCTTTATCCTTATGTGCAGTCGTGTAAAACATACCCTATCGGTCATCCTGAAATAATTTTAAAGACCTTTGAACCGATCGAATCTTATTTTGGTCTTGTTAAATGTACCGTACTCCCACCACGTAATCTACTCCACCCGGTTCTACCTTTCAAGTCTCCAGAGGGCAAACTATTGTTTGCACTGTGTCGCACATGTGCCGAGACTCAATATCAGTACCAGTGTCAGCATGTTGATGAAGACAGAGCCATTTCAGGCGTTTGGACATCTGTTGAACTCTCCTGTGCTGTTGTTAAAGGTTATTCAGTCGTCAGAACTGAGGAAGTCTGGCATTTCCCCCAGACATCAGACACATTATTCAGCGAGTATGTTAAGACATTTCTCAAATTCAAACAGGAGGCTTCAGGTTTTCCGCCAGACGTAGTGACAGACGCAGACAAGGAGACTTACGTCAAAGGGTATTTTGAGAAGGAGGGCGTTCAGCTAGACATCGATAAAATCACACTCAACCCTGCACGCAGATCTATAAATAAATTTTTATTGAACTCACTTTGGGGGAGATTTGGGCTTAGGTGTAATTTGCCTACAGCAGAACTTTTAACAGATCCCGAAGATTTCGCCCGTCACATCTTCGGAAATGGCCATATCATTAAACACTTCTCATTCGTGTCAGACTCAGTAGCGCTAGTGCAGTGGTGTTACGCAGACGAAGACCCCGCCCCCGCGCGTGATGTTAATGTGTTTATTGCAGCATTCACCACTGCGTATGGCCGTTTGGAGTTATACAGGCTTATGGATCAATTAGGTTCTCGTGTTTTTTACGTAGATACAGACAGCGCCATCTTCATAACGAAAGATGAAGATTGGATGCCTAAAACAGGTGCATATCTTGGCGAACTGACGGACGAGCTTGATGCAGACGACTACGTCATCGAATTCGCATCGACCGGACCGAAATCGTACAGTTTTAGAACTGTGAAAAATAAAGTCACTCTTAAAGCTAAAGTTATCATGCTCCATTCTACGTATGCAAAAGTCGTTACCCTAGAAATCATGATCTGTCTGATACATGGTTATGTAGCATCACGTGACACTAGCCACCTGCTCACTCGCACCGAGACCATTGTGCGTAATAAAAAGAAATTCACACTGCATAATAGGTCAGTTTTGAAAAGATTCAAAGTGGTATATGACAAGCGTGTGCTACTGGCTGACTACACCACAATTCCTTATGGGTACTAACGATATTTCTAGATCGCAAAACGTGTATGTTGAAGAAGATTTCGACTTCCGTTTTCAGTTCCCGTTCTCGGCGGTGATCTCAGGCCCGTCGAGAAGTGGGAAGACTGTCTTTGTGAAAAAATTATTGTGTAATGCAGACAAGATGATCAATGTAAAAATTGATAATATTGTGTTTTTATACAGTTGTTGGCAACCTTTGTACGATGAACTGTTGTCATTGTATGATATAAAATTTATTGAAGTATTCCAAACTCTTTAACGGATGAAAATTTATTACCACCTAATAAGAGATCTATTGTTATTTGTGATGATTTGATGGAACAGGCATATTCGAACGACGAACTTTCACAAGCTTTCACGAAATACGTTCATCATAAATAATTTTCCATCATATTGATAACTCAGAATCTGTTTTTTCAAGGTAAAACCAGTAGGACTATTACGCTCAATACACACTATATTGTTTTGTACAAGAGCCCTAGAGACTCGATGCAGATAATGATTTTAGGGCGTCAGATTTACCCTGGAAATACAAAATTCTTTATGGAAAGTTATAAGGATGCGACCAATCAACCTTTTGGATTCCTTTTGATTGACTTTAAAGCTAAAACGCCTGAGCGTTTTCGTCTCAGATCAGGTTTGTTTTCAGAACATCAGGTGGTGTACGTGCAGAAAAGACCACGGTAAACATTGGTGAAAAATGAGTGATAGACTTTGTAAAAACCTTCCTCTTAAAACTGTTATATAAGGCTTCACCCAAGCAACAACGTATTATTTTACAGTCAGTGTCAGATCAACTGATACTGTCCTTGTGTCTTAACGTGCTCCACGGTAACATACCTCTAAACACCAAGCATTTACGAAGGTTAAAAAGAGAAAGAGGAGATCAAATACACAGCGAGTAAAAAGATCAACATTACGAGAAAAAAAAAACGGATGATTAATCAACGAGGTGGTTTTCTGGTACCTCTGTTAAGTGTGGCAATACCGTTTATCACTAGTTTAATATCGTCCAGATAGCCTTAGACATGGAATATGCTGAAAAGCTTTACCTAATCCCCCAGAATCAGATGAATAAATTAAGAACGGGGGGTGTTCGTGAGACAATTCAACAAACCGTGGAGAACGATTTGGATACGGCTATAAGAAACATATTGCAGAGACATGATTTAGATTCACACGGGAAGGCTAAACTTTATTCCAATGTCTTGCAACGGTTTTTAACTATAGTAAAACAAGGCGATTTGGAGAGTAGTACTTTAACTCTTGCACTCCCAAAACAGGATACCATTCATACCGATGCACCTGCTATTGCACCTGTTAGCGCACCTGCTACCGCATCTGTTAGTGCAACTAGACCGTCGCCTAATAACGATGCTGGAGAGGATCATATTGTCAATGAAATCTTAAACAACGTACCACAAAGGAACTTAAAAAACATCAAATTCATTTTGAGTAAAATGTCTAATGCTAAGCAAGTGTCTTCATGGACAGATTCTGGCGAGTTTGTATTTAAAGGTGACGTAATCACTGGGTCGCACATGTTAGATTTGGTTAAAAGTATAACATCGCCTCAAACAATCCGCGATGAATACAGACCACGAGGGTGGAGGGAATTTCTGAATGCTTTTGCTGTTTTAAATATACCATTTTCAACTTTAGCCAACCCCCAGGTTAAACGCAAGGTAGAGACCCTTAAAAGGAAATCACCTACCCCATTGAAAAAATGGCAGGTTAAAAAGCATACGCCAAAGACTACGACACAAACTAGCAACCCCGTTGGAAATGTGTTTAATTCACCGACTCTTGACCCTAACGCCTGGTTAGCTTTTTAATATCATTGTTTGTAAATATGTTTGAAATATTTGTATTAAGTCGTGTGTTGAGTTATCATCCTGATGTTAATAAAAAGACGGAAAAAAAGATGACTGGTTATACATTGTCTTTATTTATACAGTACAGCCATATTAATACATTCATGATTACATAGTCTTTTATTTATTAAACATTAAATAATAGGGGAATTCTAGGTGTACTACAGAGACGTTTTACAGATCTGTACGCACTGAATACAGTTAAACGTATCGCAGAGAGAAGGTTTCAGTCTCTTTACAAATCGAGTAACCATATTATCGTTTTTAAACAGGTCGTCATAATACATTTTAACAATATTTTCATAAACGTATCCTTTTGACATGTAATACAGAAAAAACACACAATGTTGTCCGCAAGTATCTGATGTGAAATCTTGAACCTGTTTGTTAGTGTATTGCACACTAATAGAATTGTTTTTTAAAAAGTGTTGGACGGTCTTCGGAAAACGTGGATCTTTCGGACATCCGCCAAAGCTATCAAAAAAACTGCTAACTCTAGATTTGTTTATGTAGATAGCGACCCAATGTTGCCCCTGTTTTGTGGAGGGATCGGTATTAAAAATAAGCATAGCTGGTAAAATCTTTATCTGTGTTTTTGGTAGAAAATCGCATGGTAGTACTCCTAAAAAACACGTATTGTGCGCAAATTTATCCATAAAAGCTGTTAGTTGGACCGTATTCATCTCGCAATGTCTCAGTAATAATCGACTAACACCTGTCTTCGATTAGATAGCTCAACGATTGAATCAAAAATCGCATATACGATAATAGTTATGGATTGTCTGAGAGGCTGTCTGAATCGAGCTTCTAGTCTAATATTCCCCGATCTAATTAGTGAAACATGATTCGAACAATCTTCATCAGGTGTTAAATTAAAGGCATAGAAGGTGTATCCGTTTAGAAAATCCTGTCGATCTATTGCCAGAGGCTGATTTTTAAGGTGTCTTCCCCCCGGCCATAGATACCCCTACGCACGTGACTTAAAAAAGCTAAACCTCACAGCAGAACCATTCTCATATTCTGGCTGAAACGGTTTGGATGGAATTTGGATACCGTCTAGGTATAAAGCCAAAAATTCCAGGTTAAAATGTTTAAAAGCAAAAGGATTTTTATCATACGCCCCTGAAAAGGAGGAATTTTCTGTCACTGCTAAAATGACAGATTTCGGTAGTGTTCCGAGAAAAAGATTTTCTTGATTAGACACGCGAGATCCTGCCGGGAAGGAGAAACTCTTCAGACACACGGTCTATGGGGTATTTAGCAGTGCCTGAGCGTGTCCCAAACGAACACCGGGTGAAACAAACTTATTTCACAAAAAGAGATGCTGATATGATATTCAGTTTATAACCAATAGCGTCATCTCGCATTAGACAGAAATCGTCTTTAGCACGGGTCAGCCGTATTTTTATATCTATGCCGTTCAACATTAACTTTTCTTGAAAGAAAATATCGCTATGTATGGGGGCTAGTAATTCTACGACGTTACTAGCGTTGGTAAACGCAGCTTTGATTAACCCCGTATTTTCTCCTGCGGGGTCGGTAGCATCCATGTGACCCGGCGTATCTTTGTAGAACAAACCGGCTGAAAAGACACTTTCGAGGGTATCTTTTCCAAAATTAATCAGTGCTTCGATCAAACATCTGTAGGGATACGTACTGGAACTCTGTGTTATCAGACGATCGCCCAGAGAAACATCCACCTGTGAGAATATACAGGCACCGGGGTAATTTATTAAACCAACAGGTGCACCATCTGCTATATTAGAGCCGTCGGGCGTGGTTATCTTGATTCGCGTGTATAACAGAGTATTATTCAAATCCGTATAATATTCACCCGTCCCCGGTATAAAGAATTCTAGAGGCGATGAATCCGTTATTGCAGATAATGGCGGTATTTCAACGTACGTATTTTTTTCAATTGATGTCTGGGTCATAGGAACTGCAAATAAATCTAGCTCAGATTTAATACATTCCTCCGACATGTTGTGGAATAGGGCCATGTTTAGAAAATAGTCTTCAGGGGTCTTTTGACACGGACGGATTTCTTTACACGTTTCGCACGGACACGTCGTATGCGTTTTGCACGTCTCTTACTAGTACGTTTAGACTTCTTCACGTGGCCACGCCCCCTACGCATACGCACCCCGGGTGGTTTAAATGAACCTCGTGACATAACCATTAACCCGTTGCCGTTTTGTCCATTATTATTATTATTATTTTCGTTATACGATCTCGATAGGGCTGTGGTTACAACGTCGCTAGCTATATTTCTTGCAGCAGTTTTTAGATGCGGTTTTGCTATACTAAAACCTCTTTTCAACAGCGGTAGAGCTGTCCTGAAAAGTGCTCTAAAAATCCCTCCTATCCCCGATCCATACATAACCGGTCTGCCTGCATATCCCGGTAACCTGTTACCTGCTTGGTTCCGGTAGTATGCGACATTTCGTTCCGGGTCCATAGTTGTGCAATAGTTTTGTTAAAACAAAAAACCTATTTCACCTGTCTGAAGTGAAGTTTAGCAACAACTTTACCGTAAGTGAAACGTACGTGTTTGTTTTGGTCGTCTTTAACCTCGATGCAAATGTCAGTAATATTAGATTTACTCACATCTACGTAATGTGGTTTATCGAATCTAACACTGATGAAATCATTAGATGTACCGTCTATATGTACAGTTCTCAGTAGTGGTACATATGAATCACCGACTGGTTGATACTCGATCATATCAGTGTATATATACATGCTATAATATGACCCTCTTATGTCAGCCTGATGTGGTGCATACGTCACAACAGGTGCACCATCAAAATGAGCATCGCCAGGTTGATTTACAGATCCTAGAGCCACACTCGGTTTTAATCCTAAAATAATAGCCAACTTCCCGTAAAATACCAAAGATGTGTTCGCCGGTGCTTTTAGAAATATCCTATTTTTGATGTGGTCATACCCAAGAGTCACTCGCGGCGGTAGATTAGCATTTATCTCTCTAACCAGAAACAATACATCCTCGTAATACCCCGGTTTTAACGTATTACATACTTTAGATATGTTTTGAAGGTTTTTTTCTTTAATGTAGATAATCACACCCTCACCCTCTTCGTAATTTTTCTCATCATAACCCAGTATATTGGGGGCGGTGTTAATAATAAATGGCGCATCCTCCTCATTAAAAGTGTACCAGGTAATAGGGTAGTAAAATTCGATTAATCCGACTTCCCATTGACCTTTGAGGTTCATGCTTTTCGCTAGTCTTGTTTTGTAATTAGAAATACTATTATCAGGATATACATCCATTGATGCGTTGCATGGTAGCGTAACATAAAATCCTCCCTCGCCCATGATGCAGATTTTCACAAATGATACTTATGACAACCACGTTGCTACTTTAAGGGATTCTGTATGTCCGCGATCTCCCGTTCTGGCAGCCATGAGGAAAATTTAGGTGGCCACCCCCGCCATTTGACAAGACAAAGCACCTTGCGACCACTCTTTTTTCGATCTAAAATCTTTTCTATTTTAAACGACTTATCTTGATTCACAATAATTTTTTGTAATTCTTTTTCATAAAAACACCCGTCGATAACCTCCCCATCGTAATCTTGTAATCTGTACACAGGTGGTGTCCGAGGTATACACGAGGCTATAGTGAAAAACTCTTCTGTGTAATTCTGCTCGTAGCCCTTAGAAAATACGTTTCTAACTTTAGATATCCTAACAACATCACCTATTTTATACCTAAAGACAGTTGGGCCTTTATGCAGCTTTCCGTACAAATTATTAAACACGACCTCTTCATTTTCTTTATGAACGTCTAAAGGCCGCATTTTAATGCTTTTGTGATAACTCGCGTTATATCCATCTATAAGATCTTGTAAGATATCATAGTAACGTTTTGAATTGATGGCTGTTAAAAATCTAGCCATTCTTGATCGAAGAGTCCGGTTAAAACGTTCAACTACGGATGCTTTTACATCACTTGCTGTAGCGAAATGATGTATGTTATGCTTTTTCATCAGTTGTTGGAAATGTTTGTTAAAAAATTCAGTGCCTTTATCGGTCTGTAATTTTTGCGGTACACGTCTTTCTTTGAGTATAGATGTGAACGCTTTCGTAACCTCCGGCCCTGTCTTATTCTTCAGCGGGCGAGCCCAAGCGTACTTACTGAAAACGTCTATGCAAGTCAGTAAAAATTTAATATCATCGTTTTCTTTCGAATAAGCAGACATGTCAACCAGATCTGCTTGAAACTGTACATCTTTCCCGTACACCATTACTCTATTCCGTTTGTATTTAATAGGTGCGGTTCTGTGTAATGTGTAAGCATCCTGAGCGGATAACCAATCCGACACTACTTTATCCTTCAGAGTTACACCGTATTCCTGTAGCACACCCCGTTTTAAGCGCTCTTTACCCCCCAAAGACCCGGGGTTCGTAGGGTTGTAGTACACTTTTTTCATTAATTCAGACATCTCACCCTCACTGTTTTTCAGAAAATAATGACAGAGTGATTAGCGTCAAAAGGTTTTTATTTGCAATAGAGGACACACACAAACGTTAAATATGATTGGTTATACAATAACATTATATATCATCTAGATAACGAAGGAATTTCAGGCACATTACAAAATTTTTCACTATCATGTATTCAACTAACATGTCAATAATTTTACATACATCCAACGGATCGTTTCTTGACAACAACAACATTACACACACATCGGTTACATAAGTACAAAGACATAAAATGTTACCTATTTTAAGACTTTAAGACCATCTGTTCGAGAATGTTTTTAACAGTCATACGGAGGTTATAACCGTTTGCGATACACTGGGTTGTCATAACACACCAATCGTTCGACATAACCTTCACAATACATATTTGATTTTTTAAATTTCATTTAAACGTTTATTATCAACATAACATTCACGCTCATCATCGGTAATCTTATACAATAAACATATTATCTCGCTCTTAATTCGTTGTTTAAATAAGAGTTTTGTCAGCCAGATCGTGTTGCAGAGGTTTCCCATGGCATTGGTTAGTCAGAGTCCGTTGCTGCACTCTTCTTCCAGCTGTCAACCGCGTCGTAAACGGCCTGCTCGCAGGTTTCATCCATAAGTTTCGTCCTGAGTTCAGCCAAGTCTTCCACTATGTACATCTCATCTCTGAGCTCACACAGAATGGTGTCGACAACACCCTGAATTCTTTGCAGATGCAGTGTTAAACCGAACAGCTTCAAGGTCCGGGCCAGAATGAGTTTTAGATTAGGTTTAGACAGTTTATGCGACAGTTGTTCAAAACACCCCAGAAAATAGTACGCAGGTGCCTCATAGAGGCATGAATGTTGTGTTTGCGAAGGATGATCGACCTGACAACCATAACAATCTTTCTTCAGCTGTCTGTCAACCAGATGCTTCAGAATTATGGCAACAACAGCTTTAATGAGTTTATGACCGGTCACACCGATGCAGCCGTTGACTGTGTCCGAGACGGCTTCAGAAGTTGTAGCGTCAGATGATCCAGTGTGAGGAGGTCTGTACTTTGCCAGGAAAGCGAGATTATGGTAATCGAGTTCTGTACAGAATTTGTTCACCCAGGTAGCATAGTCCGAGGACGTCCCCGACGCGGATGCGGAGTCGTCGCATACAAAACTAGGAGGAGCTGAAGTATTTTCTTGGGTCATGTTGCTGACGTTATCGCTTGAAGTGTATTTTCCTCTGAGAGTACGGTGGTCGTCTGTATTTAATGATTATAGAATGTAGGCACGGATCATTCAGGGTGAAACAATCTCACTTTTATGTTGCTGTATCTGTCAAACGCCTCGCACCACTTAAACAACGTCTATCTTACCGAATATGTCTTCTAAAGCAGACACGTCTTTCCATTGAAACAAAAATTTAATGGTATAGTATTTGAGATGATCCTCTTCAGATATAGGCCATGCGCGTTCAGGTAGGTCCGAGCTGTGGTCGCTACAAAGTATATAAACGTAATCATCAGCGTACTTGTTAACGTGGTCCCCAAGTACTCTGTACCTCATACCTGGTGTGATACCATTCCATTCCCCTATGAACAGAGGTTCATCGCATCCGTCTTTTAGATCACGCCAGACGTAGTTGTAAAATAAACACCAATCTTTTACGGTGAAAAACAGCTCAGGGTCGTCGCACGTATCGTAAGTGAATCTCTCATCATTGTCCACGGTACTCAGTCTGACCTCCCGGTTGTTCTTGTCAAAGTTGTAACTGCAAATACGGTTACCGGATAAATGAAACTCATACTTAACATTATCCAAAGTTTCGTGGAGGAATCTGGCCAGACACGGACCATGTTTCATCTCCCTCGGTGCCAGAGTAAGATCGCTCATAGCATCCTCAACACTCTTCTCAGGAGTTTTAGGTGATAGTGCCTGAGCCATTGTTACAGAATAATATCCTGTTTTTCCAATTCACAAAAATACCGTTTGTATTTTGCGTCTAGGTAAGGAGGTTATTCTCAACAGAAACCCCCTTTTAAACACGTTAGAACCCCATTTTGGGTGATTAACACACCATCGTTGTTAGGGGAGGGGTGTAGGTGCGGCCTGAGAGGTGCGCTCCTGAGCTCATTCAGTGTTTTGACAGCAGCGCGTGAGGATGAATTGACGGAAAACATCGTAAGATGAGAGGGTCTTTTTTCTTTTGTTTAACTTGTGAAAAACTCTAACTAATTTTAAATTGCAATGGTAGAGTGCAACATAGACTTTGCCAAGTATCTTATTGCTTAACGGTCTGATATTTTTTTTTTGTTTTGTTTTTTGTTTTTAGATGGTAAGATAAGTCAGCATTTTTTCTTTTCTTTTCTAACAGGTAACAAACTCTCAAACTTTTAAAAATGTAACTGCCGTATTGTTTAACCAACGTATCTGATATATATAAGGTGTGTGCTATATAGATAATATTATTTTTATCTTTTTTTATTTTTTTTTTAGATCACACGGTTGAGATGTTCAGCATTTTTTTATGTTATTTTCTAACCGGTAACAAACTTTTAAACTGTAATGTTACAAGATTTTGACTGCACGTACTTTTTAACAAACTATCTGGAAGGATACTTTTTGTTTCAGATCATGGTGACAAGTCACCATTTTTATTTCATTTTCTAACTGGTAACAAACTCTAAATAGTTTTTAAATTGTAACAGAAAAACTGCCGTATTGTTTAATGAACTATCTGATACTTTTCTCTTTTTTTTTGTTTTGTTTAGATAGATGGATACCGGACTAGTTTTTCATTTTATTTTCTAACTTGCAACAAACTCTAACTAGTTTTAAATTAACAACACTTAAATATTCGTCTTAACCCCTGGTTTTTACTCTTTTCTGGAAACACAGACATTACTGTTTATATATTTTATATAGTTTGATGTTTTTCTTGAAATGTAGGTGTGTGTGAAAACTTTAATAAAAACTTCCCTTACCCCAGTTTAATAAGCATATCACGTTTCACAATTTAAAGTTTAAAGCACATAGTTAAAAACAATTAACCCACACAAAAAACACTTTCCCAAACAATCATAAATTCCATGGGAGCATTGGGGTGGATAAACAGATGGCCGGGTTAGATGGGTGGGGGGGTACAGAAACAGGTGTCCAAACAGGTGTCCATTTATGATAGGAGGAGGGGGGGTTTATGAGGGGCAATAAATCAAACTTTTTGACACATAGTAGCCTATACTCTCTCTCTCATATGTTACCAGGACACACAAAAACGTTAGACATCCATCGCCAAAACAGTGATTTATACCGAACATCAACATTTAAATAAGTAGCAAAAATAAGTATTATATTTTTAACTGCATAATATCCATTCTAATTCACTTTTGAAATGGAATAAAAGCAGCAGCTATTAGCGTATGAATGAATGGAAAGGTCAAAGCTTGTAGTGAAGTTATAGAACAGAAATAAACCAATGTGTTTTATGACTGCAATGAATTTTTAAATGCATAGAATGATTAAATATTAAATATGAACTGGGCCAAACTAATTGTGTCAAAAGTTACTGTAAAAAATAATATAATATTAATAAGTTGTAACACTATTAGTACATTACAGACCCACAAAGGTGAATACACACACACACAGTCTTGATGTTAAAATGCTTAAAATGACATGAGGGATGATAGAAAAATTATTTTGGAGAACTTAATTTAATTACCACAATAATTTAATGCACAGCGTGTTGCAACCCATACTAGTTCATTCATTTACAGACTAGTGATCATTTCTAAACTATTTTATTTTGTAGCAGATAAATATGTGAATATCATATAAAAGTTTCAGACACATAGCGTAAAAAAATCAGTTAAAGACGTTTAAACAAATTGTGTTACAACACTCCTCTGTATCTCCTGTAAATTAGAAATAATTAACCTACTGATTCACATATAAATAATACACATCAAATAAAAATCCTTCTGGCGTCAATTCCAGCTGAATAAACATCACTATTAAACTCCGTCATAAAAAGTAAAAGCCAGCTTCCCATGTATCCGCAAAAGAGCAGCGAATCCGACTCTCATACCTTCGTATTGCAGCATCTTGAGACACAGTGCTATTCCAGGTGGCAGAAAGCAGCAGCACTCGCCGAGCGCGGATTCCAATGAATGGAGCAGCGGACAGCAGAGCGGAGTACAGAGCGTGAGCCGCTGCTCACTCATTGGCTCGCTGTCTGCCTGCGTAGCTTTTGACGCGCGCTCGAGCAGTGCGGTAGTGGGAGGAGCGCGGGGCTGAGGTAATGGTGGGAACGCGCCGAATCTTCTCACCGACAGACCTTTAATGGCACTCGAACCACAGCCAGATACAAACATAAACACTACCGTATTTAACACGAGATAGTGATTTCTAAGGTCTCGCTCCTTTTGTGTAGCCTACTGAAAATATATAAGAAATGACCATTTTACTTAGGCTATATAAGTAATTTAAATTGATCTCAGGTATTTATTTATTCATTAATTCGGTTAAGTATTATTTGTTCTCAGGCATTTATTTAATTATTTAGTTATTCATTCATTTATTTGGTTTCTGAAAGCAGAAACCAAATAAATTTAAAAATATATATATATTAACCGTTTTAAAAACCTATAAAAAGCGCTTCTTTATCAAAGCAATTTGTCAGCATGACCCTGTGTGATCGATGTGGTGTTTACAGGAAAGAGACAAAGATCAATTATAGCTTTTTAGATGTCAATACTTTTAGCTTTCAGTCTATTATTACTGAACGTGATTAAATCTAAATCTAGAAGAAGAAAGAAACAAACAAACAAAGAAAGCTGAAGAATTCAGTTTGTGAGTTTTGGGGTTCGCTGAGTTCTCTTTGAAATGCTGTGAGTGAGTGTGTTTGTGAGTGTTTACAGGTTTTGCTATACTTGTGAGGTTAAAATCTTGAACATTTCCCTCATACATATAGTGAAACATGCCTAAAAACGACTTCCAATCGTCCAAATCATTTTGTTTTAAATATCAAGAGGTTTATGAGGACCAAATTTCCAGCTGTGAGAGTGTGTGTGTGTGTGTTTGTTTGTTTGTCAGACTAGGGGGGAAGAAGTACACTCATTAGCACCATCTGTGGTGCTTCATTAATTTGATGCGAGTGATGCTTCACAGACAGACTCATCACTGTTTTATTTTGGGGTTGGTTCTCCAACATGTTTTCAAAGTTCCCTATCAGAAATGGCAAAAAGCTACCCCCTCAGAGAAGCATTCAAATGTAAACGCTTTTTTTGGAAGATTACAGAACATGTAAAACAAGGACAGAATATTCCAAACTGGACTGGGAACCAGGATCAGAAATAAATACAATTTTCCATTAAGGAGCAATATTTGTCCCCTGGAATTGGTTTTGAGGGGCATTTATATCTTTGTAAGAGCAATTTTTATCTCTACTTTTTAAAAATGTTTCTGTTGCGTCAAATACTTAAATGTAACCAGCTACTTTAATCAGGGACAATATTATAGACTGTTACCATTCAGTTTTTTTTCAACATCAACAAAAGCCATTTTTACTGTGCAAATGTGGAGCATAAGATGCATCTGACATGGCTTTGATGTTTATTTACACCAACAGTTTAATGCTGCTCACATACAGTACATGTATTTATACAAAAACTGCATAATGTAAATAGGTTATAAATTACTAAAACGGGGGTATTCCAAAAAGCAGGTTATGTGACATACCCGGGTATGTTTGAGGATAAGCGAGCGGATAGCCTCAGCTTTCGGTTCCTAAATCGGAGGTTACTTTCAGGGTATGTAAGTAGCCATAGTAACTTGCTCTCTGAAGATATATGTATGTATATGTATGATATGTTAATGATGAAGAGCTAATATAAGTAATAAATAAGGTAATATATTATACTAATATGGTTATTATTTATTTTATTGCCATATATAACAGTTATCTGTATAAATTATAAAACACTAGACAGGTAGTGTTTAGTTATTATATATATATATATATTTATTTATTTATTACATTTTATATTATCATCACATGGATCGGCATTTTCTATAATGTCTAAATTCTAAATCAAAATACATATCTGATATGACTTAATATATAATTAGCATCAAACAAACAATATAATTAATATTCTCAAGGATTAAAGTTATTTTAAAAGTTAATTAAAATGATTGCACAACCATCAATTAGGTGGCAATATGCACTAAGCATATAAACGACCATTGAACAAAAGAAGAAGAAAGAAACAGCATGGCGCGCTTTTTCTTAGAAAACAAGCCAAGAACCGTTCATGAATTTGTTTATTGCTTTTTACAAATTGGAAAATGAAGACTTCACATTGGTACACGAAACATTTCGGTAGCACGAAAAACAAAATGGTTATTCAAACTGGGAATAAATTATATCAAGAAAGCGAGCAAAAGAACACTGAAGCAGTCCAAGAATTCAGTCTAATGTGATTTATGCACGTTCATAAAAACTCGTGAGCAAATCTACTGTAAATTTAATGCTGCAATCAACACTTTTCATTCATTTCACTTTTCACGTAAATTGTGATAGCCGTAATAGATCTAGCTTAATTCTGCAGGGGTATTTTTTGCCCCCTTATCTTGATTTTGGGGGGCATTTTTGCCCCAAGCCCCTGTTTATTTCTGACCCTGTTGGGAATCAAGTATAAGTTTTAAAAAAGAATTGATTTTGATAAAAATTCCTCATATTATCACACCCTGAATAATAACAGATGAGCGTAAGAAGGTTTGACAGCTCAAACATCTATTTTCACGACTGCAAGTAATTGAACATCACGTTCATAACCAAAGCGGAGATTGAATGCATTCCCCACTCCCTTCATAAATACACAAACATAAATGACTGCAGCTATAGAGCATGTTACAGCACCGAGACTACTGGGAGAATGGCCATATTTTATGTATGGGATATGTGTTCAGCAAAGTTTATAATACAAATATAAATTTAGACACTAAAAAGAAAGAAATGAATCTGAGTTTGCTCTTGTGTAACATGCTCAGCTGTGGGAGGATGGATCCAGTGATGTGACCTCTCTCATCTCTCCTCCTCTCTCTCTCTGCTGTTTACTTCTCTCTTTTTCGCACCAGGTGCAGTTTGGTCCGCTGTTTGCATCTGACCCTTTGTCCATAATTCAAAACGAGGATATGATACAAAAGGGACCGTGAAAGAGGCACAGTGTCCTCCCCTGATATACCCCTGTCCTGATCTAACACTCCCACTACAGCTGAGCAGAAATAACTTCTGTGTGAATATGAATGACTTATGATCCGTCACAAAAGAGATGATTATGTTTTTAGGGCTGTTAATCGATCCAAGTTTTTGTAAATTAAATTCATTACATCTATCAATATGTGCAGAAAAAATGCCCCCAAAGACAATTCAAAGAGGAGAAAATCAATGAATAGACATAAAAAAAGGCTTTTTTTGCCATCAATTACAACATTGCAAAGCAGAAAGCTGTGTGTTTGCAATAAACAAATCCATCATTATTAAGATGTTTTTTACTTCAAATGAGTCCTCTATCCATAATATTGCTTTCTCCAGTGAAAATGTAATCTCGTATGAATCAGGAGTGAAATATGCACAGACCAAGCTCCATTTACAAGCAAAAACAGTTCTAAACAAATGTTAGTGGATTTTAATGTGAGACTTTCTATAGTTGATCTTATCATCTATATCTTGGATGGCCTGAGAGGAGTGAATTTTCAGCACATTTTCAATTTTGGGTGAATTGTTCCTTTAAGTCAATATGTCAACTATGAGATGTTCGAATAATGAGAAATGATAGTGAAATTTTAAAAAGTAAAGTTGTAATTACATGAATGAATTACATAAAGTATATAGAGTGCTTGGCAAAAAAAATGAACACTTTATATGTTTACACAAATTACGCAATACACTATATATAAAAACACTTCTGCATTATTAAAATATATGGAGCATCCAGATTGTGGTTGTGCCTGTCCTCTGGGGTGCTCAGAGCTCCATTCTGAGAGCAGAGCAACCTGCTCAGAGTACATTCAAGCAAGCACATCTGTCTCACAGTGGATATCATTTTTAATGAAATTTCTATTTACGGTGCATCTATGTGATATGCACGACAGGGTTTCAGAGAAGAGCCAGACAGAGTGGACCAGGATACAGTAATATCAGTCTCTGTGCAATAAGGGCTATGAAAAATTAATTCCATCACTGACAAATAAACACGACTTTTCATACCATTTTTATTGCAAAGAGTGATACACACAGATAAAGTAGATAATGATTATGTTTATGTTAGGGCCAATATTATACATCTATACTGTTTAGACTTTTTCTTTTTAATTAGCATTCCTATTGTGGGCTCTAATCTACAATTGACATGCTTCTGATGAAATCAGGGTTCACAACATTATATACTCTTAAAAGTAAAGGTTCTTAATTGGCATTGATCCTTAAAGAACCTTTAGCATCCATGAACTTCCTATTGTTCAAAAAGGTTGTTTATTATTAAGGTTGGACATTTTATTATCCATAGGGAATTGACAGGATTGGAAAAGTGGGTGTTAGCCCATAAACTCTGACATTGACATTAAGCAGCATTTAATTAGAGAACTAACTACAGCGGCTAGAAACAATCATTACTGACAAAAGCCTGAAATGTTCCTGTAGCTCAAACAGTAGAGAATGGTGCTAGTAATGGTGCTCAATTCCCAGGGAACGCATAAACTGATCAAATGTGTGCAATACTGAATCCAGTACAAGTCACTTTGAATTAAAAGAATGCCAAAAGTATAAATGTTAACCAGTGTGCAGCTTACACTCTGAGAAAAAAATCCATAGAGAAATAGAAAAGGTACTGGTAGGATTTTATCTGTTAAGTTTACGGACATTTCCTTTAACCATAAAGCACCTATGAAAAATCAATGCGCTATAGTTCCTTCATAATTACACAGTACGTTGGACCCTATTTTTATGAACTTTTCTTTTAGAGTTTAGCTAATATTTATTAAAAGAGTCAGGTCACCTTTATTTACATGGCACTTTATACAGTACAGTTTGTTTCAAATCAGCTTCACCGTAATAAACAGAAAAATAACAATCAATGATGCAAACTTCATTAAATATGAGACAAATCGAAATTCTGCTGCAAAGTTGCTCTAACAAGACAGCAGTGTCATTAGTCAGCTCAAGTCAATTCAGTGTTGGTTCAGTTCAGGTCAATAACTGTAAAGTTCATCAATTATGAAATGAGTTCAGATTCAGCTATAAGCAGCTCTACAGAAGACAGTAGTGTTGTTATTCAGGTTGGGACAGTTCAGTATCAGTGTCGATGTTGCAAAATTCATCAATTATGAGACAAAGTCGATTCAGCTATAAATCAGCTCTACATAAAACAATTGATCCATTCAGCTGAATTCAATTCAAGTTTTGTTCTCATCCGATAGTGTTGGTGCAGTCAAATTGATAATATTACTGGATATTTAAAACTCATATCTTGGAACCACGTGAAAGAAGTTAATACACTTTGATTAAAGGTGATATATCATGAAAATCTGACTTTTCCAGGTTTTAAGTGCTATAATCAGGTCCCCGGTGCATCTACCAACCAAGGAAACGTGAAAAAGATTAACCCAATCACTTTGTTTAGGTAAGCCTTTTTCTGCAAGCGTCTGAAAAAAAAGCGCGTCTGATTTCGCTCCCTTGGTGACGTGGCAAATGGATCTCATTATAATATTACCGCCCCTTAATCTGTAAGTTTCCACCCACGGCGCCATCATTGTGATTTTGCAAGCGACAACGGTGCATTAGTTCTAATGCCATGGCGAAAGTTTGAGCAAAACATGCTAACTGTTCTGTCTTTGGGTGTACAGACGAGAACAAAACACTATTTAGATTCCCAGCCTCAGAGGAGACAACAGAGCAATGGATTTATTGATTTATTTAATGTATATATATCTGCTGCCACACAGATCTAAAATAAACATGCGATTTATTTCCCAGCTGTTTACTTCACAGACATAACCGACTGTTTTTAACGTAAACTTGTGTGTGATTGAGAACTTAGTTTAGTACTCACATGCTGTGACAGCCGCTTTCTGTCCGTGTGCTTCGGTTGTGTGCTCTCAGAAAACCGTATATCAGATGTTTAAACTCATATGGTTTAAAACACCTGATTTCAGCGTGATAAACATGATAATCAGAACCAAAGCAGACGTTTTTTAGCAGGTCTGAGCTGTAATGGTGCAGCTCTATTCTGGAAAAGGGGGCGGGGAGCAGCAGCTCATTTGCATTTAAAGAGACAGGCCCAAAAAACAGTGTGTTTCTGCTTCCACTCAAAATAGACATTTTCAAAATGATATAATAAATGATCTGTGGAGTATTTTTGAGCTGAAACTTCACAGACACATTCTGGGGACACCAGAGACTTATATTACATATTGTAAAAAGGGGCATAATGTCTCCTTTAAAAATATAAAAATGAGTAATTAACTTTTTTTCTGTGGAATAACGTCCACAGATGAATCACACATACAATAAGACAAGGAACATACATTAACAAACTCCAGTTTTCCTGCAGTAGGGCACATGCTAATGGTTAAATGAGCTGTTTGTGGGTTTGTCAGTAACAAGCTGTGCGACTAGAATTACACAGTAAGAATAATAACAAGGTCTCTGAATTTGAGTGACAGGAGCAGCTCTGCATTTCCTGAGGACAGTGAGCCAGCGGTGTTTGGAGCTGATTATAGATTATTCTCTGGTGCTCTAATTAAAGATTACTCTCTAGATAAACTACTCAGATAAAAATTCGGTCGACTACAAGGCCAAGCTCATCCATCCAAATTCAAAGGAAAGCTTAACAGAAATTCGGGAGGCAAACGACCTAATTTTATAGATCAGAAATCCATTGGAAGGATGCCTTCAGTAAAGGACAGGCAGAGAAGGATGCAGATGCAGTCTGTAATGTGAACGGCACAGATGAGCACCATCTCTGCCGGCCCACACAGCTGTTGATAAATATGACGGAGAGAGGCTGCTTATGTCTGTCTCACTGTGTCTCCTTTGTTAAAGCACCTCTAAATGTGTTGTCAAGCTCTACACTTGATTCCGCCACTCAAACTGTGAATAATCCATAGGATGACATTGGCTTTGGTTTTTCGTTGTGTTAAAAAAACAAAAGGCTTCTCGTAACTGTATACAAACAGTACATCAGTGCCATTTGTGTAGAAATTCATCAGGTAAAGTGTGTTCATGTGTGTTTAAAGGTGTGCAGGCCACTCTCAACCAGAAATCAATGTGCTATACTTAGCCTGATAGGGTGTATTATATAAACAGCACTCATACAGCGAGCGGCTTCATCAATCGGCTCTCTAAAGTAAGCACAGACCTTTCTGCAAATCGCTTATCTGATTCATCCCAAGAAATATCTCACATTTGACCTACGCTGTCTGACATATTACAAGAGAGATGTCTGTTTATCAGCCAGTCTGTTTGATCCTTTCAGTGATGGGAATTTTTGGTATATTAACTGTCAGCTTTTGCAGTAGATGTGAGTAAAGTGCCATTGACTACAACCCAGAAGAAGCAACAACTAAAACGCAACGCAACAGCTACAAAATTGCAATTGCAATCATATCTGTCCACTGGTTGTGCCTTGCTGAGAAAGTACAGGACGCCTCCGCTGTGTATACTGCCCACGCTAGTGTGGGACTCCTAGTAGGAGAGCGAGAAATAAAGACGATATAAGGCGTGTATTTATATGCTTTAGATTCAGGTGGAGGCTAAATTAAATAACTGAAAAGTTTAGTAAGGCAGGGCTTTTTAACCTTTAGAGAGCCACGGACCACAAACCCAGACTCTCATCCGACCCTGGGACCCCCAGAATTAAAAAGTTGAGATTTTCCTCATCCACACTTAATGATAATTTCCATTAAGAACATTAACTGACATTACTACATGAAATAAAAAATATAATGAATAATTATAAAAAATAATTATATAAAAAACGATCATTGCCTAGAGAAATACCTAAGAATAAAAATACTGTCATTATTTTCTCACCTTCATGTTGTTCTAAAGCTGTATGATTTTCTTTCTTTTGTTGAACATAAAAGAAGGTATTTTGAATAATGTTCCGACTGTTTTTGTTCAATACAGTGAACAAAACAACACTGGAGCCTGCTGACCTTGAAAAAAAAACTTTCAAAATGCTTCAAAATATCTTCTTTTGTGTTCCATAGAAGAAGGAAAGAACGTTCAGAATGACAACAGCGTAAATGAAGACAGAATTTTAATTTTGGGGATAATATATCCCTTGATTTTTTTTTATTGCTCAATATGATACAGAATTTAATATAGTCAGAGAATGTGGAAACACACCTCAATTTTATTGTAAACATATGCAATTTGGTGCAGTTGCTGATAATTATATGGCCACAAAGTAAGATGAAATTATGATAGCTTGTAATGTAAATCAATGAGATCTTTATAACATTTAAAATGATAAAATGTATTAAAGTTCAAATAAACAGGCTATTGACATAAAATGCATAAATATCAGTTGTCACTCTATTCTAACAAATAATATGTCTTTGTAAATGATATTTAATGCTTACAGGGCATCTCAGTAAATTAGCAATTGTGGAAAAGTCATTATGTCAGTTAATCAATTCAAAATTGTGAAAATCGTGTATTAAATAAATTCAATGCACACAGACGTAAGTAGTTCAAGTCTTTGGTTCTTTTAATTGATAATTTTAGCTCACATTTAACAAAAACCCACCAAAAACCCACCTATCTCAACAAATTAGAATACTTCATAAGTTCATTAGTGAATTGTTGGCCTTCTGGAAAGTATGTTCATTTACTGTACATTTACTCAATACTTTGTAGGGGTTCCTTTTGCTTTAATTACTGGCTCAATTTGGCGTGGCATGGAGGGAATCAGTTTGTGGCACTGCTGAGGTGGTACAGAAGCCCAGGTTTCTTTGACAGTGGTCTTCAGCTCATCTGCATTTTTTGGTCTCTTGTTTCTCATTTTCCTCTTGACAATACCCCATAGATTCTATATGGGGTTCAGGTCTGGTGAGTTTGCTGGCCAGTCAAGCACACCAACACATGGTCATTTAACCAACTTTTGGTGATATTGGCAGTGTGGGCAGGTGCCAAATCCAGCTGGAAATGAAATCAGCATCTTCAAAAAGCTGGTCAGCAGAAGGAAGCATGACATGCTCCAAAATTTCTTGGTAAACGGGAGCAGTGACATTGGTTTTCAAAAAACATAATGGACCAACACCAGCAGATGACATTGCTCCCCAAATCATCACAGACTGTGGAAAATTAACACTGGACTTCAAGCAACTTGGGCTATGAGCTCTCCACCCTTCCTCCAGACTCTAGGAAATTTCCAAATGAAATACAAAACTTGCACTCATCTGAAAAGAGGACTTTGGACCACTGGCAACAGTCCAGTTCTTCTTCTCCTTTGCCCAGGTAAGACGCCTCTGTTGTTGTCTGTGGTTCAGGAGTGGCTTTAACAAGAGGAATACGACAACTGTAGCCAATTCCTTGACACGTCTGTGTGTGGTGGCTCTTGAGGCCTTGACCCCAGCCTCAGTCCATTCCTTGTGAGTTCACTCAAATTCTTGAATCGATTTTGCTGGACAATCCTCATAAGGCTGCGGTTCTCTCGGTTGGTTGGCATCTTTTTCTTCCACACTTTTTCCACTCAACTTTCTGTTAACATGCAAAATACAGCACTCTGTGAACAGCCAGCCTCTTTGGCAATGAATGTTTGTGGCTTACCCTTGTGAAGGGTGTCAATGATTGTCTTCTGGCAACTGTCAGATCAGCAGTCTTCCCCATGGTTGTGTAGCCTAGTGAACCAAACTGAGAGACCATTTGAAGGCTCAGGAAACCTTTGCAGGTGTTTGAGTTGATTAGCTGATTGACATGACACCATATTCTAATTTGTTGAGATAGAAAATTGGAGGGTTTTTGTTAAATGTGAGCAAAAAAAATCATCACAATTAAAAGAACCAAAAAAACTACTTCAGTCTGTGTGCATTGAAATTATATAATACACGAGTTTCACAATTTGAGTTTAATTACTGAAATAAATGAACTTTTCCACGAAATTCTAATTTATTGAGACTTACATGTAGTTGAGGATCAAAAGCTTCGGTAGTTTTTAGAGTGGGGGGGACAATACATTGATGACTGAGAGAACAAATGATGCATCATATTTGATACTCACATTTTAACAATTTTTCTAAAAATGATGTTTGGATAATCAAGTAAACCTCAGTTGCTTCAATCCAGTAAATGTCCGTCTTGAAATATTACTTAAAGTACAAAATGTATTATTACATTTACTTTATTTCACTTAAATACATTTACTTGTACCACAACCTGATGGTGGACATTTTTAGAATTATACTAAAAGTTTTTTTTTCTTGCTAAAAAGTATGAACTATCAATCAGAGGGCAGAGGGCATGTTGTAGATTGTGTACAACAGGATTTCCAGCAAAGTTTTGTTATTCATATTGATAATTTAGAGGCTTTATTAATATCCGTATAAAATATGATAGGCTTTATGGGTTAAGAACATTAACTAACACTGGCACATTATATAACACTTAGTTAGACAATAGGTATAAGTGGGATTCAAATACAAGAATATCCTGTTTTATCCAGCCTATTCTCTCCATGGACCTTCAGAGACCAGTATGGACCTCTGAATGAAAACCTTGGAAGCTTTTAGATTAACATAAAAAGTATAATGTCTGTAACTTTTTAATTTCTTGGCACTTTCTTTTAAAACCATTATCAATCTTTGCACACCGCAGTGAATTTATCCTAAAACCAGACCGGGCAATGAAACCTTTGCAAACATGAGTCAACCTGACATATTCTCCCTCAACCTGTAGGGGTTTCTCATAGGATTAACGGGCTGAATGGTGAAAATGAATGACTGGCACACCGAGCACTCGAAGCAAACCCGATTCCTCGCTTTTATGGTTCATGTCTGCGAGTGTCTGCTGAGAGCCAGCCGTCTGACTAGAAGTGATGAGTCGCACTCTCTGAGCCTGCCTCCGCTAAGCTTGCCAAACAGGAAGGGATGCCCATATATGGGCAACTCTATTGTCTCCAAGCCACAGTTCCCTTAGCCTGCGTCTCCATGACGACTGGATAGAACAATTTGAACTCTGGATTTAATCCATACACTACCATAATGCTTATGCCATTAGTTTTTGTATATGGAGTACCATGTATGGAATATGAACATGGTAATAATGGCATATATCAAAGCAGCCCGCATAGTGCCTATAATTCAGATCCCACACAACAGTATTCATTGCACAACAGTTGATGTGGATCTGCAGGACTGAGTCACACTACCCCCCTCCATCTCTCTCTCTCTCTCTCTCTCTCTCTCTCTCTCTCTCTCTCTCTCTCTCATCACCCCATCTACCGCCCTCCCCCTGCCTCAATATCTCGTATCTCTCGTCTTTGACTCCTCTCCATCGGGATGCGCCCTTGTGAATCAGACAGCTATATCTGAACGCAAACACACTCCGCTCCAAAGGTGCACAGGCAACGAGGGGTGCTTTATTACTCGGAGAGCTGTCACACACGCATGACTTCCTATTAGTTTGTTTATTATCTGATGTGTGAAGTTAATTACCTTTTTTTTTTAACAAACGTTCAACTGAGAGCAAATGTTTGAGAAGGGGGTTCCCGTGTACACAGGAAACTACTCAGAGAAGCATTTGCTGTTGCATAAACATGCATATACACGCACACATAAATGTTACCTGATCCAGAAGGAGACTTGCTGTGTCTGAAAAGGGCGAGACTTCTAGGAGAGCTTCTGTTTAGAGACCCTATCTTCCCATAGGATGTTGATTTCACCACTCTGCACTCTGTCACACAGCAAAATCACATTAGATAGATAGTGAGGTCTAAAAGTCAGGCACTGATGAAATTACTTCTATTTGGCAGTGGAAAAATTAATGCATTTTTAAAAAATTTAGAATTTGGTATGTTTCATCTAAGCAAAGATAGACACACATAGCACACAGCATGGTAAACATTGAAGCTCAAATGAGATTTGTTCTATCATATCACGTGAGTTTCCATGTTTGCGATATGCAATGCTCTCTATGCATGTGTTTTTATGTGAATAAAAGTCTAAATTACACTGAACAAAATTATAAACGCAACACTTTTGTTTTTGCCCCCATTTTTCATGAGCTGAACTCAAAGATCTAAGACTTTTTCTATTTTTCTAAAGGCCTATTTCTCTCAAATATTGTTCACAAATCTGTCTAAATCTGTGTTAGTGAGCACTTCTCCTTTGCCGAGATAATCCATCCACCTCACAGGTGTAGCATATCAAGATGCTGATTAGACAGCATGATTATTGCACAGGTGTGCCTTAGGCTAGCCACAATTAAAGGCCACTCTAAAATGTGCAGTTTTATCACACAGCACAATGCTACAGATGTCGCAAGTTTTGAGGGAGCATGCAATTGGCATGCTGACTGCAGGAATGTCCAGCAGAGATGTTGCCCGTGAATTGAATGTTAATTTCTCTACCATAAGCCGTCTCCAAAGGCGTTTCAGATAATTTGGCAGTACATCTAACCGGCCTCACAACCGCAGACCACGGGTAACCACACCAGCCCAGGACCTCCACATCCAGCATCTTTCACCTCCAAGATCGTCTGAGACCAGCCACCCGGACAGCTGCTGCAACAATCGGTTTGCATAACCAAAGAATTTCTACACAAACAGTCAGAAACCATCTCAGGGAAGCTAATCTGCATGCTCATCGTCCTCATCGGTGTCTCGATCTGACTGCAGTTCGTCGTCATAACCGACATGAGTGGGCAAATGCTCACATTCGATGGCGTCAGGCACTTTGGAGAGGTGTTCTCTTCACAGATGAATACCGGTTTTCACTGTACAGGGAAGATGGCAGACAGCGTATATGGCGTCAAATGGGTCAGCGGTTTGCTGATGTCAACATTGTGAATCGAGTGGCCCATGGTGGCAGTGGGGCTATGGTATGGGCAGGCGTATGTTATGAACAACAAACACAGGTGCATTTTATTGATAGCATTTTGAATGCACAGAGATACAGTGACGAGATCCTGGGCACATTGTTGTGCCATTCATCCACGACCTTCACCTCATGTTGCAGCATGATAATGAACGGCCCCATGTTGCAAGGAGCTGTACACAATTCCTGGAAGCTGAAAACATCCCAGTTCTTGCATGGCCAGCATACTCACCGGACATGTCACCCATTGAGCATGTTTGGGATGCTCTGGATAGGCGTATACAGCAGCGTGTTCCAGTTCCTGCCAATATCCAGCAACTTCGCACAGCCATTGAAGAGGAGTGGACCAACATTCCACAGGCCACAATCAACAACCTGATCAACTCTATGAGAAGGAGATGTGTTGCACTGCGTGAGGCAAATGGTGGTCACACCAGATACTGACTGTTTTTCGGACCCCCCGGACCCCCCCAATACAGTAAAACTGCACATTTTAGAGTGGCCTTTTATTGTGGCTAGCCTAAGGCACACCTGCGCAATAATCATGCTGTCTAATCAGCATCTTGATATGCCACACCTGTGAGGTGGATGGATTATCTCGGCAAAGGAGAAGTGCTCACTAACACAGATTTAGACAGATTTGTGAACAATATTTGAGAGAAATAGGCCTTTTGTGTACATAGAAAAAGTCTTAGATCTTTGAGTTCAGCTCATGAAAAACAAAAGTGTTGCGTTTATAATTTTGTTCAGTGTAAATCTTTTCATCATATAAAGTGATCTCATCTATTCACAAGGTTTGGATTAAACTGATTTATATGGATTTATTTTATGACGCCTTTATGGCCTTTTTGGATCTATTCAGTTGTGGTTCCCTGAACTTTCATTAGAGGGACAGAACCTCTCAGGATTCATTAGTAAAAGATGACAATTTTCATTTTTGGGTGAACTATCCCCAGGAAGGAAGGAAGGAAGGTCTGGAATGACATGAGGATGAGTAAATGGTTCTGCCATTAAATATGGGTGATTAAATATGGTTATGTCAAACATATTGTGCTCCATTAATGAATTTTACAATATTACATCAGTAGTAAATGTTAAATCAATAGCTGACTGCTTAATTTTCATTATTTCAACAGCTTTTCCTACTGTATATCCCACTACCAAATGAATGTCTAGTTCGATTGTCATCTCAAATCCTCTTTAAAAGTCCTCTAAAACTCAAACTCAAACTCTGCCTGAAGATAATCCTTAAATTGAAGCGCTAAATTAATCCTCCTTTAAAAACAGTCTGCTTATTGAAGCACATTTATGCAAGTGTGATCAAAAAGATGGCAGCGCTAAAAGTGAGGAAAAGGCCTTAACCCTAAACAGAGATCAGAGACTGTAGATTAAATTAGATTCTCTGCAGATTAAGTGCTGCTCATATTCTCGCATGAGGCGGTCGTCGTGATTTGAGATTTAGATCCAGAGTCTTTGGCGCTTTGCAGGGGCAAACGCATTTACCTGGGGCGCATAATGCATTGAGAGAGCAATAAGACTGTGACACCAGGTATGACAGTAAATGCCACAGTCTATTAAGGCAGGATTTCTTGAAGGGCAGGACGCCACTCCACTCTCTGTTTCTATGGAGTTACATATAGATAGAAAGTTCCAGCACTTAACTCTCCAGTACTAACAAATCCATTTCTTTTATAAGACACAGTCTTGTTTTAAAAATATGGTTTCTCACAATTGTTAATAACAGCCTTACATAATCTTCATCAACAACGAAGATTTCATAACTTGTGAGTATTATGTATCAAATGAAAATTAACATGATATATCACTGCCAGTGTGCAGTTATGGGCTACCATTCTGCTCATATTAAATATGCGTCCTCCAGGGAAATCATTGTCGTCAAAGGCTGCCATTTTGGCTCCATCCATCTCGCCATCGGCATGCTTCATATGTTCCTCTCGGCTCTGATCAGAACTCATTAGAGTGGCATGTGTTCCTCTACTAGTGCCTGTGTAATTAAACCTCTACTCATGATTGACTGCACTCGCTCTAATTCAATGCGATAAACCATACGACATTCATTAAATTTGTTCTGTACAGTGGATCTGTAACTCGGTTAGAGCCATTTATCTGTCAGATAGACAGTCCGATAGAGATGGATGGATGGATGGACAGAGAGATAGCTAGAGACACACACAGACGATAGACAGACAGACAGATAGATATATAGATAGAGAGAGAGAGAGAGAGAGAGAGAGAGAAAGACAGAGCGAGACATACAGTGGGTAAAAAAAAGAAAAGAAAAGAATCACCCCCCTTTAAAATAATCACATTTTGTTGCTCTGCAGCCTGAAATGAAGACGGACACAGTTTTTGTTTCATCCAGCTGTATTTACAGTGCAACTTACAACATCCAAGTGAAAGATATAACACCAACATGTCATAAAAAAAATAAACAAAAATAAACAACAATAATCACTGAGTTGGAAAAAGGATCACCGCCTTGTGTCAGTATTTTGTTGAAACACCTTTTGCTTTAATGACAGCCTTTAGTCTGTTGGGATTTGTCTTTACTAACTATGCACATCTAGACTTTGCAATATTTGCCTACTCTTCTTTGCAGAACTGCTCAAATTCAGTAAAAATTTGATGGTGACCTTTTGTGGAATGCAGTCTGAAATAATTTCACATATTTTCATTGGGGTTTAAGTCTGGGCTCTGTCTTGGCCATGCAAGGGCATTCACCTTTTTCACCCCCATAACAGGATATCACCACCTCCATGCTTTACTGGAGGAATGCTGTTATTTGCATGGTGAGCTGTATTGGAATTCTGCCAGACATATCGTTTGGTGTTAAGGCCAAATAATTCAATTTTAGTCTCATCTGCCTCAGAATCTTCAAGGTGCATTTTGGCAAAGCTTAGACGTGCCTGCATGTGGCCTTTCTTGAGGAGTGGCTTTTTTCTTGCAACCCTCCCATACAAGCCACATTTGTGGAGAATTTGTGATATTGTTGTCACATGCACACAATGACCACTTTGTCATAAATTTATCATTAAACCAGTTTCCTCCTGGCTTTTTCATCCAGTTTGGAGCAACGTCCTGATCCAGGGAGGGTCTGTGTTGTACCAAATACCTTCCACTTCTTAATAATAGACTTCACTGTACTTCTAGGCATTGATAAATCATGGAGAGCTTTGGGACAGTGCCTTGCCCACCATAAATTGTTGTTGTTTCAGTGCTACAAAAGAACGAAATGCTCCAGAAAAGCTCTGTTCATACTGAACTAATCAAAATGACCACAGCTGATCACAGCTTTGTGGGCCGTTGAAAAGGTGATTCGCTACACCTGATTTACAAGTCATTTTTAGGGGGGAGGGGGAGTGATCCTTGTTTCCAACTCAGTGATACTTTTTTTTTTTTTTTGACATTGTTGGCATTATATCTTTCAATTGGATGTTATAGGTTGCACTGAGTAAATACAGCTGGATAAAACAAAAAACTGTGTCTGTCTTAATTTCAGGCTACAAAGCAACAAAATGTGATTAATTTTCGGGGGGGGGGTGATCCTTTTCTATACCCACTGTATAGAAAGATGGATGGCTGGACAGAGGGAGAGATAGAAGAAGAGAAAGCTACAGACTGACAGACAGACTGATGAATTCAGGGAGAAGGTTTAGGGTCCCATTGTGCAGGTACAATAGGTTTAAACATTATTTTATTACATTGTCAATTTAAATTTTTAAAACATCAAAAGGGCAGTATTCTGTGGGTGTGGGTGTGGGGGGGGGGGGTGGGTGGATTAGGGTGGGAGGGGTATCTGCATAGTACTGGTAAATTGTAAGGCACTTGGAGATTTTGTATAATGTAAATATGTCTTTTATGTTAGGTCTTTTTTGTGCAGCAGCACGCCCTTTGTCCAAGCCAAATTTCTCCAGGGGATGAATAAAGTTAACCTTACCTTACCTTAAGTGTGTGCAAACACACAAGGAATTTGTTATAGATAGATAGATAGATAGAGAGAGAGAGAGAGAGATAGATATATATATATAGATATAGAGAGAGAGAGAGAGAGAGAGAGAGAGAGAGAGAGAGAGATGAGAGAGATAGATAGATAGATAGATAGATAGATAGATAGATAGATAGATAGATAGATATAGAGTAAGGGGGTGAGAGGGAGATAGAGAGAGAGAGAGAGAGAGAGAGAGAGAGAGAGAGAGAGATGTTTTGACAATAAAGTCTCTTTTATTAAAGAGCTCTTCTGAATACATTTTAGAAAACTGGGGTGCCTGCTCTTCACTGAGCTCACATCAGCACAGAGAAGGAGCCAAACAGTGAACAGCCTTTGTCTCTTCACAACATTAATGAAAGGAGACCAGACACAGAAACATACAGATTCTCATTTCCTGACAACAACAACACAACAGGAACAACATGGAGAGAAAAGAAGAGGAGAGGTCAGAGGAGGAGAAGAGGTCTATCCATCTAGGACAAGTGGCGAAGGCAGACACCCATTAGAGAAGTGGCTGGTGTAGGCGTTAAGGGGGAATAAGCCTTTATTTTATATTCCCCATTTGTGGGATGAAACTTTAATGGACTCAGTCATAAGCTTCTTGTGAATTAATGTGTAACAGGATGTTATTCATTAAAGATGGGACAAAGAGAACATTTCTGGGTAGGTGGAAGTTGCCATCCACATGGACCTTCTGCTGATGAGATCATGACAAGTAGTGTTTTTTCACTCAAATGAATACAAAGGCAACTACTGAAAGGCTCTTTACCGCTGTCATCCAACATAAAGTCATCCTGGTAACGGAACTTCTCCGGGCCACATGCGATGAAGATGTCCTCCTCTCCAAAGAAATCTTGAAGGCATATGACCTGCGATTGAAAAGAGAGAAAGTCATTAGCAGCATTAGATCCATTAGAGCATCTGAATGTCTCTTTAATAATGGGTTTAGGATAGAAAACCTAATGATCTAAGAGCCCAAATTACAGATCCAGCCTCTCTTCTTCAAAAAACCAATGAGAGGGTTTGATCGTGATCGCCACCCAGAAGGCTTTGAAGGCTTTACTGAGCCCATCTCTAATGTCTTTTTAAGATGAGTAACCACCAGTCATGTTATTGTTGATTGCCCCTAATCAAGAAGAAGTTAGATCTTCCAGCCAAGCATCATTTCCCATCAGCCCTGTGGTCATCTTTGGGGATGCTGCAATGACAATCTTTTTACAGTTTGATCATTTCAAACAATGAATCAAGGGGACAACAAGTAAACAAATGCATATGTAATCAGACTTGAGAACAGCACAAAACACACACGGGGGCTACAGAGGACCTTTTCAGAGAAGAACCAGGAAATTATTCTTGTTTTTTTGACAAAGTCTGATTTCTATTCTAGCCCCTGTAGCGTCTGGACCACTCCAACACACAATATATATTTTGTTAGCTAGATTTCACAAATACTTTGTAACACCCCAGGACGCCGAACAAGACCCTGGTTTCATGGTAACCCGATACATTTACAACCTTGTGGAATGCGAGCCGGCTCTCATTCTGCTTTCTCCAGAAACAAGGGGTACAAATGCACAGGAGAAATGGACTGTTCTACTAATTAATTCATAGGAAACCTTTTCTTTGAATGAACACACATTTTCTTCAGGCCATTGTGTATATTTTTGCTGTGTTGTATTTAATCTGTTGTCTTATAGACTATTTTTTTATTCGTGCTTACGATAAACCACTCATTCAGATAACCTTACATATAGCTTGTTTAGTATCTATGAATTCGCCTTCTGATGATCTAAACAAGAATGTATATTATTTGTTGGTACGTAGGCAATATATTAGTGCCCTGAGAACCTTTAGTATTTTCAATCAAAGTTCCAGATACTAAAGTACAATGTTTCCACACAAAGAGCCATAAACCCCACAGGATCTCAAAACGCCCACTTGAGATACCGGCCTTTCTCATTGGACAAGCACATCTTGAAAGGCGGAGATCTTCTCCAACCTTAAAAGCCCGGCACCAGGGACCCGCCCCAGTCGGTGGTTCGGTCAGAAGCAAAGATGAAGATGTGAGAAAAACGCTTCAGGATACCAAAGCATCTGTGCCAGGCCTTTTCTTCGGCCTAGTCCTTTCCATTCATCAAGTAACACTGACTCAAACTGGTTCTTCTCATCGACCCGAATTCAGCAAAGATCTACGGGAAGCTTTAAGATTGCATCAGGAATCTCTTTCAGACCGCCGAGACTCGCTAAGTATCAAACTTAGTCTTATTAATTGATACATTAAGGATCAGTTACACCTTTTTACAAAGGTGTGTTAGAACTCAGAATCTGACGTATCCCTGAAGGGTTTGATCTGTTGAATATACATGCAAAGTGTTCCAAAAAATCCATTCTTTCTGTCCTCTTTACTGAGTTAAGCTTTAACCCTTTTCCTATACCAACTGTATGTGGGTGTGTGTGTGTATGTGTATGTTAGACCGGCTTAATGTGTTTATGTAGTATGTTAGACTAGTTTAAGTGTTTATGTAGTTAATAAAACCTTACTTGTATCACACTTGACGTGTTCATTGTTTACTCATAACCGGAGTCAATAATCATGCAGATTTACGTTACAAACTTATAGAATTGTACAGTAAGAAAGTAATTCCCCTTAACCAGGAAATTAACGTTCTTAAAATTGACAAGACAGTTGACCCTGAGGTCAGCTAAATATCTACATGGTACAGTGGATCGAAAATTGAATAGTTAATTATAACTAGTTATGGTTAATTATTCATATTTCCCATGAGCTGATCCGCTACACCCCTAAAGCTTGATTGAAGAGAATGCATGATTCTTCATTAGCCATACAGACATTTTTTGTAATGAAGGGAGAGGGTACAGAAACTTGATTTTAGTTTCTTGATTTGATTTTATTCATGGGGGTTGGAAACTGACATTGAGATTGCACTTTTGTTTGCTATGGCATCAGTTATTATTATAAAATTATATAAATGGAAATAAATGATAACTTGAGGAATGTGAAAATGAGAAAACAATCTTTGCATTTTTCTGAAGACAGTGTGAGTTGTGATTAGCTGCCAGTTGCTAAGGTGTTCTCAGTGGTTTAAGCATGTTTCTACGCAGTTGTCAAGTAGTTTTATTTAGTTAGCCAGTTTCTAAGGTGTTCTGAATGGTTTAAGCACATATCTATCAGTTGCTGTGTTCTGAGTGCATTAGGATCGTTGTTAGGGAGTTGTTAAGGTGTACTGAGTGTTTTAGCACATTGTTAGATAGTTGCTAAGATGTTTTGAATAGTTTAAGCCAGGGGCGTAGGCAGCGGATGGGCCTGACGGTCACAGGCCCGCACACTCTGATGAAAGGCCCCCCCAGTTTATTATACACATATAGCCTAATATTTGTTAAATAATTATTGTTTAATCTATTTTAACACAATTAGAGAACTATTATAACATTTCAAATAACTAAAATAAATAAAATGTGTTTTTGCATAATTCTTGTTGCGCATGTAAATTTGTGCGTGTTCACCCATTCAGTTGGACTGTAATTTGCAGCTGTGTTAGAAAATGTTAGAAAAACAGCAGCAATGCATAATTCTGTAAAAGACTTTTAAAAACGGCAATGACGAGGGAGAGAGCCCGTCCATCAGCCCGCAAGTAAAGGTGAGACTTTCAGTTCCACGCGCGAACCGGTTCATTTTGTGAAGCCGGGAAACACTACTGTCAGGCCGATTATGAATGTCATTTGAACTCAGTCAGTGTTTTCAGTCGTGTTCAAAGTCTTTTGGTGTGCGGTGTCTAAAGAATTTAAGACCAGCTGTTTTGCAGTCGGTGTCCACAATAGATAGTCATTTTTTTAGTATTGTTGTATTATTTATTATATAAATTTTGTGACACCAGCGATTAACTGCATCTGTTTCCTAATTTGTAGGCCTATTAATTTAAATAAAGAATTAACAAATAAAAAAAATCAGAAACACATTTCTGAATACAATAATTTTATACACTTTAGTTATATCTAATTTGGCATTTTCAATTAACATAGGCCTGTTACATTCTTCTTATTAGCCTATTAGGCCTATTATTATTAAGTTACTTTTATTATTAAATTAATATTAGGTTACAATTAATTTGCCCCGCTATAATTTCATAGCGCACACCGCTGACGCGCGCAAGTATAACGATTAGGCTAGCTTACGCCTCATGAAAATTATTTTAAAAAGGTATTTCAACACGATTTTATACAATTTAATTATAGGTCTATAATTAAAATTATTAACACTGCAATCATCAATGAAAAAGCTTTATTTCAAGCACCGACTTTTTTTAAAAAGAAAAAAACAACAACCTGTTTAACACGAAATAGCCTACGTTTCTTCTCTCTTTATTTATTGATTTATTTCCCACTAGCCTATGTTCGGGCCACAAGAGAAATATTAAGGGAGTAAATTAAAACATTTAGCTAAATAGGCTACAGTACCATTATCAGCATATGAAGTAGATTCATCTCTCGTCCTCTCTGAGAGAATATGCGCCGTTAATGCAGCGTTAGATACCGAAAGCGCCATCAGTTTTTACTTTCTCTTTCGAGTGAATCGACTGAGATTAAAAGGTTCACCGCATAAACTCTTGGCAAAGTTTGCAGGTTGCTTGTGTGATATCCATTGGCTCGCCTTCCTGGTTTAAAACAAATATTTACAATATTGCGACGTATAACCAGCCCCCCACCCACCCTTGAGTTCGCGGTTGGGGGCCGTGGATTTGCACTAAATTGCCACTGGACTCCGTCCATTAGTTAGCCCAGTGCCCACTTTTGCCCAGGCCCGCCCAAAAATACAATTCTGGCTATGCCACTGGTTTAAGCACATTGCTAGACAGTTTTGAAGGTGTTTGGAATGTTTTAAGCATGGATCTTGTAGTTGCTAAGGCGTTCTGAATGATTTCAGCACGTTGCTAGGCAGTTGCTGTGTTCTGAGTGCTTTAGCACATTGTTAGGAGTTGCTAACATGTTCTTTAAGGGTTTATGTTTCTAGGAAGTTGCTAAGGTGTTCTGTGCGTTTTAGCACATCGCTAGGCAGTTGCTAAGGTGTTCTGAATAGTCAAAGCATGTTTCTAGGCAGTTGCTAAGATGTTCTGATTGTTTTACCACATCGCTAGGCTTGATAGATGCAAAAGGGTTATGCATTTTTAGAACATTTCTAGGAAGTTGCTAAGGTGTTCTAAATGCTTTAGCTTGTTGTTAGGCAGTTGCTGTTCTGGTGGTTACTAGGGCATTGCTAGGTGGTTGCAGGAATGTTCTGGCTGTTTGAATATCAAAAAAGCCCACATACAATATATGCTGATCCCTAAATATGGCTTAGATCCCACTTTCAATGTAAATCCATAGGAAGTTTTCACAAATTATAAGTCTGATTTCTTGGTAATAGCATCAATTTATGGTATTTTCAGACACAAACAATATTAGCTAACTGGCATGGCACAGTTTACAACATGTGGTGTACTTAGCAACAAGAAAAAGAAGAAGTGGAGGATAAAAAGGGTTTGTTTTGAGAACTAGTTGCATCCAAAACAGCTGGAGCACCGGCCTTAAGGATGAGAATATTTCTGATGTTTCTCACCATGCGGCAATTAAGAAACATCAGAAAAACAGTTCCACATAAAGGGCGCAGTGCAGAAAAGACCACTAGGATAAAGATGATGCACAAAAAGAGGCGAGAGAGAATCAGAAAGTATAGGAAAGGAAGCAGCAAAGCGTCAAACTCAGACTGACGGAGATAGCTGGCTCCCAGAGCAAAAAAGTAGCTTTGATGTTGCGAAGAAATATAAAAACAAGTTTGGTTATGCAAGACTGTGATCAGAAGTTCTCTGTCTCTCTAAGTGGAACAGACAAATTGATCAAGCTGGCACAATAAACTGCAGAGCTATCCAAAGATTAAATGCTTATAACATGGATTATTTCTGAACAGCAGCTTTGATGAAGATGAGACCAGTGCATGGCGAAGCACTGATTATGCCACTTGCATAATTATATAAAGAAATTAAACGTTCAGTGAATATAAGGAAAAGCTCAGAGGACAACACATTAAATTAAATCTTTTTAGTTTAAAAAACAGTTTCCCATTCATAGATTTAGACCTTTTTCTATTTTCCCTGAAAGAACGGAGTAAACAATTAAATTAGTCATTTTTATAGCATAGATGGGCACAGACACCACAGAGGGGACTAGATAGTAAGCTCCCGTTTAGCAATGCTACAATTGGGCCATCTAGAGGAAAATCTGTGGCAGCGCATGATATATTTGTCTTTTCTCTTCTGCTGACATGGTTCATTTGTAGATCAATTAAAATCATTAAATGTTTAATATTCACTACGAATATGTGAGGGTTAGATTCATATCCATATCAATTTCCTTCCACTGATAAGACCATATTAATAGAATATTTACCTAAATGATAGAGGGCAATGATTTGTGAAACCACTAGGTGTCGCTGTTTACATGCACTAAGCCAAAATATAAGGAAAACAAGAATGGCAGTAAACTGCCTTTTTTTTTTTTTTTTACATGAAAATCTAATTGAAATGCTGAGACTGAACTTATGGCAGTAATAAACCACACATACATATACTTTCAATTACTCTTTCTGTTTCTTTCACATAAAATCTAATTCAATTATAATAGTACAACTATAAAATTATAATACATTCACAGGAACACACGTAAGAAATTCTATGTCACAAAATAAATATTTAAGATGTATGCGGGGGCAGTTGTGGCCTAATGGTTAGAGAGTCAGACTTGTAACTCAAAGGTCATGGGTCTGAGTCTCGGTACCGCCAGAGTTTGTGGGTTGGGGAGTGAATGACCAGCGCTCTCTTCCACCTTCAATACCACAACTGAGGTTAAATGAGACCCTTGAGCAAGGCAACTCCCCGGGTGTCGCAGCAAAAACGCCTGCCCACTACTCTGTGTGTGTGTGTGTGGGTGTTCACTGCTGTGTGTGTGCACCTGAATAGGATAAATGCAGAGCACAAATTCTGAGTATGGGACGCCACATGTCACTCTTTGGAACAAAAACTCAAAATGTTGATCTAATGTAATTTGCAACAAATAAGAAAAATGCTATTGCAGATTTTTAGACCCCAACATGTAAATCAAACAAAAGTTTTGCAATACTTCATTTTGCTTCTTTTCAAATGTGAGCACACAAATAAATGCATTTTGGCAGGCAAATATTTTGAAGCCTGGAGGACTAAGAGGTCTCTTAATACAAATGAACTGTCTCATTGTATTATGTTCAAACAAATGAAATCTCTCTTCAAGGCAGCATTTTGCTGCAGTACAGATGCTCCATCTTGTTCTCACCCTCTGGTAATTCAGCAAAAAAAGAAAAAAACCTGTGATATGCTATTTTTATTTCCCGCTTTCAGAGAAGTTTCATACAGGAACAGAACTCTGTACAAAATGTTTGAAACAACTTGAGGATGTGAACAGATAGTGAGGCCAGTGGTATTATATATAGCTGCACAGGTACACTATGTCGTCATCAAAAAAAGAGGACAACATGAAGGACAAAAAATATTTTCTTTAACCCTAACTGAGGCTCATGTGAAATCAGCATTTCCATTTCACATTATATTATTTTTGCTTGAGAAAATGGGAAAACTGACCCCGGCCCAGACCAGATGTTTTTTGCTTTAACATGAATGATATGAGCCCAGGGTGCAACATAAAGAGCATCTCATGGTCTGAGCAAATGTGTTAACATCTCTGTGACAAAAACACACTCTTATGTGCATAATAACCAAGAAGAGAACCTCTTAACAGGGTTAAAATTGTGCCCCTCTGTTCTCAGTGAGGATAAGAACAGCATTTGTCCTGGTTCAGGAGGAAAGTGTTGCATAAATAACAAGTTGGGTTTCTAAAAGCTGGCGTGAACCAGAGGAATGCATAGCAAATTTTGTACCTCTGTCTCTCTCTTTGTCTTTGATCTCAGACTCTATAGTGTCCACCAAAAATTAACAATAGAGTGTGTACATATTTACAAATTATTGTACTCTTATTTACAATACCATCCACAAATCTTGGTAATCTCTCTAATCTACATGAAATTACTGCATTTACTATGGCAAAAATTTGGAAAAGCTTTATTATTTTATATAATGCCTAAATGGGCATTTCTAAAATGTAATTTTATATGCCATGCCAGTTGCATTTGGATCAAAAATATTTTCTTTAAAACAATGTGCACTGATTAGTCCACAACAGTGTTGTTATTGTTTACTAAAAATAAAACTAGCTTTTCATTAATTGAAATAAAGCTGAAATAAAATAAAAATATAAATTTTAAATAAAAAAAATTATCACATTAGAAATTTTGCACTGGCAACTAAATACAATTTTTAAACAGCAAAAATATTTAAACTGACATACTAAAATGACTAAAACAAAAATATAAAATAAAATACTACAACAGCTACAAAAATTTATGACAAAATGGCTAAACGTCAAATTTAAATTCAATGAGAACTGAAATGTAAATTCAAATACAAATCAATACTTAATATATCACTAATATTAAAATAAAACAAACAACACTGGTCCAGAATAAGAACAGGAATGTTGACCTTAAAACTGTTTATTAGCCCTGAACAGAAAAATTTCAAACTGAAATGTGTAAATGTTTGTGAGAGCAGCACCAAACAGGAAGCCCCGCCCCAAACTCATGCCATTGGTTGAGCCAGTGTTTCTGTGTCAGGCTGATCAAACAAACAGAGCCAGGGTTTTTACTTATCAGGGAACTTACAAATAGATTACTGATAGTTATATCTGCATATTAAACAGGGAAAAGCAGAAACTATTAAACATGAAAACTAGACATGACAGTCAGAGTGAGTGGCGCTGTCCTTGGTGCTGAGAGTCTAGCACTACAACAGAGACATTTTTCTGATTGCCAATGAGAACACACCCACAAGATGTTTATGCCATGTGTTCGTTGACAAGAGAGAGAAACAAGCCATGTTTGCAGTTCTCTCCAACGTGGAGAGAAATAACAAGTGCCTCAAAGGTACAGCCTTAGAAACCAAACCAAACCAAAACAAAGGCAAAAGGGCCTTCTTCCTTTCTCAAAGTACTCATTCAGGGTCATACTGCAAATCTTGAGTAATCAGGCTGGTGGTTAATCCAGTTAGTATCAGGTGATGGGACCTAGAATAGCTGTCCCTGTCAAGAGGGGCAGAGAGAAATACACTGCCATGGCAAAGCTGAGGTCATGACCTGCATCAATTCCAGTTCATGCTTTCACACTCATCCTCATCCCACCGGCCTGCACATGTGTGCATGTGTGCATGTGTAAAACAGCAGGGAGTCTGTAGTGGTAGAAATGTAGAACATCAAGCTCACATACAGCCATCCTACACCCATATATGTGTGTGTTCATGTGGGTGTATGTGTGTGTAAATGTGTGTAGAGGGAGTGAGGGAAGAAAATAAGGCCTAACAAAATCAGGTGGTATGACAGCATTATGATCATGGGAGGCTCATGTCTCATCAAAACAGTTTGGTCCTTGAGCAGAAGAAGCTCATCAGACAACAGATTGAATTCCATTCCATCCATCTGAGTGTTCCTCAAGACATCACACAAAGTGTTCAAAATAACTGCTGTCTTTAGCTTGTTTTGTATTCGGCTGAGATGAGACACAAGATGAACTTTGACACCCTGACATTTCATAATGTCAAATTTGAATCTGATGACATAGTGGGGTACATAAAAGTTTGAACACAATATTTTATGCTCAGGAATTTCTTTCACCTGAGGAACACAGATAATATAGGCAGGAACTTTTTCCACATAATGAAAATACTTAGTGACCTTTAATACTCCAAAAAGGACAAACAGATTTCATAACAGTAACAACATAATAATATGGCACTTTAAGTTGGACTGTGTTTGAGTTTTTTTTTTTTTTAAGAAATGTATACTTTTCTTCATCAAGGATGCATTAAATTGATCGAAAGTGACAGTAAACACATTTATAATATTACAAAAATGTCACAATTCTATTTCGGACAAATACTGTTCTGTTGAACTTTCTATTCTTCAAAGAATAAAAAAAAAGGTTAATGGTTAATGTGTGTAATTTTCAGCTCTTGAATGACTTAGGAAGCTGCATGGACATCTTTTTACGTACTTCTGTGATGCTTTTTGGTCATTTTTGAAGAAAGAGCAGCCTAAACATTTTACATAACCACCTTTATTTTTCAGAGAAGAATGAAAATCATGTATCTTTGGAATGAGTAAATAATGACAGAACTTTAATTTTTGAGTGAACTGTTCCTTTACGAGCACCAGGAGTCAAGGGAACTGAGCCCTAATAATGTCAGTGTCTGCTTTAATGTGGAGCTTCTTCAGATGAATTAGCATGATCTCCTAAATCAGGCCTGCTAAATGCCGAGCAGACTACAAGAGCAGTTACATAAGGTCTCAATTACATAAGACTGATTCTATGCCAGAAGTGGGTGGAGATTGGGAATCATTTATTATAACAGAACTGCGGTGAGCAGTAAAAATCACATCCCTCGAGAAAAGATTGCAGTAAAAGACGTAGCTTCAGATGATCAGACTGTTCTCTCCATTTCGCTCACTCTCTCTGTGATGATAGTCTCACCAAACACTGCTTTCATTAGAAAGTTCAGTGTGGACTTTATTATTACAGCACACATTAAAAGAAAAGGGTATGATGATGATGATGATGATGAATTAAGAGTGTTTCTCAAAGAAATCATTTTCAAAGTAATCTAAGAACATTCAAAGCAGCAACACTTATGCAATGTGCAACACATAAAGGAAATGAAAAGAGAAACAAAGATAAAAGGATACAACAAAAAAAAGAAACTGAAAAAAACTGAAACAGACAAACTGAAAACAAAAAAACTAAATGAAAACACTTAGAGCAGTTTAAAAGTAAAGTTATGGTGCTTTAGTTAACAAGACAGATATAAATGCCCCTAATTTCTTTGCTTTCATTGTGTGTGGTTTTGGCAGCAGACACCTATTAAAATGATTTGCATGGAGAGCTCATTTGCTGTGCACACACACACAGTGCTTTTATGCCCAAACACAAGCTGTCGACACTAAAGTTCACATACAAACACACACTCCTTCATACACACACACATGGTAGGAGTGACCCAGCAAAAGCAGCAGACTAACTAAAATCTGATCTCCAGATACCTGCTGTCTGACACGCTACAGCTTACTTAGAATAAATGAAGATGGATGAGCTAAAATACAAAGCAAAGGAACAGCTGAAATTTTTTGAGGGAAATTCACTGCTGTTTATTTGCAAATGCTGTCTGTGTTGTTGTGGTGCCCAGTTCATGAAATGAATTATGCAAATCAGGCAACGCAAACATGTTCATGCAATCTGTGTTGAAAGCAATCTTCTTGGCACAATTCTCCCCTATTTTGATAGCTCCGCCCCACACATACGCAACCCAGGCAATTAGTTCTATGAAACAAAGCAAAACAAATGTTACACCGTGTCTACACCGGACACGAGTGGCTCCTCAACCACCACCAGTGTGCAGCACCCACCTGGTTGATGCCGACGGCACGCCATATTGCGTCCGAATGTGCCACCACACACCAGCTGATTGTGGAGAGAACAGAGGATGAAGCCAATCAGCAGATATGGGGATGGTTAGGATAAGGTTCTTGCCTTATCGTAAGCCTTCTTTTGTTCCGCAGACGTTTTCCTCTTTTGTTTTTTATCTGCCATCTCTATCTTTCTGTCGCTCGGCTCGGCTAATGTCAGTCCTGTGCACTGAGCGCTCTCTCCTCCGCATCATGAGTAGACACACCCCTTACTGCTGAGTGGCTACAAGTTTGTTTTGGTACTCGACCCGACTCACTTTTTCCGAGTCACGTTTTTAGAACAAAGTGGTCATGCCCAAACCGCAAATTATTACAGCCCATTAAAAATATGGTGATATAAATGATAATGAAGTAACTATGGGTGTTTCTCAAATAGAACATTTTCAAAATCATCTAAGAATATTTCATTTAACAACACGTATGCAATATGCAACGCTCAAAGAAAAGAAATGCAAAAATGTGTTCTGTGTGAACGGCCCCTTTGACTGACCAGACCCTTAAAACACTACCGTTAAGGCATCTGTATCAGCTCTTTAAAATGCTAAAAGACTAGGACTGCATGGCGAGTCGGGATATACTGTATGTGCATTTATAAATCTCATTTGATAATCATTTGTTAATTACTACATGAATCAATATAGAATATTCACAACTTTTTCTGCTAAAGAACTTCTATGCATGCTACTTTTCTTTGTTGTTAAATGAGCTTATTCACAAACTCAACCTGTTGGGCTGCCACAATCTATACGGAGACTATTTACATAGAAAGGAGGCTTTTTGCTGAAATATTGACAATTGATTTATTTTAAATACAGCACAGCACTATTGCTGCACATTTACTGTCACAGTACACTGTTGGAAGGATGACTAGGGAAACGAAGAGTACAATCACAAGTCTTTATCCAAGGCAACACACGGTAAATCCACACAAGTGCGCTGGAGCAAACCACACATACCCAACTAGTAGACACTACCGGACAGATTGCACAGACTAGGACTTAAATACAGGAATGATTGGGAAGACACAGGTGTACGGGATGACCAATTAAACTAAACGAGGACAGTAACATGACCAAATAAGGGAACAGAAACAGGCAAAACATAACACAGACAGTCCATGATCCTGATAGTACCCCCTACCAGAAGGACAACGGGGGGGGGGGGGGGGGGGGTGAACTAAGGAGGATGCTCATGAGGAGGACGGATGTCCGGGAGGGGGCCGGCAGACAGAGTCCAGTGAGGAGACGATGGAGGGAGGAGCCAGGGAGGAGACAGGAGGGGCTTGGAGCAGGAGGAGCTGGATCCGAGCCGAGGATCCAGGGGGCCAGGGTGGAGCCAAGGGCTCTAGCGACCAAGGCGGAGGCGGAGATCCACGGCGGACCCGGAGCGACTGAGGACCAAGGTGGAACTGACGGTAGGAAGGAGCCCAACGGAGCCGGTAGTACAGAGTGACGAGGCGCAGCCAGAGGAAAGGAGTCCAAAGGCGATGGCGGGTCAACGCCCGACCAAGTCGGAGCCGATGGCAAGGAAGCCCGTGGAGCTGGTGGATCGACGTTTACTGTTGGGGCGGGGAGCTAAGAGCCGAGGTGGAGCCGCTGGGTCTACAGGCCGCGGCAGAGTCCAGGGCCCTTAGGCGGAGATTGAGGTGATTGAGGGATTCTCCGCCCTGGCGACACTGAACTGGCAGACCCACGGAGCTCGCCCTGTACTGATGGGTGTGGCTGAGACGGAGAGGCTGCAAACACACGGTGGAGGAGGCAGACGGGTGGAGAGTGGGCATTTGTGATCCTCCGGGCATTCGGACTAAACTCTGGATCTGGCGCCTCCTCTATGCTGAACATGGAACAGGATGGCGCTCGGATGCGCACAACTTGAGGGCACTTTCCGAGGCGTGGGCACTGGAATGGCGCTTTAGAGGAGCGGGCCTGAGGCACTCTGGAACTGGATTCATGGACTGGCCCTCTCCTCTTCGTTGTGGTGCAGTTGCTGCACCATACACAGCTCCCCCTCAGCCGCGATGCAGGGGGTTGAGCTCCTCTCCGCGCTCACACCATCTGCGGCTTTCTCCCTTGTAGTTGGCATTGTCGCCGGCTCTCGCACCTGGTCTGACGGATTGGGCTCCACATCCGGGGCGATCCTCTGCTCAGTTGCTCGGCTTTGCGCTGACTCGCTGATCGTGGTGGGAAATGGCTCTCCGTCAACGGTGGGCTCAGGCTGATGCTCCGCACAGTGGGGTGATGGCTGGCTGGGCTCATGGTGTCTGGATTGGAATCTGACGAGATCATCCAAGGGTATGATGTCGATCCGTTTCTTGCCAGAGTCCACTCCACGAAGGCAACAAAATCCTCTCTCGTATGGTCCTCGAGAGATCTGTCCCCCTGCTCCAGCAGGAGGAGGAGGATTTCGGTGCGAATGAGGGGATCCTTGGAAAAAACGGGAACAAAAGAAAACACTGAGGAAAAACGGAAAACAAACGGAGGGGAAACACACAGAATTTACTGTCTTTGGTCGGGTCTTCTGTCACGGTACTCAGTTGGAAGGAGTATGAGGGAAACGAGGAGTACAATCAAAAGTCTTTAATCCAAGGAACAGAGGGGAAAGCTACACAAAGGGTGCTGGAGCAAACACACATACACAACGAGTAGACCCGACAGAGACAGACTGCACAGACTGGGACTTAAATACAGGGGATGATTGGGGAAACACAGGTGCAAGGTCAAACTAATAAACAAAACGAGGACAGGAACATGACCAAATAAGGGAACAGAAACAGGGGCAAAACATGACACAGACAGTCCATGATCCTGACATGCACCATGTACTAAAGTGTGTAAGTGCCCTTAAATATTTATAAATGACAAAGAAAACAAAACAATCACGTAGAGTAAAACAAAACAAAGTCATCTAGAGTAAAAAAACAAAAAAACAGTCATCTAGAATAAAACTACAACAAAGCAAAACAATCATCTAGAGTAGAAAAACAGTCATCTAGAGTATAAAAAAACTGTCATTTAGAGTAAAAAAATATAAAAAATAAAACAATCATGTATAGTGTTGTATTTACAGGTAAGGGTTCTTACGAGACATAAATAAATTCCCCTAATTTAATACAGCACAGCACTATTGCAGCACTTTTAGCACCATGTACAAAAGTGGTGCAATTTGCCTCCCTATTTTTCACTAAATGAAATACATAAGAACATTACTGAAACCCAGATTAAGCTTCAATCTTAGTTTAAGTTGGTAATCCAGATTTGGATTTTAATATGGATTTAACTCACCAGGAAACAAAGAAATTCTGCTGACTACAATATCTGGGGAGAGCAAGACCATATGCCAAAGGCAGAATAGCTGGCCATTTCATTCGACAGGAGGGCAACGAGAGGTGAGGAGAGCTCAAGAGGGGGTAAATGGCCCTCCAGACAATGGAAGGCTGTTAGAGACTGAAAGACATGGCTAATTAAGCAGGGTGTGCATATGCAATGGGGCAGAAAATCAGTTATGTCCATACGACAAATTCCAGGAAGAGCAAACACATGAGTGATTGCCGATTACACGCCTGCTATGTCTCTGTCTCGGCCCAGAGCATATGCCAGAGGTCATTAAGAATCAGTTGCAGTATGCAGGACACGTCTGTCTGGTTATTTATGTGTGTGTGTGTGTGTCCTTTGTGTGTTAACTATTAGAATGCTGTTTGTGTAGTTGTTTAAGTCTTTTGTGTAAGTGTGTGTAAATATGGGCTTAATGGATAAGAACAAGAGAGCCATGTCCGCGGCCTAAACCACTTATCATACGTCTACTTCTCCCTCAAACTAAACTCCCCACACACTCCTTCACACACTACTGCCCACAGTGATGTCACAAAGGCTCAGGCTGTTACTAAGCAACTGGATCACATCGTCATAGAAACTGTTGGGGGGGGGGGATGATCAGCTTCTATGGAAGGAGAGATCATGAGGGAGCAACAAGCATGGATAAAATTAGCTCATGTCCAAAGTCCTGTCCTTTGTGAGGAAAGACAACCACAACTGCGATAGTTCATAGTACGTTGCATATTGAAAATGTGTCAGAAAGTCAGAGACAGACAGAAAGCTCCAAGCCAGGGACATTTGCAGGGTCTGTGCATGCTTGCAGATGACGTTAGATGTGTTTTAAGACAGTTCTGACACATGTTAAATTATGAATTTCAGCTGCATGTCCTCTTTGTTCCCATCTGTCAGCAATGTCCTTCAGCAGCATTGCACCACAAGCTAAAATTTGAGCCTGCACTCAGTAGTACCGGAAAATTATTGGAGATCACACGGGGACTGAATCCAGGTCACTGGCCATCTGAGGGGAACCGAATCAGACGTGGCACAGAAAACTTTTCTAACTCTGAATTATCTATATGCGAAGCACCTGAATCAATCTATAAACTAGTGGTCAAGTGGTCAAAAGTCAAGTCAAAAGAGCTGACCCCCAAATCTCTGTATGGTGCTGATACAAATCTGGCTCGCAAACTTATTATATCTCTCTCACATGATTAGTACCCCATCTATACAGAGCTGTATATGTTTTGTTCTATTTTAGTACAGCATCACAATGTTTTTTACACCATAAAACCTAACACAATCCAGATTTCACACCCTACAGTAACACTCCAGAAAAAGTCTCACGATATGTAGGAACATGGTATAAGGCCTTGATCTACTGTCTCTGACCTCATTATACAGGTTATCAGAAAGGTGCCATGAGACTCACGCAAAGATCCAAAAACATTCAAAAACAATTTCATTTCCACACAGACATTGGCCACATGCATTCTAGCATCTGACGTCTATTTTTACAATCACGACAGGTGCTACAGACATCAGAGCTAGAGGCAGATGCTGGTTCTGTTACAATGATTCCATCACTGAAGACATCAAGGCCTGTTGTCGACTTATGGCTTTTTCGATACTTCCAAACTCTGCAAGAACCATATGGTTCGGAGGGGCAAATACACATGTTTTGCACCAAAAACAACTGGCATTTGATCTGATATGAAATCAGCCTCATATAAACAGAAGGAACACACATCTCTACCAAGCCATACGACACTCAAGTAACTGACAGGATCTGTAGCTTAAAGAAACACATACATTTACACTTGGGAAAATCACGTTCATACTCCCATGTGAGTAATCAGATTGCAATCCATCTCCAAAGTGCTTTGCATTTATAATTAGCTCTTTCTCAAACAGACTCTGCTTTCTCTGAAATATGCCATACAATGTGCAATACGCAATAAGCAGTCTCTGTTTGAATCACATTTTACATTAGACTCAACCAAGGCAGGCGATATACTGTAATTTTATTCACTTACTGTAAGGAGAAATCCATATTTTTCTTTCATAAGGCACATACAGATTCATTTACATACATTAACGCAGCAGAAAAATGTGAAAAAACTTTTGGTCTATTGAATAATATGCGATCTCAAATCTCTTCCTAAACTCTCACTCAGCAGATAAAATTGAATTGACATGGACTTTCTTAAGTAATTTTTTGCACTTTGCAAAAACAATACAAGCCTAGTGAAAATGGCTGTAACGACATAATACAAAAAGACGATCATGTTATGTAAAAGATAATGAGTTACCTCATGACTCAACTACACAGAACTTAACTAACAATTGCTTTAGAAATCCCATTAATCACCTACACAGTCAGATTTATTTTTGTAATACCTCAAACAAGCACAGCAACAATAATATTGGCATAAGCTGCTCCCACACCTGGATCCTGCATTCAAACTGGACAATAAACAGGAAGATGTACTTTTATTGCTTTGTTAATTGTGCACCTGAACTTCTCCACCTCCCATTTCATTTCAGCAATGTGTTCATCTTTTTTTCTCTAACCCACATAGATTCTTCTATTATCTCCTTTTATTTTCTCTCTGTGTCTCTCCTTCCTGGTTTCTGTTGCTTTTGTTCATAATTGTATCAGGACAAAATCATGTGCTGTAACTCTGTCTGGCCAGGCTTGTTTATTAGACGGCTCCCTCAGGCCCAATCGATCCCTGTTCTAAAATTAGCGCTACCCATAATGCTCTTACTTTATCTGGATGGAGAACAGGGCTTTTATGCCTTACTGTGTAACCTCTGATATCAGACCCACACAGTGGGAGGAAGGCTTTTATGAATCACATTTCATTCAAAATACATATTTGTTGCTCAATACAGCTACTCTAAAAAAGCAGTAAGTCTTATGCATGACTGCACATGATATGAAGTGCTCCGGTTTTTAACATTCAAGGTGATTTAGAGGGATTTTCACATAGAAAAGTCTAAAGATCTGAAACACTGGCAGAGCCACCAGCACAGAGATCAATGGAGAGAAGTAACAGATCTGTGCACAGATTAATTAGAGTTTAATGAATTTCAGCCAAATGGTGTCTGCTTATTTGCACATTTTACCTGGCTGAGAAGAGACACATTGAAAGACAAGTATGTACAGTGACATTCAAAAGTCCACAATGAAAATTCTAGGATTCAAAACAGGGTTATTATAGTTAACTAAAACCAAAAAATGTTTTTGTTACTTGAAATAGAATACATTGAAATAAAATAAAATCTAGGGGGGAAAAAAACATTTATATTTTATCTAGTTGCTAGTTTATGTACTAAAATAACTTAAAGTGGAAAAAAAACAAAAACTTTAAAATTAGAATGGAAACAGAAAACTCAAAAATAATTCAAAATATTAATAAAAAGTATAATAGTATCTCAATGAAATACTAAAATAACCCTGATTCAGAAAAAAACCTTGAAATAAACAGAGCATTTTAGGATTTAAAAAAAAAAATGTAAATAAAAAATTGATGACGTAAAATGAATTAGAAATATTTAAGATTCTACACTATTTTTAAGTTACTAATCAAATAAACAAATTTGCGACATTAGCCGTGTGACTTTGTAACAAAAGGTCGAATTTCCTTCCATTGAAGCACATGATGTTCTTTGGATCATTCTCAAATCTGTAGAAGTTCATGTAGCTTGAGTGCTGCCTTTTTTACTGCAAAAGGGGGAAAAATCAAATACAAATATAAAACAAATGTAAATAAATATCATTTTTAATTAAATTTTTCACTCAAATTTTTATTCTGATAATATAATTTGCTAAGTACATAAATTAGGGAGGGAAAAAGCTTTCACAAGTGAACTTTTGAACTGCACTGTACAGTAGAGGAGGATGTGGAGGTTATTTACAATGTGTATGATCAAATATTTAGAATTTTGTGTATACATTCACGTACATCTAAGCACGTCATGCACGCGTGTGCCCTTCTGTCATTCTGCATGTGTGGGGCAGCACAGCTGTTTGAGAGCAGCACGAAAAGGTGGGAGGAATTTAAATGAGAGCAGAAGCCAGTTATTTTTGTATGCTCTGAGCCACCGGTTCTCTCATGTTGAGTGTGCGTGGGCAAAAACACAGATTCCCATTCATAAACTAGACTAGATCTGCCATAAATCTGGCTGCAGGTTAGGGGAGATTTCTGCTGTAGCATTTGAAATAATGAGACTTCATTATTTATAATTCAAGGCTTGTGGGATGAATTCATTTCAGAAGTTAAAAAACAAGAGCCACATTATTTGGATGCTGAGCTCCCTATTTCTAGGATATTTTTTGAGGTTCTAAGAGAAGAACAATTCAAAACACTTTCAGTTCTATACAGTATTTGAGTCAACTGATTACAATAACAAAGGAAGAGGGAACTCAGCTGTTAATGAATGAATCATTTCTAACAGTTCTATTTCACTACCAGTCAATTATCTGGGACTCCCAATGTGCAATCTCAGTAGGCTTTCAAGTTTTCCGTGCCAGTTCAAAGGGTGAGCTTGCATAACAACAACTAATATGAAATTCATTAGATGTCTGAGGTAAAATCACATGAATGAATCAACTTTACATAACAATCATGATACAACACAAAACAGATTCTCCTTTCAGACTCTGAAATTGACTAAATTGCTGTAGCAATATCAAGATTTCCATTAATAAACAGGCAATCTTACCTGCTTTCCCTCAAGGGTGTAGATCCTCTTGACAATGCCAGAATCAAGCTTTATAGCATCTGTAATGTCAGTCAGAACTTGCTCAAAGGAGTGGGCCGTCTTCTTGTTGAGCAGGATGCGAACTGCCTTCCGCGGCTTCACCCCACTGCGGATGATGGTGACCAGCTTGGGTCTGATGAAGTCTTTGCCCTCTTTGGACTGCGGTTCTGATTTCGAGCTGGCTAGAGACGTGGGGCACTTGCTGGAGCCCAAGGCCCTCACATTCACAGACCAGTTAGGGTTGACGTTATTGGAGTAGTCAAGTTTTTTAAAGGCTTCGGTGGAGCCACACACATAACTCTCACCTAAAATAATTGAAAGAACATAGTCACATGATACATCGAGTGATATTTTACAAATTTTCTTTGAAAATTACGAGAGCATGAGTTTAATTTTTAGGCTAAAGACCTGAGGCACTGTCGATTGAGCTGTCATCTCTGTTCAAATGCATTGATTTATGGTAAAGCCATGCAGACTTAAATGCTCATCATTGAGTGCCCTAATTTTGTATCCTTGCCGTCACATCTACTGCTCTGACTTTGAGAATCCAAATGCATTCAAGGCACCAACATATGGAAACTTTTCAGCATTTTTAGTGTCTCTCATAAAACAATATGCTATTAAAATGAAATCGTAATTAGGGCTAAAAAAGCCGTTCACACAATGCATTGTTGCAATATTACACTGTATTACTGTTTTTGCTGTAGTTTGGATCAAATAAATGCAGCTTTGGTGAGCAGAAGAGACTTCTTTGAAAAAAAAAATATCTTACCGATCTAAAACTTTTGAACGGTAGGCCTACTTTACATTTTTGTATCGAATTCATACGAAATCGCCATCTCATAAAATAGTCCTGTTTTCTCATGCGATCGCTTTGAGACGCGTTTTAAACGTTGAACTGCTTTAAATTTTGCAGCATAAAAACACAACGTTCCTGCGCAAGACGCTGAAAAAGCTGTGAGATGCGGTGCAGTAAAATTATGTCCGTCTATCTAGCATGTGTGGACTACATAGAAAAATTATTTAAAAAGCAGTACAATTGCGCTTATATCGCCTACACATTTTAGCCGCGATTTCTAGATTTTTACTGTAGCCCGAAGCCAGCCCGAGGAGGGCGGGGCAGCTCCAAATGGGCGTGGCTACCTACCTAGCCCCACCCCGAAAGGCGGCTTTAGACAACTTCTTACCTTCCATCAGCTGATCTACACTGGTGATTTTTTTGGAACCATCGATTGTGTAGATGATTCGGACCCCTTGGGGCAGGTTGACGTTGTCAGAGAGGGTTCGGGTCAGGTCGGCCAACAAAGCGTCAAAGGTTCTTATCCGGTCCGATGAGATGGCGTACACTATGCCGTTGAAGTACCTGTCACCATTGCGGTAAAAGCGCACTTTCTTCGCCTTCTTCTCCGAGCTCAGAGCTTTCAGGGTGCGCGTCCGGTACAGGCTGCAGTAGGCGCTGTGAGTGGGACTGAGAAGCCCGTTCGCCAGTCCTGCGCTTCGGCTGTTGCGTTGCACTTTATCCCTCTCATCAAAGTGTTCTTCCATGTCGTCCAGTTAAATTAGGTCTAAAGCGTAAAAATTCAATTTGGAAAAGAGAAGTTACCAAACTAACTGAGTTCGTTTAATCCTTTGTGTGCTCTTTCGTCATGGGTGTCAATTGATGTCTGTTCTGAAAAGAACCTTTTAAAGCTTATATGTTTCTTAGAGCAAATTAAAGCCTGCGACTGTCAGCCTGTTGTTGACAGTGTCACTTTGACATGGCAAACACTAACGTGTGACATTTGAAAATGTGCTCAAAAGTCTATTATGGTGTAACGTAGGCTATACATTAATACGTTGACAAATGGTTATTTCGTGATTTCAGGATCAATGGCCAATAAGGATGTTAAAAATCTGGATGTTAAATGCCATGAGTTTTTGTACCCTATTCATGTTGCTTTCATAGGCTAGCCTACATTATATAATTTGTTATAACTATTTTAGGTTAAAAACTCTCAAAGTGGTTTAACTGTAAAGTAACAAAAAAGTTTTCAAACATTTCTCAAGGTTTTACTTTTTATTTGAAACCAATTCATTGTTAGTAATACCAAGAGGGGTTTTTCGACTTGTAACACAAGCCCTTTCATAAAAGCTCAAAATATGTGAATATTTAAAAACATATACAGACACACACAAAAAACTGAGTGGCATTGACACAAATACTTACCTATTTTAAAAGAAATACTAATAAAAGATTATGCCCAATTACTACGTTTTTCACAACAATGAGAGTTTGACTATACGTCGCACAAACATATAGGAAAATTACTTTGATCCTTAAAATGAAAACTTGTTTCAGTTGAATTTCTTAAGTGTATTTTCGAATAACTTTGATCCGGACAAAAATGAACGTCACGTCGCTGACCATTATGACATATTGATTAGCATAACTATCCAAATTAATTAGAATGAGCAAAACAATATTCAAAGACAGGTCCAAATATTTGCGAGCTTTCGGTTTGTTTTACTTTTACATACAGAAAAGAAAAAGACATTTCTACTTGCCTAAAGGTGACGATTTAGTGAATATTCAAGATTTCTTCTCAATAGTCACGATTCAGATGTTGAGTTGTGCTGACAGGAGTCGTGATGTGAGCCCGGCACCTCCTTTGTTGTCCCGCAGAGGAGGCTGGCTGTCGGTCGGCAGCTGCTGTTCTCTCTCTCTCTCTCTCTCTCTTCCGTGTCGTGCAGTTATTTCACAATGGGCCGCTTCTCAATGAATTCAGCCCCGCACCGCAGACCTGCCACAGCCACACACACACACACACACACCGCCCCTCTCCGTGAGGCTGCTCCACAAAGTCTTTCTCGAAGCTCCCTCACGACTCAGAGCTCAACTCAACCAAAGACAGACCATTCATCCAAATCACCTTTTCATTTGAATGCTAATTGTATTTTTATAAATAGGACAATTATACCTGAACAACTGAATATTAAAGGGATAGTTCACCAAGATCCACTGCTGTTAAGAAGGAAAAATAAATTAGCAAATGTTTGAAAAGACATGAGGGTGAGTAAATGATGACAGAATATATCATTTGTGGGTGAACTATCCCTTTAATTTATTGCTCATTCTTAATCTAGTGAGATTAAAAAGGATTGGTCTTGTTACTCATGATTTTAAGTATAACAGTGAAATGAGTAAGTATACATGATGCATGAGACAATTGCATTCTGGTCACAATGTGGATTTACTTGTAATTAATGAATGCTCAACCCTGCATGTTTTTTTTCCAAGTTGCTTAAAAAATGTTTCAAGAAAAAAATAAGACCTGGGATTGTTTTCTATGAACCAAAGTGGTGTCATTTGATGATGTTCAGTGCATTTTCACATTTAAGTTTTGTCTGGACCCAGTGCTGTCCTCCGGGCTTGAACCATCTGCTGCTTTCTGCTCATATCCACCGTTGAGGACAGCTATAGTGACACATCATCATTGTTAAAACACAACATTTTAGATAATATCTTTGGTCAAGTAGCTGAACTGCATGGTGCTATCAACACCACAGTGATGGGTTTGATTCTCTTGGAGCACACATAATGATAAAACCTACACTGTAACACTTTGGATAAAAGCATCTGTCAAGTGAATACATGTAACTGAAAGAACAAACTGGAAAATTTGTTTTAAATGACTTGCTCGCCTTTGCAATCTCTTCAAGATATGCCCGCCTCTCTTCATAGACTTTCTGGTAAATCTATTAGGAATAGAATGCATAATTAAGACAATTATGTCTTTTTTTCTGTTTTTTTCATGAATGACCAACTACAAAATGTAATCTTTCCTTATTCCTGCAATTAGGAATTCCATGCCATGTCAGCATAATCGTGAGATAATTGTTGTTATACCTCTAGGGGAATTCAGCAGCCCAGACCTAAACTCATTCACCCCCTCATGTTAATGCCATTTATGTTACAATTAATAACTGGAGATTTCGTACAACAAGATACATGATATCTTGACTAAAGAGAAGTTTTCTTAGAGAAGAGAAGATGTTGTAGGACTTCATCTTTCCTTCCTGCACAATTCTCATTTGGAAATCCATCATTTGGGATTGAAGGCCACTCTTCTCACTAGACAGCAATTTCAGCCTCTGTCTGAGAGCATCCTGAATAAAAAAATATTTATCTGAACAAATGGAGGAATAGTTCACTCAAAACTGTAAATTTGCTCAAAGTTTATTCACCCTCAGACCATTCAAGATGTGAGTTTGTTTCTTCATCGCATAGATTGCGGAGAAATTTAGCATTACATCACTTGTTCACCAATGGATCCTCTGCAGTGAATGGATGCCGTTAGAATGAGTCCAAACAGCTGATAAAAACATCACAATAATCCACATTTAATTGTTTGATGTTAAAAATATCTTGATGAATTTGTTTCATACAAACAAGCTGCTTTTCACTTCACAAGACATCAAATTCTTGTGGATTATATGGATTATTGTGATGTATTTATAAACTGTTTAGACTCTCATTCTGATGGCACCCATTCACTGCAGAGGATCCATACATCGTAAGCGATTAATGCGACTTCTACAATCTTGGGGATGGCATGAGTGAGTACATAATTTTCATTTTGGAGTGAACTATTCTTTTAAGACAAGGTATAAAGAATGTTCTTATGTACTGTACATGATTATATGATTGGGATAAAATGAAGAATATTTGCTTGGCTTTTTTTTTTTTTTTTTGTCTTCGGGTCATGAGTGACCCCAAACATTTTCATTCTTTAAATATTCTAATTATCATCCCATCCCTGTGGCATGACTCATCCAAGTCTTTCTTGCTTCTCTTCCCTCATTTACAGATTACTTCTCACTGATTAACTTTTTTTTCAGGCTGTCTCAGCAGATTGATTTTAATCTTGTCTTTGGCAGAAAACCATATTCAGCTTTCCCAGGCTGTAATGAGAAACAGTTGCACCATGCAACAATAGCCGCTGAAAATTAAATGTGTATGCATGAATAGCATAAATTAAAGCGTCACTTCTATGTTGCACAGACAGAGGGCGTGAGGTATATTTTGTATATTTCTTAAAACCCTGTTTTTGAATGCCACATACTGTGCACATCTGTGACATTAGAAATTTTAGATAATTATTTAAATAATATTTTTTTACTTTATGTTATATTGAGGGTATTGAATATATTTTATAAATTGTTGATTAATATATCATTTAGAAATTATGCATTTTAAATTCAAATTTATAATTCAAATTTTATTAAGAAGATTTGGAAGTTGGTTGCATGTTTTTTTTTTTATTTAGCTGAAATGCTTACTTCTGATATTTCATCATATGAGTGAATAGACGCCAGTCGATCTGAAGAGTAAGACAAAAGTTACAGTGTAGTGTGTACACAATACATCAAAATAACAGCATGGCTCATTCCCTCACAGCTCCAAAGTATAAAAATGGCTTGCCTGTGCCTGCTTCATATTTCATTCTGTATCAGCATAAGACCCTTGATCATTCATTTGATCAGGACTGATGTGAAGAAGAACCATCAAATGACAGATATGATGAAGTGGTTGATGAAGAGACAGACAGAAGCAGCAGAGAAACCCATGAATGAAGTATGTGAAACTTTGAATATGTACTGTGACTATAATGTTGGGCGGATGATACTTTTTTCATCACATAAAGCATTTTAACTGAATTGTCCTGTTATTTTTCTAGCAGGTGCCCCCAAGTGTTTCTTTGTATCATTACAGACTGATTGCAACAACACACTATAAAGGAGGCCTAAAAACACCATAAATTACAAAATATAAAGGCTGTGGTTATATTATGATAAGAAACTATACTATACTATAGCAACAACAAAAAAGAAAGTTTGGGGGAAAAAAGGATGTTTCTTGCATTTGATCATTTACAGACCTTCTCCATCTACACTGTGAAGTGTCTTCTCCAAATCCGCCAGTGTGCTCCTCAGGTCAGACATGGAGTCATGTAACATCTCCCTTTAAACTATTCACAAATTTGCTAAATATGTCTAACCAACGTGCAACTGCCATGGCTGCTATTCATGACAGGAGTCAAGCCATCGCTTACTTGACCTCTCTCTCTTGCTCGACTTCTGCTTGCAGTTGTGATAACTCAATTTCTGAGATCAATTTCTCCCATCTTCAGTCTGAGTAATGAACAGGTTTCACTTTCATCGGTGTCTTATGATTGTTGCACTGTATCCAGGGCCGCCCTTAGGGGGGTACAACTGGTGCGTTGCACCCCCTTCCCCCTTTGCTCCCTACCTCGCACTGGGCCCTGCGTCAGCTGAGGACGGCCCTGGCTGTATCGATGGCAACGAACAACCACAACATTGATGACGTGATTGCGTCAGGTCCTATTGTGCTGCTACCTTTTCATACACCCTTAAGACCTGATCACACAAAGGACGATAACTATAAAGATAACGATAAAGATATAGTTATAAAATCCTTCTCAATATTAAAGAATAGTACAATCCACACCACAGCTATAACGATAAAGGCACAGAGAAAGGATATCTTGAACGGGCCTTTACCTTGGTTTACAATAATTTTACAAATGTATATAAAATCATGTTTAGGAGAAGGTATGCAAGAAGAATGTAATTTTTATTACAACCATGGCAGATGTATACACTAAAAAAAAGTTACAAATAGTACCATGGTGTTACTATGGTTTTTTAGTTTATGGCTACTGAAGATTTACATAAGCCTTAGAATAAAAAAAAACAGTAAGAGAGTACAGTGGTATTATTAATTCTTAGTTTTCATCTAAGTTCATGTGTAGTGCATCTGAAGAGGGCAGAATGCAAAATCTAACAGTCAATGATACTTCCAAAATAAACATTCGAACAAGGTAAAATCAAATCAAATAACCTGTTGTTGTTTCCTTCTATAAAATAACCCTCTGAATGTCTTTAAGAAAATAAAAAACATCTTTAAGAGTAACAGGGGTAGAACATTTCACTAAAACTGTACTTGTCTTAAGTGCATCTTTCTGTAAATATTGCTAGGCCTTTTGTACTACAGGATTGTACATGATAAAAAGGTAGTTCAAGACACCTAATATTTCATTGTATTTTCTCATCCTGCCCTTTATTAGGGGGCTTTTCTTTCTTCTCAGTTCCTTCTCTTCCTGAACCGTCATTCACCATTGCTTTTGCAGTGTGCTTGCCTGTGGTCTTCAGTATACCCTTGATGCCCAGGTTGTCCACATTAAATGCTGTGATACCTACATTGACAGCAGAATGGACTGCAGTGTCTGCAGCTTGTCCTGCCTCGTCTCCATACCTGATCACAAACATGGAGATATTCTGAGCTAAATGACCTGACAGAAGTTCATGTTATGTTGCTGACTATTGATTCTAAAGGATTTTTGAGATAATGTGAAACATCTGAAAATGAACAGAACACAGTAAGCAGACAAAATGTTGCATTCACCTCAGTTTTAATTCACAAAACACTCTGATGGGACTGTTAATAAAAATAAGCACCTTCTCAGCAACCACTGAATGGTCAGTAAACAAGGCACTGTGGGTAGGTTCGAATTTGGCAGAGACATTAGTCAGAGAAAATGCAGTGTGTTTTTACCCGCCACCATTTATATGCTGCTAGGGGGGGTCCAAGAGGCTTCCTAGACCCCTAAATCTGAAAAAGCAACAGGAAAGAGAAAATTAATCCATTTCCCAAAGCATTGAAGTTTGGATAGGTATATAGTAGGGGTGTAACAAGTCACGGTTCGGTACATACCTCGGTTTTGGGGTCACGGTTCGATACGAGTTCGATGCAACAGGAAAAGTATTTTTTAAATGTATTTTGAACAGACAGTAATGCTACATGCAGCATGAGCAGTTGTTTTTTATTTGAATTAGATTGTATAATTTCAAGATTTAAAGCAAAAACAGAACTTTTGATTTGTGAAATTATGCTACATAAGACATGAGACAGTCAGTTCCTCTAAAAGATACATTCATATAAACCCCCACATATTTGTCTTCCTGTATTTCGAGTATTGCGAACGGTGAGCTTGATCTGCCTGGTACAGTACTTTCTCCTCTTTACAGACCTCATAAAAATTCCACACAAATTACATTTTGGGAAATGATGGCAATGCAGTTTGTGTGCAATTCTGGAATAGAGATCAGCCGGTCGACCAGTGCATCTCTAGAACCCCAAACTTTCCCACACTGCTGATTTAAAACAAGTAGGCGGTTCTTCGAAATCTTGCGTGGCGTCTGAAGTGCGATTGAGGTCTCTGCAGAGCAAAAGTGGGCGTTTCTGAATTTGTGGGTGTTTTCAAACTGCAAGGTGTTTCTCAATCATGCAATCAAAATGATCCCCCTTAACTAACCCCACCCCTAAACCTACCGTCACTATGACGTCAGCCAATCAGGAAACATGGTCTAAAAACGCCCTGATCTGGTAACTCCCATTACTTTTCTGCAGAGATTTATACTTGTCTGAACTCGCCATTCTTATTTTGGATTGGTGCGTAGGTCGTCTCGTCTTCTGCTCTTTCCTGTGGTGACGGTTATTGTTGCATTACTGCAAGCGCCCCCTTCTGGATTGATCGCCTATGGCTGACTGTATTTGTCGTCTGACTGCATGAACCAAACCGTGACAAATACATGTACTGTTACACCCCTAGTATATAGCAAAAAAAACTAGCAATATCAGACTCTTGGGTGGAAAAAGAATAAAAGGAAAGCAGAAGAGAAACTGTGAATCAGTGAATCCTGAAAAACAATAAATAAAAAACACCTACTTGTGCCTCACAGTAGTCACCGTCTCTGAAGTTATACTTTTGCCAATGGACTTTGCTGCTGTTTCCAGACTTGACCAGATATTCGACAAACCTATAGAACACATTTTGCATCAAAACATGAACTAAAATACCTTAAAGTTATAAAGGAGTATGAATATCTTAAAGTTAGATATACTTCACTTAATTTAGCAGGACAAAAGTAAATTGGCATAAGCCTTTCAGAGCCTTCGAATGATTTATTTGTTTACCTTGTAAGCTGCTTCCTGCCACTAGCTTGGCTCCATCCATGTTGGAGCAGTTGTCTTTACTTTTCTTGAGGGATTCTGGGATGAGTTTGCTACCGTGCTTTTTTACGTGTGGAGCAAGGTCTTTCCCAACTCTATCAGCTACAGCAGCAACACCATCCACTGGTGAATAAAACAAAATGTATTATACATGTTGCAAAACAGGATATAGAAAAGCTATAAATATTTCAGTATATGATAAATCTAATTACACCATTGTTTTACCTAGAAACTGGCTGACTTTCACAGCACCCCCAGTGGCCTGCTTAGCTGCATTTAGGCCTTTGGTGACCTTGGGGCTGACCTCTGCTGGGGTCTCCTCTGGAGTGATGTTTTCTCGTAGCTTAGATGCTCCTCTTTGGATGGCTTTACCGGTAGCTTCAGCTCCTCGCACAAGCCCCCGACTCAGCCAGGAAGTCCCTGAATAACCACAGTGGAAATATCACAATACCTTTAGCACTTGTTTTCGCTTAGAGTGTATTAGAGTGGCCTCTAGTGGCTAATTATAAAATGCACCAATAAGGTGTTCAGTGCACTCTTAAATAAAGGTTCCAAAGAGGATTTTTCACAATTATGCCATAGAAGAACCATTTTGGTTCACCAAAGAATTTTTTCCCTAGAAGAATATGTTAATTATTTAAGAACTTTTTGTTCAGTGGAAAGATTCCATGGATCTTCATGGAACCGTAGACGCCAATCTTTATTTTGAAGAGTGCATGCCTTCTTAACTTCTACTTCAATAGAAGAAACAAAAACACTAGCTATCCAATGAGATACCAATCAAAATTTCAGGTTACTTTAATCTTAAAGTTCAGACCTGCTAGAATGTTCTGTGACATTTTTTCGCTCCACACAGGAACAGTTTTTTCCTCCCCTCCTGGTGTTTGGGTTAGAGATGTTTCTGATGGAGGAACCTTCCCACTCAGGTTAATATCTGTTCCTGCAGCGCCACCTTGTTCTTCATCTACCTTAAAAAATCCCTTAGTTATGAGTAATACGTAGCAAATTTATGAGTTACACAAAACCAACTGCATCAATTCAGAGTTCAATAAAACTCAATTTTATAATTTTTTCAATTAATCATACATTGACAAAATCAAATCTGAGATTGAGTACCTGGACCCTGAGTTGTGCCAGAGCTGCCAGCTGTTCCTGGAACAGATCCCTGTCTGATGCAGGCAGCTCTGAGGACAGCACCACCCCAACATAGGACCCCGGCACTGCTGCGGTGGTATTGGGAAATGTGAACACACCTTTGTTGCTAAGAAAGACTGGTGAGTCTGGGTATAGTGGGTAGATCCAATCACAAACCTGCAAGCACAACATTTTTATCAAAATGTAAAAACTTTTTTTTTTTTTTTTACTGTACATGATTTTTACTTGCCTTTAAACCGTAATGAATTAATTTGGCATAAAAACAATTCACTCAAATTGCTAATAAATAAACAGTTACAAAGAAACAGCAAGTAACACACTGAATTGAAACTTGAAATTTTGAATTTAAAAAAAGTGTTTTTTTAAGAATAATAATATATTTACAAAATTTGCTCATGTGATTAATTACAGTTTTATTGTATTGACAGCCATAGATTATAACAAGAAAGTTTGTTTAGGATTTAAAACTTTATTAGAGATGTATTAAACTTTATTAGAACGCCATTAAACTTTATTAATATAAATAATTAAAAGCACGGTTAAGCGAAATAAAATATGCTGCAAATTTAATTTATATTTTCAAATAATTGTATTAAACTTTTAGGCTATAATTCAATAAGAAAAGTGTTAGCTAAATAAAAGTCTAAAAAACAAATAATGAATTTAAGAAAAACATTTATAATATCATGCATATTTTAGTGGGCCAATTTATTTACAATTATTGCAATTTATATGCGGGAGATCATTATATTTTGGGGTTCTGATCATCAAAAAGTTTGATGACCCCTGCAATAAAGATTAATGTTGTGTATTTGGATGTCATTGTGCATATGAGGGTCAAACAAGACAACTGGGGTCAAATAAGACTGCAATTATATTGCATATGTTTGTGCACTGTGTGATTATTCAGAAAGCCACCTGTAAAAAAGCCCATGTTCAGTTTGTGTTATATTAAAAGGGCTGTACAGCGGCCAGATTGGTCATTTAATTTCATTGAGTAGGTGTGGTTTATTCAGAGACTGCGTGAGAGTATGGGAAGTGAGATGACTGAAGTTCAGTCGTGACGGAGAGAGGAGAAGGTCCCGCTGCCGCAAATGAAAGTCGTGAATTAATCCGAAATAAGATGTCAACCTGCAGCGATTTCACGTTGTGAACTGTAGGGAGAATATTTGTGATCTTGATCGACGGCTGATGGTGCGTTCCCGTTAATAATCTCTCACTGAAGTTTGCCTCACAAGGATTTTGAATGTGCGTCATTGAAGACCGTGAGTGTTATTTTAACTGGTCATATGGTTTTCATTGATATACTGCTGTTAAGTTATATTTTCAGTTTTATACTAAAGTATGATTGTTTATTATGTGAAATATTGTGCTAATTGTGACAAGTACGATCGCCATTACGGATCTGTCTGTGATGCAGCAAAGTTCCTTTGAGCTGTTAGCATTAATTGCACATTTTGTTCTTTCTGTTACTAATTAGTTTAATTTGTGTATTGTAGAACCACACTCAAGAATTATACACACCACACGAACAAGATCCGTTTGCAGTAACAAACATTCATAGACATTTGTGGACCTTTGCATTTATTCTCATCGGATATTGTGCATCAGTGGACCCGAGACTACAGCTCAACGCCCAAAGTTCACAGTTAACCATACATCTGAATATTTCCAGCGACTGAAAATCAACCAGGACTGTTGTACTCATTGTTTCTCCCTGCATAATTGCAAGATTGTGTATCCTTGAGATCTAAATCTGTTGTAAATATTTGTTTCAGTTATTATTTGCATAGGCCTATGCTCCTTATTTGGACATTTTATTTGCACGTATGTGATCTCCTTAAATCATGAGTATGTGAGTATATGGAGTGGATTTCTTGATACTCAGCATCTAACAGAGTAAATCGATAAAACTGAGATACAACTGTCTGTTTCATTACTCTCTGGGTCACTGGACATCCCTTGTAGTAACTGACACTCTAAGGTGATTTAGTACCGTAACAGCAACCAACGCATTCGTACAGTCTCTAATACATTTATGGTCCTTCGAGCCGGAGACTATAACCACCTTAGCTATGATGTCCAGACTTAGAGAGGAGGCGTTAAAGCCAGAGATTACTCGCCCACGTAGAACAAGAGGACGGGCCCAATATCAGGAGTGGGGATGTGAAGTCTTTCAAGGGATTTGCCCTTCGTGTCCGAGCACTGGTGGGGATGTTGAATCAATTAGGTAGCCCAGGTTGGACTGAACTGAAGTGTGGCTCACATGTTTCTCGCCTCTTAGCTAAGTTGCCACACCCTCTTCATACTCCAATCCCAACGCTGCTGGATTTCGCAGACTGGCTAGAGTACGAGGTTCGTGTGCAGGTTGAAGGAACCCAATATGGCACCTATCCTGAACATGAGAAGTACAGTGCTCGCAAAGACAAGCGAACTGGCTTTGTGCCCCGAAAGCTGACTACTGTTCTTCATGGCGGAGAGCATAAAGTAGGTGCAGTAGAGAATCCGAAGGCTGGACAAGCAGACTCAGACAGACCACAGGAGAAGCCTAAGAAGTATTGTCCGTTCTGTGACACAGTTCAGCACTACAAGAATCAGTGCTCCAACTTCAAACTCTTAACTAAGGAGCAGATTGAAAGTTGGATTAGGACAGGCAACAGATGTTGGCGCTGTGGACGAGGGCATTCATCATCCAAATGCACATTGAAGGCAAAGTGCAAAAGATGTGAGAGAAGGCATCTCGATGTTCTCCATGATGTTAATGCCAGCACAGATACACAGAGTAGAGGCAACATCAAGGTGTCAGAGAAACCCACAAGCACAGTTAGTCTCGCCGCTCAGACCTTATATTTGGATCGGCCCATGAGTAGCAAGCAAGTGCTGCTTAAATTAAGTCGAGTCATTATTCAGAATGGTGGCAAGTCACTGGAAACCTATGCTGTGCTAGACGACGGATCTGAGCGAACTATCTTGCTGAATGAAGCCGCTCAACGTCTGGGCCTTCAAGGTGAAATGGAGGATCTCGCTCTTCGTACAGTAAGACAAGAGGTGCATACCATTCATGGAAGATCTGTATCCTTCTCCATCGCTCCGGTTTCGTACCCTGACAGATCGTACCAGATTAAGGGTGCATTCACCGCTAAAGAGTTAAATCTGGTTCAGCATACTTATCCTATCTCTGATTTGCAAAGGAGATACCGCCATATTCAAGATTTGCCTTTGCATGATGTCAACAGAGCACAGCCCTTGGTGCTTATTGGATCAGACTATCCACACTTAATCACGCCTGTGGAGCCAGTCAGATTGGGGCCCCCTGGAGGACCAGCAGCAGTTCACACAAAGCTGGGATGGACATTACAAGGTCCATCGAGGCTTCTTAAGCCTTACTTACAGCCTCAAGAATGCCTCTTCATTTCTTGTGTCTCTCCTGAGGCTGAGCTGTTTGGACAGGTTGAAAAGCTTTGGCAACTGGATACTCTTCCTTTTCGATCTGAAAAGGTAGTCAGTCGATCTCGACAAGATGCAGAGGCGATTCGCATCCTAGAGGAGAAGACCATCAGGATTGATGTAAATGGTATAAAGCGGTACGCCACGCCCCTACTCTGGAAAGAATCGCTTCCTCCCTTGGAGGCCCCCAAAGAAGCGGTCATGGCCCTGTTATGCAGCACTGAACGGAAACTCGCTGGAGATCCTAGGAAGGCTGCGTCTTATGAGTCAGAGATTCAGAAACTGCTGCTGGCAGGTTATGTCACTCCTATGACATCTGCAGAGTGTGATTCGAGTTCCAGATCGTGGTACATACCACATCATATGGTCCACCACAACAACAAGAACCGTATGGTGTTCAATTGCTCTTTCGAGTATCAGGGTCAGTCCCTGAATGAGCACCTTTTGCCAGGCCCTACCTTAGGCTCAAGCCTATTGGGAGTTCTCCTCCGCTTTCGAGAATATCCTGTGGCTTTTTGCAGTGACGTGAAGGGCATGTTTCATCAAGTCCGTCTCCTTGATGAAGACAAACCCTTCCTCCGATTTCTGTGGCGCCATGGCAAAACCACTGAACCAGCAGTAGTATACCAGTGGGAAGTTTTACCTTTTGGGACTACTTGTAGCCCCTGTTGTGCTACTTACGCACTGCAGACACATGCGCAAAGAAATCTCGAGGCTACCGATGAAGTACGTCAAACAGTTGAACGAAGCTTCTATGTAGACAATTGTCTGAAGAGTGTCCCAACTGAAGCTCAAGCTAGAAAGCTGGCAAAAGGGCTGCAATGTCATCTCATGGAGGGCGGGTTCGAGTTGAGGCAGTGGGCCAGTAACATCACTGAGGTTATTCACCACTTTCCTGCTGAGTTAAAGTCTAAGAGTAGTGAGATTTGGCTCACTCAAGAAACGGTCAACCCTCAGGAGAATGCCCTTGGATTGATATGGCACTGTAGATTTGACACCTTGGGGTACAAACCTTACCAGAGAGAAGATGGTGATGTTACCATGCGAAAGATCTATCGCACTTTAGCCAAGCTTTACGATCCCCTTGGGTATCTCATTCCGTATACCACAAGAGCAAAAATCATTGTCCAGTGGTTATGGGACAAAAGAAGGGAATGGGATGACCCCAATTTACCTGTGAATCTGCTAGCCAGCTGGCATCAGTGGGAGAGCGAGCTCCCACAATTGTCTCAAATCTGTCTGCCAAGATGCTACAGTTACAGCCGGCAGTACCCTGTCAAGAGTCGAAGTGTTCATGTGTTTTGTGACGCTTCTGAAAAAGCTTACGGTTCAGTAGCGTACCTGTGTTCTGAAGATGATCGGGGTAAGGTACAGGTAGCCTTTGTGGCTGCAAGGTCGAGAGTAGCTCCGAAGAAACAGATCTCCATTGCTCGATTGGAGCTCTGTGCTGCGTTAACAGGAGCGCAGCTAGGAGACGTCTTGAAGAAAGAACTGACCGTAGACATCCGTCAGGTTGTATACTGGTCTGACTCGACCACAGTTCTTGCTTGGCTGCATTCTGATTCTTGCAGATACAAGGTATTCGTAGGAGTCAGAGTCACTGAAATTCAAGAATTGTCTGATCCTGGATCTTGGCGATATGTTGACTCCGCAACCAATCCTGCCTACGATATCACACGCGGGTTGTCATTGGCTCATATAGCGGGAGACACACGATGGAAACAAGGTCCAGCCTTCTTGATGCAATCTAGTAGCTGTTGGCCTAAGACACCAGAAGGTCAAGTTCCTAAAGAAGTTCCTGAAGAACTTAAGAAATCCACATTTTGCAGATCGTTAAGTGAGACTGAAGATGTTGTACCTGAGGCCCTTCAATTCAGTAGCTATCGCGAATTTCAAGAGGCTACAGCGCGATCCCTTCACGGGGCGGCGGATGGCACAGATTCGCCTACTGCAGATGATTTTGAGAAAGCCGAGTTGTCTATTTTGAGAATGTCAGAAGCAGGACTTTCCCGAGGAATTTGCTCTGCTCAAGGGAGGAAAAGACATTCCTGTACGCAGCCGACTCATTAAGCTGGCTCCAGAGTATGACAGAAAATTGGATTTGATTAGAGTAGGAGGACGACTTCGCAGGTGCGATGACTTGAGTGATGATGTCCTACACCCTATAGTTCTATCTCCAAACAATCCAGTAGTGAAGCTCTTAATAAAGCATTACGATGACCAACTACACCATCCAGGAACTGGACGAGTGTATGCCGAGCTGAGGCGCAAGTTCTGGATTTTGCGGGGAAGAGAAGCAATAAAGAAGCATCAGCGTAACTGTCTAGATTGTGCAAAGTGGAGAGGCAAGCCGATGATTCCAAGGATGTCAGACCTACCTCCTTCGAACCTGCGGTTATTCAAACCCCCCTTTTATTCTACGGGAGTAGATTGTTTTGGACCATTAGTAGTAAAGGTGGGCCGCCGCATGGAGAAGAGATGGGGTATAATATATAAATGCCTCACAACTCGAGCTGTACATCTTGACTTGCTGGATCACATGGATGGAGATTCATTCCTGCTGTCTCTTAGGCGGTTCATTGCTCGGAGAGGGAAACCCTATGAGCTCCTTTCCGATCAAGGAACAAATTTCAAAGGTGGAAGCAAAGAGCTGGAAGACACCTTCTATCAGCTTCAGCCCAGCCTTCGAGAGCAGCTAGCAAAGGAACAAATCAGATTTCGGTTTAATCCTCCCAGTGCGCCTCATTTCGGCGGATCTTGGGAAAGAGAGGTGAGATCCGTGAAGACCGCCTTACGTACCACCTTAGGCGCTCAAACTATTACTGAAGAGGTATTAAGAACCATCTTGATAGAAGTTGAGAGTGTGCTTAATTCTCGACCTTTGGGTTACGTCTCAAGTGATGTGGCAGACCCAGATCCAGTAACGCCAAATTCCTTGTTGATGGGGCGGCCTGACTCCTCTTTGCCTCTGGTTGTCTATCCAGATATTGAGCTACTCAGTAAAAAACGATGGAGACATAGTCAGGTTCTAAGTGATCATTTTTGGAAACATTTTGTCCGTGATTTCTTGCACACTTTACAGTCACGGCAGAAATGGTACCATGAAAAGGAGAACATTGCAATCGGTACTGTTGTACTCATTGTTGATGAGCAGATTCCGAGAGCGCTCTGGAGAGTAGGTACAGTTTCTTCTGTCATTCCCAGTTCAGATGGGAGAGTCAGAACAGCAGTGGTCAAAGTGAAAGATCATACATACACCAGACCAGTGGCTAAGTTGATTGAATTGCCAACGTTGCCCCCAGATTCATAGAGTATATCATAAACAATACAACTGTCAAATTTGCATACCAAATTTGGGGGCGGCTGTAAAAAAGCCCATGTTCAGTTTGTGTTATATTAAAAGGGCTGTACAGCGGCCAGATTGGTCATTTAATTTCATTGAGTAGGCGTGGTTTATTCAGAGACTGCGCGAGAGTATGGGAAGTGAGATGACTGAAGTTCAGTCGTGACGGAGAGAGGAGAAGGTCCCGCTGCCGCAAATGAAAGTCGTGAATTAATCCGAAATAAGATGTCAACCTGCAGCGATTTCACGTTGTGAACTGTAGGGAGAATATTTGTGATCTTGATCGACGGCTGATGGTGCGTTCCCGTTAATAATCTCTCACTGAAGTTTGCCTCACAAGGATTTTGAATGTGCGTCATTGAAGACCGTGAGTGTTATTTTAACTGGTCATATGGTTTTCATTGATATACTGCTGTTAAGTTATATTTTCAGTTTTATACTAAAGTATGATTGTTTATTATGTGAAATATTGTGCTAATTGTGACAAGTACGATCGCCATTACGGATCTGTCTGTGATGCAGCAAAGTTCCTTTGAGCTGTTAGCATTAATTGCACATTTTGTTCTTTCTGTTACTAATTAGCTTCATTTGTGTATTGTAGAACCACACTCAAGAATTATACACACCACACGAACAAGATCCGTTTGCAGTAACAAACATTCATAGACATTTGTGGACCTTTGCATTTATTCTCATCGAATATTGTGCATCAGTGGACCCGAGACTACAGCTCAGCGCCCAAGTTCACAGTTACATCTGAATATTCCCCGCGACTGAAAATCAACCAGGACTGTTGTACTCATTGTTTCTCCCTGCATAATTGCAAGATTGTGTATCCTTGAGATCTAAATCTGTTGTAAATATTTGTTTCAGTTATTATTTGCATAGGCCTATGCTCCTTATTTGGACATTTTATTTGCACGTATGTGATCTCCTTAAATCATGAGTATGTGAGTATATGGAGTGGATTTCTTGATACTCAGCATCTAACAGAGTAAATCGATAAAACTGAGATACAACTGTCTGTTTCATTACTCTCTGGGTCACTGGACATCCCTTGTAGTAACTGACACTCTAAGGTGATTTAGTACCGTAACAGCAACCAACGCATTCGTACAGTCTCTAATACACCACCCTTTGTTCTGGATTGCTAAAGTGGGACAAAAGACCACTGTGGAACGCACACAGCAGTTATGTTAACACGTGGACTCCACGTGTCCTAAATCAACCCCCAGAGCCAATACTGCACAGAGCCGACGCTCAGCCGTTCAATGAGATTTCTATTTGCTGAAACAGCATGCCGACAGACTCTGTACAAAGAACCCTGGCGTCACCTGTAACAGACCGTTTCTAGCACTGCACCGCCTAAACAGACCTAAAGCCTTTGACAGCCACAACACAGTCAGGTTGGACAGGCTTTTGTGGGTTTGACAGAATAGGTGGAACTGTGAAACCACCTGTTTGACGTCTGAAAGTGAAACAGTTCTAATCCATGTCAGATTTGAGTGATACAAACGACCAACTGAAAGAAAAACTTCCTGAGTTTAAAAGTCATCACAAATACTACCTATCAAATGAGCCATACTAAATAAATCCCAAGCCTTCTCTTAATAAAAAAACACAAGGTTTCTACTTCTCTCTTTGCTATATAATGCACAAGAAAGTGCCTGTAATTGTACAACATGAAAAGCATGACAGTAATCTCAGTTATTTTGCTATCAGCTATGAACTGATGTAAACAACCAAACCCTACATAGATGTAATTATTTTTCAAAACAAAAGAAAAACACCCAGTTTCATGATGTGATCATCACAAGACTTCTCTGGTGTGCAGGGTAAATCGATACAATTCTTGTCAAGGTGATGAATAGTTTGTTTATAGCTCAAATAAGGGTGTATATAATGCAATGCTATATGACCAAAGTTTCAAACAAAGACTTTCATAATATTATGAATTTAATTCATGCGCACACACCAAAAAAAACAACAACAACTTGATTCTTAATATTTGTGTCTTTGGCAGTAAAAATATAAAGTTAATTTTAGCATAAATTAATGCAAATCATTTTATGATAAAAAAGTGAATTATCTTTCACAATTTAGTATTTATGTACATATATATATATAGATATAGATAAGATATTATATCTAAATATATAGATATATATAACACACCACACACACCCACACACTCACACACACACATGCATACACTATATAGTGCTTAATTTGAATAAGGTTTTATTTCGTTTTCATTTTAGGTCTAGTAATTTCAGTGTTTTTTTTTTTTATTCCAATATTTATTTTTATTTCAGTGTTAGTTTTAGTAATTTTAGTACTTCAGCTTTAACAATTTCCTTTTCACCCAAGACAGCATCTCTAATTTTCATTTAAATTCTTTAAGTTTTTCGAGTAATAGCCTATTTATATTTCATTTCAACTTATTTCAATTACCAAAAATTATTTAGGATACAACAACACATTAATAAATATAAAAATATTATCCAAACACAATATTTACCTGTAGGTAGGCTGGGGCATAGCCGGTACCACTGTTCTGGCTGTTGTATATTATTATTCGTAGGAACCCTGGATAAGAAGGGGCGCTGACTTGACCCTCAGCAGAAACGAAGAACATCTGCACCCCACTAGGCAAGAACAAAATCTCCATGCCAGCCTCTCTGAGATTGACTGGGGCAAACGCCTGGCGCTGAGGTGTCCGGTTTGGAGCAGCTTGAAATGGCCCGTTGCCTCCATGAGAGAGTGACAGATGCCCTTCAGTTGGTTGTGGAGTGTAGGCTGGTGGAAGTTCAGCGGGTACAGTGAAGCCCGCCGTAGGGGAGGCAGGATGAGCAGAGGCCCCCCCTAAAGCTGAGAGAGGTGTTCTGGTGATAACTACTGGCTGGGGGTCCTGGAGGACAGGAACGGTCGGATAAAGGCGCTGACCCGAGTTCGCTGTGGACTCCAGCACCCCTAGACGATCAGTGATGGTGCTCAGAGTCTCGTTCATCCTCAGCTGCGTCTGTCGCGCGAAGTCCCAGTAGCGTCCGACGCAGCGTTCACCGTGCGTGTTCACCTCCAGCCCTCTGAGAAGATGCCGCCTGCCCAGTTTGTACTGAAGAAGCGCTTGGTCCTTATTCCACACCTCATCATACTGAAGCCCTGAGTTCAGACACTGCAGCGCTTTCTCATAGTTCTCACGAATGGTGCGGATTTCAGCCGGTTCTGATGACTCCATTGCCGTGCCAGGAAACGCAAAATATATAACCCTGCTAAAACGAAAAAAGTTAAATTTGAAATGTACAAAAAGGGTGGCAGCTTTGGCGGCGTGCGCTTAAAATAGTAATGAAGAGATTTTCCCCATGAAGTCACTTAACGAAATTATGTAGCATAGCCTATAGTCACCAAAGCAGGTTCAACCAGATTACGAAAAAAATTTAATAATAATTCTTAAGCGCTTCTGGTCACTGACGCTCTGCTGATGTTAAAAGTTGCACTTAAAAGTCAACCCGAATAGGGCTCTGTTAGTCTCCGTTCATACCCAAAACGATTTTAGCGCCTAAATCGGAGTTAAAGACAAACTTGAATATAGAGAGAGTGGTGTTAAGCTGCACTGCAATGACCCTTACTAAGAGTGCGCGATGGACCACCTGCGCGGTTTCGATCGCTTATGTTTGCTGCCACTTAACATGGCTTGTGCGTTACGAAATATGTTCCCATACATATAAACTGGATTGACAACAAACAAGTTATCTTTCGTAAAATAAGACGCGAGTCCGAGCGAACGGCAGAGGTCGTCGAACACCATAAAACCAAATTATAGGCAGAAACGGATTTTTACAACGGAAGCAATGCAACTCGTTTCGTTTATTGAAATTCAGTTGTGTACATGATTTTACACATAGCATATAAGTAAAATACATGGTATACCAGAAAAAGAGACCCTAAAAAGGAAAGAAAGTGGTACAAAACCATTCGCTCATTTCATATCCCTGTTGAAAAAAAACAGCATATGCTGGTTATTTTGTACAAGAGGACCAAGCATAACCCATTCAAAAGGACCCATAGCCGCATCCCAGCGTCAAACATACTCCAGTAATATTTGTTCCCCTTCAGGAACTCGAGCTGCGTCGAAACACTTTGGGAACGCCCTTGCGTGACCGCGTTCTGAAGCACGTGTCAAATCCGTCCAATGGACCAGCGAGACGTCACGAGCAGGGTGACGTAAGCACCAGAAAGCATAAAAGCACATCCCGCCGGGCGCAAACCAGCTTTCCTGCTCTTCAGTAGCGCTCGTGTATGTGTCTGTACTATTTTACTGTTGTCCTGTGCCCGCACAATGCACCCTATATAAAACATGGATAAGTCACTATGGCTAGCGACGGCATTACAACGCTGTGTTTCTTCTCCCTGCCTCACGATTCGTGGCAGGGATCCCGATTTGTGTGTTGTTTGTTTTGGGAGCCAGAAGCATGCACGGTCAGAGCTTCGAGCAGCTGATTAGTCATCGGACTTAACTGCGCTCTCGCTGCGCACGCTCCGTCATCTCCGCCTGGCTGCGTTTGATGCACAGGCGGCCATACTCTGCGATCCCGCGGTTGCCGATTCCCCTTGCAAGACGTTGTCGTGGGGATCGCGGGGTGGATTTGCGGAGAGATGCGAGACGGTCTCGTCCTTTTCCGGTCCTCACCCCGCTAGGAACTTCCCGCTCTCTCGTCGCAGCCCACCACCCTATCTCCCACTGCTGAGTGCCAAGATCGTGGAGAGACGCTGGCTTCCCTATTACAGCCACAATCTCGAATTATTCAAAGAACATCGTGGGGCTGAATGATAAGTTATATGGGGCGATGCCAGTGGTGGAGTAGACGCTTTCGAGCTATCTCTCCCCATCCCCAGCATCGTCCCTGAAGGCCCCGAAGCTTCCCACCATGCCCGTTAGGCTTACATCGAGTCTGGTTGGGAAAGCTTATACGGCGTTAGGTCAGGCTGGCGCATGTTTGCACACAATGGCGGTGTTACAAGCATACCAGGCCGACCTGCTCAGGGGTGGGGCTGCTGAACGAGCAGCAGCCCAAGTCATAAAGCTCCCTATATCGCCAGTCTCAAAAACAGAGCATTGCAACCCACACCCCTCCACAGAAAGATCAGGGGTCGGAGCGATGCTCTCAGTTGGGGTCTTATAGGCCGAAAACGGATCTGTGACCGTTATTGGTCTAAGATTAACCTCGGCGAAAGGATCCTACCTTGTCAGTCCCGAGGGCATCCACCTGGCTAGGAAAGGATAACACCTCAGTATACGGTGCGCAATCCTCCTCAGTGCCCTCATGGAGGTTCATTGATACCCCTTCCACCTCGGTGCTTCAGGGCTCAGTGTGCTCAGTGAGCTCCGACGAGCGAAATCCCAGTTGCCGCCCGGCAACTGTCCCTGGGGCCCCCACCTGAGATCCAGCCCCCTCAATTGAGGGTGCTACAGCCGTCGGGTCGGTTGTTCCCTCAGTGCCCTCACGGAGGCTTATTGATACCCCTGCCACTTCGGTGCTTCAGGGCTCAGTGAGCTCAGACGAGTGAATTCCCAGCTGCCGCCCAGCAACGGTACGGCACGGGAGAGCTCGCCCCTCAAGTGAGGGTGCTACAGCAGTCAGTTCGGTTGTTCCTTCAGTGCCCTCATGGTGGTTCATTGATATCCCTGCCACCTCGGTGCTTCAGGGCTCAGTGAGCTCCGACGAGTGAAATTCCTAGCTGCCGCCCGGCAACGGTATGGCACGGTAGAGCTCGCCCCCTCAAGTGAGGGTGTTACAGCAGTCGGGTCGGTTGTTCCCTGCCGGTCATCCTCTTCAGGGCACCGAACTGGCTCCTCTCATAATACCAGACGCCAGCCTCGAGAGGCAGGTCCCTTATTAGATTTCTTGTATCGGTGGAAACTTCTTCTAACGAATGGCTCAAAATGGTCTTCAGATTGTAGAGAAAGGTCCAGAATCCAGTTTCGGTTCTCTTCCGCCTCGTTTTTTCAACTGTCCTCCCCACCCTAATGTCCCCTAGCAGGCTCTGGTAATGGAACAAGAAGTTGATACTCTCTTGAGGAAGGGGGCCATTGAACGTGTTCCTCCTCTCTCGAGAGCATCTTGGTTCTACAGCCGTTACTTCATCGTTCCGAAGAAGGATGGGGGGTGCGACCTCGGTGCCTCAGGGCTCAGTGAGCTCCGACGAGTGAAATTCCCAGCTGCCGCCCGGCAACGGTACGGCACGGGAGAGCTCGTCCCCTCAAGTGAGGGTGCTACAGCAGTCAGTTCGGTTGTTCCTTCAGTGCCCTCATGGGGGTTCATTGATACCCCTGCCACCTCTGTGTTTCAGGGCTCAGTGAGCTCCGACGAGCATAATTCCCAGCTGCCGCCCGGCAACGGCACGGCATGGGAGAGCTCGCCCCTCAAGTGAGGGTGCTACAGCAGTCATGTCGGTCGTTCCCTGCCGGTCATCCGCTTCAGGGCACCGAACTGGCTCCTCTAATAATACCAGACGCCAGCCTCGAGAGGCTGGTTCCCTTAGTAGATTTTCTGGTAGCGTGGAAACTTCTACCAAATATCTCAAAATGGGTCCTGCAGATTGTAGATAAAAGCTACAGAATCCAGTTCGGCTCTCGTACGCCTCGTTTCAACGGGGTCATCCCCAAACTAGTGGGCCCCGAGCAGGCTCTGGTAATGGAACAAGAAGTAGATACTCCCTTGAGGAAGGGGGCCATAGAACGTGTTCCTCCTCTCTCGGAGAGCGTCCGGTTCTACGAGCCGTTTCTTCTTTCTTCGTTACTTCATCGTTCTGAAGAAGGATGGGGGGGTTGCGTCGGATCTTAGATCTCCGTCTTCTGAACCGCGCTATCAAACGGCTTCGGTTCAAGATGCTCACTATCAGCAGATAGTATCTCAGATCCAGTCCGAGGACTGGTTTGTTACGATAGATCTCACATATGTTTATTTCCATGTTTCCATCCTCCCTCAACACTGGAAGTTCCTGAGGTTTGCTTTCGGGGGCGAAGCTTGCCAATATCGTGTTCTTCCGTTCAGCCTTGCACTCTCACCCTGAACTTTCACAAAGTGTGTGGATGCTGCTTTGGCTCCACTGCGACTCCAGGGCATCCTCATACTCAATTATATCGACGATTGGTTAACCCTAGCTCAATCGGAGCAGATGGCGGCTCGGCATCGAGATGTCGTCCTCGCCCAAACGAGAGAGCTGGAGTTAAGACTAAACGCCAAGAAGAGTGTTCTTTCTCCACTACAGAGAACCACTTATTTAGGCGTGGTGTGGGACTCAACCTCGATGCAGGCACGTCTGTCTCCTGCTCGAATCGAGTCATTCCTCACGACAGTCACGAGGGTAAGAGAAGGCCGGTCACTCACTGTCAAGCAGTTTCTGAGACTGCTGGGTCTGATGGCAGCTGCTTCCAACGTGATACCTTTTGGCCTGTTGTACTTGAGACCCTTGCAGTGGTGGCTCAGACCCAAGGAATTTCCCCCGAGGGGGAATCCGCTTCGATCAAGGTCACGCGGCGATGCTTACATATGTGGAAGAAACGTTGGTTCCTGTTTCAAGGCCCGACGTTAGGGGCTCCTTATCGTCGCGTAAGGCTAACGACGGATGCCTCTCTCATGGGCTGTGGGGTGGTCATGAGTGGCCGCTCTGCCCAGGGTCTGTGGGAAGTCCATCATCTCTTTTGGCACATCAACTTCCGGGGAATGCTGGCCGTGTTTCGAGCTCTGACACACTTCCTTCCAGACCTAAGGGGGCATCATGTGTTTGTCCGCACAGACAACACATCGGTGGTCTCCTACATCAATCGGCGGAGTTATGGAAGCTGTGGGCATGGCCCCTGAGGGGGCACAGCTCCTAGCATCTGGTCTCTCAACTGAGGTTGTTGGAGATTATACTCCAGTCCAGAGCTCCCGCCACTTGGAAACAGTACGCCTTGAAGTGGAAATTTTTCGCTTCATGGTGCGGACAGCGACTACAAGACCCAGTCAACTGCCCAGTTGGTACATTTCTGGAGTTTCTGAAGGAGCGATTCTCCGCAGGGTTATCTCCCTCCACTCTGAAGGTATACGTGGCGGCCTTAGCTGCTTACCACACCCTTCTGGGTGGTCAATCATTGGGAAGACACCCACTTGCCACTGGTTTCCTCCGTGGCACCCTGAGGCTGACACCGGTACAGCGCACCAAGGGGCCCATAGTACTTCAGGCATTCTGTCCGCCTCCGTCCCAGGACGAGGCCCAAGAAGGCATAAATCTGCTCCTGTCCAGTTCGAGCACTGACCTTACGCACACAGAGTTGCCCAGTCACGCGTAAGGCAGATCAGCTTTTTGTTTGTTTGTTTTGGTCCGTCAAAGAAGGGATTTCCGGCGACCAAGCATATTATGGGTAGGTGGGTGGTCGAGGCCATCTCACTAGCCTACGAGTCCTCTGGCCTCCCATCACCTATGGGGGTCAGAGCGCACTCGACCAGGAGTATGGCGGCCTCCAAGGCTTTCAGCTTGGGTGTGGCCTTGCAGGACATTTGTGCTGTTGCGGGCTGGTCCTCTCCACACACTTTTTTGTCCGCTTTTACAACCTAGACCTTGCTTCTACCCCAGGTTCCCAAGTTCTATCTTCGTGATGTGCTCATAAGATACAAACACAGGCAGGGACTTGGTTGTATGGTGCAGTGTGTATTCTCGTTCCCAAAGCGACTCGACGCGGCTCGAGTTCCTGATGGGGAACGTCTCTAGGTTACGTATGTAACCATGGTTCCCCGAGGGAACGAGACGCTGCGTCTCTTTGCCATACTCCCTGCATCCCTGCAGGCGCTACTTCATCGAAGCTGGTTTGCGCCCGCCGGAGTTGCTTTTATTCTTTCTGGTGCTTACGTCACCCACTGCGCGTGACCGCTACCGCTGGTCCCATTTGACAGGATTTAACAACTGCTCAGAACGCGGTCACGGCGAGGGCGTCACCAAGTGTTTTCGAATCAGCGTCTCTTCCCTCGGACCATGTTGCATACGTACCCTAAGAGACGTCTTTTTCAACAGGGATACCAATATGGGAGAACACAGCCTCCAGACCAACAGCATGTTGGATTTACAAAGAAACAAGTCACAATATTGCTGACTACTTAATAGTCTTAAGCAACCTGATAAATCACATTAAGAAGTTTAAAAGCCACATTTAAAAAGCAATCATTCAATATTTTCAATAGACTTAAGCGCTGCAGTTCATTTGTTGGCCAAGTCACCAAAACTTCAAGGGGGAGGCAGTGACTCCACAGGTTCAAGCAGGGACACTCCAAATATCTGAAAGACCAGATCAGGCATTAGGGAGGGAGAGAGTAGAATCCAAAACACCCACATTACAAATGCCTGCTAACTTTGAACTCTTGTATTTCTCCTTGATTGCCTGTTGGGGGCGACCTGCAGCCCCTAGATGGAGCTTATGATGTTCCTTCAAACACGGGCTGATCACTGCCAGCGAGTAACCAGTGAAGGCATACAGGTTTTCAGGCTGCCAAAAACTCACACCCAACAGCTCAATTTGTCTCACAAGTATTTGGGGGTTTATACCAAAACTACACACCTGGCTATAGTTCTGGAAGCATTAAAGGACTTGATTGGCTCATCCAAATAAGACAGTTACAGTAAAAAGGTTGGACTCACCCAAAAAAAACAAAAAAACATTTAGAGTGCAATTGGCCAGACAAAATGCAGCTGCAGCAGTCTTGGAAGGTAGATACTGCACAAAGGGATCCACCTCAAGCATGCTCAACTCTGAAAGATACTATTGGGGCAGAGAGAGAAAAGAATCGATATCCAATTCAGAGGAGAAGTTTCACAAGATGAAACATTCATCAAAGCAAGGTTTACAGTCCTGACACAGATATGCTCCTCTAAAGTGTACTGCATCAAAAACTGGTGAACTGTGGGTGCAGTCAGGTCAAAAGCCAGCACTCGGAGCCGGTGCTGCTCCATCCATAGCAGCTGTTTCTTTGTGGAGGTGTCATCTGCGATGTACACAAACTCATCCACATCCGGAGGACACACCTCCTCATATTACCAAATCAGCAACGCACCAGGTCGTTACATCAGTAGGTAACAAACTTGATAATAGCTCATCACCACTTACACAGCCAGGAGTACGGCAGCTGTTCCCACAAGCTGCAATTTTACTCTCAGGACAGACATGCACGAAAGGAAGTGGTCCAAGTAATTGACAGCCAAGTAGAGCATCTCAGAGCACAACTTGTATTCCTCGCTGACCTCAACCAGCCAGTCAACAAGGATGATCCTCAGACCGTTGGTTATGTCAGGCTGCTTTCTCATATAACCAGGCTTCGGCCTGTATTTAACCTGAGAGATGCAGTGCATTACAGATACAGGGCTACTCGAGAGACCGTCTAAAAACTAAATATACCAACTTCACATTCACGCAAGTATCGGTGGATGTCCTCAGCATATTCTATACACAGGATATCCTCAGGGGAAGCGTCGTCCTCCGGCAATGACAGCATGGAAGAATCCATGCAAGACCCTAAATATTTTAGGAAGTATAAAGTCTCAAGGCTCAGTCACAAGGAATCTGAACTGCAATTGATTAAGTGTCTTTTAGTTTGATGTTATTAACGTGAATAAACAACCATACAGCCTTAAAATGCTATGATAGATGGGTGCATAAAAAAACCCACTATTGCAGTTGTATAGAAAGTGAAGAAAAGTAGAGACACTTACAAAAACTATACTATTGTAGTTGCATAAGTAGTTGAGTAGTTGATGAGGGTGATTTAGTTGACTGCACAATACTGACTGGTTCAGCCACGTGATCAAGTGTAGCACTCGATGTGCTGACGTCACGGGTAGATGAATCTCGAAAAGCTTGCTCATAGTTGGATGAAACCAGTGGTGTAGTCTAGTTTTTTGTAGTGGGTATACTCTGATTGATCCCCCCCTCCCCCCAGTATGTAACATACTGTTATACTATATTTAAACTTATTCTTTGAGACCAATCATTTTCAACTGTGCTGTATCCTCCTAGGGCTTTAATGCTACAGTCTCCAAACTCGTCAGAGACCTTGGACCTGATCTGTAGTTTGTTTCTATATCTTTTCTAACTGATGGGACTTACTGTTTTCATATAAATAATTATCGAAAATCAAATATTTCACATAGGCTTGCATTGGCTGAGCAAAAATGCCCTCTCTAAAGGACAACTTCAGTCCACTAGACAGCCACAGGATAAGAAATCTTTCAACTCCCCTCATTTACTTTCGTTTTCAGTCAGTTAAATTTACAAATAATTGCACACTTTTCCTTTATGCTGCCAAGCAAAGCTAACATATTTGATCATGACCAGGTCAGGTGACTATCTGATGTCCAGAGGCCAGTGTGAAAGACGTTCGGGACAGTTGACTGATCTGTCACTGCTCCGATGGGGCCACTGGTGCTTCCTCATGAAACATAATCATTTGCACATTTTTTAAGCCTTGCCAATTAAAACATTCAAGCGATTCCTGTCATCTGCTGCAGTTGAAGCATCAGCAGCTTCAGGGGCAGGCTTACGAAAACGCTTAAAGAGCGTAGTTTGATGCAAAATGCTTTCATTTCATATCTCCTTTAGTGATTCACATTCAATTCTGCACAAAAGTTGCGCAATAGCACTGTCATCAACAGAAACACGGCGTGATTTTCAAAAAGTCAGTGCTTCGCAACACAGACGGGGTGAATTTATGAATGAACGTGTGAAAGTTCTGTGACAAAACAATGTTGCTTTACATATCCTCGCGCTTTAAGTGGGTATACGGAAATCCTTGACCTTTCTTAGTGGGTATACGGCGTATACCTGCGTATCAAGTAGACGACATCACTGGATGAAACATAATTAAGAGACAAAAACGTCACTTTCTTACACTTTTGACTTGGAGTAGCATTGTAAGTACTTGGCACTAACCTGACCAAACACTCGGTTATGCTGATCATTTTCAGTCAAAACACCGAGCACAACCCTTTGGCCGGGCTTGTGAGCACGTAGGCCATCCGCTCTTCCCAGACCCATTAGGGTTTTCCTGACGACTGGAAAGAGGAGCGAAGCCACAGGAAGCTATTTTATCTGCAAAAAATTTGTCAATTTAAGGTCAATTCAAATTATGAACAACTACTCGAATACGACTTCAAAGACATAAAAAAAACCCCAGTTCAAAACAAATCTGTTCTTGCATTAAACTCAGTACTTTGACACTGATTAGCTCGCAGCAATAGGTGATTGTCTTCAGAAACAAGAAATGGCAGGAAATGGAAGAAGGAAATAAAATTGAAGATATTCTTAGAGAACAAGGAATGGAAAGAAATAGACTCAAAGCTTGTTTATATTTCTTGAAAATACTGGATTAATAAGAAGAATTTAGAAACGAAAAGATAACCCTTTATGTTTTTTTTCTCTTTTTTCTATGTCCCTTTACACACTCCTGTACAGTATGGTGCATTGCAATACTTAACCAAGTTCAAGCCAAGAAAAAAGAAGAAGTCGTCTTCAAAAACATTTTTTGTTATGCTGGTTGAAAGTCTCTTCACATCACGATAGCAATCATTAAGTTAAGTGGTCTAAATGTATTTATCTGTATTTAGATAGTTCTGTGGAATGCGTAGACGACCAAGAAATGTTTGTCCAATCATATCCTTCGGTCCGAGGATTTTGATAGGCTGTCCTGCCTGCCTGTCAAAGTATGTATTAGCATACCTCTGCGCACCCTGTTCATGCAGACAGGATACGTCATCAGCGCGTTCACGCATGCTGTGCAGACAGAGTAGAGAATGGCAGACAAACATCAACAACCTGATCTTCCTTCCTGGTATTGTAGTACTTTTAAAGTTTTCTCACCGGTGAATGACACATGATGTAGCCCATCGGTTCCCAATTCCTGTCCTCGCGTTCCCCCGCTCTGCATATTTTGCATGTCTGGCTTAGTTAACACACCCGATTCAGATAACCAGCTCGTTAGAAGTGAGCTACGTGCATGAACTGTGTTCCGATCGATATGATCCCTACACAGTGTTCATTGCTCCCTATACTCCCTGAGCAGGGGAAATCCGTTGAAGTTTACTTCACTTCAGAACATTCATTCACGGATTTGCGTGCGCTGCGTCTAAACACACATCACCTCACCCCCCCAAAAACCACACCGCGTCTTTCAACATCACGTCAAGACTGGAATTGGGAACCGCTGATGTAGCCTATTGTAGTAATGTTGTTTCTGGTATTCTGGTCTGTGAGCGTATATGCGTTAAGGGGGCGTGGCTTTGGTTGGCGATTGCAGGGAGGGTGGGACTTTTGCTTTCAGTGCTATCAGGCTAAAGTTAGCATTTTCCAAGATCTCCTACAGCACCTTTAAGGTATCGTCAGGTGGCAACAACCATGGAAACAGAGTATTACGTTTCTATGCTGTTCAGAGGCAGTATTAATTATTTGATAAATAACATGTCATTAACATTCATTTTTTTAATATCAACAACATTCTTTTTTTTTTATGCAAACACTTTTAGAATTTATAAACTGGTTTTTATAAACTATTGGCATTTTGAACTTTTAGATTAAGACATTTAAAACACTTAAACACATTTTCACTATTTAGGGCTTACTTTGTTTTCTTCACACCGTCTATGCTTCACACATCAAGTATCATATTTCTAAATATCTAAATTTATTTGTTGTTTTTTTTAAACACACAAAGTCATTTTTATTTCACTCTGTTTAGATCATAGTCTTAAACATGTAAGAATTCATATTTTTAATGATGTATTTTCATAGTTTGGCTCTGGGACAAAAGTTCAACAGAAAACTATAGCCTACATAAAAAGGTACTTCAAAAGTAGTAAAATAAATGATGAAAGCATGGAGCTTTAACAGGAAAGTTATAATGTGTCCTACATATTACAAAAAGCAGAAATCTGTTTTAATAAAAAACCAACCCCTGGGGCAAAAAAGTGCCCAAAGTTGCGGAAACATCCATTTATATCTAAGTGTATATTTTAGGTGCTGTAACTTTTTTGTTGACTATATGTAATCACCCTTTAGTTTTTTGTAGCTCCCTTTATGGTCCTGCAGTGCAACAAATGGATTTTTAAGTAGAAATATTCCAAGTAGTCTCTAGATTTATATTAGGTCACACAAACAGCCTGTATAATAATTTTAAGAATTAAGAAAGATAGTAAGAGAAGTATAGCAGTATATCACAGTGCAGTACACAGTTGCCACTGCTTGACATTTCATATCACCAACCCAGATTCAAAGCTGAGAAAGGCTGTCGATGTGCTGCTCATATTGAGAATGTTTAAGGATGTTTACACCAGCATGGGCTCTCATTTAAGTCTGAGTCCTGCAAAGACTGCTCTCAATATGTGATGTAGGACTCAGCAATTCACTGCATGGGCCTTGACCGGGGACTTCTTGAGAATTGAGATTCTCTGTAGGTCTCACACTACAAAGCCTCTATAAATCTAATTAAAGATCTCTGTACAATAAAAAAAACAGCAGGGCTGAATTCAATATCTCAAGCTCAAGATCCTGACATGTTTGTAGCACAAACACAAACAGAATTTATTGCAAATTTCAACACATATCAATCAGGAAAACTGCTTACTCCACATTTCAAGTGACAATATACAAAGTAGTTACGGACTGAATGTCTATACAATCATTTGTGATTTACAGAGTATAAGAAGAACTATTCCTGTCTCTACATGGCCAAAACAGGCTCTGTCTGGAACGGATGAATTCTTCCTTACCGTCCCTGGTGTTGTTGTTTTCTCTTTGTCTGGCAGAAAGAGAAATTTCAACAATAACAGAGTGCTGACAGCCAGGGTAATCTGTGCTGCAGAGCAAGATTGAGACTGCTGATATCGAAATCAGGTGGTGTAGGTATAAATAAACATCAGGACATGTTATAGCAAACCCAGAGCTGTAAATTAAGTTTGTGCTTACTATAGTTCAGGAGAATATAAACGTGAGGATTCTTCTCCCTCGCAAGTAAACCCATGACATCAACACTAGAAAATTCAGAGAATGCAGTACGAACACTCACGGTACTGACGTATGTTAGCCTACTTGGAGTTCTGACGTGTGTTGGCCTAAGATCAGCATTTGTATAAGGAATCACCCTGAAACATAGTTAGGAAGTGAGTTATTTGATAACTTATATATGAATGTACATTGTCTAAATTTGGGGATGAGGAGTTCTGTATGCTGTGTAAGGCAGATTGAACTGGGTTCCTTGCCATTCGATTATCTTGATGTATTGCAGCAGACAATGTGCCGGCAGCTGAGCTATAGCGTTACATTTCCAGTTCTCATATATGCTGAGAACTGTCGATGCCAGTTTGTAGCTAAATTCAAATGGTGCCAAAAGTCTGCAGGCAGATATGATGGAGTTTCACATATTTCTGTAGCTCATCTGGCAAAGCATGGCATTAGTTGCTTTGGTTAAAGTTATATGCATACCTGTAAATGCTGGGAAAAAGAAACAAATGAGTTTTGTAGGTCTACAACTTCTAGGAGGAAAAGAAGACCCAATATTTACTTAAGTTTTTAAATGAAATTAAATTTGAACATAGTGCTGTTTTTAATCTACATTTTCATCCAAAGTGTACATTTTCTGAACATGTATGTCTTTATGACACTTAAATGTAATAAAATTCAATTAAACTAAATTAAATTAGAATGTATCTTTCTAGCTATTTTTAGTCATTCTGTATCCATCTGTTCATAAATGTTGAAATTTGAGACAGATTAAATATTCACTGTTCTATTGAATGGTAGATCTACAACTTCTCTCAGAAAAAGACCATTTTAATTTACTTAAATTGATGTTTTAAATTAATTGTACAATAAATAAAATTTAACTGGAACATATAATTACTGCTATTTTTTAAAATCTATATATTTGTCCATAAATGTAAATTCCTGAACATCTATGTGTCTGTATGCCATTTAAATTCACTTTTATTAAGTTAGTTCAATTAAAATAGGATCATATCATTATTGCTGCTTTTAGTCTTGTTTGTGTCCATGTCTTTGTCCATAAATGTTAAGAATTTAAGACAAATGATTACATACATTTATCAACTGAATGTTTTGTAAATCTACATCTTCTCTAAGAAAGATACCTTTTAACGTTTTTCAAAACTTATATTTATTGCTATTTTGTATCTCTATCTATGCCATAAATTTCCTGAACATGTCCATGCCTGTATGAAACTTCACTTACATTGGGTTAAAATTAAAATAATATTGAAATAACATCCATAAATGTTGAAAATATGAGCCAAATTATTAAATATACATTTATCCATTAAATTTTCTGTACATTTATCAAAGAAGGCCCTTTTGATTTACTTAAATTAAGTTTTTTAATTAAATTCAAATTAATTTATAATTATTGCTTTTTTTCAGTGTTTTTTTGTCACTGTCACTGTCTATAAATGTAAATTTCCTGAACACGTACGTGTCTATATGACAGGGTGGGAGTTGCTTGGCCACTATAGAAGGTGATTCTGTCTGAGCTGTCAGAGAAATACAGAGACCCCTGAGACTTGGATTGCTATGCAAAGAGCATCATCTCTGCTGGGAAAAACTGGAAGACGGGAAATCGAAAGAGAGGAGAGCGTGCTCTCCATGGACTCTTCCTCTGACATGCTCCACTGTGTAAACCTTCCCATAGCGCCTAGAGAATTCCACTGAATAATCCTGATTGACACACTGCTGCTGTCTACCACAAAGCTTCTTCAAACCTGACATTCTTGTCAAAACCAGTAGAGCAGACTCGGGGTGAGCGGATGATTCATTATCAATGCGACCCATTCCCCCTGAAGTCAGCACACAGTCTAATGAAATGTTTCAGGCGGCCTTGCCGTCGAATGCCGTGTGTTAACATTCAACCTACTTGTGCAATGGAAATAAATGCACCAAAGCTGGGCTGAATCGCCTGCATCAGGGGAATAAGAAACCTTCTCTGATTTTTACAGTTTTATGGATTAGATGGATTAGAGGAAAAATCAGCCAAGGCACTGTTCTTATCAAAATCCAACAGCATTCTCTCGTGTGCCTCAGCGCTGGCATTAGCTGGAGCAATTATAAAGACCCAAAGGACAGGATCAGACACAGCAGGACTGACCAACGGTCCCCAGTGGGCATCTGAGCTGACAGTGGAACACTGCCAATATATGTCTAGAGGCAGAAATTGCCCTCTAACTCCCGTCCTTGCACATTTTATGAGGAGAGCGAATACTTCGATGAAAGTTAAAGAGGTATTTCAGCCAAAAACGAGCATTCGGTCATTATTATTCCAAACCCTCGTGTCGTATAACTTACTTTCTTCTGCAGAACATAAAAGATGTTTTAAAAAATGGAAAAATGTTTTGTTCATACACTGTAAAAATGAGTGTTATTTTCCATTCCATATTTTTTATAAATGTATAAAATTTAGGTTAAAGGTTAAAAACCTTGTATCTCCTTGATTTTTTTGTAGAGCCTAGTTGCTTTTTATTTTTTTTTTTTTTTTTTTTTGAAGTTGTAAATAAAAAAAAGATCTTCTCAATTCACTTAAATTAAGTTTCAAATTTAATTGGAAACTTACAATTATTGCTATTATTATTGCAATAATTATTGCTTTTAGTTGTTTTTTATATCTATATTTGTCCAAACATGTAAATTGCCTGAGCATTTACATGTCGTTTAATCCCTTCAATTACTTATAGTTAGTTCTTAAAATAAATAAATTAAATAGAAACCTAGAAAACCTTTATGCTTTGTCCTCTTTCTTGTATCCTATCTTTGTGGTTCAAAAATAAATGCTGAAAATTTGAGACATTTAAATATCATTATATATTTACTGTTGTGTAACTGTAATGGGTAAAAGCCTCTTTTGTCGTGGATTAATATAAAAACCATCACGTAACAATTCAAATCCATAGTAAAACCTGGTTACTGTAAATGGTAATTTCTTATACATTATGTACAATTAACTGTTTTATGCTGTATCTTATGTTGTTAAATGTATGTTTATTGTATTATATTAGTGTCATTTTTTTTTTGTTTTACCATGATGGTGTTTTGTATTTGTGTTCATGACACTGTGCACCCTCTACATATTTTTTTTTTTACTTTAAATTTAAGTTTAAAACATAAAACCAAAAATAACCACAGCTGATGTCTTTTTACAGTAAATTTCACCGATTTTTTTTTTACTGTGTACTGTGAAAGTCAATTGTGGATCAGTGTTGTTTTGGACCCTATTGACTTGCATGGTAAGAAAAATGGCTATTTTAAAAACTGTTCATGGAAAGTTTTGTTGGGGACCAAAAATGGTCTTACTATACATTCTTAAGGTTTTCACAGTGATGCCACAGAAGAACCATTTTGGTTCCCCAAAGAACCTTTCAGTGAACAGTTCTTAAAAAAAACATATTTTTCTTAGTGTGAAGAAAATTTCAAAACTCTTTTCCACTGTATCAACTATAGAGAACCCTTTTTTGGAATTAAAAGGTTCCATAGATGTTAAAAGTTCTTCAGGGTATCATGCCAATAAAGAAGCTTTATCTAGGAGTCTATGGCATTACTGCGAAATCCCTTTTTGGAACCTTTTTAAACCTTTATTTGTGTAAAACAAGATTATGCTGGACTAAATTGAACAAAAACCCTCATGCTTCTATTACAATGCAGAATACTGCTTTTTGTACAATATATGAGCCGAGCAATAGGTCTCATTCAGTGTTCATTACATCTGAGAGTAAAGCCACAACGACAGCTACACGAGAGGCCTCTCGGCTTATGATGCTGATGAGAGTGGTGATTAGTTCTGTCAGATATGAATGACTGAGCACGGCACCATGGGAGAAGACAAACAGACCCTGCCTGGGCGAAGCCTGTCGTCAAGAGTCTGAGCTGCTGAGCTGAGTAATATCACTAAGATAATCAAATCGAAATTAAAGCAAGAACGATGGTATCATCATGTGAGACATCCTTTTTGGTTTTAATTGAAACATAAATCAGCTGCTAAAGAAAGTGAGAAGACGTCAGTGGAGATGAGGGGGGAACGAGAAAGTGAGAGAGATGATAGGAATGAAACGGTGAGGGAGGGGGAATTCAGAGTACCACAGCTGGACAGTCGATATCCAGCCCACTGTTGAGAAGCAGCTCTCCAGACCCAACGCATTCAGAAACACTGCTTCCTCCTCTGCTCTCAATACAAACATAAGTAGCATCTATTTCAGTGTGCGCTATAGCTTAAGGAATCCCATGAGGAATTCACTCCAGGACCCTGAGATGAGCACGACGGATAGCTGTGTGATTTAGTGCTGACGTTTGTTTGTTTTTGCATCAAAAAGGTCAGTATTTCTATATTATATTTATTAGAATTTACTCAGAAAAAAAGATGAAAGCTGATGTTATTTTCAATTTGAATGTTAAAAAACTAAACTGTTCTTAAATATCCAAACTGACTTAAATGTGTCATTTAATTGAAATTATCATTATGCTAAGTGATTTAAAAAGATGTGTCTGCTTCTAGTAAGTGATATCGGACCGTCATCATCAGGTAATCCAGTCAGTCTCAAATCTCTTTTTCTCCTCTCTCTGTATTTCGCCATCCCCCACTCCCCTCGTTCATTGACATCCTCTGTGGAGCTTTATGTTTGAGTCATTTTCTTAATAGCCACATTCTCCTTCCACAAGCTTCCCTAAACGAAATCCATAAACGGAGATTAGAGCCGCACACCGTAATGACCCGCTGAACTTCTCCTGGAATTACAGGCAAACCACAAGAGGGATCGAATGATTTATACTGCCACAGGGATTCTCATCTCACTCATAAATTGAAAAGCTGGTGGGGGGAACGTTAAAGTTGGCCAAGGAAACGTCCAGCAAAATAAGTGTGATTTCCCGTTTGTTGCTGTCTTCTAGCACGGCTCTGCAGACGAATGCAACTCAGAAAAAAAAGGAAGTGGTCATTAATCACGACCCTTTATGAGACTCTAACCACAGACTCTCAGGGCCCACTGTGGCTCAGACGACTGTAGTCCCATACAGTGAAGCTTAGGGGACTGAAATATGCCAGCAAACAAACAATTAGCAAGTTTTGTGTTGTGAGGTGAACCGCAGACTAAAAATACTTCACTTGTTTTGGCCAACATCTGTGTACAATTTTTAGGGTTCTTGAAAACAAATTCTGAACATCGTGAGAAACGTTACACTGATCTGCAGTATTGCAGCACCTAAAATGTATTTGGTTTACAATAGGGTCTCAGTTGTTGGAATAGTCCACCCAAAAATGAACAAGGTTTGGAACAACTTGAGGATGAGCAAATGATGACAGAATTTTCATTTTTGGGTGAGCTGTCCTTTTAAATGCATTAGTTATCCTCATTTTTCATTACACTTTGCATTTTTCGATCTTAGTTCATGTAAATCTACTAATGCATTTTTAAATCACAAGAATCTGTTGTGAACTAACATGAACAAACAATGAACATTGGCTAACATTAACAAAGATGAAAATAAAAAATATATTGCATTCATTGAACATTAGCTAATGTTAATTATGTCAACAAATGAGATCTCACTGTAAAGTGTTACTATTATTTTTAATAATTAAAATTTAAACTATATAATTTAAACCTGTCAAATGAGCTTGTAAATATGAAAATTGTTTCTGCTCAAAGCTGAATGCACGTTGGTCTTGTATAAGCTCAGATTTCGAACGGCCACAAATAAACCAGCTTTGTAAAAAAACGCATTTTTGATACCAACAGCCTGTCAAACAAATTATTTGGCATGAGGTTCTCTTTAAATTGGGAAACTCTGTGACATTTTCCTGCTCGGGTACCTCTCAATCTATTATTCATGAGGTGCGAGTATGCAAGCTGTGTAAACAATTGACTGACCTTCTGTGTGCACCACTGGGCCGGTGTGACCACCCCAAAGTCCTAATGGACCGGAGGTGGCCTATCAACAACACGCTCCAGCTTATGAGCCCACTGATATGCAGGTTGCCTGGATACAAAAAGCATAATTAAATGTGATTATCATCCTCTTCACATTCAATCTGAAGTATTTAAGTGATCTGGTTGTTGTTGTTTTTCGAAACCATACAAATCCAACATTCATCAAAGATAGAGATCAGATAAGGAAACAGTTAGCTGTGTGTCAGTGAACACTGGTGGCTTGACGTAAAATATGACTGGCCTGTCAGATTAATAAAATTATGACAATATTCTCATCATGATGATGCATTGATCAAGAAGTGGAAGGCAACAGCAAAGCAAACTTTGGAAAATGTCTTGGAAAAAAGTCTTTAGGAGCTTAAGAAAAAATATTTTAGTATAATTTTAATATCCTTACTAATGCTAATTATTAGATTTTAATATAGCCATAATCTTTGTATGCCTATTATAGGTATATATATGATTTATTAAATATTAATTTATTGTTATATTAAATAATACTACTCACAATAATTTGTAGATATTAATGTATTAGTAATTCAATTGATAAATATAATTTAATACTTTAAATTACCCTTAATGCATTTTGGTTATTACTATTTACTATTTATTAAATATTTCAATAAATTAATAACATATTAAAATGTGAGCTAAAAAAAAAACAATCCAGTCGGGCGTTTCATTTTCTGGGAATGAATACCTTAATGTGTCCCAATAATATTTATATATAATAGATATCTTCTGATGAGCCCGTAATGAAATCTCCGTTTCAATGCTTCTCTATCCTAATAGATTCAAATATGTTTATAATTAATATATCGTAATATAATCTACAGATTTAATTTACATTGATATCATATTAATACTATATACAATATAAATGATGGTTTGTTGTTATTTACAATTTATGAAATACTTCACAAAGTAAAAATATTATGGATACTACAGTAGGACATTAGTGGGAATGTAACAACATTAATGTATCCAATAATATTTTAAAATATGATCTGTATGATCCAAATCATATGTTCACACGAGCTTAATCCCTGAGTTTTAAGTGAACAGTAATAATAGTAATAATTTAAATTTACAAAACAGCAGACTAATAAAAAATAAATGTGACTGTAAATAATAATTTATCTATCCTATCTTCCCAACAGATTCCCAAATCCACCAGATATGTCTGGGATGGATGGGTCGGTGGAGGAGATCAATGGTACCGAAGTGGACAGCGAGAGTTTCCTGAGGTTTAGCCCTACATCTGTTTCTACCGGGGCGGCCGCTGCCTCATATGGACGGACTGCAAGTGTTTACGTCTACGTCTCCATCTTCCTCAGCTTGCTGCTTTTCCTCCTTACCCTGTTGATCATTGCTCTCCACAGGCTGAAGAACATCATATCCTCTAGTTCTTCATACCCAGAATGCGGCAGTGAGGCCGGGAGCTCCTTCACTAACATGGAGATCTGCAGCATTTCCTCACAGAGATCAACAGTGTCATCGCTGTCCTGACAGCAGAGAAAGACAGATTGATTACACATGTCTGAAAGTTCTGATATTATAGAAATTTAGAAATATTCTAGCAAGTAATTTGGTATATATAATTCAATATTTATCATTATTATCAGTGTCATTTTCATTAACATTATTTAGAGTAAATAATTCCACAAACCTTGTGTTCACTTAAAATAAGCCACAGCCGATCCTGTATTGAAATAGACTGTATTGAAGCATTATCATGAAGGCTTTGTATGATTTTGGAAAAAGATTAATGACTTGTGTATGTCAGTCACATTATGTACATAATGAACCGTAAATAGAAAAATAGTCATACTGACTCTGTCGTACTGAAAATTATATCTGACTATATTACTACACTTTCATGACTTTAATGCAAAAAAGTTACAGAACAGGAAAATCATCAGTAAAAAATGTGTGGTGCTATAATGAAAAGGAATAGCATTCAGTGGATACTTTAGACACACTTATAAATGTATGAAGTCCATTGCATTAGAAATAAAATATAGCAAACAGATCATAATAGACTTATTTTTTTTACTCATTTCTGCATGTACTCAAAGTGTTAAGGTGATTTTTATGAAGCCAGTTTCCCTCAAGTTCACACAGCTCACAGGTCCATTAACTATGGACTGGATCCAATAATGTTTGACAACCAGAAAATGTCCAAATACTTTCTGTAATTTTGAAAACAAAGAAAACATGAAATATGATATTATATTACAAATATATTATTTTCAGAACAGAACAAAAGTCCATTTCTGCCACAAAAATATGAGACACTGAGTAAAAATTACAAGATAAAAAGATGAAATTATAGCATACTGTCATTATGACATAAAAGATGAAGTTATGACATAAAAAGACAAAATAATGCCAGAAAAAGTAAAAAATATGAGATAAAAGTCCATATTATGACATACTAAGTCATAATTGTGAGATAAAAAGTCGAAATGATCACGCACACTCAAATATGACACAAATTTGACTTTTCATGTAATGTTATCTCATAATTTAACTTTAGTATGTCATAATTTTGACTTTTATTTCATAAGTATTACATTTCATGTCACTATTATGATTTGCCAAAGCATTTTTGTGTGCTGGAAATGGATTTCCATTATTAAACACATTAGAACTATTTGATATATTTAGATGCTTATCTACTTGATAGATACTATTCGCAAATGGACGATAGAATACAATATAAGCAAGACACAGTCTGCAATAAACAATACAGCAATCTGCGATCCAACACAGATAAATAATGAGAAGTCAGGGGCCCATAAAGTGAGCCTGAGGAGTGATATGGTTAGAATGTTTATTGAGCTGACAGCTGTTGGGAAGAAACAACAGCTGAAAGGTTTTAGTGATCTCAGCACTTATGTGCTGGGTGAGATGGATCATTGGTGATGTCTTTAGCACGTATGTTGGTTGAACAGTAGCTTACCTGTACATGAGATCTGTACCTGTGATTTTGAGGCTTTATCGAGGATGCATTCTACTTTGTTAGGGAGTCGGCATTGCCATACCGCTCAGTGATACAATAATCTCTGATCTCCATAAACGGAGTAAAGGGTGTTGGCTATTTTTTTGTGCTATCATCTGCCATTTAGTCTGATATTTAGTTATATAATGCAACGACATTCACATAGGCTATTAAAGTGTCTTCTACACGTGCAGATGCATTTAGGTCCAGTGCATTCGAGAATTCAGGTATTTGCATCGCTGCGTGGTGCCGCTAGAGGGCGCAACGTCAATTTCATCACACAGGCGAGGCGAGACTCTCCTTCTGCAGCGGCCATCGCTGTTTTTGTTTTTTTTGTCGTGACAGGGGTCCTTCACAGCTCATATTTTTCCGTTTTTTATTCGTATAGGTCATATTTATTGGGTTATTTTTATTTTAAAATGCGGCATTTTTAATGACAGTCATTAAATCAGCTTAATACTAATTTATTCTGTGCGGCACGTCTGGGTCAGTACGTTCATGAAGGTCGGATGACAGGTGAGAATTTGGGTTTTGCGCTAAAAGAGACAAAATGAGCGACAGCGTTCATCTTAGTTTGGCAAACACGGGTAAAGAGGGCCATACCCCCGCACCCGCGGAAAGCAGCACCACCCCATCCGACCAGGAGAACTTCCCGTACGACACGGAAGACCCGGGCGAAGAGAGCGACGTGCCGGAGGCGAGAGACGGCGCGGCCAGTCCGGAGGACCTCAACGACGACGAGACGTCCGGAGAGAGCGAGAACGTGTCCAAAACCTGCATCTATGACGGCTGCACGGAGACCACGACGCAGGTGGCCAAAGCCAGGAAACCCTGGATGTGCAAAAAACACCGGAATAAAATGTACAAGGACAAGTATAAGAAAAAGAAAAGCGACCAGGCCATGTCATCGGGAAAACTAGAAGTAAGGAAATGCTTATTTGGGATAAATAACAGCTTCAGTTGTTGCATTAACTTTAGCCTTTATCCCAACTTTATAGGCTTATTTCAATGTTTTCTCTGTTTGTGATGTGAAGGAGGGTTCGGAGGAGAGGCCTGTATCTGTTACTAAGCAACGGCTGGGTAACATAGGAGACAGACCAGCCAGACCGTCCCTCATTGAGCAGGTGCTGAACCAGAAGAGACTGGTAAGAGCATTGAAACACTTGGGGTTTGCACTAGAGTAGTTTTAGTTATTTAGAGCAGTGCTATTTTAGTGTCATCTATATACTATTATAGTTGTTGAATATACTATTCTAAATTGTTTGTATTTTTTTAGTTTCGGATTTCATTTTAATTGGTTTATTTTTAGTCATTTTATTATGTGCTTTGCTGTCTTTTCCACACGTTGACTGAAGTTGCTTTATTTGCCTAGTTTAGTGTGTCGTCATTTATTTCAGTTATAATTTTGAACAGATTTGGCGAGATTCAACGCACTCCGGCACGCAGCTACCCAGGTAGCTTTCCTCGAGTTCCTACCAGCCTCGCGTTCCGCGCACCTCGCCTGGTCGCCCCCGCGTCCCTCCTTTGTTCACACCAGTGACACATTGTGGTATTGTTGGGTGACACCCACACGGGTGAGTCCCCCTCTCAGGTGGTCTCGGTCTTAGTTGCGTCAGGGTTGCACCCATCCTCTTAAATAAATTAAAACTATGCGGCGATGTAAAAGGGTGAAGCTAATAATACACAATGACAAATTCCAAGGGGGTAATTGTTTTTAAAAGGTTTAATTTTGTACCAAGCGAGCACGAAAGAAGAACGAGGAATGCAAGGAATTTTAATTCCGTTTTTAAGAATCTCTTATGTATTATTTGTATGCCAAATATTCTGTCGCATTGGGTTGGAGTGAAATTTTATATCGTTTTAAAACCTCATATGTATATTTAATATGTAATATAAATCCTATTAATATTAAAATTAACTGAATATTATTTCATAGTAGAGCGACTTACCATTAGCTGCCTGATGTAGTGTTGTTTTTGGGTTTCAGTCTCTGCTGAGGAGTCCAGAAGTCATCAGTTTCCTGCAGCAGCAGCAGCGTTTACTGACCACACAGAATCGTGCTCAAACACAGCACAACTACTGAAGACTGAAGAGGTTTTACTCATCCTGTCAAGGATTTAATGCAGTCACATTTTCACAGACATTTTACAATGGGCAGTATTCTATATTCAGGTGGGAACTGTGAGCTTCTATGACCTGCAGCCATTCTCAATGGTGTGGAGACCATCAACACTGCATTCTGAAAACTGGGCGATTTGACAAGGATCTAATCGATCTTAAGTACAGCTGTCATCATCAAGCTCTTTGAGATCATGAAATGAATTAGCAGCTAAATCTACAGTATAGCAACAATCCATCTGAATAGCCATCCTGTCCGGCCACATGTAGTGTCATTTAGGATTTTTTAATTCATGATAGAAAATAAGAAACGGCAGCTGTTATCATAGAAATGTTTTTTTTAGTGATCTTAATCTTATCTGTAATAATGTCACCAGTGAAAGCTACAGTTTTTTGCCACAACTTGACCGTGTAGCTGGAAGTAACAGCGTACACACAGAATTGTTCAATCAGCTTTATTATTTTAAACATGGAGTAAACTCAGTAAGTTGCCAAGAACGATCAAATGAAGTTTTATTGATCTTGTGAAAATTGATTGCCTGCAGTTTTCAGCTTTAAAAGCGTTAATACTTAAGGATTGTTCAACCTTTTCACATTTGCGTTTAGGTTAGAAAATAAACAGGCACAAATAGAAGGGAGGTTTTTGTATTTCAAGATCAAGAAAGCTAACGCAAATGAGAAACAACTTGAAATGTTATAGAAGGCACATATTAGCCAAAATATGACACAAATAAAACATTTCCAGAACAAGTACCTAACTACTAACACATTTCTTTGGCTTCCTATTAGAGAGATTCTGTCTGAATTGATCTCAGCTACTACATACTGTGAAGTAGTAGTGTTTATATATACATATATATTTTTTTTAATTAAAAACAATGCAACGCTTATCTAACCACTGCTTATTTAACAGCATGATATTGTACATATTTCCTGGCTGATCCTATAGCAGTACCATAAACATCCACTGAAAAGATACTTTCACAAGAGAAAGAGCGTTATGTGTCTTGAAGAGTGCTATAAATGTCTATTGGAGAACTATATTCCCCTTGTTCTGTAATGCATTAGGACACAGAGGAAATAGGATTGTGTGGGGAGCCCATCTGGGTCAGAACTTTGTCTAGCCACTGCAGCGGCCCGTGCAGGTGGATTTCTATCCAGCAGGGGGTGCTGGTGACATCCTGACGGTGGTATTCCGCACCCCAGCCCTGGGAAGAGGACAGATTTCATTCTCAATAATTGGCCGTTTATACTACAACTAAAACAGCAAACAGGTTTTAAAAACAAATCAACAACAATAACATGAAAATTAAAAATATTAAAATATTTAACTGAATTGCAAAAATAACTGCAAACTTGTTTCCCCAAAACTCTTCCATTTCATTCATATTTTAACATAGAAATAATCTCAATCAATTTGTTGTTTTTTGTCTGCATACATACAAATCGAGCAGGGAAAATTGTATGTGTCGTATCAGTCAGTAACCGGAGAACTCTAGAGCTATGGGATCCGCAGTGTGTTTTGGCAGAGCAAGATCCATAAAACAGTAAGCCAGAGATTAGAATAACTACATATTATATTTGCATAGCAACACACAGAAGATTTTCTATTTGGAAGTGCTAAGCACCTCAAGAACTGTTAGCTTGTGAATGACGTTGATGACCTTTCTGTATAGCGATAGTGCTAAACAGCACCTTTCACCCATACTGTTGGTTAATAAGCTTGACAACAGAGTTTATTTAAAATACTGCATATTATTATATTCATATTTAGAATAAACTATATAAGTCGATTTTTGTTTTTTAAAGAAAAAAGAAAATAAGTGTTTTCTAGGCTTGGGTACCGAGAATCAGTTCTTATTCAGATCCGGTTCTATTAAAAAAATATAAATAAATAAAAAATACTGGAACCAAACTGTTCTAGCACACGCATTCTGTATATTCACACGTTCCCTTACAAAAATACTTAAGATACTCTTGACAGAGTTTCATTCACTACTGAATCTACAAACGTGAAAAAAAGTGCAACCAGATGACAATTATGAACCTGATCTTTTTAGTGAATCAAAAGCATACAGTACAACCAGTATAATACAATTCCCAAGTGAATGACTCTTAGGAACCAGCTCTTTTCATTGAATCAAAAGCATACAGCTCAACTAGTCTGATTCCAGAAAGAATAAATCTTATAAGCCGGTTCAACCAGTGTAGTTTAATTCCCAGTGTAGATTTAACTAGTGACTCTAATGAGTTGGTTCTTTTGCTGGTGGTAGGCAGGGTGTTGCTATGCCATTCCAGGTGGCTGCTAGGGTGTTAACATGACCTTTATTAGCTGCTCAGGATGCACCACATATTCTATATAAACCTCTTTACCTTGACAAAGCTCATCCTGATGGTGCACATCTTGGTAAGTTCATACACCACCTCGAAGCCATGATTTACTGACTGAGACAGCAGCTGGGAAAACAGCTGGTTGTTGAAGATCTTCAGGCTGCATCCACTCGGGATCTTGCAGACAGTGGTGGGATGGAAACCGTGCTGGTAGTTACAGTTCCGACTCTGTATGAAAATACTGCTGTCACTCAGACACTCTGCGTACACCTCCCCTCCGACGTAATACAAGTGCACACCTAAAACAAAAGAGGAAAATATTCAAAAATGAGTTAATTGCGCATTTATCTTTTAAAGTCATAAACATGAAATTAAAATGTACTTTTAACTCACTTAATTCATGTTCCAGGTCTTGTTACTTTGTTAACTTTATTTCAAAAATGTATGTAATTGATCCAAATGTTCTTTTTCTAAAAGAGCTTTCTGGATCCACTGGTATCATTTAACCAATAGTCGAGAAGTAAAAAATAAAAGTTATTATTTTAGTAAATGTGTGTTCAGTCTTGTTCCATTCTAGTAAGTTACACAACAATAATACATTGTTTATTCTTATACATTTAATTTCCATAATAATACCATTTTCTAGTGCAATCACTAAACTAGAATTATGAATTCACTATAGACAGGTACCATAAACATTTAAGACACATTATTGTTAACTAACATGAAAACTATTAAAGCATTTTTGTTAATTTAAATAAAGCTGAAATAAAATAAAATATAAATATTTGATGAAAAACACAAAAATTTGAAATGCGGCCTTGGCAACTAAATACATTTAAGCTGAAACACTAAAATTACTAAGTGCAAATAAATAACTAAAACTGAAAAACAACTAAACTTATACAATTAAACTTATAAAAAATATACAAATACATTAAACCTAAATAGTAGTATTAAAAAGAAGCACAAAAACAAAAGAACATAAAATAATAAAAAATTTAACTCAAATTAAAATATAAACTGAAAATATACAAATAAAAGCTAATTGAAAATATTTATAAAAAGTATAGCAGTATATAAATGCTAAAATAACCCTGCTTTACAGGTCCTCAAAAAGAATAAAAATAACATCTAACAATTTTATACAAATGTGTTTACCACAAGCACAAAGTTCACACATAAAACAGTATATCCATCTTTGAACTTGGTAAATCCCAGAAATCGTTGTCCTTGGCGCTCTTCCCACCAGGATCTCTCACACAAGTACAGGTGCATCTCAGTAAATTAGAATGTCATGGAAAAGTTCATTTATTTCAGTAATTCAACTCAAATTGTGAAACTCGTGTATTAAATAAATCCAATGCACACAGATTGAAGTATTTTAAGTCTTTGGTTCTTTAATTGTGATGATTTTGGCTCACATTTAACAAAAACCAACAAAAAATCTCAACAAATTAAAATACTTCATAAGACCAATAAAAAAAAAATGTATAGTGAATTGTTGGCCTTCTGGAAAGTATGTTCATTTACTGTACATGTACTCAATACTTGGTAGGGGCTTCTTTTTGGTTTAATTACTGCCTCAATTCGGCGTGGCATGGAGGTGATCAGTTTGTGGCACTGCTGAGGTGGTATGGAAGCCCAGGTTTCTTTGACAGTGACCTTCAGCTCATCTGCATTTTTTGGTCTCTTGTTTTCATTTTCCTCTTGACAATACCCCATATATTCTCTATGAGGTTCAGGTCTGGTGAGTTTGCTGGCCAGTCAAGCACACCAAACACCATGGTCATTTAACCAACTTTTGGTGCTTTTGGCAGTGTGGGCAGGTGCCAAATCCTGCTGGAAAATGAAATCAGCATCTTCAAAAAGCTGGTCAGCAGAAGAAAACATGAAGTGCTCCAAAATTTCTTGGTAAAACGGGTGCAGTGACGTTGGAGTTTTTAAAAAAACACAATGGACCAACACCAGCCATTTGACATTGCACCCCAAATCATCACAGGCTGTGGAAAATTAACACTGGACTTCAAGCAACTTGGGCTATGAGCTTCTCCACCATTCCTCCAGACCCTAGGACCTTGGTTTCCAAATTAAATAAAAAAACTTGCTCTCATCTGAAAAGAGAAATTTGGACCACTGGGCAACAGTCCAATACTTCTTCTCCTTAGCCCAGGTAAGACAACTCTGACACTGTCTGTGGTTCAGGAGTGGCTTAACAAAATGAATACGAAAACTGTAGCCATATTCCTTGACACGTCTGTGTGTGGTGGCTCTTGATGCCTTGACCCCAGCCTCAGTCCATTCCTTGTGAAGTTCACTCAAATTATTGAATCGATTTTGCTTGACAATCCTCATAAGGCTGCGTCTCTCGGTTGGTGTCTGTTCTCGGTTGGTTGTGCATCTTTTTCTTTTTCCTTCCACTCAACTTTCTGTAACATGCTTGGATACAGCACTCTGTGAACAGCCAGCTTCTTTGGCAATGAATGTTTGTGGCTTACCCTCCTTGTGAAGGGTGTCAATGATTGTCAGATCAGCAGTCTTCCCCATGATTGTGTAACCTAGTGAACCAAACTGAGAGACCATTTTGAAGGCTCAGGAAAACTTTGCAGGTGTTTTGAGTTGATTAGCTATTCGGCATGTCACCATATTCTAATTTGTTGAAATAGTGAATTGGTGGGTTTTTGTTAAAATGTGAGCCAAAATCATCACAATTAAACTTCAGTCTGTGTGCATTGAATTTATTTAATACACGAGTTTCACAATTTGAGTTGAATACTGAAATAAATGAACTTTTCCACGACATTCTAATTTATTGAGATGCACCTGTAAGATGGAACTCAAACTTGGCCTCCGTCCATCTGTGCCCGGCGTGTGTATGTGTGCATATTTCTCCCTGTCACTGCTGTAACGTATGGCAACACTTAATGTCTTTCCAACACTGGCACAGTGACGCTTATCTAGCACCCTGAGAAAAGCCAACATTTGGATAATGTGGACTCTGTCTGTCTCGCTGGTTTTCTGAAGTGCAGTGTTGACTGGACAGCACTATTGGGCCATAAAACATTGTCAAGCAAGTGGTGATTTTAGTAGGGGTGGTTATTTTTTTTTTTACTTTATCTGGATTGAATCAACCTCAATGGAAGATATTATCAGCAGCTTGATCTTCTCAGAACAACTGTGTTTCCTGTCTTTTTTCTGATACAAAAAACCTAATCAAACACACACAAAAAAAAAAAAAAAGAAATGTAAAACTTTCAACAAACCTTTGCCTATGTGTCTGCGAGTGTGTTCAGTGGTGGAGTTTCGGTTGACGTTGGATAGTAATCCGAGGCAGAAGCGGTTCTTGTTGTTGGAGGGGTCTGTGAAGCCGTCCACGAGGATGCTCCTGGAAGATGCATGGAACGTCTCACCCACCCTGTTGTTTAGTTCATAATACGCCACTGAACACCAGTATTCTGGTTCCTCATAACACACTGGCCTCAAGTCTAGAAAAAAATTATTATATAATGTATCATACCTCATTGTATTCAGATTCTTTCCATATTCATGATCCATTTTAATTAGAAATAATGTCATCATGATTAAACACTTTCATTGTTTGGACACCAGATTGGATTGATTTTTCTCAAGATTTAAAAAAAGTTTTAATCTGGTATATGCTTAAAGGTTTGTAATTAGAAATTAGATTTATATGCAAATATAAATAGAGATTTCTTTAATAAATTCAAAATTTACTTTAATTTGTTTTAAACCAATAGGATAAGGCCTGTTAACAGCAAGAATGATAACTATATAAGATAACTATATTAGACATCCACACCGATGCATGAAAACATTCTGTTTATTATAAGCGTTTGCTGCAGTTTTGTCATTTGCAGCTTTAAATACTCAGGCTCTTTAAAGTCGTGTGGATTTTTATTGGCTCAGTGTCAATGTTATATAAAATTCTTTAAAGGGGTCATATGATGCTTTTTTAAAGATCATTATTTTGTGTATTTGGTGTAACAGAATATGTTGACATGCTTTAATGTTCAAAAAACACATTATTTTTCAAATACTGTACATTATTGTAGGTCCACTATGCCCCGCCTCTCTCAAACGCTTCGTTTTCTACAAAGTCCCTCCTTCCGACAAGCGCAGTCTGCTCTGATTGGCCAGCTGACCCAGTGCATTGTGATTGGCCGAACACCGCAAGCACGTGTCGGAAATGTAACGCCCCTTACCATAATCGCGAGCTTCATCTTTCAAAATAAATGTAAAGACGGAGCCCGAAAGGGGAACAGAGTCGCGTGACAGACACAGTGATGAAGCTGGTATGTGTTTGCAGTACACAAGCCACGGTTAAGACAGCTGACTCCACTGTGATCTCTCTCTCACTCTCTGTCACACACACGTGCACGCACGCACGCACACACACACACACCACATTTAAACTAATAACAAAACAGTAGCTGATTCAGAAGCGCCAGATTGCCATAGCAAGTCAGAATTACCTCCTCTCCTAGGATCACGAAACGGTCGGCCATAAAATTGCATTGCTGTTCTGTTGTAAGTAATCTTAAAGATTCCTAAATGCATCTACTTTCGGAAGGCCAAATAAAGTGCTTTTACTCTCGCACTGAAACACAGAGCGTCTCCCTGACATGGCTGCATCAACACCAACTGCGGTTACTGAAACCACGCCTTCTTTCTTTGCGTGCACATTTGGGCCGCATTATGCTAATATTTCCACATAGTAACGTAGAAATGTGGGGGCGTGTTAGAACGAGCCGTTTTAGGAGGGCGTGGCAGAGTCTTAAAGAATACCTCTTTGGTTTTGAGACTTTAGTCTTTGCAACTTCAGGGATCTTATCTATGCACAATCAGCTTGTAACACTCCAAAGAGAAAGGAAAACTTGAAATCGCATCATATGACCCCTTTAAACATTTGTTCACTACTTAAGATTTTTCATGGTATTTTTTTTTATTCTAAAATGAATACTTTAGTATTATATACCATTTGTTTCAATATTCTATTTAGCTGTTTTAATTTATTTATTTGCTTTTTTTTCGTTATGTAATTCAATGTATTTGATTAAATTCAGTTACTTGCCTAATTTTAAATCTAAAGTTCAAGTTTTCATCTAATATTAACATTATTTAAATTAAAAATATATATATTCAACACTTTTATTTAGCATTGTAAATGAGGTGTGTTCACAGCTTTTGCACATTTCAATGTACATAAAGCACAGTAAGTATATTTAGTTGAGTGTCTCACCTCTATGTGGGGCTGACAGAATTAGTTTATTGGTGTTGGAGGACTCTCCAGGTTTCACATCGTCAGATGGAGTGGTCTCCATCATACTGTAGGGGGGTGGAGGCGTCTCTGCTGTGAATGACCAAGACGATTGTATAAATGTATGCAACTCAATGGCACTATACTTAAATTAAGAACCAAAACATCAAATAAAATGCTTGAGAAATCACTGCTAATGAGTGGCCATTTGTTGTACCTGTAATTTGGTAGGGGCTCCCAGGGTTGGTCGCACTGCTGGGGGAGTTGGGGTAGCTGTGCCCAGTCGGGGACTGGTTTAAAGAGCTGGAGGGAGATGAAGAGAATGAGCTACAGGGCATCACAGGGAAGGAGTCTGGGTAAGTGGCATTTTGGGGCATGAGAGGCTCGTTGTGTAGGGAAGCATTCCGGAACTTTGCCAACAAGCTGTGCTGGGGATTGAACTCACTGTGACGTGGCACAAGGACTGGAGGTAGAACTGTTAAAAAAAAAAAAAAAAAAAAAAAAAGGGGTAAGAAGGTACTACAGATGCATAAAGCCATAATCAATATGAAAAAAAAAAAAGAAAAGTGGTTTGTGTATCGACTTCTACCTGGCGTCTCCACACGGCGGTAATGATATGGATTGATGCAAATCTCCTTTTGTTTAGAGCCGAAAGGAAACTCACAGCAGTCCAGTGCTTTGAGCTCATGGTGGGACTGAAGATCCGGCCAGCGCCACACTCTGCAGTAGATAACATGCGGCAGACCTTTACGATGGGACACCTGGAGCCTTCCATCCAGGGATCGAGGGATGGTAACGCATTTACTGGGCTGGCCAGGAGAGCTCAGAGCCTTTTCCAGTTCCTCCATGGCCCCTTTCTTCTTCTTGAGCTTCTTTACGAGGGAATCCACAGCCTTTTCCGCCCACTTTTCCTCCTCATCTCCTTGCTTCCAGCCCAGCAGCCTTTTCACAGCTGGACTGGTGAAGGAGAAGAGGGACGTGATGGATGTGGTGGAGTGCATCATGTGATGGGGCTAGATTTTTCTCAAAGCTTGGGGCAGATCTGTTTTAAATCACTCCAACCCAGGAGCCTCAGTTTATTTCTTTACAGACAAGATACAGGCGAGTATAGAATAAACCCCCTGACAGTGATTTTTCGTCAGGCAGTCGGCCGTTTTTATCTGGTGAAAGAAACAAAGAAGCATGTCAGAATTGCATTAATAAAATTATAATTGAATATGCATTCAATTAATTAATTATTCATTTCAAATTATTTAACATTTTGAAAAGTTATTAAATGATTTAATTAGTTAGAATTGAATTAACATTTAAAAACAATTTTAATCAGTACAAATGAAAAGTTATGGACAAAAATATACAGAATTATATAAATATTTACATTGTGGTCAAAGAAATCTTTTTAACATTACAAAAATGAAAATTTGATTTTTATTGTTATTTATGCATTTAGTAAAAGAAAAATTTATACTTTTTGCACCATGGTTATGTGAATTAAGACAAATTGTGCTTTATTGTCATGAAAAATAATGTCAAACAACGACAAAATCTAAATGAATATTAAGCTAAAGGGCTTCATTTTCTTTAAGCAAAATCTTCTTATGATTTTGGAGTGAAATGTGACATGGATATTTTCTTTTGTGAGATTCACCCTATTAGGGTGTAGGATTTATTGACGTAAAAACAACATTTTCCTATGCAGATCTCAAGATCTTATATTGGAGGCCAACATCATGCATCTGTGCATGCTGGGATTTATGAATTATTGCTGAGTTATTGTTGCTGTCAGTGTCAACAGGTCCTACTATGTTTCTCACTGGACCTCACCTATTTGCCCTCTCCTTTTCCTGCAGAAGCTTTCTGAAGCAAAAAACGATCTGCTAAAAATCAATGCCGTTTGAGCATTTGAAACCAGAGATGCTTGCTTCCATCTTTGGCCAGACTAGTCAAATAATAGCTTCTGAAAATATTACTGCATGCGATATTAGAGGTGTAAACACACCCCTAACTAAATCAAATAACCATAGGAGAAAAATTAGACCATATAGGACTAATAGCGATGCATGAAATCATACTTTGGTTTCAAATAGGCACATGCAGGCAGGAAGATCAGTTGAGGGTGAATTCATCTGCTCCTCTGTTCTCAAAGGCAATGTGTCCTTATGAAACTGGCGTCTGGCAGTCTGAGTGCTGAGATAGGCTTAATCACCTAACGTTAACTCCCCCGCAAACGTGCATACACATCCTTCCCATCAACCTCGCTTTGTTTTTTGCTTTAAGAAATGTTGCAATGTTATATTTAGCACTTCTTTAAAAAACTATTCCAGGCGTAATAACGGTCGCAACTTCTCTCTATGGAACAGCATCTTTAAACAGCAAGTGGCATAACAAACAACGTCTGTTTACGCAGCCTACCTTGTTAAAAAGGTTTACATGCGAGAAGTTTTAACGTGAGGAAGAAAAAGTAAGGTGTGACAAGACCAAAAAAAAAGTTAAAACATAGACACTTGTCAGGACTTGTTCTTATAATTTAGAAAAATGTTAAATCCTGAAATAAATGATAAATAATATCAAAAGCGCTATTTAACACGTTTTATTCCTTACCTTAACGTGACGAGTTGAAAAACGATCCGCGTAGTCGGGTAATTCCGCGAAACAGCCGAACGCTGCATCTCGCGCCGACTGGAGGTGTACAGCGCGTGTGTTTGGCTCGAGCGAGAGCCGCGGCGTCAGTCTGACTGGAGCCTCAGCGCCTTCGTGCGGAATTCATCCGCAGCTCCTGGAACTCCCAGGTCGCCAGACACAGAGGGATCATCATCCCGTTCAAAGAGAGCAGCCTGAGACTCACTCGCAGGCCTATTGTTGAGAGAAAACAGGTCATTGTGGGCAGCAGCGTTTCACTTTTAATTTGTTTTCAGGGTCAGATGACAAGTGCGGGCAGTTGTTTTCCCAGCTTCACAGGAAGTGATGCACCTTTTTGGCCAAGGTTGTAAAGTGAAAGTGACTTGAAGTTTTTCTGACTTTTTTTATTTAACTTATTCGGTTACTTTCAAGCGGTCAGCGTTCCAAAGGAATTTCTTTTAGAATTTTGAAAGAAAAAAAATCGGTTCATGTAGCGCAACCCAAATTGTAGTTTGATGACTGCCAGTTTATCTTAAAAACACTTACAAAAATAATGTGATATTAATATATAAAACGTTTTTATATATTAGTGATACGTAAATATATAACTAAATTAATAAATAGTGAGAGTAGTACTTTTCAGTTATATTTTTCCATATACCGATCCCAAAGAAAACGTTGTTGCTATGGTTACCCCAAGGGAACGCAACTTCTGATAACAAGCGCCTTCTCACTAACCCTCACACTTGCGGCTACTGACTGAAAGGTTGTTTGTTAACTATTGAACCATAGGTTATATATACATATACACATGTTTTATATATATATATACACACACACACTTGAAAAGTAGAAGCTTGTTAAAATTAAAATATAAATTATCATAGTACAAATCAAAACCGTTTCAGTGCCAGATTGGCGGAGTGCCAAAGTGTTTATCAATAGCCCTACTTTTCGTGCGCTCTTCGGCGCGGATGGATACACTTCGATTGTGTGCATACTGTGATTTGTCCAGTTAATGACGCAAGCCTGGATGGCGACAGAGAGTCTAGAAGTTTGACATTTTCACCAAAGTGTTTATCAATAGCCCTACTTTTCGTGCGCTCTTCGGCGCGGATGGATACACTTCGATTGTGTGCATACTGTGATTTGTCCAGTTAATGACGCAAGCCTGGATGGCGACAGAGAGTCTAGAAGTTTGACATTTTCACAGTTTACAACAACTGCAGGGGAACGTAACAATACTCCCAATAATGGCAGCTCGCATATTTAGTGCTCTCTTTGATCAAATGAGTTTGGCAGGGGGAATTCGCTTCCAAGAAAAGTGCACTGCAAAAGGATCCTCTTCAATCAAGGTTGTGCACCTTACATATACGCTACTGACGAGGCTCTATATATTTAGGGCGGGGGGGCAATACATCAATAGCTGCTTAAATCACTGACGTAAAAAAAAATGTCAGTTTAAAATATTTAAATATGCCCTCTTAAGAGTGGCTGACAAGATACAGGGGCTGAATAAGAACAAATGCCTTCCTGGTGGAGAGTAAGGGAGGAAAAACAGGATACTCTCTCCAGGGTGCAGAGCAGCCCATTGAGTAAACCTCATTAAAAAAAGCACTGAGTACATGCCCGACCATAGACCTTTTTAGTCGGTCAACTGTTTTTAAACCTTATATGCATGGGATGAGCGTGTTAATAATGGATTTGAGGGCACTGATTTTAAGCATTCAGTTACATTCACAGTAATTTCATTTCTTGTAAAATTGCTCTGCATCAAAATCTGTTTTTCAAATAAGCATGATTAACAAAAAAAAAAAAAACATTTTCAAATGAGTTGCAAATGCAGAAACGCTAACTGGTTAATGTTTTTTTTTTATTTGGCTAAGAACCATCTGCCCCTTTTTCAAACCAAAACTTAATACAGTATGTAAAAGAAAAGATGGAAATGGCAATATTACATCAAAAAACAAGGACAATCCCCTTATGTGGTCACGGCACAGTCAGTGATAAAATGTCGAATTCTGCTGATTCCCGGCTAGACGGTGGGTCACAGTTCACAGTGCACTCATTTGTGGCAGTGGGCCGTAAGTTTAACCATTTGCCCCCTGTTAGCTCATGAACAGCACACTAGCAGTAACAACAGCTACTGAGTTTTTCTCTCAGACTCCAGCCTCCAGGCACCAGTGAGGTAACGCAGTCTGATTAAGACTAGATCCCGGCCCATCTGTAGCCAACTCCAGAACGGTACCAACTTTGACCCTAAAATGTGCCATAAAACAAGTCTTCATTACCTCATAGAGGAAATCACCTTCATTTTTCTGACATATACTGCTAGAAAATACTTTTTTTTATGCAATTATATTTCAAAACTGACAACACAAACCTTCAATCTCTGTCCAGTTAACAGCTACTTCTACTACAGGGATTTCAAAACACTGAGCAATGAAGAGAAGTTCCACATCAAATGCCCTGCAAGGATAGGAACATTTATTTTAATTAAAAGGTTCAAATTAACATTTAAACTATAATAATAATAACATTTAAGAAATTAAAAGATTCCATTTAAAAAGGTTAACAATTCATTTAATCTAAAAGTGCTTTTTGGAATTTTATACTGTGTGCAAAAGTTGCAGAGATGCTTTAATATAAAGCCTCCTTACCAGCGTTCCACATGCAGGCTGGAGAATGTTTTCAAGGCAGCTTCACGAGTGAAGAGCTTAAAACCACATTGTGTGTCTTTAATCCCTCTCACACAGAAGAACCACACCAGGAAGTGGAATCCATACATCAGGAACGTTCGGAACAGAGACCGCTGTCACAAGAAGAATGAAAATGCAAAAGTATTGGCAATTTACTCATGAACATTAACCGTTATGCTCCAGTATTTAGATATATTGAGAAACATTGTTACCTGAGCCACTGATACTTTTTCCAGGTGAGCTCTGGATCCACAGGAGATCGCCATGTTATCCTGCATGGACACAGGAGAAAAAGATTTCCAGAGATCTCTTGGCAAGGAAAGGTCTGTTGGTAATCTGATAACCGTATCTCCTGGCATAAGCTTCAAACAGATATTTAATCCACATACCAACAAGAGATTGGCAATATGCTGCCTGTCTATTTTTATTTACAAAAAGTGGAGTCTCACAGGCTTCTCATCGATGCTCTCAAGACCTTCTTCAACCTTTTCAATGTCAGCAAATTTAGTGGCTCCGTCTGCATCAGCCATAAGAATGAGCCGTCCGCGACAGCTTAGAGTTCCCTGAGTAAAGATAAACACAATAAGAAACAACATTCAACTATTTAATGATCTAAGTGGGTGCAAAATAAGGCTTTTAGCTAAGATTGAGCACATATTTAAACTTCTTCAGGCATCAAGCCATATAACTGATTAATTGAGTTTGTTCACATTCCCAGCAGAGTGCAAACAGCATCTTTGTTATGTCTTTCTTCAGATTTCATCTGAAATGTGGATATCGCATAAGGAGAACGGTGTTTTTGTATTGTTACCATTCGCAGCACACGATCGACAGCTGTGCCGCGCGTCCGCGCCCTCAAACTTTTTCCACGGGTTTATCTTCACTACACAATGTCAAAACTCTCACTTTCTGTCCCATACTTCTTTGCTGTATTCATGGCAACGGCTGAGCATACAAGCTTCCTTTGAAACATGCACGTAACTATTTTATTATGATTTTTTTATAATATATATATATATATGTATAGGAGAACAAGCCAAAAGTACCTCTTATTGTTTGTCTTTGCGCCATCTCTACCAAATAACGTCATAGGTGAATGATAGGATTCTCCTTCTGTAAATCAACAGATGATACATTAGGTTAAACGGTCACTTTAGTTACCGCACTGCCATCTAGCTTAAACACTCAACAACCTCTTAAACACTAGAAGGTAAATTAGCTATGAAGGTATTTTTGGTGGCAAAACACTAGATTTGGACCGTGACAGGTGGAATTTGGTAGTTGTAGAAGCTGAATAGCCCACACATTGTGTTATCATTGAATCTGAGTCACAGACAAAAAAAGTTGCCAACTTGTTAGACTATTTTTTCTCTCCCACAAACACACAGCAACGGTTCACTTTTCTTGAAGTCCCTTCACCCTGGCAGGGGCCAATCGCTAGTCTACGAACACCAATACAAACTTCGTACGCTCACTCATTTTTGCTACTATTGCTGCAGTGAATATGGTTCAAAACACATTCACACACCTGCATCAAGAAATGTGAAGTCACGGACGAATTTTGTACATCCTCAAATCAGTTTGTGAATTCTTGCAATTAGATTTGCACGTTTGTAGAATGTTTTCTTACATATATATATATTTTTCTTGGATGCTTTTTCAAGCACAAACACAAGTGCAAAACTAACGGCTTGAATCTGCTGCTACGAGTCTCAAACCTGTTTTTCACTTGCAATTGACAAGTTTCACGCACTCTCCCTTTTGAACCACATATCTGTGTGAAATATGGTGATTTGTGCATCTGTAGAGGCAACGGCGGGCAATGTTCAGAGAGCAGAGAATTTCGGCCAATCAGAAGAGCTCATTTGGGTGCCTGAAACACGCCCCCTATTTTTAGCCACAACCCCGAAAAATCGCGAGCTGCGAGCGTCTTGACAGCGACAAGTATCAAAAAAGGTACGTGGTTATTTTTTCTTTCTGAAATCATTTGTTGTTAGCTTAAATACAGTTACGTTGGTAAACAGTGTTTCTTAGTTAGGTTAACAAATCTTATTTCACGAAAGGTAAGCTAAAGTTAGCCTACCTGCACTGTTAAGTGTGCTAATCAATCGTCTCGTATTAAATTACACTATCTAATATAACGATTTATTCCTTGTATTATGTTATGCTTTACCTTATAGAAAAATGACAGATCAGGGTGCATCTTCGCAGGTGAGTAAGTTAAAACCAAGGGGACCATGTTTTTTTTCTTTGGTGAATAGCAATTTTTATTGGGATAGCCTACTATATTAAACTAAAGGTAATTTACAGCAGGCAATCTATAGTAGGTAATTTGCCTAGTAATTATTACTCTCAGTGTTGGGTAGAATTACTAATTACTTTAGTTATCTCAGTTTTCATTCCTTTAAGAATCCTTGTTTTGTGATTTTGGCTCATAGCTACTACTATAGATCTTTACCTACTATATTTGGCTGCTGTAAATTACCTTTAGTTTTCTATAAGGTAAAGCATAACAGAATACAAGGAATAAATCTTTATATTAGACAGTGTAATTTAATACGAGACGAATGAATAGCACACTTAACAGTGCAGGTAGCCTACCGTTAGCTTACCTTCGGGAAATAAGATTTGCTAACCCTAACTAAGAAACACTGTTTACCAAAGTAGCTATATTTAAGCTATAAACAAAAGATTTCAGAAAAAAAGAATTCGCACGTACCTTTTTTGATACTTGCGCTTAGATGCTCGCAGCTCGCGAGTTTTGTTCGGGTTGTGGCTAAAACTGGGGCGTGTTTCAGGCGCCCAAATGAGCTCTTCTGATTGGCTGAAATTCTTTGCTCTCTGAACAGTGCGCGCCGTTGGCTCTACAGATGCACAAATCACTTTTTGCACCATTTATCACACAGATAGGCGGTGGATAAGGGAGAGAGCGTGAAACTTGTCGTTTGCAAGCGAAAAACAGTGTTTGAGATTCGTAGCAGCAGATTCACGCCGTTGTATTTATGCACTTGTGTTTGTGCTAGAAAAGGCATCCAAGAAAAAAATATATATGTAGGAAAACATTCTACAAGCGTGCAAATCTATTTGCAAGAATTCACAAACTGATTTGCTGATGTACAAAATTCGTCTGTGACTTCCCATTTTTGATGCATGTTTGTGAATATGTTTTGCACCATATTCACTGCAGCAATAGTAGCAAAACTTGTGAGCGTACGAGTTTCTTGATTTGTGATTCGTATACTAGGATTTGTGCACCTGCAGTGAAGGATTCAAGAACGGGTAACTTTTGTGTGGTGGTTGGTGGCGAGAAAAAATATCTACAAGTTTGCAACTTTTGTCTGTGACTTCAAAATGTACTGATACACATGTGTGGCTATTCTCTACAACTACAAATTCCGCTGTCACTCCTCACTCAGGGTTTGTTTTGCACCAAAAATACCTCTTGGTCTGGCTGTTAGGCTGTGGTCGGCCTCACACTTGCACTCTCAGGCTTGCACTCTCAGACACTTGCACTTCCGCTAGCGACGTCACTTGCAGTCTTTTATTTTTTTATTTTGTTCTATTTATTGATTACTTTTTGTTTGAATCTCTCAACATTTTACAACAGTAGCCAGGTGGTGAAGACAAGAAAAAAAAAACTAAATTACAATGTCACTTGATCTCCGATACCTGCGACGTCACTTGCAATCGACACAAATCGTGCGCTTTGCCAATGGAGACAAGAAGCTGTTGTGGTGATTAAACGATTAAAACTAATTTTATACCGTAACGTACAGGGTCCTGCAAGAAAAAGACAAGACCCGCAAATCCATGGCCACAGAACAGCAGAATATGAACGCATGCGCAAAGGGTCGGTGGCGTGTGGGGTTTGGTGTGGGGGGCGTTTTCCTCCTGTAGAAAAACATAAAAAACATGGCTTAATGTATTAAGATACATTAAGTTAAATTAAAAGATCAAATTCGATATATAGTAATTATTTAATGGGTCCTACTCAGTCAAACACCGATGGCTATGAACACAATGCGCAAACCTTCACTTGTCCTCCCATACAGCAAAAACGCTTAATGTGGCATAATAATGGACTAAGATGATAAAGACAGTTCAGTGGCCTATAAGTCTTATTGTTGATGTAAAGTATATACAGACCAGCAGATATGAACATGCATTATGAAATGCATTAAGTGATTTTAAAGGATCAACTCAGAACAACAATGCCATTAACAATTGCACGGTAACATTTTCCCTCCCTAGAAAATCATTATAAATAAAACACGTAATGTAGCTTAATGGACAGAGACAATGATATAAAAGAGCTGTAGACCGTTTATTCTATATGGAAAAACGCTTAACGCGAAACTGTGTGTGTTGCGTTTATTCTGGGCTCACCTGCACATATTAATTATGTATATTGATAATGTAGAGGAGCATATTGAGTTTGGTCTTTATCATCTTATTCCTTTATGCTACATTATGCCACGTTTTGCGGTATGGGACGAAAATACTATATACATATTCATTATAATAATAAACTGTATATTTAAAAGTTGATCATGGTTCATCATTTGTCTTGTCCTTCCCATTATACACCGCAGTCACGATTGGTCCTTGGCAATGACGTCGCGGTATCGAGAGTGCAAGTGGCGATTGGCAAGTGACGTCGTAATTTAGTGTCTTTTTTCCTTGTCTTCACCCCCCTGGCTACTTCGTTTAAAATGTTGAGTCCTATTCAAACTAAATTAATCATAAATAGGAAGGGCGAGGGAGTCGATAAAAAAAATAAAAGACTGCATTGACGTCGCTACGGAAGCGCAATGTCTGAGAGTGCAAGCCTATATCAGAGGCAAGTGCGAGAGCTGCAGCTAGAGCGCCCTCTTGAAACAACCCTGTCTGCAGAAAAGGAATAATTCACTTTTTTGGATTTCCAGGTTGAACTCAAATATATTTACATTTGATTGATTTTATATTTGTTAATACATATTTTACAGAGAACAATCAATAATAACAAATATTTTACTCAGACAAACAGAACTTTAACCAGGAGTCATTTAAATCAATACTACTGGCCTTTCTTCTTCCGGTATTCCATGGCTTCATCCTCTAACGCATGCGATATGACGAGATGTTATGCATTAACAATATAATCCTCTTCTTGGCCAAACGCAGATTAATATATGTTAGCCATAGGGATCCAGTGGGGGTGTAGACCCAAATTATATACATTTGTGTCCAAGTTTGGAATAATTAAGATGTTCTTATGCCCACCAATGTTTACACTATTATTTGATAAAAAATACCGTATATGAAAACAATAATTGTTTAAAAAATATGTGCAAATTAAAATGTTTTATTTCTATTTCATTATTTTAAATGTATTTTAATACTGTGTGGCAAGGTGTAAATCTTGCAGCATCATTCTGCCATCTCAGTGTCACATATCCTTCAAAATCATCACAGTTGTGCTGCTACTATTTATTGAAAACTGTGATGCATCCCATTCAAAAAAAGGAAAAAATAAAACAAATTTTTTCTTTTTGACTTCTATTCATCTAAGAATCCGCTAAAATCAGCCTTTGCATCAAATAAATTACAATTTTAAATGTATTCAAATAGAAAGCAGTTATTTAAAATAATACATTTAATACACATTTTTTTCTGTATTTTGATCAAATAAACGCAGCCTTAGTGATCTTAAGGGATAGTTTCACGGAGGATGCGAGGAGAGGGGCCAAAGTGAAATTTTTTACCCCCATGATTTACTCACTCTCAAGCCATCCTACTTCTTCTTTCAGACGAATACAATTGGAGTTATATTGAAAACTGTCCGGGCTCTTCCCCTCTTTATACGCAGTGCATGCTGGTCGGATTTTTGAAACCCAAAAAAGTGCCATTCATCATAAGTTCTCCACGTGGAGTTAATAAAGGCATTCAGAAGCAAAGCGATGCATTAGCGTTTGTATAAGAAAAATGTCAGTTTTTTTAGGCTTCAAAATCTCGACCAGCATTCACTGCCATTATAAAGCTTGGAAGAGCCAGGAAGTTTAAATAATACCTCCGATTGTATTCATCTGAAAGAAGAAAATCATATACACCTAGGATGGCTTGAGGGTGAGTAAATCATGGGGTAATTTTCATGTTTGGATGAACTATCCCTTTAAGAGACTTCTTTCAAAAACCTTTGACCATCAGTGTATACATATTACTGCATATACCATCAAAACAACTCACATCTGAGTTCCTCGTTGTATGACGGAACAACCACGGACAGCTCCAGTGATGGAGGGTCCATCAGACTGGGAAAAGACTCTTCCTTGCCATCTGCAGCCAAGAAGTGTTTCTCCTTCTCATGGCGAGTCTGATCTATAGTGTTAGCACTGACATGTAGCACGACAACAACCTAAAGACAAGAAGAGGTGTGACACAAGAGAGTAACTAACTTGTTCAACTGGACGAATCGGTGAAGCTCAACAAAAGTATCACTATATATACGCACAAGTATTTCAAAAACACTTTTCATTCATTAAAATGCATGAATTTTTTTTTACAAAATAAAAAAGCAAGAAGAGCAAACAAACTACCCTCTATAATATAAAGAGATGTATAAACACATATGAAAATGCTAATGATAAAATGATATAAATGTACCAATAGTAAGACGATCAGCGACAGGATCAGCGAATGCTGCATTAAGTCATATAAAGAGAAATCCATCATCCATAACCCAGTGAACATTGCACTGCAGGGAAGCTGTCACCAGTGTATAGCTAAACTGCTCTACTGAAGCATACAGGGCAGCCTTAAAACGAGCCTTTCGGCGGCTTCGCAAGGCGGGACAAACATGAATGGGTGTCGTACTAAATTACGGAATAAATGGTTACATCTCCATTGTTGAACTTTACTTCCAGTCACAGAGGAAACACCTACGCGGAAGTCGTCTTTACGAACCACATCATCATCACAGCGGGCGAAGAACACGCAGCGCCGCAGAGGCAGAGCGCCGGATGAGAAACAGCACTAGCGCCCCACACTGGAGCGGAGGACGCGAGAGTCACGTCTTTACATCACTGCAGTCTTCATGTGGTGCTTCTAAACATCATGGCGGCTGGTTTCAAGTGAGTGAGTTGCTGCTACACAGCATGAATTACATGTGTAGATTGTTTCTGAATTATTTAGTATATTAGACGTTGTCTGGACAGTGAGATAATGACTTCGCTGTATTATTTAATGTAAATAACGAGACATTAATTGTTTTTTTTTTAGAACCGCAGAGCCTCTAGAATATCACAGGAGCTTTCTGGTGAGTTGATCAATATTTGATTTCTGTCAGCTCCGATAAGTGTTCTAGAACACTGATCTAATAATTCAGTTATTCGTTGTCTTAATCTAATATTTCTACAGAAAGAAAACTGTCGTCCAGATGGAAGGGAATTGGGAGAGTTCAGACCCACAACTTTAAATATTAGTAAGTATGGGATGCATATTAAAAAACACAGAATTTTCAAAGCTTTACAAATACAGAGATGTTATTAGGCATAATTGGATAATTGTGTCCTTCTAGGCTCTATATCTACAGCTGATGGATCAGCACTGGTGAAAATTGGAAACACCACAGTGATCTGTGGGATCAAAGCTGTGAGGATCACTTTTATTTTCCTAAAAATTATGTGGCTGTTGATTATATATATGTACACAGTGGTGTGAAAAGGTTTTTGCCCCCTTCCTGTTTTTTTTATTTTTTTGCATATTTGTCACACTTAAAAGATTCCGATCATCAAACACATTTTAATATTACACAAAGATAATGCAAGTAAATGCAAAATGCAGTTTTTAAATGGTTTTTATTATTAAGGGAAAACAAAGTCCAAAACTGCATGGCCCTGTGTGAAGAAGTGTTTGCCCCTAAACCTAATAACTGGTTGTGCCACGCTTTGCAGCAACAACGGCAATCAAGGGTTTGCGATAACTGGCAATGAGTCTTTCATATCGCTGTGGAGGAATTTTGGCCCACTCATCTTTGCAGAATTGTTTTAATTCAGCAACATTGGAGGGTTTTCGAGCATGAACTGTCTTTAGGATCTCAATCGGATTTAAGTTCGGACTTTGGTTTGGCCACTCCAAAACCTTAATTTAATTTTTCTCGAGCCATTGAGAGGTGGACTTGCTGGTGTGTTTGGGATCATTGTCCTGCTAAATAACCCCAAGTGCGCGTGAGCTTGAGGTCACAAACTGATGGCAAGACAATCTCCTTCAGCATTTTCTGATAGAGTGCAGAATTCATAGTTCCGTCAATTATGGCAAGTTGTCCAGGTCCTGAAGCTGCAAAGCAGCCCCAGACCATCACACTACCACCACCATGTTTGACTGTTGGTATGATGTTCTTTTTATGAAATGCTGTGTGGGTTTTACGCCAGATGTAACGGGACACACACCTTCCAAAAAGTTCAATTTCTGTCTCATCAGTCCACAGAATATTTGACAAAGTCTTGGGGATAATCAAGATATTTTGGCAAATGAGAGACGAGCCTTTGTTCTTTTTGGTCAGCAGTGGCTTTAGCCTTGGAACTCTCCCATGGAAGCAGTTTTTGCCCAGTCTCTTTCTTATTGTTGAATCATGAACACTGACCTTAACTGAGGCCAGTGAGGCCTGCAGTTCTTTAGATGTTGTTCTGGGTTCTTTTATGACCTCTTGGACGAGTTGTCGTTGTGTTCTTGGAGTAATTTTGGTTGGCCGGCAACTCCTGGGAAGGTTCACCATTGTTCCAAGTTTTCTCATTTGTGGATAATGGCTCTGACCGTAGTTCGCTGGAGTCCCAAAGCCTTAGAAAATGCTTTATAATCCTTTCCAGACTGATAAATGTCAACTGTTTTGATTCTCATCTGTTATTGAATTTCTTTAGATCGCGGCATGAAGTGTTGCTCTTTAAGCATGCATCACTTTGTCAGACAGGTCTATTTAAGTGATTTCTTGATTCAAAAGGTCTGGCAGTAATCAGGCCTGGGTGTGGCTAGTGAAATTTAACTCAGCTTTCTAAAATAATGTGGTTAATCACAGTTCTTTCATGATTTAACAGGAGGGGGCAATTCATTTTTCACGTAGGTTTGGACAGCTTTTTTCACTTAAATTAAATCATAATTTCAAAACTGCATTTTGTATTTACTTGCATTATCTTTGTGTAATATGAAAATTAGTTTGATGATCTGAATCATTAAAGTGTGACAAACATGCAAAAAAAAAAAACAGCAGGAAAAAACATTTTCACACCCTGTTTATATATTATAGTATTATTAATATGTGACATGTGGCCAAGTATGGTGACTCATACTTGGAATTAGTGCTCTGCATTTAACCCATCCAAAGTGCACACAGACAGCAGTGAACACACACCCGGAGCAGTGGGCAGCCATTTATGCTGTGGTGCCCAGGGAGCAGTTGGGGTTCGGTGCCTTGCTCAAGGGCACCTCAGTCGTGGCATTGAAGGTGGGAGAGAGAGCACTGTACATTCACTCCCCCCACCTACAATCCCTGTCGGTACGAGACTCGAACCCGAAACCTTTGGGTTACGAGTCCGACTCTCTAACCATTAGGCCACGATTTCAGATTATGAAGTTACAGCATTTTTTTCTTTCAGGAATTGACTATGCCGCCATCTGATGCTCCTAATAAAGGATATATAGGTAAATGTAAATTAGAATCGGATAATTGACTAATGTTATACATTGGGGTGTTGAATGAAATATAACCCGAGTTCCTCTTTGCTCTCCAAGTCCCAAATGTAGATCTGCCTCCACTGTGCTCATCTAGATTCAGACCCGGTCCACCAGGAGAACAGGCGCAGGCTGCCAGCCAGTTTATCGCAGATGTCATTGAAAGGTACAACCACATTTCTCTTTGTGTTGAAGCAGTGTGATTTTTTTTCCCCTTCGAAAAATCTGAAATTTTAACAAGACTCCAAATAATGTTTGCATGAAATTACATATTTAATATTGATTTTTTTCTGCTTTTTAGTCAGATTTAATAAATAGGGAGGAATTGTGCATTGAAAAATCTAAGGTAAGATATATATAAATAATAGCCTATATTGTCTTATTATATTTATATATAATAAGACTCTAAAATACTTCTTAACATCAAATTGCTCTTTTCAAATCCTTTGCATTTCTTTTATCAATGGGAATTTTCTAGCTTTGTTGGGTGCTGTACTGTGATATTATGTGTTTGGATTACGATGGGAACTTACTTGACGCCTGTATCATAGTTCTGCTGGCAGCTTTAAAGAACGGTGAGCGCTTCTTCTGAGTATAACATTTTCTCCGGCTGTTATGATGACTAATAAAGACATTTCATATTTCTCAGCCCAACTCCCTGAAGTCACTATAAACAAAGAGACAGATTTAGCAGAAGTTGACATCCAGAAGAAGAGGCACTTGAAGATCAACCGGCATCCAGTTGGCTCATCATTTGTAATATTTGATGAGTAATTGAAACTTATTTCTCTATTATACAACAAGATCAATATAACATTCTTTAGAAATGACAAGAATGAATTCAGGCACAATCTTTTCCATTTTCTCATTGAACAGCTCTATAATCATAGTCGACCCTACAGCAGAAGAAGAAAGCCTGTCAACAGCATTACTGACTGTGGTAACAGACGAGGAGGATCGACTCTGTGCCGTCCACAAACCAGGTGAACATTGCAGGTTATTTACACACAAACTCATCGAGGTGAAAACTGCAACAGAGATTTTTTTTTTATCAGCTTTAAAATATGGATTTACAGTCAATTTTAGCATGAGGATATAGGGAAAATCTCACCTTGGACCCTTGTATGTTTTTTTTGTTTGAGTTTTTATTAAATTATAAGAATTAAACTATCCAATAAGAAACCATATATACTAATAATATGCACTGTAAAATACAAAATATTTTATAATAGTGTATTTAATAATAATTTAATTTTACATAACAGTAAAATTACAACGCTAATATTCATGTCTTTGCTTACATGAACTAATATTAATCTTTGGATATTTCTTTGCTTTAAATCATTAAACTTTAAGGTTTATTTTGCTTTTATGCTTTTGTTGACAGTTCATAAACGGTCTTTACAAATTTCAAAAACATATTAGATCTACACAAATCATACAAATTAGCGGTTTTGTATCCAAAAATTGTGATTTTTTTTTTTTTATGCATCCCTGAGATTTAGCAGATTTAATTTTTGAGGTCTGCAGATTTGATTGAATATTTTTTGGTAGATCTAAAATCAAATGTTCCATTTTGTTTAAGGTGGGACATCGTTATCTGGTGAGAAACTGCAACACTGCATAAATCGAGCCATAACGAGAAACAAAGAAATCAGCAAACTGGTGGACAAAGTCATTGAGAGCATGAAGATGGCAAAATAAACACACACAGTCATGACATTTTTATCTAAAAGATGTATTTTTCACTGTCAATATATACTTTCTTTTTTATCACAATAAAACTGCCGACAAAGACCATTTACAAAAATTCTGCCTCAGTGTTCAGAAATGTCATCCACTCACATGGTTTAGATTTTTTTTTCTTCATAAGAATATACATCAACTCCCCCTCAGTATAACAAAATGCCATTTTAAAATGTGCCGTATAAAAACCACACATGTAATTGCATGCTGGGACAAGGCGGCCTATCACTCTGACATCCAGCAGTAGAATGAATGTTTTCTCGTAACTGTAAAGTTGAGCAACAGGTGATTGAGGCACATCTGTACGGCCCTTATTAGTGTGCGTAGGGTCCACCCTCTCAAGCCAAACAGGCTCTTGTTGAAAGAGCCATTTGGAAAGAGAATAAAGACAGCATGCTGTAGAGAACCCTACAAGAATTGTCTCATTTAATATCTTGTATTTCTTTAAAAAATACGGTAATACTCTAAGGTCCCCTGCTCTAAAAGTCCTCGCAGTATATATTCATCTGTCCTGAGGTCAGGAGGGCAATTCCTGCACCCCTATGAATGTAAAAAAAAAAAACTTTAGTCCGGTCAAGCCACAGTCAGTCCGTAAAATGCTCCTGATCAAGCACAGTGCCGTTTGCTGACGCCCAGCCGGAGGTCATGATTTGGAGAGGGGCTGTGGCGTGCTGCGTTTCCTCTTACTTTTTGGCTGGTTGGCGGAATGTTGCCGTGGCAGCGCCCCCACTGCCATACCCATTTGCTGCTGTTGCATTTGGTGCTGCAAGAATTGCAACTGTGGAAAGGGAAAAGAAACAGATAATGAATATGTGCAGTTAAAAATGTCCCCAGAGTCTCCTCTCACAGCAACTGTGCCTCAGAAGCGTCTCTTCCACTTAGCCATGGAGATAAATGTTATGAATGTAAACCTTCAGCTCTGATTGTTGGTTTTAGTGTATCCCACCCTCCATCGGTCCTTGTAATCAATTTATACAAATGTAGCCAAGTGTGGGAAGACCAGTCAAATGGCTATATGAGTTTCTCATTATTTAAAAAGCTTACACTTAAACGATGCTTAATGTGAAAATATTTAAATAATATTATAAGTTATAATTGTACAGTTAAAAAGTTTGGGGTCGGTAAGTTTTCTTTTGAAAAATTATCTTTTTATTTTTTCAGCAAGGACACTTTAAATTGATCGAAAGTGACAGTAAAGACGTGATGCAAAGGATTGCGGCTGCAAATGCTGTTTTTTTTTTTTTTACTTCATACAAAATTCAAAAGAAATATGTGACCCTGGACTACAAACCCAGTCATAAGGGTCAATTTTTCGAAATTGAGATGTATACATCACCTGAAAGCTGAATAAATAGCTTTCAATTGATGTACGGTTTGTTAGGATTGGACAATATTCGTCTGAGATACATATAACTATTTGAAAATCTGGAATCGGAGGGTGCAAAAAAATCAAAATATTGAAAAAAAAAATCGCCTTTAAAGTTCTCCAAATAAAGTTCTTAGCAATGCATATTAATAATCAAAAATTAAGTTTTAATATATTTAAAGTAGGGAATTTACAAAATATCTTAATTGAACATGATCTTTACTTAATATCTAATGATTTGGGATAAAAGAAAAAATCTATAATTTACCCATAAAAGGATTTTGGCTATTGCTACAAGATACCACAGGCGACCTTAAGACTGGTTTTGTGGTCCAGTGTCACAAATATAAGAGTACTGACACTGAAAATTCAGCTTTACCATCACAGGAATAAATTAAATTTTAAAACATATTACAATAAAAAAAACTGTTATTTTAAATTTGAATAACATTTCACAATATTACTGTTTGATTGTATTTTTGACCAAATAAATGCAGCCTCAGTGAGCATAAGAGACTTCTTTCAAAAACATCAACATCTTACCAACCCCAAACTTTTGTTTAAACTGCCTACATATGAATTTTGCTTTACTACTTTACTATTATTCTAAAATTGGGGATGCACTTATATTAAAATTCTGGTCGATAAGCCAATAATTATTTTCTTGTTCTGGCCCAATAACATAAATGGCAGATATTAAAATTCAATATTATTTTGTATAAATAAGTTAAAAAGTAAACACTATCAACTTAAATAATTTTAAATACTACAAGTGAATTGAAGCATCATAAGGTTCAGTATGAAAAACGGATGTTCATTTTGAGATTTGCTACATATTATATTTAGCTGTGCTATTCAATTATTAGATGTTTTTAAAGATGAACTTTGAGTGTTGGATGAAGGCAAAGGTAATCTAAATGTAAAAGTAGGGGGAAACGAGTTGCTAAATTAAATATACAATATTGACTGACACTTAATATCATTTATCAGTATCTACAATGTTCCAGGCAATTTGGAAAATACCTCTAACTGGTATTGTACATTGTATAGATCAATATTACATGTATGTATTACATGTTTTCGTCACCTCTCCCACTGGCTCTCTGACAATGGAAGAGTTTCGACTAAAGCAGAGCTGCTGAAAGGAAACCACCATTCATTAACATTGCAGTGAAAACAGATGCAACACGCTGGACAGACATCAACGCTGTTTGCAGAAGCTTGGCGAGGCTGAAAGAGGGAGGAATGGAAGACTCGGGGATAATCGATGGGAACAACAAATTGTGAGGAACAGGAAAGGATGAAGCAGGAGCGATAAAATTAAAAGTGCAATGCAGCTGTTTGTCAGTTATCCTCTATTACACACACACACACACACACACACACTGCCATGCTCTCATTTGTTGCAGTAGACCAGCAACTTCAACTCGCATCCCAGCTGGGACTAATGCAAGTGTTCGGCTGTTACTGGGGTCAGATGCAGGACAGGAGAGTGGGCCAATCAGTGTGAGCTGTGCGTGATGACGGATAAAACAGCACAATATTAAATCTGATGAACTTCCTTATAAAGAAGACATTCCTGAAGGTTTGACAGATTTCATCTAATTGTTTTTTCTTTTCTTTTTTTTTTTTTACTGACAAAACATGCTTCTCAGCATCTATTAAAGGTGACATTTCATGAAAATCTGACTTTTCCAGGTTTTAAGTGCCATAATCAGGTCCCCAGTGCATCTACCAAACAAGGAAACATGAAAAAGATCAACCCAGTAAATTTTTTTGGTAAGCCTTTCTCTGCAAGCATCTGAGAAAACGAGCGCGTCTGATTTCGCTCCCTTGGTGACGTGGCAAAGGGATCTCATTATGATATTACCGCCCCTTAATCTGTAAATTTCCATCCACGGCACCGTCATTGTGTTTTCGGAAGTGACAGCGGTGTACCAGTTCTAATGCCATGGCGAAAGTTTGAGCAAAACATACTAACTGTTCTGTCTTTGGCTGCACAGACGAGCACAGGACACTATTTAGATTCACAGCCTCAGAGGAGACAAGAGAGCAGAGGATTTATTGATTTATTTAGGCTACTATATATTACTGCTGCCACACAGATCTTAAATAAAAATGCGATTTATTTCCAGCTGTTTGCCTTCACAGACATAACCGACTGTTTTTGTAACTAGTGTGTTTTTAATGTAAACTTGTGTGTGAATGAGAACATAATCTAGTACTCCCATGCTGTGACAGCCGCTTTCTGTACGTGTGCTTCGGATGTGTGCTCTCAGAAAACCGTATATCATAAGTTTAAACTAATATGGTTTAAAACGCATGATTTCAGTGCGATAAACATGATAATCAGAACCAAAACAGTTGTTTTTTTAGCAGATACCAGCTGTAAAGGCAGCTCTATTCTGGAAAAGGGGGCGGGGAGCAGCAGCTCATTTGCATTTAAAGGCACAGGCCCGTAAAACAGTTTCTGCTTCCACTCAAAATAGGCATTTTCAAAATGATATAATAAATGATCTGTGGAGTATTTTGAGCTGAAACTTCACAGACACATTCTGGGGACACCAGACTTATATTACATATTGTAAAAGGCGGCATAATATGTCTCCTTTAAATAAACTGCATATGCACAAGCTTATATGAAAATGTTGGTAAAGGCTTAGACAGAAAAATGGTAACTCAAAACATGGCATAAGAACAATACGTAAACAACACGTAAAGCTTTCCACGTCGGTCAGAAATAGCCAGAAAAGAAGCTACTGATGTGATTCTTATGAACAACAGTGTTTAGCTGTGTAGTGTGGAACATTTAATCTAAAGAGTGAATGCATAGATGTCATATAACAGACTGATCTTTCACCAGACCTTTGAATTTAAAATGGAAAACTTGGTACCAAATAACAGGTACTATTTAGGGCTATGAATCTGTTAAAAGTTGTTTTATTTTTTTAATTAATATTTTTATTCAGCGAGGATGCATTCAATTGATCAAATGTGACAGTCAAGACATTTATAATGTTGTTATCATTTATAAAAATGTCTTTCCACAAAAATTATTAAGCAGCACAAACTTTTTCAACATTGGAAATGTTTCTTGAGCAGCAGTTCAGCATATTAGAATGATTTCTGAAGGATCATGTGACAATCGAGGTGGCGTAATGATGCTGAAAATTCAGCTTTGCTGTCACAGGAATAAACTCCATTTTTAACATATACATTTTAAAAATATATTCAAATAGAAAACAATTATTATACATTGTAATAATATTTCACAATATAAAATTTTTTACTGTATTTTTGATCAATAAATGCAACCTTGGTGAGCATAGGACTTCTTTCAAAAGCTTTAACAATATATACAGACCCAAACCTTTGTTAAAAAATAAATAAATATAATTAAAATAAGATATTTTTAAAATAGATTATTTAGCTGATAATTATATATTTTATAATTATATATTACGAATCATGTTGGAAAGGAGCTGTGAAACTGCAAGAAGAATCATGCCCAATAAGAGCAGAAAGGTGTATGAAAGATTTAATTTAGGCTTTTATTCACATATAAACATTGATCAGCAAACATAAACAGAAGCTCAACCACACTTGAATGAACATCATTGGTTCTGTGTGTCAAAACAAGCTCCCCCCCCCTCCTCCCCTCCCCTTGTCCCCCTTTTTTTTCCGGGCTTCTCCCGGTGGGATGCTTGAGCTTCCGTGACCAAATTTGAATGCTGTAAACATTGTTAGCTGATCAGTGTTTATATGTGAATAAAAGCCTAAATTAAATCTATTCATGTGTATAGCAAAACCTGTCTCTTTAGAAGACTTGGATTAAACCGTTCAATTCATATGGATTTATTTTTTGATCTTTTTAAAAATGCTTTGAAGAGTTTTGGATGAATAGACTCTCAATGGAGGGACAGAAATCTCTCAGATTTGATCAAAAAAATATCTCCATTTGTGTTCTGAAGAAGAATGATTTCTTACGGGTTTGGACCAACATAAAGGCATGAAATAACCCTTCAAGAAGGTCGGTTTTGAATTCAGGTGGTCTTCAAAGGTCAGTCGAAGGGGGATTAGTGTCTGAGAGGTCAAAGGTCAGTCTGATATACACATGTCTATGGGTGGATGAGGTCAAAGTTGCTGCATTACTTGGATCTGTGGCTGGTGCTGTTGCTGGAGCCTCGGGGACGGTAGGCTGGGCCCGGACCCCTCCAGACCACAACCCAGCTGGGACAGCACTACCACGGACAGAGGGGTGGGGTGGAGGAGGGGACCTTCTTCCTGGCGCCCCCCTTTCTTCTTGGGTTCAGGGGGGGTTGGTTGTATTGGTTGATCGAGCCGTCGGGGGGCGGGCGGGGTGCGGACCGGGTGGGCCGTTCGTCTTGGTGGTTTCTTGGAGTGCTGTCGGTGTGATGGAGAGAGAAAGAACAGGGTGGGGAGGGAGGTAACAGGAAATAAAAGGTAGAATGTAGCAGAAAGAGGAAAAGTGGCATCCACCATCATGTTAATCAAATGACAAACAAAAAAAACAGGTCTAATTAACTTTGATTGATCTCTGTTGAGATTAGTATGACACACTACAAAATCTGAATTCATTAGTATGTCTACTCGTTGTGTTAGTGTCTGTTAGAGATATCTGGACTAGAGATGTACTCGAATAACAGTGAGAGGAGTGGCAGAGAAATGAAACGCATGAGTCCGTACCTGCTGCCTGAGGAGACATGAATCCACCCACTCCGGTGAGATTGATGACTGCTGTCTGTTGTGCGGACAGACCCTGTTCTGCCGTCAGACCCGGATCAGCCTGATTCAAAGAGGACAACTGAATTAACTTAATGTACTTCAAGAACATATAGTACTGCTATATTCTTTAGCGTAGAATGAAACTGAAGATGGTTTGTGAGATTGCCAATGTCGAATTGCATGAAATAAAACCCTAAGTCAACATATATATTTAATTTAGAAACAAACTACTTGTACATAAATAAAAATTTAATATGTTAAAATTACCATGCACACTGGTTTTTATATTTACAATATTTTATTTTGTCATTATATTCTAAATGTTATATAGTATAATATATTAATACAATATCTAAATTTGACTGTTCTTTATACAAAATAACATCAAGTTACCACTAGTTTTCCCAAAAACGTCCTTTATCTCCAACTGGTTGTATATAAATGAAATACAATTATATAATGAGCGTATAATTTAACTGAAATAAATTATATCAAATTTTGATACTATTTGAAAAATAACTATACTATATAATAATAATTCTTAAAATATCTCAATTAAAACTACAACAAATTTTAACATTTTACTCTTAACATAAAAAAATTCATTCAAATTAAAAGTACTAGGGCTGTCAAAAAATAATTTGAATTTCGAATATTCGTCGAATTTAAAATAAAACTCCACATTCGAATGCAAAAACGTTGCATTCAAATTTTAGGTGTGCGTCAAGGAGGCAGCCTTATCAGTTGCACACGAGATGCGATGACAATGTAAGTGTCATTGCATTATAATGTTTTTGTTAGCCTATCCAGTTGAAGCCACTAGATTGCAGTATTGTTAATTACAAATATTGCGGGAAAAGTGAACACCAATGAGGAGAAGATCTTGTTTACGTCAAAACTGAAAAAAGCCCGTGCACAAAGAACAAATAGGTTCGCGCATGGATAGAAGGAATCGAGCAGCTTTGCACTGGTCTCACACAAAACACGAGCAGCAGGTGTAGAAGCTCAGTAAAATGAAGGCAAGTGGAACTTGAAAAAACAGAGCGGCGAGACTGTATGGCTGGGGTGGGTGGGGGTGGGGTCGGTGGCCTGTTTGGGGGGTGGTGTTTGGTGTGGGTTGTGTGGCTGTGTTGTGTTGCCCCCTGGTTGGTGTTCCCTGTTTTGTTGTGTCTTTTTTTGTGTGTGTTTTTTGTGGTTTGGTTGTATTATTTAGAGGCCTTGCGGTGGTGCCCCCGGTGTGGTCTTCCCCCATGTGGTCGCGTTTGCGGCCGAGTCTGTGGTTTTGTGGGAGTTTCGGCGTGTGGTGGGGCGTTTGTGCGTGGGCAGGGTGCGTTTTTGTTTGCGGTTTGGGTTTTGTGGTTGGTGTGTGTTGTTGTTATTTGTCCCCGCCCGTTCGGCTTTGTTGGGTTTGGTGCCCTTGGTTTGGGTTGGGTGGTGTGGCGGGGGTTTTTTTCGTGTTTCTGTTGGGTGTGGGTCTTGTTCTGGTGTTTTTTGTGCTTTTGTTTCGTACGGGTGCCCCGTTTTGTTATTTGTGGTGTCGGTTGTTTTTTTGTTCTTGTTTTGTTTTTTTTTTTTTTTTTTTTTTTTTTTTTTTTTTTTTTTTTTTTTTTTTTTTTTCTTTTGTTTTTTTTTTTTTGTTATTGTTATTTTTTTATTTAGTTGTTGTTTTTTGTTTTTTCGGTTTTTTTTTTTTTTTTTTTTTTTTTTTTTTTTTTGTGTTTTTTTTGTTTTTTTTTTTTTGTTTTTTTTTTTTTTTTTTTTTTCTTTGTTTTTGTTTTTTTTTTTTTTTTTTAATTTTTTGTTTTGCCTTGTTCGTCCCCCATCCCACTGCAACTCGTGTTTTTAAATTAAAAAATTTACTCTGTGTGATTGGCTTTCGGCCCTTTTGTATTAAACTATGAATACATACATGATGCTGTTTTGTTTATAGTTGTTTATGCAACTTAATTATAATTGGTTTATAAATTTTTTTTTTAAACATTATGCACTTTTTTCACCGATAGTCATGTTATCTTATGCTTTGAATAAAACGTGCATGGGTGGGTTTCTTTTTTTTTCTGCCCCCTCGATGCGCCCTCTTGTGGCATCAGGAGAGAAGCCAAAAGCTTTTCTTCACCCTAACTGAAATTATGCATTTTAAATTCGAATATAATTCGAATTTTGATAATATTTAAGTACAAAATTCGAATTTAGTTTTTCAGCCATTTTGACAGCCCTAAAAAGTACATAATTTCTATACCACTAGTTTTCCCAAACATATCTTTCATCTCTCTATCATCTGTATATAAATGTAATACAAGTATATAATGAAAATGTAATGTAATATAAGTGGTAAAGTATATTTAAAAAAATATATATTTTTTTTTCTCTAAATGTCATTTAATATTTAATAAGCTTTACATTTGAAATAAGACGAGTGATTCAGATTTACACACATTAAAGGAACAGTTCACCCAAAAATTAAAATTCTGTCATCATTTACCCTCAAGTTGTTCCAAACCTGTATGAGTTTCTTTCTTCTTTTGAGAATAAAGAGAAAGACATTTAAAGCTCGTTGGAAGCGAAACTAGTTGACAGGGCCATGTCTTCATGGTAACGTGAATTTTCATTTTTGGATGAACTATATCTTTAACACTCTTGGAGCTGATCCTCAGCCTCTGGAAATGACTAGAATCATGATAGCGGTGTCTGACTCACCGCCTCCCCCTGCTGCTGGGGGCTGGATGTGGTGGACTGACTGCTTTGCTGTTGAGGGGAGAACTGAGACAACTGCTGCTGCTGTAGAGAGTTAAAAATCAGTGGTCCCGTAGGGAGCTGAAAGAAAGGGAAACACAAACATAAATGGGAGGGAAAGAGAGAATCATCTCCACAAAAGCCAATACTTCAACTACAAAAGCTCTTTCACCTGAAGAAGGTTGAGCGGTCGCAGTCCCGGACTGTTGTTCAGGCCAAAAGGCCCACCTGCTGGAACAACATGATAATTTTACTCTCCACAATAGTGGCTGACAACTTGTAAAAGTCACTGGTGAACATCTGACAAAACAGGGAGGAATTCAAAGAGAGTTTACCTGCTGGAGCAGCAGGCTGCATGGCAGGAAGAGCTCCAGACATGAGACCACCAGAGGGCAATAGTCCACTCAGGGTTATACCAGACGCCAGAGTACCAGGACTACAACCCAGCATTGGGTTAGAACTCATCAGAGTCTGTGGACTGCTGTAAGAAACCACAAACAGAGGTGGTTAGTCACCTTTTTGTCCTTTCATATCCCCCAAAAAAAGTCACAAACATGGGTTCTTACCAAACCGGGCCAACCACATTGATGAAGTTGAGCCCTGCGGGGTTTGTCATGACCTGTGAAGATGTGGTGCTGGACGTGGGCAGGGGAATAGACATGACAGGCAGTGTCATCTGCTGTTGGGCGAAGGGAGTCAGCAGGGTGGGCTGCTGTGGAAGGGCGGGGTCCTGAGGGGTGGGCGTTACTGAAGGCGTGGCACTCTGAATGTCGGCAGGGTGTGGCGTAGAACACGGCGTGTTGGTGGGTGTGGGTGTGGAGGGCTTGGGTGTACCTGATCCTATGGAGTAAAATCAGAGGAAAAAGACAAAATACAGATCCGGCTAGCAAGCAATGCATTAGCAAGCGGTGACATCTTTCTATTTGTGAATGGAGTGATACTCACTCTGCATGGGCGAGAGAGCAGCAGGGGACAGCAGGCCAAGCTCCATGGAGTGTTTCCGGGACAGCGACTGATTCTTCGTAGGTGGAGGGGTCGGGCACTTGAGATGGCCGCTTGAGGCCTGTGTACTATACGGGTTACCTAGACAACAGGAGGGAGTGTTTGTTTGTACACTTTTTAAAGTGGAGAGAGACAAACATATTGAGATAGAAGAGAGGAAATGAGATTGAGACATGATGGAGGTCGGACCTGAACTACATTTATCTCAAAAACTGTTTTCAATATTGGTAATAATAAGAACCATGTTTAATAACTGAGCACCAATAATAACTGATATAAAATGAACATTAAATCAGCATATTAGAATGACTGCTGAAGGATCATGTGACACTGAAGAATGGAGTAATGACGCTGAAAATTCAGCTTTGCTATCACAGAAATAAATTACATTTGAAAATATATTCAAAGAGAAAAGTCTTTAATTAATATTCAAGTATTACTGTTTATGTATTTTGTGATCAAATAAATCCTATTATATTATATATATATATATATATTATAGTGTGGTGTGTGTGTAGTGTGTTGGTGTGTTATATATATAAATATATATAACATATAACAGTATATATAACATATTATATATATAAGGAATTTATTTCATACAAAAATACAGTAAAAAAACCGTAATATTGTGAAATATTACTGTTAGAAATATTACAGGGAAGTCGTTGCCTAATGGTTAGAGATTCGGACTCATAACCCAAAGGTTGTGGTTCGAGTCTCGTACCGGCAGGAATTGTAGGTGGGTGGGAGTGAATGTACAGTGCTCTCTCCCACCTTCAATACCACGACTGAGGTGCACTTGAGCAAGGCACTGAACCCCCAACTGCTCCCCGGGCGCCGCAGCATAAATGGCTGCCCACTGCTCCGGGTGTGTGTTCACGGTTTGTGTGTGTTCACTGCTGTGTGTGTGCACTTTGGATGGGTAAATGCAGAGCACTAATTCCGAGTATGGGTCACCATACTTGGCCACATGTCACTTCACTCACTCACTCATATATATATATACACACATATATATATATACACAAAAATATTATAATACAACACATACATACATTTTTATATGTATTCTGCTCTTCTCTTGTTAATACATTACATTCGTCTCACCTGAGGAGGTGCAGGCTGAGCCGGCTGGCAGTTTGATAGGAGGAGGTCTGTGTTTAACACCCTTTCCTAAAACTGAAGACTGGACAAGCGCTGAGAAACCATCAGCCTGCATCAACAACAACATCCATCAAAATGCACCAACCTTAGACCAAATCATGCCAGAATGTCATAACATTCATGTGGATTTTTTTTAAGGCACAAGCAATTGTTTTGGTGCCTATTTTCTAAATCTGTCACATACATCTCTACTCAAACGCTTAGGATTTGTTTAGAAAGGCAGAAAAATAGCAAATCTGCCTTTTATCTATTTTTTGTAGCCTGAACTGCAAAATAAACACATCTGATGTTTACAAACCTGATCCAAATCAGATTAAAATCCTTTTGCAACGTGTCTTCAGAGTCGGAACAGTCACATGTAACGTTATATATCAAAGTGTCTCACCTCGTTTTCCCTGGAGGGGGAGAGCTGGCCTTGGGACCCTGCGCTGCCTGAGTTGTGCAACATCTTCACCTGACACTTAACGTCCCGTTCATACACCTCCTTATACTGCGTCAGAAACCTGTGGCACAGGAGTATTTTCATGGCGGTTGAGCGCAACCAAGACCCAAAACAACAAATTATGGCTCCTGTACTTACCGATCAGCGTCTGTCTTTGAACCTATGAGGAATCTACAAACCACAGAGAAAATAAAAGATCAGGTAAGTGCAACAATTAGGCAAGCGTAACTAATAACACGTTACTCTCATCTTAGAATAGAGTGTAATGTAATACATAATGTGAATGTGAATAAATGTGAAATAAGTAATTGTAAAATGTACGGTGGGTGAATGAGGTGTAGGTCTGTGACATCCTCCTCTGATTTGGAGTCTTTGGCGCTGTAGATTTTCCCATACACCTGTGGGTCCCCCATAGACTGGAAGATAGTGACTTTTGTTCTTTGAGGCTGACCTCCTACCTCACACTCAAAAATGTAATCGTCTCTCACGTCCTGTTCCAAGACAAAGACAGCATATCACACAGATAAAACAACAAAAATCTGTTTTTTTTCTTACTAGCATATTATAGGGTCCATGTACAGTCCATGTACAGTCTACAGTCTATTGTGTTACCTGTGCAGGCCAAACAGTGGGCTGAGTGTCATCTAGTTTGACAGAGCTCTTAGCCACTGCATATTTCTCCACCTGGAAGCACAAAGAAAAACTTTGTTTCACAGATTTGGATACAGGAAAAAAAGTCCAAACATCCCATCTCAGAATACTGAAGGACACAATGTAACGTTTCCTGCTCTTGGTTGAAAAAATTATTTTCTTTTTAAATGCTGGTGTGCCAGACAGAGTTTCTGTCGTTTAATCAAACCAAACTTAGTCAAGTCAGTCTAAGTCAAGAAACATACAAAGGCCTGTGTAACTAAATAGCCACATACCCTGAAATTTGTGAGTTAGGAAATCCTTAAATTTTACAAATGGGAAAAAAACCTTCAACATAAAAAATAACATTGAACACAATAAATCACCTTTTGCAGCTTTCAGATCAGTATATTCAAGGTTCAAAAGTTCATCAAATCAGACAAAACATAATAAATGCACAGAAAAGGAGAGCAAGCAGTTCATTAGAAATTGTCCATAGCATAAGCAATGTAGTCCAGCCAAGGACATATGGAATTTATCTTAACAATACTTTTAAAGTCATATTTCATAAAAAAAAAAAAATTATTTCTGTTATAAATGGCTTTGGACCTACAGAAAAGAGAGAGATGCTACTTGTACGTTCATTTAACTGCATTACAGCAACTCACATCAATTTCTGATGGGACAGTCAGCTGAAAACTGCTCTGTTTCCACATGTCCACACACTGCAGGAAAAACAAGAGTCATTAAAACACAGAAAACAACCACACTACTCATACAAAAAAAGAACAATTTTATTAACACAGTACTGTTCAAAAGTTTAATTGGTAAGATTTTTGAAAGACCCTTATACTTAAGGCTACATCTAATTGATAAAAATACAGCAAATAAATAAATAAATAAAGTTTATGAAATATTACAATTTAAATAAAAAAGTCTTAAATACATTTTTTTTTTATCAATTTACTGTATCATTGCTGAATAAAAGTAATTTCTTTCAAAAACATATCTTCTTGATGCCCAAATTTTTGAACAATGATGTACGTTTCACATTTGACCATGTTTAAATCCATTTACCCAAAATCAGAACAGAAATTAAAACAGTCTTCGACTCACATTTCCAGCTTTGGAGATCTTAAGGTCTATGGAAGGAGCAGGTTTCCTCTCTTTCCTCCTCTGCAGGTAGTCCAGGAGTCGGAGCTGTGGCAGTGCAGGGCAGTGGCTCATCATCTCCTGCTGTCTGTTGAGTGCTGCTTGAGAATGCCTCCTAAAACACCTGCAGAGAGGAGAAACATGACATCCATCAGCGTGGAATGATGGATAACTGATGTATGATGGATTTGATCACCTGCTTTTGAATTTCAGGATATCTCTGTATCAATACAGCGTTTTGAAGCCTTTAACTTTGATAAACCACACAAAATGGTCCTCTTATTTAGCTTTTCACAGAACAGAGGAATAGATTCTCATCAGATTCTTGCACTCAACTTATACAGGCAAAATAACTGTTTTTGTTAGCTGCATAGAGCGAAGACTAAACGTGTGTTGGTCAAAACCACTTACATTCCTTTAGTCACAACAGTACAATGAGAGATCAGAACAGCAGCAGCTTTTCAGTTCACAGATGGTGACTAACCACAGACACAATAAAAGATCTACACTGTGCACATCAACATAAGCTCTGTGGGTTTCAGCAATTCCTTGGGTGCAAAATGTTTGCAGTCACAAACAATCACACGACACACTGAGCAGCAGACGACAGGAACTCATCAGAGACAGTTTGATTTAGTTTAAGGACAACTGATGATCAAGCAAAACACACATTTCACTGAAGCTAAAGAGTTAACTGCGTCACCGTTTCATGGATCGTGTGTTCATCTTCTGTTTGTTGTAGAGCAGACGGTTGGTGGTGCAGCTGACAGAGATGGAGGGGTCCAGACACAGAGGCTCTGCTGTGGCCAGAATCAACTGACTCTCCAGCTGAAGTTTATCATCCTGTAAACACATAAGAACCACATGAGAATCGATGCATCCTCTATACTTCACACTGTGCTGTGAATCTGTCACTTTAATGGTCTTTGTCAATCTACAGTACTTGTCAAAAGTTTGAGGCTGCAGTAAGGTATTCTTAATAGAACTACTATTGATCAGTAAGATGCATTAAATTGATCAAAAGTAACAGTAAAGACATTTATAAGTGGTAAAAAAAAGACTTCTATTTCAAATAAATGCTGTTTTGGAATTTGTATTCATCGAATCCTCAAATGTTTCAGTTTCCACAAAAATATTAAGAAATACAACTGTTTTCAACATTGATAAGAAGTTAAGTTCTACCATGTGCTTTTGTAAAAAAAAATTTTTCCAAATTTTTTTTTTTCCATTTAGCTTTCTTTTATTTTTATTTCAGTTTTAGTAATTATAGTATTTCAACTTAGTTAGGTGCCAAAGCAACATTTCTATTTTTTTTTCTTTCTAAATTTTCATATTTCAGTTAATATTTACATCAGTGTTTCCCCTAGGTTTTCGGCTTTGGAGGGTGGGGGGGATTCCGTTTTTTTCCTGTTTTAACTTTTCTGGACTCCTTTTTAATGGCTAAATTAAATTGCATTAATCAAAAAGCATGTCTAGCAAATTAAAATCATGAAACTTGAACAATTTAACATCAATTTATTGAAAGTTTAACAAAAATTACATGTTTAGGGCCTATGAAATGTTTTATTTTTCCACCTTATGTTTTATTGTAACCAAATTCTGTTTTAGCATGTCTAATTATTTGAAAGCATAAAAACAAGTTTCATTTATTCTTACAATACCCTTATGATTTTTTTGCTCAGAAATGCGTGTTGTGTTATTGCAATTTTTAAAGGCATAACAGTCATTTAATTTATCTTTTAATAACTGAAATTTAAACAAATTTAATTTTTGGAAAATAAAGGGGATTTATATTCCAATTAAAACATTGAAGTAAATATGTATGATTATCCTTAAAAATCAGGTGTAATAATTTTAGTAGTCGCCTATTACATACATTCTACTGAACAATAGTAATGCTGGCTATTTCTGCCACAATGACTTCAAGGTAAACCAAACTTTTATTTTGACGGGTTGCCGTGAATACCTTTACATTTTTGGTCGACTAGGATATTCTGATCTGGTTAGTGTTATCAAACGAAACGGTCAGATGGCTCATCAACAGGAAATTCTAGGTCAGTTATGTATTTATGTCCTCATTAGTGAGACGGAAGATGCTAAAATCACGGAAGAGGCACTTTGCACGTTTCAGTACAAGTAGTAAACAAAACCGCGCATCTGCGCCATTCATAACACAGAGACACGCAGAATTCATACTTTAATAATCGTTTTTTTGCGGGCCGCCCCTCTACATATAATGGCAGGGGGGAAACACGGTTATATTAGTTCAGTTTTATTTCAATTAACACGAAAACGATATTTAATTAGTTGTAACACACAATAACAACACTGTTTGAAATTAATATAGTGCAGGTAGCCTTTTCAACACTGATAATAATAATACATTTTTCTTGAGCAGCAATTCAGCATATTATTATGATTTCTGAAGGTCATGTGACACTGAAGACTGAAATAATGGCTGCTGGAAAAGTTATTTTATTAGATCTAAAAGTTATTTTAATATTGATATTATAGTTCACGTATTGCTTGATGGAGCTTAAGATGCCTTCTGTCTTATTAATATGTTTAAAAACTTGTACTGACCTCAAATAGGTTAGTTTTTTGTTGCTTTACATAACTGCTAACAGATAGGGTGTCCCTTCAACGTGTCACTTGTGGTGATCGCTGTCATTTAGCATGAACGTCACAGATCCAGGGTCTGGGGAGGAGATGAGCATGAGTGATTAAGTAGTAATACTGATTAAGATTTACAAAATTAGGTCTCTCAAAATACAGACAGAGACTGCTGTCACAGATAAGGCTGTTAGGACCGCTAGGGGGTCCAGCCGGATTTTGATGCGGCTTCTGGTAGGTGGGCAGGCCTGCTGCATATTAGGACTGTCGATAGTCCCTGACCCCTCAGCTATGCACACAGCCACAAGGGGAAATAGGTTCACCTGACACGAACAGAGCGAAAACAAATCTAGGCTGGGCGGTTATGCGCATCAGTTTTGTCCTTGAGTGCTTATATATGACTATACTGGTGGAATTAAAGGAATTAACAACATAGGTTACAGTAAACTATACATGCCACATTTTTTTGAATCACTGTTCTGAACTAGTATTATTTAGTATACCATTATTCTACGGTAGTAGTGTGTATCAATATTTTAATTTAGTCTCGATTTGTGACCTTCCGTCTAGCCTTTTTACGTGCTTGTGTCAGTATTTTTATAGTTCTAATTAGCTTATTTGCTTTCAGTTTAGTAATTTTTAGTATTCACTTATTTTATTTAGTCACTTGTCCAATGCCACATTTCACATTTTCAGTTAAGTATAGGCTATATATTTTATTTCAGCTTTACCGAAAACAATTTAATAACAGTTTTAGTTAACAATAACACTTTTGTTCTGAATATTATTTAGGACAGGCTGTTTATAGATATAAATAAAATTATATAAAATATTTAAAATGTCATGGATAGTAGAAATTAGAAAAAGTGTCAAATTAAAAACAAAACAAAAAACAAAGAGGCTACACATAAAAAAAATCTACAATTTTTGTTCAGTTACGCCACTCACCTGTGATTTTTCTAGAAGGTCTACAAGAATGGGCGGCAGCTCCTCGGCATCCAGGTACTCCAGTAACTCAGTTTCTTCATACGAAGTCGGATTGTTTCTGAATATATAGGTTGGGATAAAAACATAAATTCAAGAGCGAGTTTTTTAACATGCAACATGAAAAGCTCAGCTGATTTAACCATAAAACAAAGAAAAAGCAGACAGTACCAGATCCATTTTTTCCTCTAAGCATAAGTGAGTATCCTTCATTTCCAGGGTACAGGTTGACCACCAGACATGAGACTGACTCCTGTGAGGCCAGCTTCTCTAGTAGATTCACATTTCTCCTCAGTTTCTATAGTAAGGTGGCAGAAAGGATAATAAATATATAATACAATAATAATAAAACATGATTTAATAAAGTTATAAAATTCCACCCTACAGTTTTACCTCACTTAAAGGGGTCATATGATGCTATTTTTAAAGATCAGTGGTGTGGGTATTTGGCGGTACCCAGAACTATTTGTTGTATCATGCTTTACTGTTTCAAAAAACGTGGAGTTTTTATCAATCTGTACAATATGGTAGGTCCTCTATGCCCGCCGCTCGCAAACGCTTGGTTTTCTACAGAGGCCCTCACTTACGACAAAGTGCACACGTGGCCCTCTGATCTGGCCAGCTTGCACCCAGTGCAGGCCGTTGATTGGCAGACACCGCAAGCACTCGTCGGAAATGTACGCCCCTTACCATAATCGCGAGCTTCATCTTCAAAATAAATGTAAAGACGGAGCCTGGAAAGGGAACAGAGTCTCGTGACAGACACAGTCGAACTGATGCTGGTGGTTGCCGAAACAAGTCACCACGGTAAGTACACGCAGCTACTCCATTGTGCTGTCTGTAGCTGTCTCTGTGTCTGTGTGAGTCTCTCTCTTCTCTCTCTCGCCCATGCACACCACAACACACAATGCGCAACACACCTCCTGAATTGAACAGTCAATAGTACCACTCATGATTAAAACTAAATAATTCAAAACCGTAGCATGATTCAGAAGCGCCAGATTGTCATAGTCAGAATTACCTCTTCTCCTAGGTTCACCAAACGGTCGTCCATGAAATGCATTGTTGTTCTGTTGTAAGTAATCTTAAATATTCCTATATGCATCTACTTTCGGAAGGCCAAATAAGTGCTTTTGCTTTCACCTAGAAACACACAGAGTCTCCCTGACATGACATCACTCGCCTTCTTTTTTGCCGCGCAGAACATTTTTATTTTTTTTTTTCTTTTTTTTTTTTTTTTTTTTTTTTTTTTATTTTTTCTCTTTTTTTGTTTTTTTTTTGAGCGGCATTATGCAAATATTTCCACATAGTGACCTAGATATGTGGGGGCGTGTTAGAAACAGCCGTTTTAGGGGGGGGGGGGGGGGTGGTGGGGGGGGGGGGGGGGGGGGGGGGGGGGGGGGGCGTGGCAGGTCTAAACTTTGATAAAGAATATCTCTTGCGTCTTTGCGACTTTAGTCTTGCAACTTCAGGGTCTTTCGAGGCATCAGTCAGCTGGTAACAGTCCCCACAACCGACACAGGATAAACTTGACGTAAAAAATCGCTCATCATGACCCCTTTAATGCTTGTTTCGTAAGCATATATAAAATGATGCTAGTATTAGAATGGTTGTGAGTTGTATCTAATTTGGTACTTTTTGCTGTGTACCAATGCGGTTTTGTGAAAACTTTCCTTCATGTCTCTGGTGACACCTTTTTCAAATCTTCATATGGCCCACAAATCATAAAGTTTTGATATAAGGATTTCCTTCCACTTGAGGATAGCCGTCTCTTCAGCGGTCGCTGACGAGCACTTTCAACAATGTACTAAACAAGAAATAACAATGTTATGGAACGGTAATAGAATACACACAGGTATTCTTCTGTGGACACCTGATGTCTTCATTACATTTTTACAAAAAAAAAAAATTACACAGTACCACTCATCCTGGATCAAATAGAAATGTGACAACTATGTACAATAACGCTCTTTTATAAGAGTCTTACGCAACAAAAGAACAAATACCTCAGCCCGATCCAATGCATATTCTAAGACTTGTTGCTGTGGAAGAAAGATAAATGAAAATGCATAAGATAATCTCTCATACTGTCCAAACAAGCCATCGAAAATGTCAAATATTATCAAATCAAATACATAATGTTAAATAAAACCCAATCCTGCTAAAAAGGCATCATTAAAACAAACCTGTAGTTCTTACCATTGTGGTTGCTGCGTGACAGGAGGCGATGTTGTGTTAGTCAACTTGTGGCGACACGGTGTCAACTCCACAAATACTTCATTTTTTTTTTTACAAATTATTCAAGCCCTGAGATCAGAGAGACAGTTCAGGAACACACTCCCGGGTGCATTTCCCTGTCAGCTGTCCGTTTCCATTCAAAACTCAACCCCAACGACAAGCGTATGAAGGCGAATACACAGAGTTTGAGACATGAACTCAGCTCAATCAGACTGTTATGCATCTGTGTGTATATGCAGTCACACCATCTGCGAAACAAATGTGGCGAACTTCAACAGGATGATGACAAAGTATGTGTTAGAGAATGCAATAGCGATAAATAGCAAGCATTCATGAAATGCAAGGGAATATGAGCCCAGCAGAAGAAGGCAAACTTCAGCACTGCAGCTTCAGCAAACGACAGGCTGGCTAACCACAGCTAACAGCTCACTTCAAATGCACAACTCCACAAAACACGACCAGCTGACAGAGCGGGGCAGAACGGGACAATGGCGACAAACATCAGAACCGACTTGCCAGTCGAGTTGCATCACCACAGACAAGAAATCCAAAGCAAGAAGCGGAATAAATGTTCCAGTGCCTTCAATGAAAAAAACTCACAGCAGCCATTTTAGTTCCAGTGTAACAACAAAATCCAAACTTCCGGTGTGCGCGCGTGCTGGAGGCGGAACCAAAGATGTACAGCGCGGAACCGCTCAAAAACTGCATTTCTGTTCGTGATGATATTGATATATCGCACCATACAAAACTCCAAAAAATAAACTATGATAGCCATAGTTTCCACCAAAATACCGTAGTCACTACAGATATTGTTACATCATTTCTTCTGTGACAGCTTGGTTTTAGCCTCCAATGTCATTAGAAAACAAAACGACAAACCTTCTGTGGGGGAGCAGTAATAAATATTTTTACAGTAAAAATATGATTAACTGCAGTGTCTATCTTAGAAATAAATCAACAATTAAATTATCTGCAATAAATAAAACAGTAAATATATATATATTTTTTACAGGTGGTTATAATATTGACAATATTTTCTTTGTATTGTTTTTACTGGAAGTTACCAAATAGGAATATAAATAAGAAATAGGAAGCATAAATACAAAAAAAAGAAAGAAAGAAAAACGATTATCATCAGAGACTGAGAAGCAAGAGAAGATTTTTAGCGGAGAATGAATAAAACCGGGCCAGAAAGGGCCTAGAAATACAAAGGCAACCTCTTATGTTCTAGCTTAAACTGAATTGTTTTGCAATGTATTTGTGTATATGTTTTGTCTTTCAAATAATATTGGTATGTGATTAAGACTTGTATTGGTACAGTAACACTTGACAGTTACACATTACGTGTACTTACTATAGTTATAACAGTAAATTATGCATAATTACAACCAATCCTAAACCAAACCCTAACACTAACCTCAACCTTATAGTAAGTACATAAATGCGTAATTAGACTGTTACAATGTCACTTTAAAGAGTAACCCTTTTATCTTTTCAGTTTTCCAGCAAACCATTTCTAATGCTGACAAGAGCAACAACTTTTCTTTTCCCCCCTTTAAGATCAGATAATCAGTCCAAAACGTTTTTTACAATCCTATCAGCTTGCTGGTGAACTAGTAAATGAAAAGAATCACACAGCTTTTTAGGAAAAATATTTTTATTAATCCATTCCCTAAAATGAAAATGTGCACATCACTTCAAACAAAAGCATTCAGAAATCTTCTAAACTGATGCGAAGATCCACTATCAAACAGTATTGCATAAACCACTTGAATGTCACAACACAATTAAAAAAAAAAAAATCAAAAAGGAAAATAATAAGACAAGCAATGAATAAACATAAGAGAAAAAGAATAAGACATCAATAACACCAACATAATCAAGTTAACATTTAAACACATGGCCTACATATGCAACACACTCGAGACAAACAAGAAACTCGTCCAACTCATGTAGTTCATTCAGTATTTCCACAGCAAACAAACATTTGGGCAGTGTGCTTCATTATTTCAGTATCTCCAACCTCTTGTACGCCAAATCACAGAGTGAACCTTAAAAAAAGATTAAAACATTTTTACAACACTTCGAACACATATTGCTTCTTTTCGACAATTTATCCATCACGATTCACAGTGATAGTTTGCTGACGTGACCTCTCAGAGCATAACCAAAAAAACATTCATACAAAATAAAATATCCTTAGAAACCCCAGAGGGGTCAGTCGAATATGCATCTCTTATAAAGAGAACAGATCATTCAAAATACCTAGCTGATTTCTCAAAACAAGTTGAAGCTTGCATTTTTTTTGCTAAAGATAATAGACACTTAACCATGCACACATCAGGGCAGCAAGTGGACAGGATCCTCTGAGTGCCCACCAGGTGGCAACACAGTCTGATCTGAAATCAAGGCAGTAGGGTAAAGGCTCACTTTCCCCTGACTATACTTTCAGTTTATGCACGGACCCTAAATACTATAATAGCATAAGAAAACAACCTCTAAACACTACAAAAATTAAAACCACACATAAAAAAAAAAAAAGGTTTTAAATATTTGTAACAAGCAAATAATTGTCCTAACAAAATAAATACTGAAAGGCTTTGGTTGAGCATATCTATCTCTCCAATATTAATCCCAGCACCGAGTTAAGCCTAAATCAAAGTTAGGCCTGTGCTTAACATCTGTGAATGACCAAACTATACCAGCTGAAATTTTACTGTACAAACTGCTATTTTCTTAATCATAACCCATGAAATGTTGTGATGGGGGAAAAAGCACCTATGAAATGTCAGAACACAGTTAAGAGTGAAATAACAAAAGACATGTAAACTTCCACTAAAGCATTTGTGCTGAACCTCAGAACAACAGGAGAAATGTGCCTTAGAGTAACAGAACAACTACAGTCATTAACAAGTTCCACTGCAATGAGTGGAGGGAGGGAAAAAAAACTGTTAACTAAGCAACAGTTACCACAACAACACCACAACCAATCAGTAAGCCTGAACGTGCAGGAGGAACACTGTCAGACTCATCCAAGCACCCAAAGTGATCAAGTGTAAAGAGTAAACAGTGATATGAAGATGAACATATATGAATGGAACAACAAAAGAAAAAAATTTAAACAAGTCTTTGTAAAGTTTTAAAGGGGTCATATGATGCGATTTCAATTTTTCCTTTCTCTTTGGAGTGTTACAAGCTCTTGGTGCATAAAGAAGATATGTAAAGTTGCAAACACTAAAGTTTCAAAGAGATATTCTTTATAAAAGTTAGAGTCAGCCACGCCTACCTAAAACGGCTTGTTTTAACACGCCCCCATATACCTACGTCACTATGTGGGAAGATTTGCATAACGGCGCCCAAATGTTCACGCAAAGAAAGAAGGCGTAACTTTTATTCTCACTGTAGTATTGTTGTTGTTGCCGCCGCCATGTCGTGAAGGCGCTGTGTGATTCGTTGTGAAAGTGAAACTACTTTGTTTGGCCTTCCAAAAAGAGGACGATATTCGCTTTGTCAAGCCTAGAGCTGATCTGAGCTGGTCGCTGAGGAAATACATCAACATAGTACTGTGGATCGCCGGATCGGCTTTCACATGGACAAAGCGGAGTCCAGCCCGGGGTCGTCACATGTGGTTGCCGCAAGCCCGCGGTTTTAATGTTTTTGTTTCGTCGCTCCAGCCTGACAGGGCATCATCACAGTATGGTAAGGGCGTAACATTTCCGTCACACGCTTGAGGTATTCAGCCAAACATAACGCACTGGATAGCTGGCCAATCACAGCACACCTCACTTTTCAGACCGATGCGCTTTGTAAAAAAGCGATGCGTTTCAGAAAGGCGGGGCATAGAGGAGAAACAATAATGTACATTATGTGGAAAATGTGTTTTTTTTAACCTTAAACAGCATAAACATTTCATTACACCAAATACACAAAATAATGTACTTTTTAGCAACATCACATGACCCCTTTAAAAACATCTCATTCTGCATAGAAACACTTTGGACAGGCCCGCAAAACACTTTTGCTCTCAAAGTGCATACTTTTGCTGAAAATTCAGATGCCACCTTTTAGAGAGAGGTGACTTTAAACTCATTAGCACAGTGTTGTGCATTTCTGGTCCGTTTGAGCTTTGAACTTCCGTGAGAGTCTGCTTGGAGCTGCGCTTTCTGTCTGGTCTTTGAGGGACTCTGTTGTCCCCAAAAAGCGCTCATTCCACTGGGTTGTTGCCAGCTTTGACCCCCGCCCGCCCGATCTGGAGGCACGGCAGCTTGGCGCAGTTTTTGAAGAGCTGCTCGATGGCTATGTGCCGTACATGAAGCTCTGATGAAAGAGAGTCCTTCTCCTGCACAGCTACAGACAGCTCCTCAAACACATCTGAGACACAAACACAAGAGTCTGTGTGTTAGTACAAAAGAATAATGATAACCTACATAAGAAACGTGAGATATGCATAAGCAGAACTCAACATAAGGATGGCCAGCTGGCCAAAGCGTAGATCTGTTGCTTGCCCTATATCTTACATTTTTTTTGATAATGTACATGCATTTTTATACCTCACAAACTTGAAATTTGGTTGTAAAATATATTTTTAAACTTGTCAGGTAGGTAAAATATTTAAACTGGCTTTTATCAAAGTGACCAGACTTGTTGGCATCAGTAAGAATGAGATGAGAATCACACACCAAACAGTAATGTTTTTTTTTTTCCATGTATGCCATCATTTTCCAGAATTTTTTTTAATGAATTTATGGAATATCTTGTATAATATTACTGCAAATGAGCTTTGTGAAGGAAAAAAAGACATAACATTTAATCTTTTCAATTAAATTTAAACCAAATACATAAATGATGAAAATAAAAAAATAAGAAAATGACTAAATGAAAATGTAAACAAAAAAAATTAGTAAAATATGATAATAGAGAATATATAAAAAGGAAAACAAATATGAAATAAAAGTAAACAATAAAATGTATACATATACATAAATAATAATATATAAATATAAATTAATAATGAAAGGTAAATGTAAATAATTAAATGTAAAAATAAATATTAAAATGAGTTAAAAATGTATTCATTCATGTGTTGGGGCCAGATCAAATGTTGGCAGGGTAAAGTACAAGCGCCAGCAGAAAGCTATTCTGTTGCTTTAATGAGATTAATAATTTATCTACCATTTTACAATTTTTTTTGTTGAAAATCCATATTTTGCAGAGGAAATATGTTATATCACAAAAAATAATAATAGTTTATTACTAATATTAAGTCCCTTTTCCCCCCAGAATGTGTTTGGGTTCAAAGGAATTAGGAACTATCATACTTTTCTTATTTTTGGGTGAAAAATCCCTTTTAAGTTTGAAGATGAGACTCACTTTGTATCTGTAGCAGCAGCTGCTCGTTCAGCTGGTGAAGCTCCTCCACACTCATCCTCACCACTGAAAGAGAAAGGCAAACACTGTCATAAAGTGGGTATGAAAATCATTCTCTAGCTATCCTTTTCAATAAAGTGAAAACTGACAAACACATCTCCTTTCACAGCTGAAAGCAAATGCCTTCATAACAGTCATTGAGTCATTCTCTTCAGACGTGTGACCCTGATGACACTTCTGTTTTTAACACAAGCCATTTCATTGGGATAAGGAGACAGACATTGAAGAACTGCGAGAGAAATCAAAGTCTAGATTGTGACCTCAACCCTTTATTGGTGCTTTGTGGACTATATTGACGGGAAAGATGCCGAGATACAAAGCACCAGATAAAACCCTAATGGTGAGCATATCGATTTCCGTCCTTCTCTTTGTCTAAGATGTTACTGTGGGAATTACACAGAGATAATAGTAACAAAATCAAAGCAAATAACACCATTTAAAAGTTTGGGGTCAGTAAGATTAATTATATATTTTTGAAAGACGTCTCTTATGCTCACCAAGGCTGCATTATATACAGTAGAAACAGTAATATTGTGAAATATTATTACATCTTAAAATAACGATTTTTTTATTTTAATGTATTAAATGTAATTTATTCCCGTGATGCAAAGCTGAATTTTCAGCAGCCATTACTCCAGTCATCAGTGTCACATGATCCTTCAGAATGCATTCTAATATGATGATTAGTGCCCCAACTACGAGCAACAGGGGAAAGACATACAGCGCTGTTAATCTTGCGAATATAAACGTAAGAGGGTGAACTGAAAACAACATCTGAGGATTCTTCGATAATTTTTGTGGAAAACTGAATTTTTTTTCAGGAAGTTCTTGACGAACCGACAGTATTAGCAGAGAATAAAAATTTTATTTGAAATAAAAGAATGCTTTCAATAAACTTAGTAGATGTGAACAAAAACATTACATTCTTAAAAAAAAAAAAAATAAAAATTGATGATTGACCCCCCTTTGAAAGATGATGTATATCATGAATACGAAAGCTCTTCTTGACTGTTCACGGGTGTCTCCTATTATGCTGTGTCTCTCTGCTCTCGGTTCTGCTGTTCTTGTGGGTGGTGTCTCTCTCCAGCCCACAGTCCCTGGCGTGAGCCCTGCAGCAGGCCGAGACTAAGCTCCTCTGCAGAATGGCAGTCCAGCATGGTTTTCCCATACTCTGGCTCCGCCATCGACGCCGCCTCTGCCCATCGTGGGGCGTAACGGGGAACTTGGGCATCGGACTGGGGCACGAGCTTCCTGCCGCCCTGCTGAGTGTGACACAGAATCTGTTTGGCCCCCCAGTGCCCAGGTGTCTCAGCGGTTATGGAGTCTCTGTTCTGGGCGTACTGTATAATGCGGTTGATTCGCTGACTCAGAGCCCGCTTCACGCCATCATACGCGCTGTGGGAGGCCTTGGCGCGGGAGAGCTTCTGGTTGGCAATGAGATGGTACTTTTCAAAGCAGTCTCTATGCCCACGTAGAGATTTGGAGTGCAGCAGGGTGGCACTGGATACACCTGGTATAAAACACAAAGGAGTAGACACTTTGATATTTGCAATTCACTGTTTGTTATGAGCCAAAAGTACAAAAAATGCTACCAAATGCAAGGTCAAAGGTCAAGTAGCAAATGGTCATGTTTTTATTCTTTCTGATGTGATATTGCATACAACTTTCATTAAAGGACATCTTTATGATCACGACAGAGGTGAAATGGTTTGGATTATTAAAACTGTGATTATTTATTTGTTTGCAGGCGTGTATGAGACACAAAAGACATAAATAATGGCTCAGTACAACCACAAAACTATGCAGATTTGGCTGAGTGGCCTAAATAAATATATCATCTAAAAGATTACATAAAACACACATAAAATATCCAAATCTCAAATATATTTAGGAATTTCAAGTGAAATCTCTTAACAGCTTCCAGAATATGAAAAATGAGGAAAGCTCAGACACAGCTCAAATATTTAAAGAATCTTGAGAAACAAATGAAAGCAAAGAAATAAGTGAAAGACTATTCATACTGTCGTTAGGGGAGAGTGAGTGTGCCACATTTTACTTCATCCTTTAGGCAAGGAGAAATGAGGCAGGTAAAATTAATAAACCTAAATATATTTCAGGATGTCTGCTATTAAGTAAAATTTGTAGGAGAGGAGAAAAAATCCACAGACACAGCTTAGCCCTAATGTTGAAGGGTAAGGTGAATTATAGTGTAATATGTGAAAGATTTACATCTCTAATAAAAATATGAACATAAATTAGAGAAGTGATTTTTAATAATGCAGATTCCCATTATTACTTTGCTGTGCATTAGTCACATTTTCATAATCTAGCCAATAAAAGGCTTAAAATTCAGAATATTTTAATATAGTGAAATAATTTAACATTTTATTCCACTGCTACAATTTTTAAAAAATGTTTTATTGCAATAATTTACATTTACATATTTTATATACTTTGTTTGAGGTCTGTAAGTTTTTTTCAATTTGATAAAAATACAGTTAGGACAGTAATATTGTGAAATATTATTACAATTTAAAACAACTGTTCTCTATTTCAATATATTTTCAAATGTCCTTTATTCTTGTGATGGCAAAGCAATATTTTCCATAACCGTTACTCCACTGTTATATGATCCTTTAGAAATCATTCTAATATGCTGATTCAGCGTTGTTTTTATTATCAATGTCACAGTTGTTCTGCTTAATATTTTTTTTCTCTCAGGATTCTTTGATGAGTAGAAACTTCAAAAGAACAGCATTTATTTGAAACAATATTCTGTAAAATTATCTTACTGACCCCAAACTTCTGAATGGTAGTGTACACATTGGCACCAATATTTTTAGACTTGGATAAATTTGCTTTGACAAAACATATTTTACCTGCAATAAGTGTATAAATGCATAACATGTACTTTTAAATGCTAAAAATGGTCAAAATAGTATTCTTCAGTGGTATATCATGGGCCTTTTCTAAATATATAGTCACATGAAAACAACTGTAGCCATTTTGCTAGATTAAAGACTTGCTATATTTGCTAGAGTGACCCATCTTAACCCACTCTCCCCTACAAATTTAATCTGATCCGAGATCAGCTTTCCATCCTTAATTGGACCTTCAACCCCTAACAACAAACACTGTAAAACTGAATTCTGACAAGCTTTAAACAGTTGCAACTATAAATCACTCCATCTCTGAGCAAATCAGCACATTAAAACATCGCTTCCTGTCTTGGGTCCTTGTTGAGCAGAGTAAAGTCACATCTCTGCCTGTAACTCAAAGTAGGCCAAGAACAAATAAAACACAGGCACAGAACAACTGCTGCTGGGTGTCTTTGTGTGTTGGTTTTGTGTTTGGAATGTGCCTTTTATGTCAGAGCTCAATTTTGTTCAAACACGTTTTGAGTTCTAATCATGTCACACAGCAGCAGCCAGCACTGCTGCGGGACACACACCGGGAGAGAGAGCGAGAGACACTTATTTTCTCTTAAAAAGGAAAAACTGAAAATTCTGGCATTATTTACTCTCTCTCATGTTGTTCCAAACTTTATAACTAACTTTCTTCAGTGGGACACAAATCAGGGTTCGACATTAAGGACTGCCTTAATGGCTCAGGGTCAAAAAAAAAAACTTACAGCCCTATTTAATTCATTAGCATCTTTTAGTATTTATTTGTGCTATTGCTTGTAATTTGTTTATTTGTTCTAATTTTACTCCTGACTGTTTGCTTGTTTGTACATACGGTGCCATTCAAAAGTTTGGGATCAGTAGGATTTTTTTATGTTTTTTAAAGAAGTCTCTAGATGTTCATCAAAGCTGCATTTATTTGAAAAAAAAAACAGATAGCAAAATTGTATCACATTATTCTTCAGAAACCATTCTAATATGCTGATTTATTATCAATGTTGGAAACAGTTATGCTGCATATTTTTTGGAACCTGTGATACTTTTTTTCAGGATTCTTTAATGTACAAAATAGTTAAAAACAGAACCGATATCAAAATAGAAATTTTCGACACATACGAAGTCTTTCGCACTTTTTATCTATTTAATACATCCTTGCTGAATTAACGTTAGGGATGCACCAATACCACTTTTTCCACAACGAGGCCGATACGGTTACTTTTATTTTTGGCACTTTCCGATACTGATACAGTTACCTGTATTTTCATTGCATTTGTAATTTTTAAAAATACTGGGTACAGAAACCAAAAGAATATGAATAATGTTATTTAGGCTATATGACTATGAATAATATTAGTTATTTTCACAATTATGCCCATTAAAATGTATTGTACAAGAATTAGCTACTTTCACGGTTCTTGTATGTCTATCGTAGGCTTGCCGCAATAGACGGTGTTGACGGTGATATCAGTGTTAAACCGCAACACCGGTTACATCACTTGCCCATCACGGCACCACCCCCATCGACATATTGATAAAAATCATTGTTCAGCTAAGGCTGGAATACACTATACATGACTTTCAAAATCTAACAAAAAGAGTGAGGTGAGAAAGACAAGACAATGGTGAAAGGTAGGGATGTGCAAATTAACCGTTAACCGAAAGTAAAAAAAATGACCGATTAATACTATCAGTTTAAATGGTTTAAGGTATTTTTTTAAAGTAAAAAAACTTTCCCCCCCCCACCCCAAGTAGTCAAGTAAGTTTGCTGCAGGGTGAGACAAAGTATGCAATAAATATTGGTTTACCCGCGGCGAAAAAGCAACCCAGGGCATCAGCTTAAAAGTAGCCCAATTCCGTGGAAAAAACGCAGACTTTGCAACCCTGCATCCAACACGAGCTGACTGATCACAGGTCTAGAGTAGGATAGATGACTGACAGACCATGCAGGAGTATTTGCTGTTCAGCAGATCCTGAACTCACTGACAAATATCTGATCTTGTAAGATTAGATGTGCTCCTTTACACCGAGGGTGCGTGAACGCGAAATCGAAAGTGAACAGCGAGCAGCCGAGCAAGCATTCAAAAGTGATTTCAATACCTGCATAGTGATAGCGTGAAAATTATAAACAATATAAGAATGTTTGCAGGACAAGAAAGAAAAATACAAATAAAACAAAAAAACAAGAAAAAACTAAAAAAAACGTAAAAACATATGCCCAAAACTTGGGGAGCGGAACCACACACGTGCGGTGGGGGGGGGGAGTGTGCGTTAATGGTCAGAATTTCAGCAGGAGTGGCACTACGAAACAGTTCCACGCAGAGCTCTAATCCCGATAGGGACCACGTCGAACATTGTAGACTACTTTTTTTGTTTTTAATATATTAACAAATGAACACACACATTGTGCAAAAGGTAGGCCTGCGATTTATTTTTATGTCTGACGAAAAAAAGACTCTGCCAGTTCTTTAAGGTGCATATAAGGATTCAGTGTGTTTTCGTTTTCGTTTTGTCAAGTCAAGTCTGCTTTATTGTCAATTCTTCCACATGGTACAGCACATACACACAGAGAATTGAAATGGCGTTACTCTCAGACCCTTGGTGCATACAGATAACACTAACAGTAGAACATAAATACAGATATACAGATTAAATATAAAATACAACTATACAAATAAGGTAAAAATGTAAAAATATATATATAAAGCACAACATATATATAAAGCAGCACAAGGCACATGGCAGATCGAGTGCAAACCAGTGAAGTAAACAACAGTGCAGATATAATGATTTGTAGTGCAAAAGAGCTTATTCAGACTGATTAAAGTGACAGTGTGTGTGTGTATTTGGGAGGGGGGAGTGGGAGAGTCTGTCAGAGGGTCAGAGTTCAGTGGTGCGTGGGGCAGAAGAGGGGAGGGGGGGCAAGGTCGGGTGGGAGTTCAGCTTCCTGACAGCCTGATTGATGAAGCTGTCCTTCAGTCTGCTGGTCCTGGCCTGGAGACTCCGCAGTCTCCTCCCTGATGGCAGCAGACTGAAGAAGCTGTGTGTCGGGTGGGTGGGATCACCTGCAATGCAGAGGGCTTTGCGGGTGAGACGGGTGTTGTAAATGTCCTGGAGGGAGGGGAGAGAGGCACCAACGATCTTCTCAGCTGCTCTCACTATGCGTTGAAGTGTCTTGCGGCAGGACGCGTTGCAGGCACCATACCACACAGTGATGCAGCTCGTCAGAATGCTCTCGACAGTGCATCTATAGAAGGTGCACATGATGGGGGCCGGAGCTCTGGCTCTTCTCAGTTTGCAGAGAAAGTAGAGACCCTGCTGTGCTTTCTTGGCCAATGCTGCGGTGTTGTCAGTCCAGGAGAGATCCTCTGTGATGTGCACACCCAGGAACTGCTCACCCTCTCCACAGTCACACCATTGACGGACAGAGGAGCATGCTGAGTGCGCACTCTCCTGAAGTCAACAACAATCTCCTTCGTCTTCTCCACATTTAGAGAGAGATTGTTGTCACTGCACCGCTCCTGTAGTTTGTCTCATCTCTGTTGCTAATGAGACCCACTACAGTCGTGTCATCCGCAAACTTAATAAGGAGGTTGGAGTGTGACGGTGTGCAGTCGTGGGTCAACAGAGTGAAGAGGAGGGGGCTCAGAACACATCCTTGGGGGGCCCCAGTGTTCAATGTAATGGTGCTGGATGTGTTGCTGCCGACACGAACTGCCTGAGGTCTTCCAGTCAGAAAGTCCAACAGCCAGTTGCACAGCGAAGTGTTGAGCCCCAGCTGGACCAGTTTGTGAATGAGCTGTTGAGGGATGATTGTGTTGAATGCTGAACTGAAGTCTATGAACAGCATTCTGACGTATGAGTCTTTTTTGTCCAGGTGTGTGAGTGCTGAGTGGAGGGTAGTGGCGATGGCGTCATCGGTCGAGCGGTTGGACCGATATGCAAACTGGAAGGGGTCCAAGGAGGGGGGGAGAGCAGACTTGATGTGGTGCATGACTAGACGTTCAAAGCACTTCATGAGGATGGGGGTAAGTGCACTTGGACGGTAGTCATTGAAGCAGGATGGAGACGACTTCTTCGGGACTGGAATGATGGTGGTAGCTTTGAAGCATGTGGGGACAACAGCCTGACTTAGCGAGATGTTGAAAATGTCTGTGAAGACATCAGTGAGTTCCACTGCACAGTCTCTCAGTACATGCCCAGGAATGTTGTCAGGACCCGGAGCTTTGCGTGCGTTGACCTGCTGAGGGATCTCCCTTTGTCATCTTAATGTTAATTTAGTTAATGAACAAAATATTAAGTGTAGGCCATTAGTTTATTCTTTATTTGTTATTTTATTCAGTTTTTCTCTGTTCTCAGAAGCGCTGCAGGTGCGTGATATCTTGATCCAGGTTCTGTTGTTGCTCTGTTGTTCTGTATGCTGCTGTTTGCACGTTAAAACTAAATATTTGTTGGTATTTTTAATGTATCATCACAGATGCTTGTCCATTCTATTTTTATTTAATGCTAATTTATTATTTTAATCTTATAAGTTAACGGTTAATGTTCGGATAACAAATAACGGTTGTCGGTCGGGAAAATTAACCGAAATGAACATCCCTAGTGGAAGGTTTAGTTTTGAAACGAAATGCAAAAGCGCCTGTTTGGCAATATTTTGGATTTTGAAAAGCCTATTGACTTTTACCGTTTATCTAAGGTGATTTTGGAAGGTTTTTTTTTAATTTGTATCTTATTTAATTGGTTCCACATTGTTTGCTTTATTTTTACATTATTTAAACTTTGTGTGATTTATTTTATTTTATTTTACATTAAGGTGTATGCCATGCCTCCAAGGTTTCTTATTCGTTTTGCTGATAAATGTTCTATGTTTCTTATTTATTTGGTTCCACAGTGTTTGCTGATTTTCAGTTTTTTATATTTAAACTGAGTTATTTGTTATTTTATATTAGGCCTATATCATGGTGAATTTGATTTGTTTTGTTAATAAAAGTTCTACATAAGGGAGTTTGTGGTTGTACTGTTTTGTTGTCCTTTCAAGCAATTGACGCCAAACTGTCGCTAATTCGAAAAGTAAAAAGCCCACGGGCATTCACAAGCTATTTAAAAGCGAAGGAAAGCGAGGAAAAGAGGAAAAACCCTAACAAACTAAACCACACCCCCAGCATTTTCATTTTCGACAGAACTTTCCATTTAAGAACACACCGATATGAAGCAGCATTAAACGGCGGATTAGTCAGCACTGGTGGCTTTATTTTCCTTCATACAGCTTCAAGGTTATTGTGAACTGAGAAACCCTCACCACATACACATCTTGTTTCCAGTAACGTCTGCACACAATGTACCACGAAACTCAAGATTTTGGGTTTCTGCTTCAGCTTGACTCACGGTGTTTTTTTTAACCAAAGCAGCTCACAGCTGAGAGAAGGCAAAAGCCAAATTCATTCACCGTCTTACGATAAACCAATTTCCTGCACTTCACAGCAAAGTCTGAATAACAGGAAAGCACACTGTAGAGTGCGATTATAAATAGAGGTACTGAAGGTTAGAAAAGCACACGCACACACAAGCCTGTCTCTGACAGTGAAATGTGTGCACAAGGAGTTCACAGCATTTTAACTACAGTATACCTTTCTGAATGCAATGTCTCCCAGGATTACCATAAGCCAATACAACCCAGAAATCAAATCACCACTGTGGGATACCATGAGCCAAGCAAACGCAAAACCCTGAAAAATTGTGTGACTGATACATAGAGAGATTTTAAATGCAACTTTCTCACATTTCATTTTTCTCTGTCATCATCATTGGACTGTTTCAAGGCTCATAAAAATGATAAAACGAAATTCCATGACGACTTTAAATTCATTAAAACCCTTTTTGCTGGAAAAAAAGCAAGCACCTCAAAATAAAAATAAAAAGGCATGTCCTCAAAACACGAAATCTGTGTCAACTTGCAAATAACAGATTTCCATGTCTAACTCATGTCTGAAAGCAGACAGAGGAAGCACGGTTCTGAATCAAACCCTGCAGAGATTAAATACTCAATGGCGCTCGTGTAACACTCTGTCCTCAGTAACAAGTAAGTGGCTCTCGATAAGAAAGACAAGAACGGAGACAGAGTCGAGAAAAGACAAGAAGCCCTGCAATCCATGTTACTACTACTGTAGTGAAAACAGCACCACAGAGATTAGTCGATTTGCCAAGGGTAAAAGTGGGGGTCGCTGTCATGGAAACGGTAATCTTATCAAGTGCAATCTATGTCATTTGCCTTTTCACCGCTGTTATTTCCCACTTTAGATAAACAGAAAATTAAATTACGTCATAAATAACCTTCAAACAAATCGAGAGCATCTCATTGAGATGTACACCATGTACACCACGATTTCAACGTACACTTTGATCTTGTTCATTGTTTCCAAGGATAATAATGTGTTGTCAATCTGATGGTCACATATTGAAAAATGTTTCAATTCTTCAAATGAAATGATTCAGCCACTGAATCAGCCTGTTTTTCCTGTCTCATGCCGGTTAATTCACAACCATGTTGGCTGCTTCTGTTTTTTGCATCCTCACATGAAGTAAGGACACTGGATCCTTGACACACTTCAGTGTGTGTGTTTGTGCATGCTGGGAATGGGGACGTGGGGTAATAGTAGAACCGCTATAACCAAAACAGCACCTCATGGTTAAAACTGGAGTGTGGTCAACAGCTGCACTTGACATGGTGGCTTCACGTGCACCCACAGCAAAATAAATATAGCTGTCCATATATCAACCCACTCCTATAGAAGCAATCAACCACTACTGATCAGAACGTAAGAGTAAAATATATCCCTTGGATTTGGATTAAAATGCTCTTCCAGGCTCAAGCAGAAATGTAGGGCCTTACGATTTCCACGACACAAAAACGCAGACAGAATCACTGAATTGAGTCATAAATATGGAGTTTACAGTTTGACACATTTTGGATGGATAAATCAAAATGGATGCTATTTAAATATGAAATCTGCATGTTCTCTGTATCTCTGTGTGAACGAGCGCTGCAGTTTCACCTGCTGCAATACTCAAGCATGCGTGACGCTTGTGGTGTTTTCAGCAACTGCCGTCTCACTATATGTGGACATGAAGTTCATCTCCAGAGCTGCTCTGAGAGTCACTTGACATTTCACCATTTCATAGGATAAAAACTATTTTTATATCATATACACACAGAAATTCAAAGGTTTTCACAACAACCTGTCAAAAAGTTTGGTTGAAGAAATTGCTTTCTTGTGTTTGTAACATATAATATGTATAAGACACGTTTGTACAATATGTAGTTGTAGTTTATGCAAAGATACATAAGTGATTTGTTTAACATTTCCATCATATTGACAATTTCATGTGTGGTGACCTTGGAATAGAATTTTTTTCTTTAACTAGAGGGTTAATAAAGAAAAAGTTACTTGAATCATGCTGTAGTTACATTTTCAAGTTGACAAGTTAAAAATCTTAGAAAAAGGTAGAGAATCGGTCAAATGTTCTGAAAAATAATTTTTTAATTTTTTTTAGGCCCAATCCCCCAGCCCCATGTATTACAACTTTTATCAAGACTTTACACAATTGTTTTTCTGTCCACATTTGTTTTGCCAAAACATTAAAGGAACAGTTAGATTTTTATTGATCACATTAAAAGATGAATTTGATTACCACCATATTTTTTCTGATAATTAACTTTAAAAATAAAACCATATCCGAAAAATTTAAAACATACAATAGCAATTTGGGGGGGGGGGGGGGGGTGGGGGGGGGGTGGGGAGGGGGGGGGGGGTGGGTGGGGGGGGGGGGGGGGGAGGGGGGGGGGGGGGGGGTGAGGGGGGGGGGGGGGGGGGGGGGGGGGTGGGGGGGGGGGGGGGGGGGGAGGTGGGGTGGGGGGGGGGGGGTGGGGTGGGGGGGGGGGGGGGGGGGGGGGGGGGGGGGGGGTGGGGGGGGGGGGGTCGGGGGGGGGGGGGGGGGGGGGGGGGGGGAGGGGGGGGGGGGGGGGGGGGGGGGGGGGGGGGGGGGGGGGGGGGGGGGGGGGGGGGGTGGGGAACATTTGTAGGGCCCTATTATTTGTAATATTTTAAAAAATTGTAAAAGTAATACATTTACCAAAATTATACGTTTTTATTAATTCAATGTTAAGTAGAACATGAATTAGCTTTTTGATTTACTTTTAAATATTAAATTTTAAGTTCCAACAAAACAGTCCCAAAAACAAACCCTGGAAATTAAAATGAAATACCTGAATAATAACGAAACACTTAAAATAAAAAAAAGTATTTTATAGGGTCCCTAAACGTAATTTTTTGTTAAATTTAGAAATAATATATTTTTAATGTGATTTTTGTATTTTTATTAGACCGCATTTGCCTTTTATCCAGCAGGCCAAACACAACACAACTAAATGCATTAAAGGGCTCGCCTTTTACCAATTTTATCTGTTACAATATTTTTCCTGGTCAACTAGTAGCTGTTCATTTTTACAGCATTAGTTCGACTACTCGCACCGCCGTTTTATTAATAACCATCTTAAAAATCATCTAAGAGCCTTTTTACTGCCTTTTACATAGCCGAAAAAAGCGCTCAAGCGCAAACGCTAAACTTGCCACAACAAACCGGCAGAATTATGATGATGAAATGTGCCAGGCAAAAAACAAGTAAATTAACTGCATTTACATGTTATAAATCTATGTATAAAATTATTGTTTTTTCCGCTTTAAAGGATGACATTCGGTGACACTGACTCGTCATCCTCCCACAGTATTGGCGTTGCTCCTGCTGCAAAGTTTCATACAATTTACATAATCTGAAATTTTTTATTTTTTCAGATTTGAATTCTTCATTGAAAGTAGACAATTTTCACTCTCTATAGATATATTTTTCATTTCTGTAAGGGAAGTATACACGGAGTTTTGCACTCAAGTTCACAGAGGCCGAGACGGCAGAAAGCGCATCCTGTTTGCTTTCATTATTTTACAAAAGCGCTTTTTTTTTTTATAGTGAGTGCACACAAATAAATGTAGAGGCTTTTCAGATTCGAAAAATTTATTACTCTTATCTGTATGACCAAAAATTACATAGTATTTTAAGAGCAAGTGACTGCACCGGTGCCGCCTCCTGTCATGCTGTGAACGTGCTAACTTCAGACACTTGAATAGCGCACATTTTTCTAGGTTAACATTAGATTGAGCGGCCATGTAAAGTTGCTTCTACTTACATATTTCAGATGATAAGCCATATTTGAGGTTGATGAATGATAGGCGAGCGTTTGGATGTACTATATTACCACAAAATCCAGCCGTTAACGATCTGTCCTTCATGGACGCCGTGACCTCACCACTTCCTGTGGATTTTTTTTTTCTGCGACTAAGCAACTAATACAATTTTCGCTAAACTTCTCGTCAACTAAAGGTTAGTCGACTATTAGGGGGGCAGCCCTAGGCATTACAATGTACAGCATCCGCTTGCATTAAAGACAAAAAACACAAAGGTTGAGTTCAACAGTGAACTTTACATTGATAAATTATTTTATGAAAGTAGACCAACCAGCATGCAAACAAGAGCAGTGTAAAACATTCTCCCATGTGCATATCCTGGAATAAACCTGCTGTGAGGCAATTTATGAAGGTAATACAACATAATACCGAGACCCTACATTACCTATGAGGATGTGTTTTCCCTAATGCCTCCATTTCAAAGGACAGAAATATTGCTGAAAGCCTCCGATTACTCTGTCGCATGGAGAAGCATTACTGAAATAGAAAGCTCGCTGGGCAAGGGAAGCGCAGTCAGCAAATCTGCTGTCATCCACCATGCAGACTGCATTCACTGATTATCAGAGAGCCTTGCACCTGCAGGGTCAAAAGGTCACACTAGTGTACTATATTACATGCATCAGTTCAGACAGTCAAAATAAATAAATGAGAACACCTGAAAAAATAGTAACATCTCGAGCACATAAGTACATAGTGGTTGAGCACACTAAGGTTCAGCATTATATTTGTGCTGCACTCCAAGTGTCTACTCGGTTATCCAGCCATTCACTCGGCTGATGTACGCAAGCTCCCATTCCACTGCTCTTACGTAAGAGGATGAGAGACGGCCTGTGTCTGCTACGGGGAAACTGTTAGTCCTGCGTAAGTGTGTTCGGCAGAGCAAGAAACCAGCCAGCCATCAAGGTCTTTCAGGGCCAGTGGAAGAGAAGAGTAGGCAGAGTCTAACACAACAGTGTGATAAAAATAAAACTATTAAATGGAATGGCCTTGACAACACAGAAACGATACCTTAAATCATACAGCTTGTTGAGGAGAGGTGTGTTATTAATTGGCTATAAAATCCAACAACAGACCTGGTGAGGAAAACAAATCTCATAGATTCGCATTAACGGTGGAACCAGAATCATATCTAGGGACAAGAATATGAGAGACTTGGGATCTTTATTTTTATTCTATAATATCTGTAGTATTTATAGTAATATTTATATTATTTTATCTGTATTATATTATTTTTGTATTGCCAGATCTGCATCTGCCAGAGCCAATACATCCTCTTGTTAAACAGAGCCAAAATTAGGGGCTGCCAAGTAAATGCTGTCCCCCTTGTTTAACCTTTCTATTCATCAAACAATCCTGATATAATGATAAGAAATATTTCTTAAGCAGCAACTCAGCATATTAGAATTATTTCTGAAGGATCATGTGACACTTAATTCAGCTTTGCCATCACAGGAATAAAGTACATTTTAAATTATGTCCAAATAGAAAACTGTTAATTTAAATATTAATAATATTTCACAATATCATTTATTTGATTATTTATTTTAATCAAATAAATGCAGCCTTGGTGAGAATAAGAGATTTATCTTACAGACTACCAACTTCTTTTTGAAGGGAAGTGTACTCTACAGAACCATAAAACTTAATCAAATGGTATTTTTAAAAAACTACCATTCCCAGTAGGGCTTATGCTACTTCAAAGCAAGCAACTGATGTTCAGAAGCCCCATAAAACATTTCCAAAGCTATTCCATCAGCTCTAGACAGCATGAAATCAAAGTGTTGTTAAAATAAGTAACTGGCTGCTGCAATTATTTCTTACATAATGGGAAAAAATATCCAGCAATGCAGGCATCAATTTTAAAACAACACAAGAACCTTGTACAACCATCCAAGAAGTAAAATTTAAAGGGGTCATTTGACGTTGCTAAAAAATAACATTATTTTGTGTATTTGGTGTAATGTGTTTTTGCGGTTTAAGGTTAAAAAAAAAAAACACAATTTTCCACATTTGTTACATATTATTGTCTCCTCTATGCCCCGCCTTTCTGAAACTCAATACGTTTTTACAAACTCATCAGGTGTGCTCTGATTGCCAGCTATCCAGTGCGTTGTGATTTGGCCGAATACCTCAAGCGTGTGACAAAAATGTTACACCCCTTACCATACTGTAATGATGCCCTGTCAGGCCGGAGCGACAAGACAAAACCAATAAAACCCATTAAACGAGGCATTTGTTGCATCTATTGGGGACATAATTATTGATTATAATGACTTATACTGTCGTTTTACGCTTTGCGTTGCGCCGCGTAAACATAAAACTCTGCCGGCATTTGTGATCGGAGAAATGACAAACAAGTTGCTACTCTACACTGCCCAAAAAACTCTCGTTTGATTTGTCAGTGGCAAATTCTTTAAATATTATAACGTACTTACAGTCTGTGAGTCACATTATTTGTCTCATCATATACTGTATAAGGTAGCATTCGCGGCCAAAGGGAAAAATGGGAAACTGAATTCCACCAGAACACCGGCATTGTAGGCTACTCTCCCATGAAACAGTCCTCATCCTCCGTAAAATGCGTTGCACACATCTGAATATTTGGTTTGAACTGTTCTGGAACAGTGTTGTAGATACAGCTTAACTACTGATTTCTAGTTGTGTCCTATTTTGGAAGACCAAACAAAGTAATTTTGCTTTCACAACGAAGCACACAGCGTCTCCACAACATGGCGGCAGCGGCAGCAATACTACAGCGAGAATAAAATTTAAACCTTCTTTCTTTGCGTATACATTTTTGCGGTGTTTTGCAAATCTTCCCACACAGTGACGTATACATGTGGGGGCGTGTTAGAATGAGCCGTTTTAGGAGGGCGTGGATGACTTTTAACTTTTATAAAGAATATCTTTTTGTGTTTGAGACTTTAGTCTTTGCAACTTTAGGGATCTTATCCATTCACGAACAGCTTGTAACACTCCAAAGAGAAAGGAAAACTTGAAATTGCATCATATGACAACTTTAAAGGGATTCAAGTTTTCCTTTCAATGCATGCATTTATTTTAACATTTCTCTTGGCTTCTTTGAGTGCTGGAGGACAATTTTAACAGTGCAAGTGACTTCCTGTGTGTTCTCAACAGCCATCACAGACTGACAAGTTCTCCTGTCTCCTACCCTCCTCTCTCTCTTTCTGTGCTTGGAGAAACTGCTTTGAGGAAACAGAATAGCAGAACCCATGCTGGGTGACATATGATAAAAATAGCCACTGCAAGTACCTCTTCTGCTACAAACAAAACATTTGGACCAAAAAAACTCAAATATAACTCAGTTGGACTGTCCAAAAAAACTAGAGGTGGACAAATGGAACTAGTTTGAGTAAAATGAAAAAAATATGTGGGTGAGGAATGAACGAGCTCGGTTACTTTCAGTTACTCCTGAAGACACGTTTTTTTGAAGGTACGCAGGTGTGCGAGCAGGTGTGGGCAATTGAGCATTCAGGTCTAAACATGCACAGTCAGCTTGTTCTTGTTTACCCATGCCGACAAGGTTGGAGTGTATTGTTAGTGGGAAGAGAGTGTAACTCGGTGGCCAACAGCCAATCAGCAGAGGAAGACCTGTGAGCGAGCTTGTCAATGCCCCCTCATGGGGCCACAAGTGCAGTTGTGCAACACTCCGGCGTTCAGGCTGAGTGCTGTGGTGAATCACTCGTGACATACAGCTGCCTGGTGGCTGGGCGACTGTGGGCTGCCTGGCCAAATCTCTCATGCATTCTTCTGTTAAATATTCAAGAGCGCCAACCTTCTATCGCAGGCATGAATATTCAGTGCGTCTAATTTGTGAGTGGACCCAGCTCTTCACTGGAGTCATGGATGCTTTCTTCTCCAGCTCAAATCCAGATGCTTCATAAACTGAGATTATGCATTTCACAGATAAGCAGATAAAAAAGCGGTTGCAAAAAAAAAAAAGACAGCCTGGCTGAATGATCCCTAATTTTTGAGACAGTCTGTATTGAAAACCATCCAAACTGTGCAGTTGAAAATTCAGCTTTGCTTTTGAAGGTCAAGGTAAAGGAATGCAAACATAAACAGACTCAATAGAGGAAGGGAGGTACAGAAAAAAAAAAAAACTGATGATGTTTGTTTTTCAAGAGCCATGTAACATGCTCAGGAGATAATGCTAGTATGCCACACTATGTTACACAATTCAGTAAGGCTTCCAGCAGACAAACACCTGACATTACAAATGCAGAGGTCTTTATGCATAGTTTCCCAGTATGTAACAGAATCCACTTGTCACGCTTTGACAACCTGACCTAGATTGGCCATTGACCCAACACAACCACAGAATGAACGCACAGGCCTTTACTGGCAGGACGTAACGCAAACAACGCTAGAAAATAAAGCCACAAATAGAGATGGACTGATATTAGAATTCTGGCTGATACCTGTAAGTTGATCATTTTTTTCATGTTACAATTGCTAACCAATAAGTGTTACTCAGTTCTCAGTGTTTCCCACAGGATTTTGTGAGACTGTGGTGGGTGGTCCTCGATCCCTCTAGGGGGTCCGGGGGCATGCCCCCCCCCGTAATAACATTTTGTACATTTTAAAGTTAATTTATTCTATCTAATGCACTTTGAGAGTCAAAATTAAGAGCTCCAAACAAGATTCAGTGTACTGCAAACTAAAAGAAAAAAGCTGGTGAGTGTACTTGTTCTTGAAATTTAAAGGAGACTCAACCCTCTTTTTAGTTGTGATATAGTGTTTCAGTCTCACTGGTGAATTTGGAAGCTAAACAAATTAGAATAAAACAATAATAATAATTTTATATTATTATTCCTATGACAGTTATAGCCATATATTGTAAGACAATTGCATTGTGAAAAATGAAAATTATTATTATTTTTTTTTTCAGGTATATTATTTTACCTTACTCTACCGTAGGGAAACTGCAATACTTTTGTCCTCATTTCTACACTTGCAAGCATGGCCTAAAACGAACTTTCACATCTGCCAGTGGCTAATGACTTAAGAAAATTGACCAGCCATAAATATTTTTCCTTGCCATTAAACAGTTTTTTGCAAAAAAAAACGGGCAGTTGCTACAACTACAACAACTAAACAAATTTAATTAAAAAAGCCATTTGAAATTAGAACCAACCACTGCATTTTAATCACGATACAAACAAAGATACAAAGATAAAACCTGCATGAAACAAAAACAGACCGGCTGAATGAGAACGCAAATTCACTCTCTGACAGCAGGTGGCGCTTATGGATCAGCAGTGATAAGAGGGGAAAAAATGCCATCGAAACTTTTGTGAAGTCAGTTCCCTTCAGAAATACATTCATATAAAACACCCAACCCCAAATATTTATATTTTCTTATGAACAGTGAGCTTGCTGTACCTGTACAGTATTTTCTCTGTGTGCGTGTTAATTTTAGGCCATGCTTGCAAGAGATAAACCCTTGAGATTTTATTTTGGTGGAAACTTCAGTTGAACTTTTATTTTAGCGGAAAACTCCAGCTTCTGTGAAAACAGGTTTACAAACATTACTAATTTAATGAAATACTGTAAACATTTGCATAACTTATGCATAATTATGCATAACTGGTGGCCGTTGCATTCCCAAACACGCGCTAAACTCACAGCACATTCAATAACGGAGTTCACTGCATTCACTGTGAACAGAGCCGCTCTGAGACGCGGAAAACACCGGATCACGAACAAACAGACTTGATCAATCATAATACGCTTTCGGTTTTAATTCGTTTGACCGATACTTGCCAAAGCAATGGCGTAAAACACAACATTAAAGAACTTGTTATTATTTACTTATGTTATAAGTATAAATATATCTTCGGTTTATTATGAAACTGTGGCGGGCCGCCACAGTCTAGTTAATGAATGGGAAACACTGCTTTCTAAATAAACTTAAAATTAATTTGTTTAAATTCAAATGATATAATAATGTACAGTATTATACTTTGATTTATGCTAATAAATTACATCTAGCTGTTATTCTTCTAAATTATTCAAAGAGCCCTTAAAGGTTCATGGTAATGGGAAACAAAAAAAGATGAGAGTTAAGGAAAAACCGTATTTCAATGCTTTTGCATTCACCTGAGAAACTTTGAATTCGTTAACAAAACAGGGGATGGAAATAATGGGAGTTGGGTAGAAAAACTATATTTCAATGCTTTTGCGAGTGAATGCAAAGTTTCTCAGGGGAACGCAACAGAAAATGCAAAAGTTTGGCAAATGACGCAATGTTTCTAAGGGAATAAAAACAGGTTTTGCGGATTAATACAAAAATACTGGAATATAAATTTTCCTCCCATGCTATATTTTCCCCATCACCATATCTCCTTAGGCAGGATATGGTGAAACCTGGGAATCCTTTTCTACAATTAAACATGTCCTGTTTACCAATTTACTCACAACCTTGAAACCTGAGAATCATATAACTGAAACTGACACTGCATAAAAAAGCCACAAAAAAGCAAAAGTAGAAATGCACAATAATGCATAATTCACAACTATTACTATTATTATTATTATGCATAATTATTTTCACTTTACGGCCTAAGATCAATATATGGCATATATTCTAAATAAATGAAAAAATGAAAACATTATAATGCAGAGTATGAAAAATCTATATAAATTTTGCTAAAGATTACATTTAGTGTTTTTCAATTTTCAGGGTTTTGCAATTATCCGTGTTTTTAAAAATTAACTTTAAGTGAGTGTTAGAAGATGGAAGTGTAATATATACATGAAACAATGAAGTCGCACAATTAAACATCCAATACTGACCTATATGGGGAAAAAAAACAAAATAAACAATATTGTACCAATTTCTCTCTAAACAGAATTGCATTTCACCTTCTAATTAATGTCCAACTCAGAATCCTCATCTACAGTTGAAAACGTCCTTTTTAGCCAATCCTTCCAAACAATGAAACCTGAAAATCACATAACCGAAACTAACGCCACAGAAAATTCCAGACAAAGGCATGTGATTCCAGAAAAAACTCATTACGCACAAGATGCATACTTTCTGCCATGACGATATAAAACCATTTGAAATACTAAGTGCTCTTATGGGGAAGGTTCAGTGCAAAAAAAATGACAGCTGCAGAGAACAAAAGAGCTGCTTCAATGAGGCCCCTCAGGAAACTCTAGTCTACCCTTAATAAGCTGAACGTTAATTAGATGCCAAAGTGGCACTTCAAATGCTCCAGTTCATATTTTGTGCAGCACAAGAAGCGGAGGAACAGAGCGCTTGCTAATACATGAATGAGGGGGATATGGATGGGAAGAGGGAGAAAAAGGTTTTACTCATTTATAATTAGCATAATCTGACCCAGAACTGGCAAGCTGAGGACATTAAAATACTTTTACCTGAAAAGAAAAAAAAAAGAAAAAATTTCTTACCCTCTATGCTCAGTTCAAAGCACACATGGCAAAAGGAAAGAGTTCCTGTGTCCGTCTCTAGTTTACAGATGCTGCAGATGTTGTCATCATTCAGATCTATGTTCACAAAGTGCTCCTCTTCCTCCATGGTGTTTCTGCAAAGAAAACAGAACAAACACAGTTATTCAATCAATTTTAATCTCACTGTAGTTTCTATTGATATTGATACATATGCAACGGACAGTCAATCGCTAACAACCCGATCCCCTTTATCATGTTTCAATCATGACAATTTCACTCCTGTATAAAAACGTGTGATTCATTAAGTTCTCAGGAAAAGATGAACATATAAGCAAGAATTTAGAGAAGGTTTTTGTTCCAAATAAACATAATGCAATATCAAGATATGGGGGGGGGACATGCACAGACACAATCAGATTAACAAGACAGATAAGAAAACATTCAGAACTCAATGGGTGTTAGACGTTGCTGTGCTTCTACAATTTATTATGCCCAGTTTGACAACAGTCTCTTTCAAGGGACCCACTTGGATTCCTGTGAAGTGTCCAGTGTTTACACATTTGCTCAAGCCTTACATAAAAGCCCTTTCCGGAACACACACACACACATATAAATATATACAGTGGGTACGAAAAGTATTCAGACCCCCTTAAATTTTTCACTCATTGTTATATTGCAGACATTTGCTAAAATCATGTAAGTTAATTTTTTTTCCTCATTAATGTACACACAGCACCCCATATTGACAGAAAAACACAGAATTGTTGACATTTTTGCAGATTTATTAAAAAAGAAAAACTGAAATATCACATGGTCCTAAGTATTCAGACCCTTTGCTGTAACACTCATATATTTAACTCAGGTGCTGTCCATTTCTTCTGATCACCTTGAGATGGTTCTACACCTCATTTGAGTCCAGCTTTGTTGATTATACTGACTGGACTTGATTAGGAAAGCCACACACATGTCTATAAAAGACCTTACAGCTCACAGTGCATGTCAGAGCAAAATGAGAATCATGAGGTCAAAGGAACTGCCTGAAGAGCTCCGAGACAGAATTGTGGCAAGGCACAGTTCTGGCCAAGGTTACAAAAAAAATTTTCTGCTGCCACTTAAGGTTCCTACGAACACAGTGGCCTCCATAATCCGTAAATGGAAGACATTTGGGACGACCAAAACCCTTCCTAGAGCTGTCCGTCCGGCCAAACTGAGCTATCGGGGGACAAGAGCCTTGGTGAGAGAGGTAAAGAGAACCCAAAGATCACTGTGGCTGAGCTCCAGAGATGCAGTCGGCAGATGGGAGAAAGCTGTAGCAAGTCAACCATCACTGCAGCCCTCCAAAAGTCGGGGCTTTATGGCAGAGTGGCCAAACGGAAGCCTCTCCTCAGTGCAAGAAAACACCTGAAGGACTCCAAGATGTCCATGAGAAATAAGATTCTCTGGTCTGATAAGACCAAGATATAACTTTTTGGCCTTAACTCTAAGCGGTATGTGTGGAGAAAACCAGGCACTGCTCATCACCTGTCCACTACAGTCCCAACAGTGAAGCATGGTGGTGGCAGCATCATGCGGTGGGGGTGTTTTTCAGCTGCAGAGACAGGACAACTGGTTACAATCGAGGGAAAGATGCTGCCACACATCCACCCCCCCCCCCACACGGCCAAGTACAGGGATATCCTGGACGTAAACCTTCTCCAGAGTGCTCGGACCTCAGACTGGGTTGAAGGTTTACCTTCCAACAAGACAAGGACCCTAAGCACACAGCTAAAATAACGAAAGGAGTGGCTTCACAACAACTCTGTGGCTGTTCATGAATGGCCCAGCCAGAGCCCTGACTAAAACCCAATTGAGCATCTCTGGAGAGACCCAAAAATGGCTGTCCACCAACGTTTACCATCCAACCTGACAGAACTGGAGAGGATCTGCAAGGAGGAATGGCAGAGGATCCCCAAATCCAGGTGTGAAAAACTTGTTGCATCTTTCCCAAAAAGACTCATGGCTGTATTAGATCAAAAGGGTGCTTCTACTAAATACTGAGCAAAGAGTCTGAATACTTAGGACCATGTGATATTTCGTTTTTTTTTTTTTAAATAAATCTGCAAAAATGTCAACAATCTGTGTTTTTCTGTCAATATGGGGTGTTGTGTGTACATTACTGAGGAAAAAAATTAACTTGAATGATTTTAGCAAATGGCTGCAATATAACAAAGAGTGAAAAATTTAAGGGGGTCTGAATACTTTCCGTACCCACTGTATATATCATATTTTGAAAAGTTTATAAAAAATAAAAGTTAATTCAAACTTTTTCCCCTTCACAATTCTGCCAGTTTTTTTTCTCAGAATTGCAAGAAATATCAGAAATGTGAGATAAAGCCAAAACTAGCAGTTTTATTTATTTTATTTGGTAGCGGAAACGGGCTTCCAAACTATGGTTATACATTTGAGTAATATTTATTCAATTAAATATTTTAGAGCAGAACTTAACAATGAAGTTCACTTTAGACATTTGCACAACTTTTAAGATTGAATTACATCCCATGACTTTTCCCAAGCCTTTAAAATTCCCTGGTATTGTCCCTTACTTTGGGAAGCTTGTATAAACAAATGTATCTGCTTTTCAACAGGTCAAAACAAGAGTAAAAAAATTTTTAAAAGACCGGTGATCCCCTTTTAAACATTGTTTCCTTTAGATCAAATACTTCTTTCTAGTTCTTTATTTATACCATAAACAGAAGAAACACAGAACAGTTCGAAACTGTGTCAAGCGTGGGCTCATGTTGAACAACTCCATCTGATTATGAAGGCTTTAAACTGCATAATAACCTAAAGACAAGACAGTGTGGCTGTGTCTCAAAACCTAGTGTGCTGCCTAGTCAGCTCAAAAGTACTGCACGTGCAAATGACCACCACAAATGTTGATAGTCAGCATACTAGGCTATGAGACAGCCAGTGTGATTATTTACTGAAGGTAACTGGTTCATGTTGTCCTAAACTTACAAAACATTTTGTGAATATTTGTTTGTATTCATGTCATTTGTTAATTGCTGCAATTAAACGTTACATATTACTTAAACTGACAACCAACATATTAGTTGGACCAATGAGTAGATTTGATATTTAAACAATCAACAAAAATCTATCAAAATATTTCAGGTGGGTTTCATACCAGTTTAACATATAAAAGTTAACTTTATTTGGAGAGAAAGAGCATCATAATCAGATTAAAGTGAACAGAAGTTAGCCTAACAACAACAAAGCTTGAGGATTTTCACTACTTAAACACACACATTTTGATATACCTGTTGACCGAAAGCCTTATTAAGACAATATTAGACGACAAAAGTCTTAAAATACCCGTTTTCAAGACATTTCGTGTTGAAATATAACGACACCACCAGCCGAAAGAACAGCGCATTTAGACCCGTTATCTAGCCGTGTAACGTTACCTATTTCTCTTAATACAAATTCCCCTGAAAACATCACCTTCTCGAAAAACAGACGACACCTACAGACGTTATCGACGTTTATTACCTTCTTCGTTACGTTGTCAAAGAAATTTCGAGACAATCCAGAGAGAAACAGAGTGAAATCGGCTGACCTTAGAGGTAAGCCACGCTGCTAGAGCGGCGGTTGTTGTTATTGAAGCGGACGGCAAGCAGCTACAAGTACAGCAACGACAAAGAACGCGATAACAGACACCAGTCAAGCCACTCCATGTTCGATCACGTGCTGTGTATTCGCGCCTATGATTGGTTCTGTGATTTTGTTGGCGCTCGGCACACCAAAGCAGAGTGGACAGGCTAGTCATTACGTTCACTCGTGTAGAGAGGGTGGGTGAGGGTAACATTTCAGCATAATTCATTACTTTTATGAGGGGAGTTAAATGTTTGATATTTCATACTTTTAATATTTGTTAATTTCCTACTCGATTTTACTCAAAACTTATAAACAGCTTTTACTTGAGAGTGAGTTGCTGCTCAGTTAAGAAAAAAAGAAGGAAAAGCGCACATAATTTAAATTATATAACGATTATACAATAGTATGCTATTTATCATATAAATATTAGAGCATAGTACGCGAGAGATGCCAAGCGAGAAATCTCAGTGGCTACGCTCCACTTTTACGTTGTTTTAGATCAGCTTTGCTCAGTTTCTTGCCAAGCTTGATGCTTTAGCGTCTTTTGAAAGTATTTTCGTTGGTGGATCAAAATATACGAGCTAGTCACTTTTTGTCTGAAACATAACTTTCCTCACTATTAATTAATTATTTTTTAGAACTTAAGAATATTTCATTTTTTCCACCCATCCAACAATTTCCCAAACCGATCTTCCTCTGTAGGGTCACGTTGCTATTCTATTCTTTTTTTTTTATCACATTATGTAGCTTCTCGTTAATGATAAACACGATCATATCGCCTCGAGCATTTGCGCTCGCGGGGAATTCCAGAAAGGAACCTCTCTCTCTCTCTCTCTCTCTCTCTCTCTCTCTCTCTCTCTCTCTCTCTCTCTCTCTCTCTCTCTCCACATCACGTCAAAGCGACTCGCTTCTATTGCTTTCGATTCTCCGTCCCTCCATCCTTCCGTCGAAGTCTGTGAAGTTAAATCCTTACATAACTGAAATGGCACTAGAAACCGCGCTACACGTGCCTTTATGAATGTCTAATCAAGACAGCTATTCTTCTGAGGATCCCGTTACTGCCACTCTATTCTGCTTTGATATAAAAAGAGATGGCTTGTGCTTTCATCATGTGCCAGTTTCCATGGGCCCTCATTTGGCACACAGCATCTCTGTCATCCTCATAGACTGTCTGTCTGTCTGTGAGTGAGTGAGTGAATGAGTGCTCATGACAAAATCCCCTGCTGCATTCAGAGTCTCTTTCCATGTGCAGAAAATAACTGTTTTAATGGAGTCATTTTGGCAAATCATTTAAACAATACAACTATTAGGAACACATTTAAAAGATAAAAGGTAGAGAGATACTTTTCCACTTCCTACTTTATCACTTTTTTTTTTTTTTTGGATCGAGGTAGACTCACTTCCCAAATCGCGTTTAATAGCCTAATGCAAAATATGACAGATTAATCATTCTATTTGTTTGTGTTGTCCATTTATTTGTTTGTTCATTCATTCCAGATTTCCTCTTTTTTTGTTACATGTGAAGTTTGGTGCAGATGCTCTTTAATGTTCTCCTGTTTGTACAGAAGCATTTCTGTTTTCTTAATAAAATATAATGTAACCACTTCCTGCAGCCATAAACAGAGCTTGAGCACCAGCCTCTGGCCAGATAAGATACTGCAACATTTACTGCTATTACTCAACATGATTCACATACATTATACTGTAATCTGGCATCTGAACACGTGACCGGAGCTATAACCACTATAATCGTATATTTATTTATCTATTTATTTTTATTTAGTCATTTAGAAGACGCTTTTATCCAAAGCGACTTACAAATGAGGATATTATATATATATATATATTCACACGTATTTACATTTTTTAAAATTCGGTATTGAATATTTGGTAACATCTTTGCATGTGATCCGTATGTCTTGCAGAATTGCATGCTATATCTTATTTAAAAAATATCTTCTCTGTTCATAATTATTATGCATGCTATTTTTATGACCCCATATTAATTAAGAGACTATATGCAATATTTGTACTTTATTATTATAATTTTTAACGCCACATCACCATTAAAGTGAACTGCAATAAAGATAAAAGGGGATTAATAATGGTGAAAAGCTTCTGACTATTTGGAAGCTATATGATGCTGTGAAGAAAACTCACAACTTTCAAAACTGGAGATTTTGTCAACTGAACACAGAGGCTACTGTACTTCTGTGCCTCACAGCCTCGTTTTCATTCCTGCCAAAAATGAAATATGACGCTAAGTTTTACAGCTAAAATATGCACATTCCTTGTATATTGACTTTTTTTTTTAAATCATTTTTTAAAAGAGTTTATTTTCTTTGCAGACATTTCTTAGATAAAAAGCTTTTGAAGCAGAAAGACCTTGCAATTAAATTAGTAATCGATTATTTCAACAAATAAGTTCTTATTTCGACAAACAGAAATATACGGAAGTTCTAAGCGGCCATGCATTATTATTTTTTTCCTTCTTGTTTTCTCGTTATAACGACTTATATTCTCGTGATCTCGACAAAGTTTTTTTTTTTTTGTACAATGATTGTTTGATCTACTGTTGTTATAGTAACGAACTCAATCTGATGGACAGATAAACCATGCGCTCTTACTGTAGCCTAGGTCGTGGATATTTCAGCAAATTTAGCTTCGCCTAGTAATAACGTCTACAATACAAAAATAAAAGCTGATCAATCACGGTTGATATTTCCAGAGACAGTACGCTAAACATGTGTTTGTGTAATTAGCATGTTTAAATGGTCAAAGCAACACCGCAAACACAGGCGGAGCGCCTTCAGGATGCAGAACTATTCTAACATCTTTTAGAGCTGCTTGGATTCAACTCACTTTCAATTTTCCTTTTATTTGAAAGAAAATTATATATAAATTGTAATTTTTAGTAGTCATTATATGATGTGACTGATATCATGTTACAAGCTTCTGTTTGAAAAGTGCGTTCATGTGTAGCTATGCGTATATGTGTGTGTGTGTGTGTGTTGGGTGGTGCCTGGTGTGGTTCCACAAAAGAATGTAGAAAACACAAGATTACAACACTGGTAGAAAAATCACGAATAAGTTAGCCTATACACTTCTACATTATAAATAAAATTCTTATCATATCCACATTTAATGATTATACATTAAAGATTAATAATAAGGAAAAGAGGTACATTACAAATAGCCTACGTCGTTGAAGCCTGTCCAACTGTAGATAAACAGAACACCCGCTTATTAACTAACAATAATGTACCTCAAGCAAGCACAAATAAAGATATAGGTGCAAAAAGAATACAGTGACGTCAACCTTGGTTATAAGCAGTTATTATCTTATGACACAGAACACATTGGTGAAACTCATGCATCTAGCAAAAACTTATTTGTTTTTTATACAACAAAATCAGTCATATTGATTCATAGCATTTAAATTTATGAATATTAATGTCAGGTAGCCTATGACATCCTGTACAACTTATAGCGTCATGAGGCGGTCATTATTCTATTCCCAAACGCGTGACAGTAAGTGGACCTACAGAGAGCCTACAACACCCCACTCAGTTAATAGGTCAATAGTGCCACCTGTGGCGGCAGTTGGTAACAGAGAACAACTTTTTTATGCGAGAATCAACGGAGAATACGTCGTTATAACTAGAAACAAACTCTCGTTAGCGATATAACGAGAAATTAAGTCGTATAACGAGAAAACAACTCAGTTATGTCGATTATAACTGAGAAAATAAGTCGTTATACAGAGAAACAAATTAGTTTGTCGATATAACGAGAAACATAAGAGGCGTTATAACGAGGGAAACACAACTTCTCGTTATGTCGATATAACGAGAAAATCAGTCGTTATAACTAGGAAAACAACTATCGTTATGTCGATATAACGAGAAAATAAGTCGTTATAACGAGGAAAAAACAACTCTCGTTATGTCGATATATAACGAGAAAATAAGTCGTTATAACGAGAAAACAACTCTCGTTATGTCGATATAACGAGAAAATAAGTCGTTATAACGAGAAAACAACTCTCGTTATGTCGATATAACGAGAAAATAAGTCGTTATAACGAGAAAACAACTCTCGTTATGTCGATATAACGAGAAAATAAGTCGTTTAACGAGAAAACAACTCTCGTTATGTATATAACGAGAAAAATAAGTCGTTATAACAAGAAAACAACTCATGTCGAGATCATCAGAAAATTAAGTCGTTATAACGAGAAAAAAACTCTCGTTATGTCGATATAACGAGAAAATAAGTCGTTATAACGAGAAAAAAACTCTAGTTATGTCGATATAACAAGAAAATAAAGTCGTTATAACAAGAAAACAACTCATGTCGAGATCATCAGAAAATTAAGTCGTTATAACAAGAAAACAAGAAGGAAAAAAAAAAATAATGCATGGCCGCTTAGAACTTCCGTACAGTTTTGTAACTTAGAGAACAACTTTTTTATGTCGAGATCACGAGAAATTAAGTCGTTATAACGAGAAAACAACTCTCGTTATGTCGATATAACAAGAAAATAAAGTCGTTATAACAAGAAAACAACTCATGTCGAGATCATCAGAAAATTAAGTCGTTATAACAAGAAAACAACTCTCGTTATGTCGATATAACGAGAAAATAAAGTCGTTATAACGAGAAAACAACACACGTTATGTCGATATAACGAGAAAACAACTATCGTTATGTCGATATAACGAGAAAACAAGAAGGAAAAAAAATAATAATGCATGGCCGCTTAGAACTTCCGTACAGTTTTGTAACTTAGAGAACAACTTTTTTATGTCGAGATCACGAGAAATTAAGTCGTTATAACGAGAAAACAACTCTCGTTATGTCGATATAACGAGAAAATTAAGTCGTTATAACGAGAAAACAACTCTCGTTATGTCGATATAACGAGAAAATTAAGTCGTTATAACAAGAAAACAACTCATGTCGAGATCATCAGAAAATTAAGTCGTTATAACGAGAAAACAACTCTCGTCATGTCGCTAAAGAGAAAATTAAGTCGTTATAATGAGAAAACAACTCTCGTTATGTCGATATAACGAGAAAATTAAGTCGTTATAACGAGAAAACAACTCTCGTTATGTCGATATAACGAGAAAATTAAGTCGTTATAACGAGAAAACAACTCTCGTTATGTCGATATAACGAGAAAATTAAGTCGTTATAACGAGAAAACAACTCTCGTTATGTCGATATAACGAGAAAATAAGTCGTTATAACAAGAAAACAAGAAGGAAAAAAAATAATAATGCATGGGCGCTTAGAACTTCCGTAGAAATATGTAATCCAACGGGATAGCGTTTCAAAATGCATAAACTGCAAAGCCTAAAGGAAAACAGAATGTTCTTATGGAGTTGCATATATTTACTTCTGTTTTTCCACAAGGTGGGGCATTGGAATGGGAGAGGAGAGCATCAGGTTGATTCATTTGTGTATTCAAGGAAGAAGAATGCAGTTCAAGTCAGATCTTGCACACAAGACATCCTCAAGAAAACACCTGTATGTTCAAGGCGTCACAGTCTATTACTCACCCTGACATCACCCATTTCAGAAGCAAGTTTTGAAGTTTATAATTTCTGTTGTATATATGATGGAAAACAAAATGACCCTTGGATGAATTTCAAAGAGCAATGAAGTCTTGTTTTAAACAATTTTGATCTTTTCTAATGCTTAATTTGACACCTTGCTCCAAATCTGATGGCATTTCTTGGCCTTCAACTAAAAATTCTCAGGTACAGTTTTCTGCAACAAGTTGGATCTGTACAACAGTACAGACAGTAGCAGCTATAGATTAGGGGAACAATGACTGTATTCAGTTCTTTCCTGTTCGCAGAGCTAGTCAATGAGTAACTTTCCATGACATCAACTGAGTACAACTGTGAGTGTGTGTTGTACAGAGGGGAAAAAAAGTATTTAGTCAGCCACCAATTGTGCAAGTTCTCCCACTTAAAAAGATGAGAGAGGCCTGTAATTTTCATCATAGGTATACCTCAACTATGAGAGACAAAATGAGAAAAAAATTCCAGAAAATCACATTGTAGGATTTTTTAAAGAATTTATTTGCAAATTATGGTGGAAAATAAGTATTTGGTCAATAACAAAATTTCATCTCAATACTTTGTTATATAACATGGTTGGCAATGACAGAGGTCAAACGTTTTCTGTAAGTCTTCACAAGGTTTTCACACACTGTTGCTGGTATTTTGGCCCATTCCTCCATGCAGATCTCCTCTAGAGCAGTAATGTTTTGGGGCTGTCGCTGGGCAACACGGATTTTCAACTCCCTCCAAAGATTTTCTATGGGGTTGAGATCTGGAGACTGGCTAGGCCACTCCAGGACCTTGAAATACTTCTTACGAAGCCACTCCTTCGTTGCCCGGGCGGTGTGTTGGGGATCATTGTCATGCTGAAAGACCCAGCCACGTTTCATCTTCATTGCCCTTGACTGATGGAGGAGGTTTTCACTCAAAATCTCATGATACATGGCCCCATTCATTCTTTGGTTTACACGGATCAGTCGTCCTGGTCCCTTTGCAGAAAAACAGCCCCAAAGCATGATGTTTCCACCCCCATGCTTCACAGTAGGTATGGTGTTCTTTGGATGCAACTCAGCATTCTTTCTCCTCCAAACACGACAAGTTGAGTTTTTACCAAAAAGTTCTATTTTGGTTTCATCTGACCATATGACATTCTCCCAATCCTCTTTTGGATCATCCAAATGCTCTCTAGCAAAACTTCAGACGGGCCTGGACATGTAATGGCTTAAGCAGGGGGACACGTCTGGAACTGCAGGATTTGAGTCCCTGGCAGCGCAGTGTGTTACTGATGGTAGCCTTTGTTACTTTGGTCCCAGCTCTCTGCAGGTCATTCACTAGGTCCCCCCGTGTGGTTCTGGGATTTTTGCTCACAGTTCTTGTGATCATTTTGACCCCACGGGGTGAGATCTTGCGTGGAGCCCCAGATCGAGGGAGATTATCAGTGGTCTTGTATGTCTTCCATTTTCTAATAATTGCTCCCACAGTTGATTTCTTCACACCAAGCTGCTTACCTATTGCAGATTCAGTCTCCCCAGCCTGGTGCAGGTCTACAATTTAATTTTGTTTCTGGTGTCCTTTGACAGCTCTTTGGTCTTGGCCATGGTGGAGTTTGGAGTGTGACTGTTTGAGGTTGTGGACAGGTGTCTTTTATACTGATAACGAGTTCAAACAGATGCCATTAATACAGGTAACGAGTGGAGGACAGAGGAGCCTCTTAAAGAAGAAGTTACAGGTCTGTGAGAGCCAGAAATCTTGCTTGTTTGTAGGTGACCAAATACTTATTTTACCGAGGAATTTACCAATTAATTCTTTAAAAATGTGATTTTCTGGATTTTTTTTTCTCATTTTGTCTCTCATAGTTGAGGTATACCTATGATGAAAATTACAGGCCTCTCTCATCTTTTTAAGTGGGAGAACTTGCACAATTGGTGGCTGACTAAATACTTTTTTGCCCCACTGTATATGTTGACACATTTGGGCTCATAAATCAGTGAATTCATCAGCTTGCATCGCAAGCATTGGCTCTGCTATCTGCTGAGTGATGTTTGTACATGTCCACGTGTGTATGCAAGCATGTTCGAGCCTGTGGCTGTGCTTTAAAACATCATCATCTCACAGCCTGTCAGACCAGTCTTACCAGTTTTGAAGAAAAAAGTGGAAGAAGCTCCATATCATGGCTAATTAGGTGGTGGCAGTGTGTGTCACACACTTATGAACCATAAGCCGTTGTTTTAGGTCTGTTGTTTTTCCTGTGATGGACGTTGTCAGGCTTCCTGATATTAAACCAAGTCTATTTCTTCGGATATATCTACATACGGAATACATTCAGTTAATTCAAATAAAGGCCACAATTTAGGAGTTTTGGGAAAAAGAAGATAATTAAGGCTGACTTAGCAAATATTGCTAATAATATCAGTAATTACATGAACATTCAAGGTTTTAGTATCCAAAAATACAACAGCAGACAACAGATACTTCATATGTGATGCACTTTAATTTTCCATCAAATATAAAAGTGTGCAAATATAAAACTGTGCAAACACTATGGATAAATGAGACATAACTTTTTGTGTACAAAAGGGAAATGACAAGGCAGCTTTATCAACTAATTACAAAAGTCAATGTAAAACCTGAAAAAGGTGTTGACATTGGATTACTGACTGGTTTGCTACAGAAGATTTCCTTTATACAGATGCAGATGCATGGATACTAACAACAACACAGAATCACATCTAAAAGACCCAGAGTTCAACAGCAGTTTAAAGACCTAGCAGTTAAGAGGCTGTCTGTTCCAGACAGTGAAGTGTAATGACGGCTACTCCCCCTTGGTATAAAACAGGGCTTGGCGCAATGGTTTTACAGAGCGATGAAAAGATAAAGTGGTCTCAGGAATGAGCCAATGGTCTGAACATGAGGGTACATGGGATACAGTCCTCCCCCCTACACGGTCTACCCACATCTGTGATCCTCCTGAGGGTTTGTTCCCATGGAACGAGCCAAATGGCTCTATAAATGCACATCTCTATTTGAGTGAACCATTTTAATTACATAATTGGCCTCACAGCATTGTCATTTCTGTTTAAATTATAGCTTTGAAGTGCAATATTAAGCTGATATAGGGTAAGCTTATTGTAATATGCTACAATAGAAATGTCTAAACAATTTTGGGGTTGCTTTCATTGCATCAATCACTTGGGTAACAAGAAGAAAACGATGAAATCAAAGACATACATCAACAACAGCAAGGGATAAACATGGCATGCAAATGACAGAAAGTGAAAGGTAGTACAATACCCAGGCTCTATCTACAGTACAGAGATAGATATATATACATGAATGCATTTCCAATTACAAAATAACTCTATTATTAAGGGGGAAAGCCAACAAGAGCCCAATGTCAATATTTAGATAACAGAGTAATTACAATATGTACATTAAATCCCAATGGATAACAAGTCCCTCTTTTCCAGCATCTGTCAGTTTTTACAATGTAGAAATGATAAAAAGAGGGAGAAAGTGTCTATGAGCATATTGGCAAAGGTTTGTTCCTGGAGTCCATGAGGTCAAACCCCAGTAGGACACTCAACAAAGTGCCGATTCACACGGACAGTCTACAGGGACCAGTGTGCTGTCAGTGTTTTTGTGGCTGGTGAGTTTCAGAACGACCACTTTCCTCTGGAGTGTTGTCGGGGTGAGAGGATTCGGACTCTCCGGCTCAGATTCCGAGGTGTAGTCTAACATACGTTCTCCAGCGGGCTGCGGAGACAGCGGTGCTGCATCGGCACCACGTTTGAGCAGGACGCAGATGGCGTCTTTGTAGCCACCGCGTACAGCCAGGTGAAGCGGAGTGAATCCATTCCGGTCTTGAGCGTTGGCGACGTCGGGGCAGCTCTGCAGAAGCTCTTTGAGGACCTCGCAGTGGCCGTTCTCAGCGGCCAGGTGACATGCCGTGCGAAGGCCGTGGTTAACGCTCTCAGGGTGAGCACCCTCTGCCAGAAGCATTTTTAATGTTGGCAGGTGGCCTTTCTGTGCGGCCAGGTGCAAGGCGGTGCAGCCGCTGGCTGTCTGGCTGTGAATATCGGTGCCGTGTTTCACAAGCAGCCTTGAAGTGCTGGTGTGGCCGGTTTCCGCAGCCACGTGAAGTGGACTATGGAGGCCGTCAGAGGTCAGGTGCACGTTAGCACCGAGCTCCACCAGGATCCGTGCCACCCGGTACTGGCCTCTTTGAGACGCCAAATGGAGCGGAGTGCGCCCGTCCGATGTCTGACCATCAACATCGGCACCTGCCTGCTTCACCAGGAGCTTCACTATTCCCAAATGGCCTTTCCAGGCAGCCAGGTGTAGCGCCGTCCAGTCGTCTTTACCTTTCACATGGACGTCAGCTCCACGACTTAGCAAAACCCTCACCACATTCTCCTGTCCGTGGTGACAGGCGATATGCGTCGGTGTGCGTCCCTGAGCGTCTATTTCATTAATGAAAGCGCAGCGGTCTAGGAGTAAACGTGTCAGGGCCTCGTCGCCATTCTGAGCTGCAAAGTGCAGAGGTGTGTACTGGTCCTCATCCTTGGCGTTGACATTCGTCGTCTTGCGGCTCAGGAGAATCTCAGACACTCCCTTCAGTCGCTTTTCGGCGGCCAGGTGGAGGGGCATGGCTCCGTGAATATTGGGCAAATTAGGGTTGCAGTTGCTAAGCAGCAGAAACTTTACTGCCTCCTCATTGGCCAGACTAACTGCAAAGTGGAGAAGGTTGCTGCCGCCCTCCAAGAGCAAGTCAACATCTTGAGGCTGGAGGATCTTCATCAGCTTGGCGATGTCCTCAGTGCGAATGGCTTCACAAAGTTTCTTCTTCTGTAACTCACTGGAGTCTAAGTTGTACATAAACACAGTGAACAGCAATAAAAATGAGTGAAAAGAATTCTATGGCAAACTGATTAGACTTTTACGATTGTCAGATTCAGCAAGTTTCCCCTCAACATATCTCTGATGATCAATAATATTTGCAAAACCAAATCCAAAACAAGTATCAAAATAAAACAAAAAACACAATAATAAAAAAAACTCAAACAAAATCAAAGCACAACAAAAATAACAAATTGAATAAACCAAACAACTAAAAGGAAAAAGAAAATAACAAAATAAGCAAAACAAAAAGCAACAAATAAAATAAAATTAAATAAAATTAAATAAAAAATTAAATAAAATTAAATAAAATTAAACTAAATTAAACTAAATTAAACTAAATTAAACTAAATTAAACCTTATGCTTATAGTACAAAAAATAGTGGCAAGATGCTACTGTGGTTTTCTCTTACCATTTACAGCATTTTCTTTCTCAAAGGACAATGTAATCGAGCCTTGGGATGAGAAAGCCGAGTCCACAGAGGAGATGCCTGACAGTCTCTTGCTGGTGTTGTCTTTGCTCTCAAGGGACTCTTCTTTGACATTGCTAAAACTGCGAGACAAGCCGGAGTCAATCTGACACAGCAGCTCAGACAGGCTGTAGTCTTTCTCAGGTAACATGGCTGACTTCGGCCTCACTGGCTTTTGGTTGTTTGTCTGTATGTGAAGTAGAATAGATTGTTTTTAAGTGAACATTTCATCAACAATGACGATTAGCAACAATGTTTTCATATTTTAGAAACAATGGAGGGAGCCACTTGAATCATAAATGAATAAATCACTGACTTTAGATGCAAACAGTTAATTCAAATATGTAACATATTGACAGATGAAGGACAGTTCCTAAAATAAACAGTGTTATACGCTCTCACAGAAAATGACAAAAGGGTTCTGTTAAAGCAATGCAGTTTGGTGGCATTCTCTCTTACTGATGAAAGACTGTCATCTTGGTAAAACATTTACACTATGTACTTAGACTAAAACAAACAAATACCAAAGAGTTGCCTAATAACTGATGGACAGGAAGCCTAAACCTTATTGGAGGTCAATCTAAATTAATCATATGAACATAACTTGCTGGAAACACTGCTTTACGTGGTACACAGCATGACAAACGGAACAAGATTAGTTAAGATTCATGCACAGCGATACATCTGATATTACCTGTTCACTGGAGGCTGGGGCAGGGCAAGGGGAACAGTCTGGGTCTGAAGAAATGGAAGCTCTGGACTCATCATGAGGTTTGGTGCACAACTCCTCAGCCTCTGACGTGATCTCTGTTGGAGAAAGTGATCAATGTTTCAATGAACAATGATAGTGAACTTCTTTTTTTTTTTTTAAGGAAACTCTGGTATTTATAGAAATAGCTCCTGAAATTACAAAACCTATTCAGTAAAAAAATGCACTGAAGAACAGTAAAGGCTCATTGTGTCATGGCAATTTATTGGTCTGGTTGCCTGGCATATTCTGTCATATCACTGTTGCAGTGCAACTCTGGTTCCTGTGACTCAGCACATTCATTACTGGTGCGATCAAGTGAGAGAGACACTCACCTTGAAAACTGGGTCGGGCTTCAGGGGAATGTGCCCAGCATTTCTGCATAAGGGCCAGGAAACCTGAGCAGGCCTGGGGACGACTGCGGGGAATGAGGCTGAGATCTGGACGAATGCCCTTCACTACCTTTACCATTATGTGCAGGATGTTATTCTCTCCTATGAAACCAAAAGAGCAAATAAATAACATTAGTTTATTTGCCACGCAACAGAAAATAAAACTGAGTTTCCAAACTAACCCGAGTGAAACACACAAAGTCATATTTCACCACCAAATTCAACAGAAAAAAAGAAAATAGATTTTATATTACTAAAAAATAAAACTCATTTCATTTTTTGTAGTGCATTTCCCTTAAATCCTCATTTTAACAGATCTGAAATGTTTTTCTTCTTTTATTATTTTTTATATTATGTTTGGACAAAATTATTATAAATTAAGCGCAATACAACTAATTCTACAGTGATGTGTAAGTACTGCAACTTAAAATAAATTTAAATAACATACTGATATTTTTTATAACAATACACTAAACTATACTAGTAAACATGGAGGGAGCCTTAATTTAAACAATTTTTACATTTAAAAATAGACTTTATTTTCTGTATAAATTATTTTTGGGAGTGTAATATGACATGGAAAAAAGATCCTGAAGATATTATATTCATTAGACCAGAAAAAAATCAACACTTCTCACAGAGGCTGCTAATTTCATATCCTGTGATTTCAACTTTCATTGTAAATCAGGATATTATTTAAGTTCCTTTTGGAAGGTTTGTTTGGTAGCCAACTGATTCCAGTCACTGATGCCAAACACAACAATTTTGTCTGTTTTGACAAAAAAAAACTATTTTTTCCATTCTTTCACACTGATATCTTGTAACTGCTGGTTACTAAAAAAAAACAAAAAAAACAAGTGTCATATTTTTTCTTCCCTTCTAGATTTACACTCTTAAAAATAAAGGTGCTTCACGATGCCATAGAAGAACCTTTTTGTCTAAATGGTTCCATAAAGAACCTTTAACATCTGAAGAACCTTTCTGTTTCACAAAAGGTTCTTTGGGGGCGAAAGAAGGTTCTTCAGATTATAAGGTAAGAAAGAGATGGTTCTTTAAAGAACCTTTGACTGAATGGTTCTTTGTGGAACCAAAAATGGTTCTTCTATGGCATCGCTTGAAGAACCTTTTGAAGCACCTTTATTTAAGAGTGTACCTGGAAATCACAACCAGATAAGCACACAGACACTCCTTCACGGAAGCCAATTAGATTGAAATGAATGCCAAAAAAACGTTTACGGGATCTGATGCCGCCCATAGTAAAGATAAACAATAATAAGAGTTTCCAGACACACTTTCTAGAATAAGATTTTACTTCTTGTCTTACCTTGATATGGCTTCTTTTGAGTGAGCATTCCCCAGATAACAATGGAAAAACTGTGAAACAACACATATGTGTTAGACAACACTGACTTAACCATTAAAAGGTGGTTTTGACAAACAGAAGCTGATCTCATATTTCAGTTTGATCTGAGTTACAGTTTACACAATGACAGCAATCCAAAATGCCTGACCTGTACACATCGTGTTTAGTGTCAGAGATTCTGTCTTTTTCAATGATCCTTTCTGGAGGAAGGTAGGCGATGGTGCCACAAAACCCGTCACGGCTAATATCGTCGTTCCTGGCAAAGCCATTCCACCTTGCCAGGCCGAAGTCAGAAATCTAAAATGAAGAACACAAAGTATTCAGCAAAGGTAAGTTCTTTATATTTTAATGTTATCACGTTTTATGCAAGTGTTATTTACAATGATTTTTCCAGAAAATTGTGTTCGAAGTCGCCTACAATTAGGTGGGGAAGCCCTGATTTTTCTGTAAATGTGTGCACGCATATGTAGGCGTGTGTGTGCCAGCCCTTCATTAACACTGCTTTGCTTTAGCTTGCTCAGACTGGTCCAGGATGCATGTTTACATCCAGCCTTTTCAATCCGACACGACGATTCCCACCCATCCCTCGTGACACCTGCTTACTCATCTATGGGAAGGCTGGATATAAACGGGATAAAGCATGGGAAAGCTTTTCAACCCTCAGGGAATTTTCTGGAAAGGTATGTGGGGACTGTGAAAAGAAAATGAAAGGTGTGCCCTTCCCCCTCATTACTTTTGAAATCTTTACGAATTTTCATGTCCTGACACGGTCGTCAACACGAGATCAGGATTAAAATCCATCACGCTGACAGGATGTTTTTATGAACATGAAACGCATAATCTAGATAAATGCAGCTGTTAATTTTTTTCCAGTGAAATTGACTTTTAATTTGATCCAAACATCATAATCTTTCCTTTATGATAATTTAGAACTCCTTAAAACAAAGTTTAAAAGAAATGTTAGGGGTTCACTAATTAAACTCCACTAATAAATTAAATAAAAAATAATTAAAATAAAACATTTTAAAATGAAACCATTGGGAAAAAAAAACGCAAAAAAAGATTAAAAATATTATTCATTTACCTGCATGTGACCATTAATCAACATCAGTGAACCGTGATCATGCGAATGGGTTTTTAAAAAATTTAAATATTAACTTATAATCTCTTTATCAAAGGGTTTCAGCTTAACTGCTAATAAATAAATAAGTACATAAATAAACAAATAAGTTCAAATAAATAAATCCATCCAAAAAAACAAATTAATTAATTTTAAAAATCAATACATTTAATGAATTCAAAATTCAAAAACCACAAAAGAACTGTTTTGGGGGGAAAAAATAGAAATAAAATGGCGTTAAGACATTTCATTGAATTTTTTTATGCGTTCCACAGAACAAAATACATTTTGGAACAACATGAGGGTTTGTAAATGTGTCAACTTTTGCATTATGTAGTGACAGACATGTAAAGGTCCAGAAAACTTGTAGGTGTTTTTTTGTAATCGCTGCATCAAAGCAGGTAGGGATGAATCACTTGTACTCAATCAGCTGTGATTGACTCCTTGAAAGTTCTAAACCATGAGCAATAATGTCACCACCTTGATATAACAGCAAAGCTCACCTTGATGTGGTAGTGTGCATCCAGCAGGATGTTGGCAGGTTTAAGGTCGAGATGAAGGAGGGGCGGGTTCATGCAGTGCAGGAAGTTCATCCCCACCGATGTCTCGTGGATGATACGGAAACGCAGCTCCCAGGGCAGCGGCTCCGAGGCCAGCAGAGTTTCCAGAGAGCCCGTCTCCATGTATTCCATCACCAGTCCCTGCGGATCGCTGCAGATGCCGTATACGGGGAGGATGTAGCGGAACTTAGCCGCCTCCATCTTTTTGGCCTCCTCTAAAAGTTCGGCACGCTCCCTAAATGACAAAAAAATAATCAGTTAAAAAGTCACACCTGTCGTGGAATGCAAATGGCATTTATTTTGTAAGGAATGTGATAACATGGGAGGGATCCAGCTGGATTTTAGCTGGAGAACTAGCAACACACCCCATTAATTAAAAAGATCAAGAAATCACAGAAAGACGCTTCTACACAAACAACATTGGAAGGTACTAAGGGAAGGTACTAAAACCTGTTGGACCTGAGCACAAGCTGACTCATTCATATTGTCCGGAAGCATTTTATGAACAATAACACAATGTTTTTTAGCTATGGGCTAAATTTCCTTTATGAAATATAGACGGGGCATCTGAAGCAGCGTTCACGCACACACAAACAGGTTTATGAGTTTTTCATAATGCTGTTTAGAGTATATTTATCTGACTTAATCTTTTTAATTACATTCCAGTCTTTAACAATGATAGATATGGGGTTGTATCAATGGTTATTTTGTACAAATCCTTTTATTAGTAACAAGTCAGACATGCAGGTCACAATTTTAAAATGGACTTACAAAGGACACTTTAAAGAGTTTACGATCTGTTTGTTTAGTTAAACAGCACCAAGAGAAGGCCAAAAGGTCTCTCAATGTAACTCAAGAAATCAACCAGAAATATTAAACAAAAAACATTCAATGTCAAAAAGTCTGCTTTATCACTTTATTAGTATAGTGATTATTTTATTATTCATGACTTCGACACTTTGTGGCCACGTTATTCTCCAACAATTTTAGCATGCTCTAAATAAATCAATAAATAAATTCTAATATTTTCAAGAATATAAATAAATAAATGCATTTCAATATCCTTTATGTTGATATTTTCTACTAAAAGAAATCTAGTTTTAATAAAGCTGAGGGAAAGCCTAACTCCTAATAAATAATGTAAATGTAAATAAAATGTATTCAAAAATAAAAAAAAACGGTAAATGATAACTAATTTCATTTTAATATATTTACTGTTCACATATAAAATCAATTAAAAATACACAGGGAAAGCAAAACTTCTAATTAATAAATAAAAAATGCCTTCAAATGTATTAAAAAAAATAAACAATATAAGGAATAATAATAATAATGTTGATATTTTCGACTGAAAGAAAACCGTTATAGAAGTTGTGGCCAAAGATAATCTAGAAAATACAATAAAATAAACAATAAATGAGTAAATAATAACGTATTAATACACTTAATGTTCGCATAGAAAATCAATTTAAAAATACACTTAGTGTTGATATTTTCTACAAAAAAACATTTGCGGGAAAGCATAACTCTAAACAAGCAAAAAGCACATAGTGTTTATATAAATCAGTTTTAAGAAGGCTGAGGGAAAGCATAATTCCTGATAGAGTTTGGAAAGATACAGTGCAGCAATTTCCACAAGGCTGGACAAGAGGGAGGTAAGGAGTGGGAAGATTAACAGGGAGTTTGGAGGAAAACGTTTAAAACTACCCATTCTACTACCCCGCACTGTTCTGTTCTGCCACCCTTTTGAGCTCAACAAAAGCCGTTCTTTTCTAAAAAAAAAAAAAAAAAAAAGGGGGACTGATCCAGTTCGACCGGTTCGGCAACTCTGCAAAAGCGGAGGCCTGATGGGAGCACAGGAGGACAAAGCCTGCTTTTAAGTCTGCACCCTGTTTAGATGGGGGAGGCAAATTAGAATTCTTGTACCTTCAGATCTTAGGTGCTGATAAACCTCCCATGGTGGTGAGGGTCACATAGAACAACATTCACTGGATTTCTATCAGATTCTTTTGTCTTTTCCTCCTCAAGCTTGGTGACGCAAACTGACATCTGCATGAAGAGTTCAAAAGCAAGTTTTGCAGGAAGACTTGCTAGATTACAGTTGTATGTCACACTTGATGCGACCCTGATAACCATGCCTGATCAAATCTTTCAGCATTAACGACCTGTTGACGTATCCCTTTGTCAAAGTAATTCCCATTACATATCAAAATGCTACACATCTATAGTGCCTATTCTACATTATAGGGCCAGAGGAAGACATGCATAACAATACAATTAGCCTGGGAAAAGAATACATGCACCTGTATTCATGCTCATCCAAGGCTACTGAAACATTTATGGTCAAAGAAAATCATATATCACATTAGATTATATATCATGTCATACTACTAGAGTGAATTCATAATGTCTAAACCAAAACAATTATCACAATAAGTAGTCTAAATATTAGTGTTTTCATGCAGACGGTTTCAGAAAGAACCAGTTTTAAACTATATATCACATAAATGTGTGCTTGTTAATGGGTTGACTAGTGACTCAAGACCTCAGCATCATCCACAGGAGACTTGCACAACTCTGGAACATAAGTAGTAATTTAACAGACTTTCAATAATGGAAAAAATAATATACGGTTATGTAGTTGTTCATAATTAAAATATGAGGGTGAATTTATATATGTAAATACATACACACTCTACCATTCAAAAGTGTATGGTCAGTTAGATGTTCTTTTTTTTCCTCAAAGAAAATGAATACAATGATACATTAAATCATTTAAAAAGTGACAAGACTTTTTTTTCCAAATAAATGCTGTTCTTTCTATTCATCAGAGAATTCTGAGACGGTTTCCACATAATTATTAAGCAGCTATAAACTTTTTTCAACAATGTTAATAATAATAATAAATGTTTCTTGAGCACTAAATCAGCATATTAATGGTTTCTGAAGGATCATGTGACACTGAGGACTGGGGTAATGGCTGCTGAAAATTCAGCTTTGCATCACAGAAATAAATTACATTTAAAATAGATTAAAATGAAAAAGTTAGCCTATTTTAAATTGTAATAATATTTAACAATATTACTGTTTTTACTGTATTTTCACTAAATAAATGCAGCCTTAAGGAGCATAAGAGACTGAACAGTAATATATATAGAGAGTATATAAGTTGTTTTTTTTATAGACTGTTCAATTTTTAAATCACAGTATCATTAAGTGGCCCCATTTGCCATAATTCATTGCAAATAAATAAATAAATTCTCATCATAATAAAAACTATATGAAATATTCTACATTTCTATCACCCTATATAAATACAACCAGTAGTAAAATGTTACGCGTGTGACTGCAACATCTGTGTGCATACCAAAGTTCTGGGTTATTTCTATGTATGGAAGGTTACTGGGAAACAAAGCTCACATACAGCCACTCCTTATCATGTCAAGACAGAGTTAAAGTGTAAAATGCTTTAGTGTAAATGTAAGTCTTTAGACAGAGGTTGAGCCACATTCAAGGTCTCTTAACGTGTTTGTGTGTATATTTGGTGAGGCGGGGGTCATAATCATAGCTCGAGGCAGTATATTATTGCAGTTTCCTGACAACAACACGTTGAGGGGCAGCGTGCGAGCATAACAAATGTTAATGTGAACAAAATAGAGACTTAGTGCCATGAACAATAACATTGGCAAAAATACATGCACATGGACAAAAATGGTTTTTAGGAATAGGCCTACTGTATATCAGTTTTGATTTAAAATAATGGATTTTAAAATAAATCATGGATAAATGATTAGCAATTCATAATATCCAAACAAACTGATGTTAAAGCATATCTCCAGTATGACATTATCAAATTATGGATTTCATATCACAAAAACACAATTCTCTTGCCCTTCAGATGACTGTGGTTAACAAACACAAACACACGCACGCACTCACTCACACACACACTCACACACTCTCACACACTCACACACACTCACACATCCAAGAAGCCTAAAAAAATTTAACTTACTTGTCATCTGAATGAAGGCTAGGAGGGCACTTGATCGCCAACCATGTTTTCCACTGAATATGTCGTACTTTGTACACCTGTCCAAAGCCGCCGGAGCCAATCTTTTCCCAGCTCCCAAACTCTGAAGCGTCAAAAGTTTTCAGAAGTCCCATAATCCCTGGGGAATTTTCTGGGACATCCATTTCTCAAGCTGTTTAATAAGATCCTGTGCAATCTGTATTCTCGCTTTCACATAAAAAGGTTTTCTGTCAAAGACAAACAGGTTGTGAACGGTTCCTTGTTATTTTTTCCTGTCTGTACAGACAGCTTCAGTCTGGTCCTACCCCTCTGTTCAGGTGAGGGGTGGGAGGAGACTAATGACATCATTTCCTGAGCCTGGAACACACAAAGTGGCATAGAGTCAATTGGCCAATCTAGTCCTATGACACATGTACCTGTTTATAAGCTAAATGGGATTGGTGACACCCATAAAGCACTGTTTATCCACCGTTTCAACTTCTCTGCATCTAATATAGTGCCAGAAGTTACAAACTTCTCAACTTTCAGCTCATAAAGCCTGGGAACTGTATTTGACACGGTTATCCAAGCTTAAGGAATGCTGGTTATCACCCAACACCTTTATAACCTGAGATCATAAGAATGTTAAAATCGTCTCTTAAACCCCTAGAGAAATACACAAGTTCTCTAGGATTACTCAACAATGTCCTAGTTATTGTGGTACAGCTACAATGAGTCGTGTGGAATGGAAAAAAACTCATCTAACCTATTCATAGACAGGTTTATATTAGCCAGAGGTGCAAGCATGCGTGAACTCAATTTACGTTAATCTACACATAATAGTTTAGCCGTAGCTTCAGGGTAACAAACTCATTTTACATTGACCTGTTTGAGTTTGCATCCACCAGACCTTCAAAATCACCTTGCACTACAATGTTCTCATGCAATGTCCACATAAAAGTGAGTCACATTGCGTACTTTTTAGATCCATTATGACCCATTATGAATCCAGAATGATGGATTATAAGGTAATTAATTTTACATAAATGGCAAATTTTTCCCTTCAGGTTTTTTAAAGCCATGTAAGTGGTATTTCTGTGATTTTTAACAAATGGGAATATATTAACGCCAATTCCGTCCGTGTTTTCACTACAGGAAATCAGTTTTGGTGAATACAAACTACGTGATTATTTTTCATGAGTCCAACATCCCACTGCGCAAGAGACGTGATCAGTAAGGGAAGTTGTCTTTCACTATTGTAATGTTGTTAAATAAGCTAAATAGAGAAATACAATAAGCTAAATAGAGAAAAACATTTTATATTTAAGTAACTAATAGCATAATTCCCTCTTATCATTTCTTCCTATATTCTCTTAGGATGCACTGATTTAGGCCGCCATATCACCCTGTAGCCCAAGACTGCCCCCCGTTCACCCACCCCTGAATTGCTAAGCAGGGTCTCGAGCTTGGGCCCACCACCCCCCGTACCCTGGATGGAGAGAGCGACTACTGGGGAAAACTAGGTTCGCCTGCTGGAGACAGAGGTCGTTAGTGACGGCCTACGCAGGGGGTGCTCACCATGTCGGGTCTGTGTGGGTCCTTACGCCTCCCAGTATAGTGAGGGGAGGACACGATACTGACAACAAGCACCTTCCTGCCGGATGAGACGTTTTAAAACGAGGTCCGGGAACTCTCTGTGGTCATTAAAAAATACAAGGATGGTCTTCGAAAAGAGTAGACGGTGTGAATCGCGCATCATGCGCCAAATTTGCCCATGGCCTCTTCTGATCATCAGGGCCTCATAACCAATCCCATATCTACCCTGTTGGGCTCTATCACTCTGTTCTACTCTCCACCAGTAAGCTGGTGTGTGGTGGGTGTTCTGGTGCACTATGGCTGCCGTCGCATCATCCAGGTGGATGCTGCACACTGATGGTGGATGAGGAGATACCCCCTGACAATGTAAAGCGCTTTGAGTGCCTAGAAAAGCGCTATATAATGTAATGAATATATTATTTACCTTCGGAACTCTATTCTGAAAAACAAAATGACAATAAAACGGTTGTCAAGCACCAAACGCAGACCATATTAAATCTATAAAGCTGCTCTTAATTCAAATACTATATGTGTGTGTGTGGGGTGTGTGTGGGTGTGGCACATACACACACGGTCACCCCCCCTCCAAGAGGTGATTTTCCCGTATTTTCATTTTCTGAAGTTGGCAACCCTAACTGTATCATATTTGATACATGAATTTGTAAGGCCTTTAAATTATCAACATGATCAAAACTTTGATGAAAGACCTGGTGCACGCAATCTAGGCTACTACATGCTTTCTGTCATCTGATAAATTCATACTTTTAGTAAGTAAAATTATTTTTAGTATATAATTCTAGACATATCCACCTGGTTTTTGCTGTAAAATCATTAATGATTTTTTATAAAGTAAACGTAAGAATAATCTAAAACTACAGAGCTTTGATCATAAAACTTAGTAACATCTGATATATGCACCAAATTGAATCTTTTTGCTTAGTTTTTGACCTCTGGTGTTTTTCCTCCTCAAGTATAAGCTCCATATTCTCACTGGATCGTACTATATGGGCCATAAAAACTGATGTATTAAATATCATACAAAACACATATGCAAACTTGAAATGTGATTTCCCCCCCCCATTATTTTATATGGAAAGCTTAGTGAAACTCATTGAAGTCGTCAATAGCTGTTATATTGTCTGCGATGGGTTTCAGTGGGCATGGATGCATAAGAGATGGTCAGTTTTGTAATTATCAACTCGAATGTGTTTGGGTGGAGATGTTAAAATCTAAATTAAACAAACAGGAAAACCTGCATGGAGACCGTTTCTAGAATATCTTATCTTTATATCTTACCAATCAAATTTATGAATCACATTAGTTATAAAAAAAATGTCTTTGGCTCACCCAAGTGGACATTTATTAGTACTACAGTTATCGTAAAACGTTCCATACTGTCGAAAAATGTTGCGAAAAAAAAATAACCAGGCAAATATGAAAAACGTGGGTAGTGCATTTGCTCCAGAAGATTAAGAGATCTATGCACGTGTTTGAAGTAACGTGTGTTCAGCTTACTGTATCATTTTAATCATGGCACTTTATATAAAAGCGGCAGAGACTCTTGAGAAAGCGGAGCTGAAAAAGGGTGCAGTGAAAACTCTGGTTAATGAGAGTAAATTTCAAGTAAGTGCTGATATATTTGTACCTCGGGCATCTATAATTAAGTCACATAAGGTGTAACTGGGTGTTTACATAACAAATATGGCTTAATTTAATAGAATTCCAGCTTAAGGTGCGTACAGTAAAATATTTACATTTACAATATTTTACAAGTGATATGCACCTCGTTTTCTTCACAAGTGTCTCGTATTTCACCTGAAACGGTCTTCTTGGTAACCAAGTACACTTATGTTCGATAAAACTACTTTTTTTTTTGTTAGACATTAAGACATAACATGCAACATTTACAACTTTAACAAGACATCCAAAAAGATAACACAATTAAAGGAATAGGTTTACGTTACATAGAGAAAAAAAAAATAAATAAGATAAAATATAATAATTAAAGAAAAAAAAAAAAAAAAACAGCATATACCCGTTCAATTTTCAAGTAACTTCAGCTCTTTAGCGAATAAAATTGTATCTCTACATTTTTATGTTATCAATACATTTGAGAGACTCAAAATACAAATGAAAATCAGTCATAAAGACCTTCAAACAGGGTTTAGAGCTATTTCTTTTACTTTTATGAATATGAGATTTACCAAATAAAATCATTAGATTCATCATAAAATTGACAGATGCATTTTTTGATTCAAAATATAAGATAACATCTTTGGATGTTAATTCACAATTATTATAAACCAGAGTTCTGTTGAAATATGAAGAGAAATCTCGAGAATTGTTTGGAATGTAACAAAAAAAAAAAAAAAAAAAAAAACAAAAAAAAGAGTAGATTCTTTCTGGCTGATCTGAACAAAATTAAAATTTTTCATCAATATCCATACATTTTGCTAAAGTATAGTTACTAACATAAATATGAAATACTTTTAGATGTATTTCCCAAAGTTTGTTAGATATACAAAACCGAAAGGGAAGCCAAGCCAAATGTTCCAGAAAAATTTCCCTCTAGGCTTAATAGATATAGATACAGAATTTCTAATACATTTATTTGTGCATTTTTTACTGTTAATATCCTCCCCATTTAAATTGAGAACGGGTTCAATTCTACAAATGTTAAGGGACAACATATGGCTTCTCATTAACATCAATAAACCTGTGGGAATGGCGGTTACACCAGAAAATATTCTCTATTATTTATGTGGGACATTTGATTGGGGGAAATGACGTCACGTTTATGACAGACTTCTCGCTCATTTCACCCTTTTAAGAAAACATTGTTTTTGTTTGTTCATCAGAATATCAAGCAGCTCTTTGCACTAGTGTGTGAGACACAGAAATACTCATCAGTTCTGCGGGAGATCATCGACAGCACCAAGCTACTGAAAGAAACAAACGTCGGATCATTTGCTAAGGGTAGACACGGGGATGGTATACTCACCTGTACAAACCAGTTCCGGTGCGTCCTAGATGTGTCATTGTGTGGAACCCAGGTGCTGGTGTCTGACCTGCCTCATTGGTCACAGGGGGAATGTGGAGCGAAGACGATGAGGGTTGAAGCATCGCTCCGACTACAAGGCTGCCCTGGGCAAGAATCAAATTCAAGAGAAACGTTTGCTTTTATTTGATCAGAAATACAGAAAAAGCTGTAATATTGCAATTTAAAAATAATGGTTTTCTATTTGAATATACTTTAAAATATAATTTATTCCTGTGAGTCAATGCGGATTTTTTTTAGCATCATTACTCCAGTTATCAGTGTCACATGATCCTTCGGGAAATCATTCTAAAATGCCGAGTTCAAATTGGAAAGGTTTTTGCTGTCTCTATATATATATTATACACACACACAAACACACACACACACACACACAGTGGAGTACGGAAAGTATTCAGTCCCCCTTAAATTTTTCACTCTGTTATTGCAGCCATTTGCTAAAATCATTAAAAAGTTAATTTTTTTTCCTCATTAATGTAAACACAGAACCCCATATTGACAGAAAAAACAGAATTGTTGACATTTTTGCAGATTTATTAAGAAAAACTGAAATATCACATGGTCTAAGTATTCAGACCCTTTGCTCAGTACTTAGTAGAAGCACCCTTTTGATCTAATACAGCCAGGAGTCTTTTTGGGAAAGATTGCACACAATGTTTTTCACACCTGGATTTGGGGATCATCTGCCATTCCTCCTTGCAGATCCTCTCCTGTTCTGTCAGGTTGGATGGTAAATGTTGGTGGACAGCCATTTTTATGTCTCTCCAGAGATGCTCAGTTGGGTTTAAGTTAGGGCTCTGGCTGGGCCATTCAAGAAGTTGTTGTCACAGAGTTGTTGTGAAGCCACTCTTTTGTTATTTTAGCTGTGTGCTTAGGGTTATTGTCTTGTTGGAAGGTAATCCTTCGGCCCAGTCTGAGTTCCTGAGCACTCTGGAGAAGGTTTTTTCGTCCAGGATATCCCTGTACTTTGCCGCATTCATCTTTCCCTTGATTGCATCCAGTCGTCCTGTCCCTGCAGCTTAAAAACTCCCCCACAGCATGATGCTGCCACCACATGCTTCACTGTTGGGACTGTATTATACAGGTGATAAGCAGTGCCTGGTTTTCTCCACACATCCAGCCTACGAATTTTTTGTAAGGCCAAATAGTTCTTATATCTGGTCATTTCATCAGACAGAGAGAGAATCTAATTCTCACCACTTGGAGTCCGTTCAGATGTTGTTTTTTTTCCTTTTAGCAAAATCCCATGCGGGCTTTCAAGGTGTCTGGGCCTGCACGGTATGAGGCCTTCTGTCGGGCTCACTATGCCTAAGCCCCGACTGGTGGAGGGCCTGCAGTGATGGTTGGACTTTCTACAACTTTCTCCCATCTCACGACTGCATCTCTGGAGCTCAGCCACAGTGATCTTTGGTTCTTCTTTACCTCTCTCACCAAGGCTCTTCCCCCGATAGCTCAGTTTGGCGGACGGCCAGCTCTAGGAAGGGTTCTGGTCGTCCCAAACGTCTTCCATTTGAGGATTATGGAGGCCACTGTGCTCTTAGAACCTTAAGTGCAGCAGAAATGTTTTCGTAACCTTGGCCAGATCTGTGCCTTGCCACAATTCTGTCTCTGAGCTCTCCAGGCAGTTCCTTTGACCTCATGATTCTCATTTGCTCTACATGCACTGTAGCTGTACGGTCTTATATAGACAGGTGTGTGGCTTTACTAATCAAGTCCAATCAGTATAATCAAAACACAGCTGGACTCAAATGAAGTTGTAGAACAATCTCAAGGATGATCAGAAGAAATGAACAGCACCTGAGTTAAATATATGAGTGTCACAGCAAAGGTCTGAATACTTAGGACCATGTGATATGTCAGTTTTTTTTTTAATACAATCTCAAAAAATGTCAACAATCGTGTTTTCATGTCAATATGGGGAGCGTGTGTACATTAATGGGGTAAAAAAAAAAAAAAATTAACTTAAATGATTTTAGCAAATGCTGCAAGATAACAAAGAGTGGAAAATGTAAGGGGGTCTGAATACTTTACTTACCCACTGTATATATATATATTTTTATTTTTGATTTATTTTGTTTTCTGGAATCTGTGATACTTTTTTTCAGGTTTCTTTGATGAATAGAAAGTTCGAAAGAGCAGCATTTATTTAAAATCTTTTGTAACAATATACACTACCATTCAAAAGTGTGGGGTCAGTAATTTATAAAAAAAAAATTTAAGAACAGAATGTTTTTATTCAGCAAGGATGTGTTAAATTAATAAAAAAGTAATAGTAAAGACTTATGATGTTAGAAAAGATTTCTATTTCAAAAAATGCTGCTCTTTTGAACTTTCTATCAAAGAATCTTGAAAAAAGGGTATAACCGTTTCTAAAAAAAATATGAAGCAGAAACAGTTTCCAGCACTGATAATAAATCAGCATAATATAATTATTTCTGAAGGATCATGTTACATTGAAGACTGGAGTGATGATGCTGAAAAATCAGCTTTGCCATCACAGGAATAAATTATATTTTAAAGTATATTATAATAGAAAACAGTTATTTTAAACTGCTATAATATTTAACAATATAACTTTTTTTATTGTATTTTTGATCAAATAAATACAACCGTGATGAGCAGAAGAGACTTCTTTAAAAAAAAACATTAAAAATCGTACTGATCCCAAACTTTTGAAAGGCAGTGTATATATTAAGACCACTGTATATTCTGCTGTTGGTAGATTCTGGAAAGGTTTGTTTTTATGTTTTATCTCTTCAGATGTAATTCCACGCTATGTGCGGGTGAACACTCTGAAAACAACTCTTGATGATGACATTGACTATTTAAAAAGAGAGAGATTTTCATATAAAGGAACAGCAAGTCATTAAGTTGTCCTCTGCACATCACAAAACATTTCGAAGGAAATTCTCACCGAGCATACAGCTTTAGAATTGAAATGAAGCGCCAAGTAGATGATGACTGAAATGTTGCCTGAATTTAACAGTGCATTCCCAGTGATTGTTTAGTTTTTTTTTACCATTATTTCCTATTTCTTCATCTCAGGCTTGCGAATCTTGATTGTCTTTCTGGGAAGACGTTTCTGTGTGATCTTCATCTCCAAGATCTTCTGGTTTTCAGTGCAAAAACAGACTTTCACATTCACTTCCTTTATAAAGCAGGACACATTATATTGCAGGACAAGGTAGAACATTATACTAGACCTACCTACAGTTTGGAAAACATGAAATGAGTCGAACCTCATGTTATCTTGCTCCCTGTTCATGTTAAATGTTTCTGTAGGCCAGCTGTCTTCCTGATTTCCTCCTAAACCCCCGAGTTGGCAGCAACGTAATTGATGCTTGTGCAGCTCCAGGGAACAAAACCAGCCATAATGAAAAATAAAGGGTATTTGACTCATATCTAATACTGAAGAATATGGTTTGGACATAATTATAAATAATTAGGGATGCACGATATTGGAGTTTTGCCGATATCCGATATGCCAAATTTTTCAACTCATTTTTGACCGATACCGATATATTTCCTTTGGTTGGAAACAACACCAAGTCTCCTGTGCTGAAATTATAAGAAAAATATTTTTAATTTTGGTTCGTTTTTAGCAAGAACTTATTTGTTAGAATTAAATAAACAATAATGAAGGTTTTTTGACAGTACATTGAAGCTTTGAAAATAACTATAAATAAACTATATATCAGTCGCTGCATCTTCCCCCCAGAAAGATGCAAGGTTAACCTTAACATTTTATTTTAAGATTTAACATTTGTAGATGGTCTAAAGTAAGAGTTGTAAAAATTCTGAAAATCTTTTAAAGATCATAATTTGTTAAAAAATATATAACATATTACACATTAATGAATAAATCAGTATACATAATTATTTAATTTAAGTGTCATGTTTGTGATTTTTTGTTAATGTAAGCTATAGCGTCTGACCTTTAAATCAAAACAAACTTGACTTTATGGCATCAATTACTGCTTTATTTAATCAGAGAAACAGTCTAAATGTTATTTGTGTAGGATATTTTACTTTTAATTTAATGAGAGAACCCCCCCCCCCCCTCGCTTTCTCCGTAGAAGTAGGCCAAAAGCATTGTTCCCTCATACAGATTAACAACTCCCTTATATGAGCGGGCGTCAGACCTGGGGAGGATGTACAGCCTGCCGACTCGATGCCAGCCCTGCACCTGCTAGTTCACGGTTTAATCTATCATACACCAAACCTTGTCACCGTAAATGCTTCACTAGATTAATTTTATGCAGCGATCCAAACAGCTTCAATCTAGAATCATTCAGACAAAATCCGTGGTTTCAAGAATGAGCCACACTGCTGATTTGATCCTAACAAGCTAGCCCACCATGAGCACATGAGTGTTACACGCATTCCTCTTATCGGCAAGAAATCGCATAAAATTTTCATAATGGGGACGACTAATGGAATTACATTATTAAGCCATTACCAGGACGATTCCGGATAATATTGTGCATACTAATATACTATTGTAAATATATACACATCTTAATGTTTTGTTATTAAATTTACACATCTTAAAATCTAAGATTTTTTTTATAATTAAATATTCATATATGCAGATAGGAAAGGAACAAATCTAATATCGTGATCAATATGACTTGCGTCATGTATATATTAATATATATATACTATACCCAAAAACATAATATATCTACATATCATACACCATAGTGTTACTAATAATATACAACTGTATTTCAAATAAATCGCTATAATATATGTTTTATTTTAATTGAATAATTTCAGGAAGTTGTTTGCATTTGATCTTGATGCCAAATGTCTGTCCACCATGAGCACTCTTCTCCTTCGTGCCGGGGTCACATGTCATCAGCTGGCCAATCAGGATTTTCTGAAAGTAGATCCACAGAGCTCAGAGTACAAGGAAGTCGAGTACGTCCTTCTGGACCCGTCCTGCAGTGGATCAGGTAATTGTTGTGTATTAAGGAATCATTGCATCAGCAATACATATTTTGTCTTGTCGTCTCAAGGGCATTTAGTGTTGTTTTTAGATATGGCCATGTAGATGTGTGCTTGTCTGTCTCAGGGATGGTTTGTCTGCAGGATGAGGTCTCAGAGCCACAGGATGACAGGCGTCTGCAGGCGCTGGCTACATTTCAGCTGCGCTGTCTCAACCACGCACTGCAGTTCCCTCAGGTACAGCGCGTCGTCTATTCCACCTGCTCCATTCACTCGCAGGAGAACGAGGAGGTTGTGTCGGCCTGCTTACAGCAGAACCCTGGATTCAGGTCAGAAACCTGGAGAGAAAAATCATTTCATATTTGTTTCACAATATGAGGACATTATCTGAACATTTTTTCGTCCGGCTTTGCTTGTAGACTAGTCCATCTTCTTCCAAACTGGCCTGAGAGGGGTCATGAGCCTTTCACCCAGTGCCTTCGTGCCAGCACAGCAAAAACACGCACTCATGGGTTTTTTGTGGCCATGCTGGAGAGACGCCCCCCGCAGACAGATGAGGAAAACCTCCCGATCATGTAAGTCTGATGACTACTACTGTGTGTGAGGTGTCTAGTAGTTCTATATCTTAAAAGACGTTTATTTTTTTTAACCTGTGATATGCTACTAAAGTTTAAAAAAAGGAAATTGCCTTGAGCAACTGAAACGTATAGCTCATTTCACCCAATAATAAAAAGAAACAAAAGTGCAGTTGTGATTCTAATTGAATTCCCATTACTTTAATACAGGGATATGAGAACCATGCTGTTCAGATGCAAATTGTTTTTAGTTATATCAGCATAAATTAAAGGCAGTACTATCATGACATAATGAATGAATAAATACACTATTGTTCAAATGATTGGGGTCATTTTTTGAAAATGATTTAGGTCTCATGTTTGCTAAGGCTGCATTTATTTGATCAAAAATACAGTAATATTGTGAAATATTAGTAATATATAAAATAACTGTTTTCTATGTGAATATATTTTAAAAAGTAATTTATTCTTGTGACGCAAAGCTGAATTTTCAGCATCATTACTCTAGTCTTCAGTGTCACATGATCCTTTAGAAATCATTCTAATATTCTGATAGTGTTGAAAACAGTTGTGCTTAAATTCTTACTGACCCTTATATATAATATCTATTACTAGTATTTAAATAACATCTTTTTTCACATTACATAAGAATTTCTGAATTGTCCTGAAAATGTTACAATTAAAATATGGTCCTAAATATTACATATTTTAATACCAGATTTTTAACATTTCATTTATTTTTGGATTATAGGTTAAATGTTCTTATTTTGGTTATATTAACATGGTTTTGTTATCGTCACAGCACAACATTGCAGTCTGGTGGTGAGGAAAAGCAGAACACACATCAATCTGGTCCATCTGATGAGGAACAAGAGAACAGAGACTGCACTCAATCAACTGACAAATCCAAGCTCAAAGAAAAGGAAGAGAAACAGAAAACCCCCCAAAAAGCAAGAACCCTGAAGTTGTACTTGAAAATCATCTCTTCTCAGTTAACCCACCACTGACTCCTGCTTTTATTGAAATGTGATGAATGATATATTGTTTTAAGCCAGACCTCAGATTCATTATTTAGAAATGTGTGAGTTGTCTGTCATGCATTGAACGCCACTGATGAGCATAATTAAGATCCACAGCAAGTCAACTTTACATTTTTATTGGAAACCAGCATGTCATAATCAGAGCATTTAAGCAGACACAACACAATCCGTGTGCCGCTTCATTCAGAACTCCATTCACGCTTTGAGGGTTTGTGGGAATGCTCATTTACACACTAACTGAGCATTCACTAACAGCAACGTCTGAAAAACATACAACTAGGTACAACTGCTCTCAAACATTCACAGCTTGAGAAATCCAGCTCTCATCTCAACATCTCATTTTCTCAATAGTCTACACGACTCGCTTGTATTTGGTACGGCTTTCTAATAAACAGAAAGCCTGGGCTCATGCCTCCTTGCATCAGTCTGGGCATGAGAATACTTTGAAAATGTGATTAATTACAATCAAATTATCTTGTTAAGACCCAAGTGAGAAATGTCATGCAAGGGGGACAGAGATGGCTACATCACTGTAAAAACATTTGCTCTCCCCAATTCAGTGGATTTTTCAGGTCAAAGAATATGAGGGGGTAAAAAACTATGGCATGTTTGTGCTTCCATATTTGTGCATTGAAGTACTAATTAAATCCAGTGTTTTGTGGATATACAACATTGTATATTGACTGAAAACACATCATACACAGCTCTTTCACTTATCAGACCTGAGAATGGGTATCGGCGGTCTACATAATGCCTTGACTGCATTTCCCAACAGATGCTGATTCAGGAACGTTCTAAAGACATGCCGTTTCAATCCCAGCTTGAGTATTTGCTATATCTTAGTATTTTAAAACACATCACAAGCATGCACAAACCATAGAATTCCTACAAAGCCAGGAATGGTTCATACAAAAATTCAGTTATGGTTTACATGCACATTAAAACGAGAAACAAAATTTAAAATAGCATTTAAGCCTCTCTAGATTGAATCGAATCTGAATAAGCTAAATTATTTTCAAACCAAACATTCAGCAAAGCAAACGCCACATCCTCTATGCTCCTGAAATTCACATTTTGGGGGCACTTAAGAGTTATTTTTTGCACTTATTTCAATTGATCACTCAGTCAAATGTTTATTTCCAAAAAATATTCAAACTCAAGTATGCACTTTTACAGAGACTGAAATTTGACTTTTTAGTCAGTAATCAAAAATAATTGAAGTTGAGATCATATTCTTTTGAAATCATCTAAATGCTCTTAAGCATTATTATGAAAGAACAGGCATCCATGTCTCAAGAGTACAAATCTGACATCATCCATAATACGTAACCAGAAGCAAAACACACTAAGGCACACAGAGCAATGAATGGATAAAAAATAAATTGAGAGCTACACCCAGTGCCTGACAGTCAAATACACACAGATGGCAGATGCAACAGCTATAGAATCGTGGGTTTGCCTACATGTTTGCGCTAATTGCTGACTTTAATTACTCAGAGTATAATTAACAGTACATCGAATCTGCAGTAAAACACATCAGCTGGGACACAGATGCACGTTTAAAATGGAGAGGTAGTAAAACGGGCATGGTGTGACGGAGGTCAACGTGTCGCACTAAAAAACATCAGCTTTGGTTTTAAACAGACAGACCTCCAACATATGATAAACGAATGCAGGAAAACAGGCACATAAATGTTGCTTACAGAAAAAGCGATGTAAAATTTGTTTATTATGCAGCTCACTCAGACAAAAAAATAAATAAAATTTGTAAATGAAACGGGTAAAATATTCACGTTTTGAAGGCTTAACAAAATTAAGATTCTGCTAAGCATGATGGAAAAGCATGACAAATCTACACTAAATTTGCAAGGGAAAAAAAGGTGTATTCACTGGATCTAAAATAAAGAGCATCTGAAGAGTCAAAAATAAGATCCGTTTCTTTTAACAGGCCTGGACTGAATTCATGTGTGAGTCCAGATTTGAAAGTCTCTTTTTCTTTCAAGTATAATTCGCTCCGGTTCGCCATCCTTCCCCAACACCAGAAGTCCTCATCAGACATTTACAGACTCCATTAGCGAGGTTGTGATGAGTCTCGGTGGGCGCAACCAACTGCAGAGATGGGGCCGCCCGGTACTCTAAAATCTACACCCCATGAGCCTTGATCCTACATGCCTGACCAGCCCTGACACAGTCTGGAGGGTTGTAGAGATGAGGTCTGGCTGAGAGCCTTGTTGTGTTTGGACCAGCAGCAGTAGCAGCAGTGTCTGGGGCAGATGGGACAGCCGGAGGAGTAGTTGCAGAGTCCAGACGACAATAATGAAAGGGACAGGACTCACATCAGCCACATTACTTCTTCCTCGGGTGCTGTCTGCGTGCTTGTAATCGACGAGCCCCAGAGGACTTGGATCCCGTTCCGATAGAGAAGGTGGCTGGTGAAGAACCTAAAAGGATTCAAATATACATTTATAAAAAGGAAAAAAATGGATAGAACTATTATATAATATTATTTAAAAAACTAGAAGTGACTGTATTTTACCAAACGGTGAGGCGCCCATTGCTCCAAATCCTGGGGTTCCAGGGCTGCCAAATGGCATTGACATTCCTGCAGATGCCTGGCCAAAGGCAGGAGTTGATGCTCCTAAGACACAAACGAGGAGAATGTAAGATGACCGCTTTACTGGGTTTAGTGCAAATCGTTAAACAACTCATCCACTTACTGCTAACCAAGTCTAAATACAAAATACTAACCACTTGCACACTGTGCTAATATGCTGTAATACTTTGAGTAAAACTGGTTGTGGAATCTTTAAGTAAAGTGTAATTTAGAATTATTTATGTACTATTGTAGTATTTAAGGTTTTGAATTAGCTTTTATTTTAATGTTTTCATTTAAATTTTAGTTTACATTTTAGTAATTGTAATTTAATAAAATAGTTTTCTATTAATCATTTCTATTCATTTATTAGTCATTTTAGTAGTAGTAAATTATTTTTATTGCCATGTCAGCATCTAAGGCAAAAACTGAATTGGAATAAACAAAAACCAAGCATTTCATAATTTTAGTACTTAATTTATGAAAAAAACTGCGAAACCTTGCCTCAGCAACTAATTGAAAATAAGTTTAAGTTTCTCATTTATATTTCAGCTTATTTTAATAAATGTAAAATAAATAAATATAAATGTAATGGGCATTAAATGTAAATCTGGGCAGCAAAAACGGCCTAAATCGCAACATTTTGTGCCTGTCATGGTGATAGAGGAGAATAGTGCAAGAAATGCAGTTAAAAGCAGCATACTCGTATTCTATCTAGAACATAACTTCTGGTCAGACACAAATCAGGAGCACAAAAGGGAAGTTACTGCTAATTTTGAACACAATTTACAGCATACATATTTTTGCATGCTTGACAAAATCTAGTAATACAGGTAAGTGTTGGGTGGAGCATCTGTGTGAAAAGGACTAAAGGCCACCCAATAATCTGGATCAGAGAGAACTGGCACAGGAACTGCAGCATTACACACTGGTTTTGTCTGGTCTTGTCATGATGCATTCAAACAAAATACAAGCCAAACATAACCATGTTACTTGATTACAAAATATCAATGATTATATTATTCAGTTTTTACTGTGTTGTGTATGCATTTTGCTGCATAAAACTGTTAAGTCTGAATATTCTGATACAACTAAACTGAAATTGTTCACAAAATAATTGCCAATATCTATATATACATATATCTATATAGATAATGTATATTATTAATTGCACATGTACACACCACTAGTGCTTGATATAAACAATAGTGTTATATTGTTTTTTTTTTTATGTAAATACTGATATGTGAGAGAGCATACATTATCATCAGTCACTACAATCTCTCAATGTCAAATACAACCTTCTGACCTTTCTCAATAAAAAGACTTACCAAAAGCAGGCTTGTTATCGGTGTTGTTGGCTCCAAAGGAAAAACCTGGCGTTTGAGCTGCAGGTGTAAGGGTTCCAAATGGTGTTGCTGAGAGTGACGCCCCAAAGTTAAACCCTCCAGAGGCAGGAGGCGCCGGAGTACTCGGAGCAGGGTTCTGAGTGGCTGTTGACGCCCCTCCAAAGGTGAATGTAGGAGCTGGGGCAGGGAGAGGGGCCACAGTCTGTGTGGAGGCCCCAAAGACGGGAGCCGCAGAAGGGGTGGTGGTGTTTCCGAAAGAGAAGCCAGCTCCACCGAACGTAGGCTGACTGTTAGTCCCAAACGCAGGCGCTGCTGTGCTGGCTGCGGCTCCAAACACAAATGGTGATGTGCCGCTACTTCCTCTGCCAGCCCCAAACGTGAAGGGCTTTGCAGCAGCAGGGGTCTGCTTTGTGGATGCTGGAAAGCTTGATGATGCAGTGAAGGTTGAGCTCCTGAAAGTGGTTTGTGTTGTGGGTGTCTCTGAGGATGTGGTGGCACTGCTGGTTATGCCAAACCCACCAAACGGAGCGGACGTGGAGTTCTGGTTTGCCGACACCTGGCCAAAAGTGAATGTGCTTTGGACCTGTGGGGCAGGTGCAGGCTTTGCTGCTCCGAACTGAAAAGCAGAGGTGGTGCTGCTAGCATTAGTGGTGTTGGTGTTCAGCGTAGGGGCAGCCGTTGTGGTTGATGTGGCTCCAAACTGGAACGTGGTGTTTGTGGCAGGAGCAGATGTGACTGTTGCAGTCCAGCTTCCAAAGAGAGACGGGGAAGGAGTTTGCGTAATTGGGGCAGCAGATGATGCGGACACCGTCACTGGTTGGGTACTGGTTAGTCCACCAAATAACATCCCACTGTTCTGTGAAACCGGAGCTGCAGGGGTTGATGTCGTTGGTGTGGCTGTCTGCCCGAAGGTACTAATGCCACTTCCTGTGCCAAATAAAGGCTTAAAGGTTGGCTGGGTGGGTTTGACCTCTGCTGTGGAAGCAGGCGTGGTGCTTGCTGCACCAAAAATGGGCTTAAACCCAGACGACAGGGGGTTGCTAATGCTAATGACTGATGCAACCGTGGTCGTAAGTGCAGTGACTGTAGATTTAGGAGGCTCAGATGCAGAAGTGGCCACAGGTTTAATCAAACTGAACAGGCTGCCTCCTCCGCCCAGGGATGGCATGCTTGATAGGGGTTTAAGAGGTTGGGCCAAGATCTGAGCGAAGGCAGAGGGCATAGAGGTGGCTGGCTTGGAGGCAGGTGTTGATATGGAGGATGGGGTAGAGAATAAAGGCTGCAGAGCGGTAGGGCCTGACTCCGATTTGACAAGTCCGCTGCTCGGGTTTGTGGCAGAAGCAGGTGTAGAAAGACTGGACACAGACACTGCTGGAGCTGTATAAGTTGACAAAGACATACAAGGTCATGTTAAAGTGCATGATCAAGTGTACAACAGTACCAAAATAAATACAATATCAGTTCTAAAAAAGCCTCTCTAACATCTATTTTTAAAGAAAATAATCGATTTGATATTTTCTAAACAAATCGGTTCAAAATGTTTGGAGTCATTAAGATTATTATTATTTTTTTTTTTTTAAGAAAACCCTTAAGCAAAAAACAATTAAAATTATGTGACATCAAATATGTTAATTACATTTTTAATGTAAAGAAAAAGAAAATATTATTTAAATTAAATGGGTGTTCTTTTGAACTTTCCATTCAACAAAAAATCCTGAATTATAATAATAATAATAGAATCACCCCCAAATCTATAAAATATTTTCTACAAACCTGCAGTGGTAGTGCCCATTAGAGTGCGAGCACTGAGAAGCGGATTATTCTTCATGTTTTTCAGGGACTCCAGCAGAGGGTTAGAGATGCTTGAAGATGGAGCAGTTGGGGCAGCTGGGGTGGTAGTGACAGAGGGGGCTGAGGTGAGAGTCAGGGGTGCAGTACTAGCCACACTGGGCACAGTGATGGTGAGGTCGATAGTTGGAGCAGGAGTTGTAGTAGTGGCTGGTGTGGTCTCAGGCACAGGTGTGGAAAGAGAAATCAGAGTGGGCACGAAGCTCACAGCAGGTGCAGTCCCAGATGAAGAGGTTGGTGCTGGCTGAGAGAACAGGGTTAAAGAGGGAGACAGAGCTGGGGTAGGTTCAGAAGCAGGAGGAGGGATCTCTGGCTCTGGAAAAAATTAAAGATATAACAGAATTAGCTGAAAGAATTTCATTGTTTTTATAGCCAATCCAGGTGAGAGTGAAGACAACATACCAGGCTCCTCCAAGACCTTCTGTATCTGGCTGAGAGCTGCTTTCTTTTCCATATCTAGATCTTTCACTGTGATAGTATAGCCAAGTTCAGGAGGTGGTGGCTGCGGACCCAATGTTACAGTGATGAACATTTATTATGCAAATGTCTGGTAGAAATGTGCATCAATAGCAGCTTTGTTACTTACCAAAGAAATCTGATCTCCTCTGTTTGTGGTGACCAGCTGGATTTTGCGCTTGCGTTTGCAACCGTTTCCTCCAGAGTCAGATGTCGATGTTGCAACAGGTGCTTCAGATTTTGGAGTAAGTTTAGCTGGTACAAATAAAAATTCAAAATGGAATTTTTGTAGCATTCCTGGTACAAAACTTTAAATCTTTAATTTGAACTTATACCACTAATCAATGCTATATTGTATAAAGTTGCACTAAAGTTAATAAATCAAAAAAAACATTATATGAACAAACTAATACATGTTTCTCACTTGTAGCAGGCGCAGGGTCAGTTGCCACCTTATCCATTTTCATAAAGGATGTAGAACCTGGTGAGGTAGCATCTTCCTCCCTACAGCACACAAAATAGTTCAGGAACAGAAAAACATGAAAATGTTTTAAGCAGACCCTGTATAATCAAGAGTAGTTATGTGCTCATCTGACCTTGATCAGACATTTTGCAAAGGTGTTTACATAGCACATCTTGAGACACACTTTCACAAAATAAACTATTTTTAACTCAACCTGCTTTTTTACAGTGACAGTAAATAAATCGACAACAAAAAAATGCAGCTTTGATGAACACAAGAAACTTTTTGTCAACACCAGTGAATGGTAGTGAACATCTAAAGATGGTTACCTTGCTTTCTTGGCAGCTCGCTCTGGAGTCTGACACCGAGATCCTCCTGGGCTTGTGAAAGGAGAAAGACTGAGACTGGATGCAGCTCTTCTCTGGAAATACAAAATTTAAGGAATTGAGTCAAAGAATACAAAACACAACAGTACAAAAAAAAATTAATGTAAGTAATAATCAATGTGTTCACTAGCTAACAATTTTAATAATTTATCATTGCATTCCCTCAATTTCCAACACTATAAATCTTTATACGCTCCCTATAAGAAAACGGTCAAATTAAATACCTGTGGATAACCCTGTGAAGAGCTGTAGGAACTGCGAATGGAATTTCGGACAGATCCAGGCACCCCACTGGGAACAGGAGCACCACTTACAGAGCTGATGGAGGAAGTGCGAGACCGCTTCATAATGGACTCTTCATTGAGAGAGGAGTTCATCCCTCTTTTTAGACTGCCAGGTCTAAGGAGAAGAAGACACATAATCAGAGATAATGTGATGAAACTCAACGTTTAACAGATGTAGAGGCAGATAGTACAGTGGAAGGTGTACGATCTCCTACTTTGGCACAAGCTGAGATGGAGCTCCATTTGCAAGAAGGGGCTCAAACGCTGACTGAGAACTTCCACTGCTGTCATGTCGCCTGATGAGAACAAGACAATTATTTGGTGAAATTACAAAAACCAACAGCAAATCTTCTAAATTCTACATAACAAGAAAAGTTACAAACTAACAAACTCAAAGAGGATAAGATTGTGTGATGACTTTCATTTGGTCACTTTCTGTCCATCACATACCTCCTTTTGCTCTTCTGCCCAGAGGAAGCACTCTTGTCCTCCTCATCTACCTCCCTCTTCCTGCTCTCTCTGAGCACACTCAGAACAGCTTCTCTGGAGCAGGGGTCTGTCTGAGCTCCAATACCTGGAGATTTGACCACTCCAGGGGAGTTCAGGTGATCGAAGCTAGAAACAATGTAGCCGTTTACATGAGCAAAGCAAATTCATCTTTACAATGCAATTTAATCCTGCAGCAACTGTGGCAGCCTATAGACAAGGTCTTAGGAGAGAAATAACCCCAAATAGGAATTAATTAGACTACAGGCAAAAACAAAAGCTATTTTAATGCTAGTGCATTTAATCAACTCTACAGAATTTGAAGCGACTTACAAAGATGACCGAGTGGGGTCTGGTTTGGCGATCTTCACTGTGACCGGACTGTGAACAGCAGGTGAATTGCGTTGGGTGAGAACATTCTTCTTACAGAATCCATCCCATTTTGCAGGTGGAATCACTCCGATGGGAGATGTTCCTGTCTGCTGAAGGGGGTAATGTCTTTGGGGGGTGATGGTGAATCGACTTGCAGTGCCCACAGGGTCCCTGATGGCATTAAAAAGATCTATCAAAAATGTAAACACCCTCATAAAAAATAAATAAATGAAAATTAAACTTGCCTTACTTATGATTGTATGTTTTTAAAAGAGGTTTCTTTCTTATACTCACCATTTATTTGATGAAAAATTGAGTTTATTAAGTAAAGCAGTAGAATTGCAAAATATAACGTAAATGTAAATTATTTTTTACAACATGCTGATTTAGTGCTAAAAAATATGCTTATTATCAATGTTAAAAACACTTGATCTGCTCAGTAATATTTTTGTGGAAACAGTGATTGGAATTTTTTTTTTTAAATGCAAAAATTAAAGAAATTAATACTTTTATTAAGTAAGGATGCAATAAAAGACATTTGTTACAAAAGACGGCTATTTCAAATAAATGCTGTCTTAGACTTTCACATAAAAATCCTGAATTGTTCATTCAAACCAGAAACTATTAAGCAACAACAAATGTTTTCAAACATAATGTAGAAAAGTTAATTGACCACCAAATCAATATATTAGAATGATTTCTGAAAGATCATGTGAAGACTGGAGTACGGATGCTGACAAATGCAGATTTCGCCACACAGATATAAATTCCATTTAAAATATATTCACATAGAGAACGGGTTGTTTTACCACGGCCACTTTTACCAATATTACGGTTTTTCTTATGTTTTTTCCCAAAAGCCGCCATGGTGAGCTTAAAGGGATAGTTCACCCATAATAAAAATTATGTCATCATTTACTCACCATCATGTCGTTCCAAACCTGTATGAGGGGGTTGCGTTTCTTCATTCGAACAGAGAAAAGAAGATATTTTGAAGATTGCTGGTAATCAAACAGTTGGTGGTCGCCATTGACTTTCATAGCATGGAAAAAAATACTATGGAAGTCAATAGGGACCAACAACCGTTGATACAAGCATTCTTCAAAATATCTTATTTTGTGCTCAACAGAAGAAAGCAACTCATAAAGCTTTGGTACAACCTGAGGGTGAGTAAATGATGACAGAATTTTCATTTTTGGGTGAACTATCCCTTTAAGACACTGCTTTTAATGAAAGAAACATAGAAACGAACCACCTTCTAAACACCTCATTTTTGTGTTTCTCTGAAGTCAGTAAGTCATAGGTTTAGAACAACACGAAACAAGCTCCACAAAAAAAAAATGTCATGGTGGACACATTCCAAAAATAAATAAAATGGGTTAAGTGTTAACTTAGGAGGCTTATAAACAAATATTAAAATTCAAAACTTCAGTAACAGTGTATATTACTAACTATGAAAAAGTCATCACTTGAATAAATAAAATAAATCCATTGCGTTTCCAATTTCAAGTATTAGCCGAAATAAGACACTCGCGATGCAAGCACAACAACAAAGCTGTCAAAATGCAGTTTTATGTTATGTGGAAAGCTTTATGCAACCCTACACGTGTAGTGTCAGGCGTCCAAACTGGTGTAGGAGGAGCAGTGCGCCTGACCAGCTCCAGGAACTCCCACATTTTCAAATCAAGGAGGGAAAACTGGGACAACGTACGTGTTAGAACAACCGAGAAAGCCAAACGTGTACAAACACGATCCTGATAGACGCTAGATATGTTATATTAGAGCGTAAACAGTAGAATCTCTGATGCATTCCTATTAAAAGACGTGAGCTTACATAGAGAATGCAGGCATAAAGTGACAAGACACAGCATTTAACGTTAGTGTTTACCCGAATGACAGTCTTCTGTTAGGAGTGTGCACGGCATGATTAGGTCGGGCGAGTCTATCCCTGAGCTGATCTCTGGGGTGCATGAAAGCCCCCGAGCCTCCAGTGGGCCTCACCGCTGCGGAGGGGCTTTCTTCAGTCTTGGCGAGGTAACTTCCCATGAGTATATCCCGAGGGCTGAACACCGACTCACTGAGCGTGTGGTCTCTTCTATAATACGAGCCCGCAAAGTGTCTATCGCTGGGTGACGCGAAGGAATTTCTAGCATCACTTTTACGTATCTTGTTTCTGCCGGCGGCCGGGACTCCGCTCAAAGTCCTGCCCGGTAACCAGCGCAGCAGAGCCGACGGGACGCTCAGTCCACAGCGAGGATTGAGGCCTAGTCTCTCGAAGAGCTGCAACTCCTCCGCTTTGTGAAAATAAACGACACAAGACACAACACAGATAAAAAGTATGTATAAATAAGCTGGTATGTAGCTCAACACGAGTAAAAGGAGGAATAAAGAGAACACCACAGCGGAGAAAACGATTAGCCTCCGTTTATCTTCAGGAGACATGGCGGCACCGCGCCGCCGAGGGAAGATATCCCATAATTCCCCGCGTCAGTGCGCGTTGTTTACGTCTCGAGGATGTTCGTCATGTTCGTGACTGCACGCGTGCAAATTAGACTGATTACAGTTCTCTAATAGTCTAATTTTCACCCACATGCTTTACTTGCTTGGAAATCGTGTTATGTGCACAACTTTTCTCCCCACAAAGAAATTCGTTGGAATAATTCGAATATTTTAATCCATGGAATATTGAATCAATTGTTGTGAATTTTTTTGTTTTGCATTGTAAATTTTTTATTCACAAAAACAAATTTCTCAAGATTTTACCTAGATCTGATGTCTGTCTTGCTGAGATTTCGCTTATTATTATCTCTTAAACTCATTGATAACAATAAGAACTTAAGTTTCTTAAGGCTTATGATGATATTTTTTTTACTGATTGAGGTGTTACTGTATTTTTTCTTTTTTATTCCTTTTAAGTTATTGTATCTTAATGCAGTGCTGTTTGTTGTTGCTCTTTTTTTCTCTTGCAATAAAAAAATATTAGATTGATTACAGTTTTTTACCGCACACTAGTGTTGTAATGTACAACAACACTACATTTCTGTTTATATTACATATTTACATAGGCTATACAAAGACTTCAAGTACTCACTGTATTATAGTTCGTTTTTACTCACCATTTTCACCCCAGATAATGAGAATTACAACAAAAGAAAAAGAAAAGAGATCTATTGAGCATCAAATGTGACATTGAAGACTTGAGTAATGATGCTGAAAATTCAGCTTTGCATCACAGGAATAAAATGTATACTATATTTATACTTATATTTATACAAATCTACCTTATACTACATTTGAAAAATAATATATATATTAACAGTCCTTTTAAATACTAATTATATTTCACAGTATCTGTGAAATAAAGTACTGTTACTTTATTTTTTATCTTCTTTTAAAAACTACACACAGAGAGAGAGACCCCAGACCTCTTCCAGACCAGTACACTTGGATTTGATCTTCTTTACATTTGATCTGACCTTCTTTTGAATCGATGAATAAAAGAATTGTTACTATATTTGACAGTTGTATGGCATTAAAACAGAAAGTGTGACTGCAGAGTCACATACAGATTCTTCCTTTGGTGGCTGTAATTCACTGACAACTAGATGGCGCAAACCGATCAAAATACAGCCTACAACCTCAAGTACACATGACTACATTTTACGTTTAAATTGATTCGTTTAGCAGACGCTTTAATCGAAAACGACTTGCAAATACTCAAGCGAGTCACCTTAAGAAGGCAATAACACGAGAAGTTCTAGCAATACAACGTTTCAAACATCGACCAGAATAGTACAAGCTAGAACAGTGTGAATATAGAAAAAGATTATTATAATAATAATAATAAAAAGTTGGCACACGTTGGAAGCTTACACGCATTGTGTCGTAAAACACGACAATTTCACTGTAAAAGAAACCATTCAATTCAATGGGATAATTGGTTACATGAACAAATTCAGTTAAATATATAAACGAAACATTTCCTCAGACATTCAGTTGAATGCACTCGGCCCAGACTGGTCAAATTCATCCCAGCTAAACTGAATGAGCTATAATGTGTGCTGCTAATCTCAATGAGTTTGGCATGTTCTGTTCATCCCAAAATGTTTTATTTTTGGAAATGTACCATAGTAATACAATTGTATTCTTTTACACTGGAGTGTCATGTAAATATCATTGTATAGGTATCTTCAGTAATCACTATTTTACCTACTTTTTGAAAGAGTAGTAACGATACATTTTCCACTTTAGACAATGTCAACGCCTAATTAATGTTCATCTATGAGCACTATATGAGATTCTTAAACAACTTATACATGTGTGCATAGTAACAAACCTAACACATTTTACAATCTATAAACTCCAAATGTGTTTGAAAATCCTGATTAAATTCTCTCAGACGGCCTGGAAAGGTGATGCACCTGGCAGTGTCTTCAATTACAGTGGCCTTTCTCGATGCTTGGCACCTTGTTGCCATGGTAGATTAAAAAGTGCATGGGTAACGTCTGCGCCGCAGGTGGCCTGTTGTTGATATCAGTTTAGCATTTGGATAAGCAGCACAGTGGTAATCCAGCTGCTCCAACATTTTAAAAGGGCAGGTGTGTTACCCAAAGCCTAAAATGCTCATTTCCAGTCAGCATGCTTCAGCCGTTTGTTTCGGACAGAGCGTGTGTGGCTGTTTGCCAGGAGGAGGGTCTGAATCTATTGCTCTGAGTGCTTTCATCGTGCATGTATACACACACAGATTGGCCAGGGTACATTCAGGCACCCCCTCAATTCTCTTCATTGGGCTTATTCTGTTATGAGCTCAGTGCAGATGGTACAGACCTTCTAATGGTTTTAACCTTGCCGGGCTCAGATTAATGGCCCAGCTTGAACCAAGAAGTACAGAGGCCAATTACGTCTTGAAAAACATTCCCCTTCTGCAAATCTGCATCAGGCACACGAGCCTCCCCCCTTTAATCTCATTGTGAGGTGCTATTTAATCAAATACGCTCATCCTCTTGATCCTCCATTGTTCATACCTGAATCAGTTTAATGGTCAAAGAGGTTTTTACTATTTTACGGGGCGGGAATGAAACTAGGCAGCTCTAAAGGAGGATGGGGAGAGGGGGCAAAGGAAACATTGTAGCTAATATCCTGCTTCAGACCAGTTTTGGCTTTGTTACTTACGTCAACCTTCTTCCCGGTTCCCCTCCCAAACCATCTGCCACTGTGAGGGCAGCATAATTACCCCAAACAACCCCCTTCCCCCCGGACCACAGCCTCTGGGTTTCTGATTAGATGTACCCCACCTCATGTGACCCTATGTTACCCTCATTGCCTCAGACAAGGAAACTCAAATGTTATTTGAGTTAGACAGCAATACAGCATTTTCAGTGCTAAGTTAGTTTTAATGAGCAGTGAGCACAAATATTTTAGCTGACTTTCAGTAGTGGACTGTCTTGACCTTATTTATAATGTGATGAATGCATTGCTTCATGCATATTTGCTGATAAATAAAAAAAATATTTTTTATATTATTATTGGTTTTTAAATGATAAAACCAAATTGTATCTGAAAACAATTTATGTTGGACGTTTTCTCAAGGACAACAAGCGTCATAGTAGATAAATCCATAGGTGTAGTTCATCAGATCACAGAAAGTGCTCCAAAATATATTTTCGTCTTAAAGAATAATAACTAATGAATAAAATATATAAAACACTATATATGATAATAAAAAACTAATTGATGTAGTTAAATAAATCTATAATAAATAAAAATATAAAATAATATATATTTAATTTATATCGATTATTCAAACATGTAGATAATTAATATGTTATCTAAGTAATTGAATGTATATATTTATAATGTATAAAATAATAAATATAATACATAAAACAATAAATGACTATATATTACTATCTCTCTCTCTCTCTCTATGTATTTTTCAAGTACACAGTGTCTTGGTAACATATTACACTAACATTTGAAGGCCACAAAGTGTCTAAATACATTTTTTCATCATTTGAACAGTATTTCCATTGTCCTCTATTTGTGATATGTTTTGCTTGAAAGGTGCTATCTTTCATTAAAATAAATGACCAAACAAGTGCCCAAAAACTTTATTTGGGATCCCTTTATGTATCCCCACTAATAAATCACATGCCAACTAACAATAAAAGGGTCACAGCCAGGTTTGGATCTTATACACTGTTCCCATGTGGGCAAACAAATTATCTCAAATTTGTAGTATGAAATGGTCTGAACTGTTTAAAAGAGGGTGTTGGTCATAATACTCTGTCTCTGTTTTGACCAAATGTTGAGATAAATGGAACAGTTTTGTTAAGTTTCCATAAATAGTCAATGGGATTCACAGGCAAATTCACTGGTGATCTCTTTATCTACAGCACAGAGGCTTGATAATATTGCAGCAGGAAACACTGAGCTGTGTTTGTACACAGGTCAGAAATACTCCAAGTCCAAGAAATCACACACATGCACACATGCTGGTTGTGCAGAGGCTCGTCGCCACAGATGAGCGCAGTGGGTGAATAAACATGTATAATCTGAAATCTGTGCAGAGATTACAGTATCTCTAATCCAAATACTCTTATTGGGAACATTTTCTCATATGCATCAACGTTAGAAGAGTGTTGAGGATATATTTTTACATTTAAAATGCATGACTCTATGATTTGTATATATAAATCTTTTTTTAGTGCAACTTCATGCAACAAATAATGTCATTTAATCTTAGAGTATTGCTCTATTTGGTGGTTTGCTTTGCATTTGAATGTATATTTGCTTTACAGAGGGGCTGTGTCTCTCCCTATCTCTTTTTCTCTCTTTCTATCAAACAGACACTCACTCACTCTGTCCGGGATGGATATCGCATTTATTTTAGAAACAGTGGGTTTGGCCAGCAAGAAGCTTAGTATACATCCTGTGGCTGAGGCAGACAGCTTTGAGGAGAGGTCGAGAGAGGCAGAAAGATCCCACAATTAGCTACTGCTTTAAATGAACCCCACACGTCATTGCTCATTACCATAATGTAAAAATACCACAGTCTTGTCTCTGTTGCAAAAAAAGGAGTGAAAACAGTGATAATAATATTGTAAAGTATTTATTCTTCATGGTAGTATTTGTTTTATTGCCTCTAACTACTTACATTATCACAGTGAGTTTGGTTATATAACGAGAATGAAAAAAATGGCTTATAATATGAATTGAATATTATGATATACTGTATATATATATATATATACAGTGGGTATGGAAAGTATTCAGACCCCCTTAAATTTTTCACTCTTTGTTATATTGCAGCCATTTGCTAAAATCATTTAAGTAAATTTTTTTAACTCATTAATGTACACACAGCACCCCATATTGACAGAAAAAACACAGAACTGTTGACATTTTTCAGATTTATTAAAAAAGAAAAAATGAAAAAATGAAATATCACATGGTCCTAAATATTCAGAACCTTTGCTGTGACACTCATATATTTAAACTCAGGTGCTGTCCATTTCTTCTGAACATCCTTGAGATGGTTCTACACCTTCAATTGAGTCCAGCTGTGTTTGATTATACATATTGGACTTGATTAGGAAAGCCACACACCTGTCTATATAAGACCTTACAGCTCACAGTGCATGTCCAAGCAAATGAGAATCATGAGGTCAAAGAACTGCCTGAAGAGCTCAGAGACAGAATTGGGCAAGGCACAGATCTGGCCAAGGTTAAAAAAAAAATTTCTGCTGCACTTAAGGTCCTAAGAGCACAGTGGCCTCCATAACCCTTAAATGGAAGACGTTTGGGACGACCAGAACTTCCTAGAGCTGGCCGTCCGGCCAAACTGAGCTATCGGGGGAGAAGAGACTTGGTGAGAGAGGTAAAGAAGAACCAAAGATCACTGTGGCTGAGCTCCAGAGATGCAGTCGGGAGATTGGAGAAAGTTGTAGAAAGTCAAATATCACTGCAGCCCTCCACCAGTCGGGCTTTATGGCAGAGTGGCCCGACGGAAGCCTCTTCTCAGTGCAAGACACATGAAAGCACGCATGGAGTTTGCTAAAAAAACACCTGAAGGACTCCAAGATGGTGAGAAATAGATTCTCTGGTCTGATGAGACCAAGATAGAACTTTTGGCCTTAATTCTAAGCGGTATGTGTGGAAAAAAACAGGCACTGCTCATCACCTGTCAAATACAATCCCAACAGTGAAGCATGGTGGTGGCAACATAATGCTGTGGGGGTGTTTTTCAGCTGCAAAGACAGGACGACTGGTTGCAATCGAGGGAAAGATGAATGCAGCCAAGTACAGGAATATCCTGGACGAAAACCTTCTCCAGAGGGCTCAGGACCTCAGACTGGGCTGAAGGTTTACCTTCCAACAAGACAGTGACCCTAAGCACACAGCTAAAATAAAAAAGGAGTGGCTTCACAACAACTCTGAGACTGTTCTTGAATGGCCCAGCCAGAGCCCTGACTTGACCCAATTGAGCATCTCTGGAGAGACCTAAAAATGGCTGTTTACCAACGTTTACCATCCAACCTGACAGAAGTGGAGAGGATCTGCAAGGAGGAAGGGCAGAGGATCCCCAAATCCAGGTGTAAAAAAACTTGTTGCATCTTTCCCAAAAAAAAACTCATGGCTGTATTAGATCAAAAGGGTGCTTCTAAATACTGAGATATTCAGTTTTTTTTTTAATAAATCTGCAAAAATGTTAACAGTTCTGTGTTTTTCTGTTAATATGGGGTGTTGTGTGTACATTAAAGAGGAAAAAAAAAAAACTTAAATGATTTTAGCAAATGGGCAATTATAACAAAGAGTGAAAAATTTAAGGGGTCTGAATACTTTCCGTATCCCCCTGTATCTCATATAAACACAACCACACACACACAAACACAATATATATAAGATATATACATACATACATCTAACATAATATTTATATATATTCACACACACACATAATATATATATATATATATACACAACAAATGACATTTCCAATTTAATTGTATGTATAGGCCTATAAATTCTGGAGTATAATGAATTCTCGAAAATAGCTGACGGTTTAATCTGTCTATTCATGACAATACAATGTGGGTTTTTTTATATGCAAGGTTCTGAGAAAATTGCTTAACGTCTGAATAAAAACGTTTGTATAATTTTGCGTTTTAATCTTTGTTTAAATCTGCTTTTTGTGTCTTTTTAATGAAAAGCAGTCTCTTTCCGTATTGTGAAGCTGTTAAGTGCTGTAATCGATGTTACCGCGTGTTAATTCCCATTGGGAGCCTGAATAAAACAATGGATTCATAGTATTAGTGCTGCCTGGGGTAGAAAAACCCAATGTTTGTCACTCACATGGCTGCTCCTAGTATCATGGTTGAAAGAGGCTGCCCACCATCTGCTGCTGTAAACAATGTTTCCTGGCTCTGCCACCCTCTCTCACACACGCACTGCATCCAGAGACAGCGTGCAAGGTTCAGCATAGATTAAAATGCCTTAGGGAACACTTGAACTCTGCTCTCAAAATTCACATCCTAAATATTTGAAGAAACCCATGATTTATTTAAGGCATAAATGTAAAAATAATCATTCAAAATCTTACCGACCCCAAACGTTTTGAACAGCGAATAATACACTATTAAAAAAATCTATGGCAAAAGGACATTCATAAAATGAGAGCTTTATTGATATCAGATTCTAATATACTGATTCCAAATTATCCCACACACTTTTGTCCTTGAAAAAAAGAATGTGAAATTATTAAAAAAAACAAACAAACAAACGTTGGAATAGGTGGAGCGCTCCCACAGAATGAGAAATACACAGATGAAAGGTTGAGTGCTAAAACAATACGTGATAACTGATCATAAATACATACTCAAAATAAGACATTACACGTTAACATCCAAAACACCTAAATCGAAAACCGACTTGTTCTACACAAAACAATTCATCTGAACCAAATGACACACAATGAAGCAACTAACGGTCCGTTCACACCAAGAACGAGAAGTATAATGAAAACTATATTAAAGTCCACACCAGCCAATGCTAATTCTGTCACTTTAAATGCTCATGCTCGTCAAAGTCGAGTGCTTTCTGATTGGCTGTCGATGTTTTTATCGTTCGTCAGCTGCAAAAAAAATCATTCTGAAAGTGATTCCAACAATATTGTTCCTCAGTGTCGTTATCATTACAGTTGTGGACTCTACTATTCTCATAGAATTACAATGATTTTTACAACTTTATATTTATTGTAACTGTTATTGTCCTTAGTGTGAACAGGCCTTAAATCAGAAATCGAACTCAGTTTGGTCAGCATAGGTGATGAAATAGTCTTTGGTTGTGGCAAGGCTATTAATTTACGAGCCACAATCACTGGCATTATCTCAATTCAACGGGAATTCTAGTGGCGATCGCTTTCTTCCCAAAACACGTGTGATAAAGTCTGAGGTTACCACTTGATTGGATTAATGGCTTGGGACACTATGAGATCCGGAAGGAGACAGAACGGGTTGTGAGCAGTGGACGACCAATCTGGGTTTTTTGACAGCCGATGCCGATATCTTGGAAAGCAGGGTGGCCAATATAAAGCCGATAATTGTATTTATTTTAATTAATATTCAAGAAATTCGAAATCATTTGAAAATGGATTAAAAAAAAATTGTAAAATAAACATACTTATACTTTAAATTACAAAGCATTTTTCACAAATAAATAAAAATCTAATTAAAAAGGAAGTAAACACCGTAACCAACAGGGCACTCAGTATTCTGGGAATTGTGTGCATTGGGAATCATATTTTTATTTAATTTTTTCAAATAAAGCCAAGGTAACAAATTTTACATACAGCACACAGTGAAAAGGACATTAATATGACAGTGGGCAAATGCTTAAAGCGCAGCATAATTTGAAATCACAAGTTTAAATTTTGTCGATGGCGCATCTCCAGTGAGGCTGAACTCTTCTCTTGTCCGCATTCAATTCGCACGGACCGACTGTCACGCAGAGAACACTCGATCATGCAGGATACAAATGCACACTTCACAAGATCTAACTAAGTCGACAAGTCTGCAAGGTTTGGGAAATCAAATGTTCATTAGTCATTCCAAGATTTGTTTAAGTGATATTGATGCGTATTTGCTGAATGCTGACGGAAACACGAAAAGTATTTACATGTTTGCCTTTCTATTACTAATAATATTAAAGTAATCGTTATAATACTTTTTTGTATACATTTGAATTCATTTGTTTAACAGTTCTATCTGATAATTAAATAGAACTGAACGACGACAGCGAACAAGAGGGAGAATGTAAGCACTGTGTTCAGGCGCTGTAATCTCAGCGCCGTAAAAAATAAAAGTCCCGCCCCGAACACATCGGCCGATGTCGATATTTGAAAAATGCCAAATATCGGCCGATATATCGGCATTGTTGTTATATCGGTCGACCATTGCCTCAGTTCTCTTTCAAAGCTGACAGCTGTTTAGTTTTCTTAGCTGTGGCTGGGGCTAAAGACTTGGCTCTAGCTAATGTGCGCGACCTGTGCCGCGACCTCATTTACTCCATAATCGCATTCAAAAGGAGATCACAATCTGGAGAGGAAATGTACATTGCTACTTCCGCTATACGAGGTCAAAGTAAGACCACTGTGGTTGCTACGGTTTACCATAAACGTAACATCCCAAAACGAACAGATCAATAAATACATGTATAAATAAACAACATGCGAGTGAAAATGACAAAACTAGAGGAAATAAAGACACAAAAGAAAAGGGAAACAAACGGACAACACTTCTGTTTTAGTACGTTTTCACCTCAAATGAGCTAAATGGGTTTGTCTTTCACCCTTCTTTACCATGGATCCAGCCATTAGTTAAACCTGAGTGTGGGATAAAAACTGTGACCATGGCCAACCCAGAGGAAAGCAAACGTCGTTTTGTGCATCAATTTGTACACACAAACACACACACAATCACTCCCTTGAATTGAATAGGAAAATATTCACACATAATAGAAACACTTGGTGTCTAGCTGGCACACATTCGTTCATACATACACACAGGAAATGGGTAGTGCTGCAGCTATGAACCTTACACCCTCAAGGTTTAGAGGTGTGTGTCAGGTAGATAGATTTCCAGGGAGGAAGTTACAGCCAGATAATGAAACTAATTATTCATATGCTGCATGTCTCTTTCCAGCGTTATGGGCCGTGGGGAGTTCAGGCTTTTCAGTCCCACCCATTGTCCTTGATCATGTGGGCCAGCTCGATGATGAATTTGCCCTCCTTGTATTTCTGACTGCTTTCGAATGCATGCTCCTGAGGGAAAGAAGAAGAGGGAGGGAGAGAGAAAGAGAACGAGCTTGTGGTCACCTCAAAGTCAAGATCTGCTGATCCAAAAATAATGGACAGCTGTTGGGAAGCTTTTCTGGAAATGTCAATCAAATATACAACCTTTAAATAGCAGTATTAGAGGAGATGTTTCACTATATATGCCTGTTAAACAAGTGCCAACTTCTAAATCTATTCTAATATGCCGATTCTTTAAATATAAGCGTCAATGATGTCAATTAGCTCATTAATAAGTACAACAACAATGTCTTGAACACACCTCTTATAATGAATTAACATCACTTTCATATATGTGTGGGGGGGGGGGATCAAGACTCATTAAAAGGCTGAAAAGTCATAATGAAAAGTCATAATGCATTATTATTATTGTCATTTTAATTTATTAATATCTGATAAACCTTTAAAATGTCAGGGTAGTTTAACCAAAATGCAGGAAGTCGTTGTTGTTGTGACACAAAAAAATATAATAGAAAATTATATCTTAGAGTGTACCCTGTAGTCCTTCATGATTTGTGTCATTTTTCTTAAAAATGTTTTTTTTATTATACTGAAAGATTCATTAAGGTTGTCATATATCAAAGTAATGATTAGTATGATCACAAAATAAGTCTTTTACAACTTTTTATAAAAATGTTTTAAAACATTTTTAAATAAATAAATGTACACATGAAAACACTAACTGTTTTAAAGTGTTAGGAAAAATATAACAAATCTATTATATATATATATTATTTTATTTTAAATGTATTTTATAATAAAATTACTGTTCAAAAGTTTGGGGTCTGTAAGAGTTTTTTTATGTTTTTAAAACAAGTCTCTTACGTCTTTATTTGAGCACAAATACTGAATATTATTACACAAACTCGTGTCTATTGAATATATTTTAAAATCAATTATAACTGCATTCTTTTATAACTTTCTTATTGATCCGTGATGAAAAACAGTGTGCTAATATTTTTGTGGAAACAGCTTTTTTCAGGATTCTTGGATAACAGAACGTTGAAAAGCATTTATTTGAAACAGCATTATAAATTGTATTTTTTGTAATTTTTTTATCAATTTAATGCAGCCTTACCGAATAAAAGTATTCACATCTTTTAAAAAAAAAATCTTACTGAGTCCACATTTTCAAAAAATAATGTAAATTACCTGATTTACTAAAACATTTTACCTGATGGTTTCTCCATCTGGCTTTAAGTAGGGAGATCAAGATTTCAACATTTTCTGAAGTGCTTTTCACTTCTAACCAGTCTGTGACAACAAAACAATTCATACCGTTTGTTCGTGGAAAGCATAAGGTACTCAAAGGTTAGGCTGTCAGAAGTAGATTAGTGATGTGGGAAGCAGGTCACGAGTGTGTGTAAAAGCCACTTAAAGTATCTCTCTTGATGAGCTGTGTCTGAGTCTCTAGCAAGAGTCTTATCCCTCACGTGAGATATGGATGAGTTATCTTGACAAGTGTTGGGGGTAACGCATTACAAGTAACACAAGTTACGTAATCAGATTACTTTTAACTAGTAAAGTAATGCATTACTTTAAAAATTTCAAGGAAATATCTGAGTTACTTTTTTAAATAAGTAAAGCAAGTTACTTTTTTTTTCAATTTATTGACAGCTCTCCTGTCCCCATGTTCAGAGAAATCAGAAGATGTTAGTGTAGTTCTAAAATAAACATGAATATGCATTAATTCATCTCACTCACACAAAAAAAAAAGAATAAAAATAATGCAACTCAGAATATGACAAACCTGCAATAATTAAATGTTAAACATCACAAATATGCTTTATGTATTTAATCACATTCTATTAGCTTCTGAGCTTTGATGATCCGGTTCAAGCGTACTAATAAGCCAAAATTACTCTAGATGAACATTTGTTTGTCTTTTTTTATTGCTGAAGTGTGTTGAAATTTCTTCTTCTGCATTCTACTGTACGGACGTAAATTTACTTTGCCTTCAGCCTGAGGCTTATTCATTTCACTTTTGGTGTGAAAAGGCTTTTATATTTGCCAAAAATAGAACTTTTTTTTATTTTAAAAACAAACAAGCAAGCCCTGTCCAGATTTAAAAAGTAACGCAAAAGTAACGTAACGCATTACTTTCCATAAAAAGTAACTAAGTTATGTAATTAGTTACTTCTTATGGAGTAACGCAATATTGTAATGAATTACTTTCCATAAAAAGTAACTTTCCCCAACACTGGTCTTGACTGGCTGAAGAAAGCTGTCAAAATGCAAGTGTGCATGTCCGTTATGAATGATCATGGTTGTTTTTTTGAGGTAAGTGGTCTTTAAGTGAGTGTGTGTGTCCAGTGTGATCCAGAACTTACGTATTTCCAGCCCAGAGTGGTTTTACAGTTCTCACAGTAGATATCGGCCACCGCGTGAAGACCGGTCAGCAGTACCCTCTCCTCTGCCGGGCCGCAGCCCACATTCACCCTGATTGATAAAAAGATGATGTCAAAATTTGGCATGACCTTTTTGTGTTGCATGGCTAAGATAAACCAGAGGACTTACACCGAGTTGAAGAGGTAGGCCCTGCCTTGACTCCCTTGAAAAGACTGCAAAGGAAATAAAACAGGAAAGATTACATTTCAAAATTGCTCAAAAAACCCACATCCTAATAAACACTGATTGGCTTTACATATTTACATCAGAGTAAGTCAACATCATTTACTTGTATTTTGACTGCAGAATCAGGTAATCTTTAGGAAAAATCAATTTCCCTTCGCTGCTCCATTCATGACCTTGGCAGACAGGATTTCCCAGGCATGATGTGAAACAGGGGCAGGGTCATAATTACGGGTGTTTGAAAGCGGTTTGGCCATATGGGCATGGATCAAAAGATCATTAGGGTGGTTTCATTTTGGCTGTGCTATACTGGATAGTGATGAAGGCGTATCTTAAGCCTAAATAACCTACGAGACCTGATTGAAACCATGACAACAATGGGTAAACACTTGAAACAATACATTAAACATATGAACATAATTATAAACTCTTACAGAGTATGTTAAATAATTTTCTGTGAATCAGTTCAAAGTGCCTGTTTCAATCAATCAGTTCAAAATGGATTAAATGATTCTTTCAGATTCAGAGATTTAACAGATTCACAATGATTCAGTCAATGATTTAAAAGAAAATTATTAAATAGAATTCTTCCTTGCCTCAATTATTTTACATTGATTTTTACATGAAACATTGAATCTATTAGTTTTAAATAAATTATTTTTGTATTTAAGAGCTGCCAAAGTAACACATTAATTAATAACATACGAGCATTTAAATGTTACTAAAAAAAAAAAGTTTTAACATTTATAAAAACAAATAAGAAGTATACATGAAAACTCAAACTATATTTAAAGTGTAAGGCAAATAGTATAAACATTATTATCAATTATATTATTATATCACTACCTTTCAAATGTTGGAGTGGAACATTTGAATGTTTTGAAATAACCTTCAATGATTATCACAAATGCTGCATTTATTTTATAAAAAAAATATATAGTAAAAAGAGTGCGATTGTGAAATAGTATTAGAAAATCTAAATATTTAATATTTCAATGTTTTTTCTTCTTCGGATTCACAATGATTCATTCAATGATTTAATTGATAATTATTACATATAATTCTTCCTTGCCTCAATTATTTTAAACAGATATTTTGCTACTTTTGGCTTGCATGAAACACTGAATCTATTTGACTATGATAATGATGGTTCCTTACATATTTTTAGTGTTTTCACTTTTAGTTTTGAGTACATTATTTTTGTATTTAAGAGCTGCCAAAGTAACACATTAAATAATAACATTTAAACATGCATTTAAATATATTGAATATGTAGTATTTCCATGTTTAATGAAGGCAGGTTATAGAGATTTTAAATAATAAAGCTACCAAATTCTGGATCAAGTTTTCTTTAACGAGTTTTACTACCTGATGATTAAATCAAAATCACAAGCCTCCTATTGTGCAGAACTCTACTAACCTACTTTTAAGTGACTCTAATTATTATGTTCCATTCTGACCTTTATTTGGTTCAGAGGGATTCAAACTAATTGAAATCTAATTATCATATCAACCTCAACTCCACCCCAGAACCGCCTGCGGTGCTATCTCTCCCCCTGAAACTCAAGTAAGCCTTGTCAGGCCGGATACCGCTGGCTTTATTATAGCAAACACAGTATGCGAACAACTAATGAATGAAGCAAAAACAATCTTTTCTAATCTGCACAATCTGTAAACACACACAGTGCATTGAAAACCCCGCCTGAGACAATCATGATATCAGACGACCAAAACCCGTTGTGCAGACTTTAGTGTATAGCATTATGGATATACGTCGGTGTCCTGGATCATTCGCATTTACTACAGAGACGTGATTACGCTTACTTCTGTGGCACACAAAAGCTCAAATGATGACCTGCTTCTCTTGATCCCTGATTGTGTGGCATGAACGTGAGGAAGCTGAGTGCCTTACTGTCCCACATTCTGCCCGCACACACAATCCATGCACAGATAACTCACATGCACAAAATTCACATTATGAATTAAAGATGTTATTAATAATCCTTGACACATATTTTCCCACGCACACACTTAATGGCACACACCTTATAAAAAGGGCACATATGGTGTTTTAAAAGTGTGCCACTGGAGCAGTCGGTGCACATGTTGTACAATTAAAGTGGATTTATATGGTTTCACTAATGAAGTCATAAACTCAGTTTTAGGCAAGTCATTTCACTCAGGGGCCATTTTTGAAACGCCTCTCTGGCATGCAAGTGCAGCTCCTATCTCTTTGAATGGGGAAACATCAAATTCTCCAAAACTGTCCGCCAAGCTTAAGATTAAATTTCATATTTGAAATGTTGAAATCACCAATGAAATCTGACAACAACTGTCTCATAAATGTTGTTTCATTTGCTCAAATAGCATTAAAAAGATGGCTAGACCAGCCACTGCGCATGTGCAGTCCCAAGCACACGTCTCAGAATGCTGACTGGCTCTTTTATTCAGAAGGCGGGGCTTCCTTCAATAAAGCGGCCATATTGAGTGTAGCATTTTCGCTCCATTAAAAAATATACGAGTGACACGTCTTGGGCATTCTTTAGTCTTTGGTTTTTATGTATGTGTCTTTTTTGAAAGAACAGAATCAAAAGTTCTCACAAAACCAACAGAACAATTCACAACTGCACAGAAAAACAAACAAACAAACAAAACACCATAATTTGAGGTAAGATTAAAATATTTTTGAAAAATGTTGTTTATGCTCACCAAGGCTTTATTTATTTGATTAAAAATACAGTAAAACAGCAATACTCTAAAATATAACAATTTAAAATACTGTTTTCTATTTGAATATATTTCAATATGTAATTTATTAAAGATGCACCAATTGCAATTGCAATTTTCTTGGCCGAATTCCGATTTTGTTTTGTAACCTGCCGTCTGCCGATGTTCTTTCTAAGAACTATAACTGACAGCATATACAAACAAAAATCTAAGCAAATTTCAATGCAAAAATTATTTAAATAATAAAATAAATTATTAAACATTACAATTCCCCCAATCTGTGTTATATAGTTATAGATATAGTTATAGATGTTCTCTCACTTAAACAACTCTCAAAATAAAGTGCTCCGTGACTGGAAAGAGGCAGAAATAACAATTAACTGGGTTGCTGTATGTAACACAACATTTCCCACTATGTTTATAAGGGCATTTATTCCCTAGTATCTTTACATCAAATTCTTACATTGTATCAATTAATTCAGTTAGAATAATAAGAAACTGTAGAGTTGTTACCATTCAAACGAAATCAGTATCAACAAACTCAATCTTTCCATGACAGGAGGAAACTGAAGTGCAGCTGAAAGTGGCATAGATGATTCCACAGACTGTGATTTAAAAACGGGGTGCAATAAATGATTTATGTATTAAGTTCTGACAATAAAAGAAGTGTTTGTGATTTCAATGTTTAGATAGCTCAACAGGCCACCACTACATGTAGTGGTTTAGATCCAGTAGCACCAGTTGTAAGGGCTTTGCGCTTAAATTAGTTTTGTCCCCACTATTTTAGGGGGCCAGCCAAGTGTCATTACCTTGACAATAAAACAATAGACGATTGTTGATAAATGAGGGATACATAAATCATAGAAAGTTGTAGTCTGATCAATCTAAAGGATTTGAGAGATATCGTTAACTTGTAGAGCCTCTTACTGTATTATCAACACAAGGAAGACACAAGTGTTATAAAAGGGGTTTTATTAACAAAAGGATAGACAAGAGCAACTAACAACTAATAAATGGGTACACTGAATGGATAAAGTGCAAAAGATTGATAGATCCAAGTGACTGAGTTGGATGTTACTATGGACGTCATCTTATGGAAAGATAAACTGAAGTTTCCTGGAAGTACTAAGGTAAACCTTATTCTAGTTTCAACAAATAAATCAAGAGATTATTTGTTGTTATCTGACATCAGTTATATAGAATCTAATGCAAATTGTTGTTGGAGAAGATCCTAGCAGTTTGCAACACTCAAATGGTGGACCGCTGAAGAGAAGGTGCTGAAGTTGTTGCTGAAGATGGGGGGCACTAAGCTTGTGGTCGTTGCTGCTGTTGCGGTTTCCAAACTCCCCAAATTCGCTTCTTGCAGATCTTCCTTGTTTCCGCTTGGAGCAACTTAGCTGATCAGTTTAGCACTTACAGTAGAGCAACGACACTTAGCACACTTCTTTTTCTTGAAGAGAACCATTTAACCTTTCCTGAGAAGGAGGGATTTGCAAGTTGGCACCTTTCAGATCCAGCAATCTGATTGGCTGATGCTTTCCTGGCTGGCCTCTCTCTGGCATGAGGTCTATTTGCATAGCTAAAGTCCACATTTAGAACAGTGTCTTTAAGGTTTTTCCTATGCATAATTACAGATTACCTACACAATGTGCTGAAAATATGAAGACCAAACATCAATGGGTTATGCTGAACACTTACCCAAGCATTCATATATACAGTATTTACCTTAATAGGTAAGGTTGCATACATTGTTGCGTCACAAACAGCACTCATAAGTATATACAGTTCTGTAAATGGATATGAGGAAGGTTTCATTGATATTGTGTCGATTTGTTGAAGCATTTGAAGATGCGTCCAGTGGCTCTTAGGGGGGTGGGCCACTGTGCGGCGCACGAACGCATTTTCCCCTCGGGGAATGAACCAATAGATTATATTAATTGTTGTATAGCGTCATCCTTTGTGGTGTAGTGGGATAACCCACTGAACTGGTAAGCAGAAGTGCTGGTTCGATCTCTGCAGCCACCACCACCACAGGGTGTCCTTGAGCAAGACTCCAGGGTGCTCCAGGGGAATTGGGGGTCCCTGTAATAAGAGCACTGTAAGTCGCTTTGGATAAAAGTGTCTGCCAAATGCAGAAATATGAATGTAAATGTGATTTTTGTAAAAACCTTTTTTGTAAGTTTCTTGGGCACAAACGCTCAATAAAGCAGCTTATTTCTTAAAGTTTACTTCAAGGTACTACTATAATATAAATGCATACATATTTCATACAATTTCTATTTGGGGGGGCTTAAAGGGTTAGTTCACTCAAACATATAAATTCAGTCATCATTTACTCGCCTCCACGCTGTTCAAGTCTTGTGTTTTTTTCTGAACACAAGAGGTGATTTTGGTCAAGTTTGTCCTGGTGGTTGCTGGTTTCTGTTCATACAACATCAGTCAATGGAGCCTGACTTTCAGAAGCTTCATGACATTTTTTGATGATGCTTTTGAAGCTTCTGAAACTTGGCTTTGATTGGCTGATGTTGTATGAACAGAAACCAGCAGAACCAACTTGACCAAAATCACATCCTCAATGTCTTTTGGTCTTTCTCTAGATGCTCTCGCTGGCTCTGGGGTCACTGAGGATGAAGAGACCACAGCAACATCCGGCCCAGATGAGGCAGTAAGGGCAGGTGGAGTGATGGAGGGTCTCATCCATGGCACTAGACCATTTCCAGGATGCTGCTGTGGACTCCCCATCCTCAGTGCTGACACCAGTGGACATTTCAGATCCTACAAAAAAAATGCAAAACATAATACAAAAGCACTCATTTTAACAGCACAGTGTCATTTCATTTCTGTATTAAAAGTAACAAAATTATCTTACTTTATATTTTTGTTTCAGGTTTTCCCCTTTTTTTCCCACAAATGCTGCCATCACCTTTCCTTGCAGGCCCTGCTCCACCACAAAAGCTCTGCAGCAACAGCACAGAAATCAAGAATCAGAAGTGCTGTAATAACTCTGTTTGAAATTACAATAATTGAAATAAACTACAACTTAAGATTTAAATTTTTTTTATTCATTTATGTAGTATACTCACTCAAAGCCTTTGACGGCAACATTCCTTCATCAGTCACTCTGCACTGGATAAATACACGTGTGTCTCATCTGTAACATCCAGACAAGACTCAAGTCACCTCTGTGATTTATGTGCTCAATACTACATTTAAATGTTGAGGTAGTTATGTTGTGATGTGTTAACTCTTTTTATCCAACACAAATGCTCCTCAAATTATCAACTGTACTAATGGACAAATGAAATAGAAAACTCATGTTTAGTTACTTTATGGTTATTTACATACATTCAGCTAAAGCAGTGTTGACAACAGTGAATTCTACTACATAATAGCACACATACATCACTCAGTCACATGTCTAATTCATGTCTATCAGATGTGCTCATCTGCAATTCTTATCAAACATTTTCCTGTCAGATGTTAAATAGACATTAAGTAAGCATCGTTAAGATGTATATGGTTTATGTAAATGAACTTAGGAGACGTATGTGTGCTTCCTGGAACTTCCCTGTTCACTATACATAATAAAACGTTTTTACAGCAAAATCACAAAGATACTATACTATTTAGCATCTTTACATCTTCGACGGTTCAACAGTTTACTCTACAGTACCTCAACAAATGCGTGTTTTTGGTTTCTAATACTCACATTTGAAAACACCCACGTCGCTGTTCTCCATCCTGTTCAATTTTGACGTATCCTCTGCTGTGGCCTCCTGGGATAGAAAAGTGTCCATCGGACGAGCACTTCAGAATTTGGACTGAAGCAGTAGGACATCCAGGGATTTCTTGCCTACTCTTTTATGAATACTGAGGTTTCGAAAGTACTTCTTTCTTCAGTACTCTTTTCTTCTAATATATAGTAGGTAAGTAGGCATATTCGAACGCAACTTAAGTATACGCATGTCCAAATCTCGTGAGAATTAGTACACCATGCAGGTAATTCTCGCCTACTCTTCTATGAATACTAAGGATTCGGACATACTTACTTGCTTTTTGCCTAATATATAGTAGGGATGTATGCGGTTTCAAACACAGCGCATGTCTTTATGACTGGGTTTCTGAATCATTGACTCACTCGATTCGTTCAAAAACGTGGACTCATTCATAAACAAAACACTACTGTGTTGCTGGGAGAAACACAACAGTTCTGCTGTGGCTTTGAGTGGAACTATTTTTGTTTGCGAAATTGAGCAGAAGCAGTCAATATTGTGTCTAAAATGTAAGTCACTTAATTTTAACTTCTTGTTTATTGAACTACTATTGTATAAAATCAGTGTAACATTGCGATTATGTTGATATTCAGGGAAACATCTTAGTTGTGTAATGTTGCTTACTTATATATTATAAATGTCTTTTTTTTTCAACCGCAGTATGCATCTATAACTTCCTGTGAGTTACTTTGTGTGTGCTTTTGCACTCATTTGTTTTGATTTCTGCACAAGTCTCTCTCTCACTTGCGAGCCTCATCTGGCACAACATAAACATATTATCAATAGCCGTTTACAATGAATGCGATAAAATCAGAATCATTCTCGTGCAAAAAATTTCAAAAGTGTCAGTGCTTCCCTAGTTACGTTTGTTATTGACGTTTTAATCAGGCTTCTTGTCTGGTCGGGCAAGTAATATTCTCTCTCACTGGCCTTTAAAAAAACTACTTGTCCCAGACAAGCGTTAATTGAGCCTTGTGGCTCCCCACTGTTTACTTTGGCCCTACACGTATAACAAATTGCGAACTTTGTGTCTTCTTCATGCCGACAACATAAACATTTCGCATGTGGGTGTAAAACAAAACGGACCGGCTCTGAATCGGCAGACTGACCTTACTTGAAATAGAAATCTTTTTAAACATTAAAAATGTCAGTTTTACTGTCACTTTTGATCAATTTAATAAGTCCTTACTGAACAAAATTATAAAAAAAAAAAAAAAAAAGAATTCTTAACTCTTCAGCGGGAGGCTATACATAACATATAGAAATTGCCAATATACAGAATCTATGACACAATGATAAACACTTTTTAAGCTCATATTACAAATACACATACATTTTGACACGGTTACAACAACTCATCTGAAAATCCCAGTGTTCACAATGTTTCATGACCCTTTAACAGGAAGTCCATTAGGATAGATTGTACAGAAGTGTTTTTACAGAACATATCGATTGTTCAGCTGACAAAACATCTTATCGAAGACTTTCAATTGACAAAAATCCATAAAACAGTTTTGAAAATTACTAGGACTTTATACATCGCATACCATTGTAAAGACTGTAAGTCTATCTCTCACAGCCTCGTTTTCATCTGCGTAAAATACAATATGGTGTCTAACCTGATTAAGGTCTATGATTAAGATAAAAGAGCCTAAAGAGACACTGCATGCGTCCTTTGAGATGAGCTCATCATGGTTGGCCAGGTGTGCTCGGCAGTGAATGCAGCTGTAGGTGCGATGGCAGTTGGGCAGGTAGGCCTGAAAGGTTTTGGAGCGCGTCATAGCGACCGTGGCGCGAGAGACGGCGCGGGGGCGCAGCAGGAAGGGCCGCTCAGCCCAGGACGACTCACAGGAGAAACAGTGGAGCACGCAGGTGAGGGCCGTGGTGAAGCTTCAGAAGAAGAGATGAGAGCACACCTGTGGGGAACACACACACTTATTTAGGAAAATAACTAAAAAATAACTTTAAAAAAACACTGGTCAAAAGGTATGGGGTAAGTAAGATTTAAAAAATAATTATAAAAATAAGACTTTTATTCTGCAAGGATGCATTTAATTGATCAAAAGTGACAGTAAAGATATTCTTAATGTTACAAAAGATTTCTACTTCAAATAAATGCTGCTATTATGAATTTTCTATTCATCTGTGAATCCTGAAAAAAATTTCCACAAAAATATTCAGCAGCAAAAACTGTTTTCAACAATGACAATAATATTAATAATTGTGTACCAAGGATAATTGATAATAACTGAGCACCAAATCAGCATATTAAAATTATTTCTGAAATTTCCAGCGAGTAATGGCAGCTGAAAATCCATCTGTCAACAGGAATAAATACTAAAAAAAAAAAATAGGCATGAATCAGAGCGTCTGTGAGCTGTTTGTTGTCTGTCAGGTAACTGTGACTGTGTGGTCCCGCGTTCATCCTGCCCTCGGGTTAGAAAGGGGCTGCGCTGTATGAGAGGCGGCTTATTAATGCAGAGAACTGGAGACCTGCCAATGATGTGGGCTCAAACACAGAGACAGCCAGACAACCAAACGCGATTTCAACACTCGTTTGTTTGACTCATCCCTAATAAAATGTGGTTAGATTAAAAAAACAAATCCATATAGACAAAATGTTGAGCAGTTCATGCATTATATTTCAAGGCATAATTTCATTTTTGTGAAAACGAGACCAAAATTTAGATTGTCATACTTTAATTCAAATTTTCCCTACATTGCTGTGCTACAATCTTATAGTTTAAGTCAAATGAACTACTTTTATGGTGCTTTGTTGTGCTTTATTTGAGATTAACAGCCGCTGGTCACCCTATTTGCTTTCACTTTATGGTCATACAGGTTTGGAACGACATGAGGACAAGTTAACGATTTTTGGCTGAACTAACCCTTCAGGTCACACTCATTTGTTGTGATTTTCTGAATTCAATTAATACGTTTGCACTCTGACTTATTGGGTGCCCTCTTTTACGTCATCGTGGCATGTTGGCAGCTTTTCGCCTGTTGAGGCAGCAGCTCTGGACGAGATTTAAGACAGAACTAATTACTAAAAGAATCCGCAGGCATCTCATTTAATTACCTAGAAGCGCGGACAGCTATTCGTGAGATCGAAAAAGGGTCTTGTGAGTGTCATCATTAGATATTTGAATTCCAACCACATCTCTGCAAACCGACATAATTATCACATAAACAAAAGCATTCGTTGGCCGTTGTGACTCAGCAAAGTCAGCAAAAAACCCTGCTGAGCTCATAAAGCACATATTTAGAAAAGAACAAATGTTTAAATGTTTTTTTCCCCATTGTATAATACAATTTGTATTCTACAATGGGGGAAAAAAACATTTACATTCTTTAAAAAAAAAGGTTTCATTTGTTAATATTACATTTGCTAACATTACCTAACAATAAACGGTACTTCTACAGCATTTATTATTAATCTTAGTTAGTTGATGTTAACTAATGGATAAACAAAAACCTTACTGTAAAGTGTTACCATACAAATAAAGCCACGTGGATAGCATGACTGTGAGAAAAACTCAAAAGAATAAATTCTTTTTCAGATACCACATGAACTCAGTGACTCAGCAAATTGAATTAGACAACTCATAAAAGGCTGCAAGTAAGGTTTCCTTGGAAGCTATTTGCGATTCTGTGATTACATTTGCTTTGGCACTGATGCGATTAAACAGGCCTTACAAGAATACAGCCGGAGAGTATTCTAGTCATCAGCGTGAGGCTTGAAATTGGACTCTCCTTGGCATAATTAAGCACCGTTGTGTTCGTTCTGCCATTAAAAATGCTGTATAATTTGGCCAAATGATACAGCAGCATTATTTTCAACATCATTTCCTCATGCAACTTCAAACACAATTATACAAGATCGACAAAGAATAGATACGTCGCTGGTATAAGGCTAATTGGAGGTAAAACAATTATGGGGGAAATTTATGGAAAATGCAGAGGTTGGAATTAATTCGGATCACGACAGATGAGATGAAGATAAATGGTTGTCGCCAGTATAATTACTGAGGCCATAATCACAGAAATGGTGCCCAATTTGTCTCTGTCTGCTTTGTGTGTTTACCATTTCAAATTAGTCTGGAGCAGACCAAACACACACATAATGAAGAGATCTCATTCATCAAATGTCTGATCTTGGCTGATCTTCCCTCTTCTGACCACACAGTTGACGACTTGACAAACAAATCTAATACAGACTGCTGTAACAAAACCAAGACTGCAAGTATGGCTGAATATCAGGAGAAACGCATTTCCCTTAAAGGAATAGTTCACCCTCAGGTCATCCAAGATGTAAATAAGTTTGTTTCGTCATCGGAACAGATTTAGAAAAATTTACATTACATCACTTGCTCACTAATGGATCCTCTGCAGTGAATGGGTGCTTCCAGCGGAGTCCTCTATTTCAAAATAACGGTATAAAGTTAAATGATGGATTTGTTTCTTACAAACACACAGCTTTTCACTGCACAAGATGTTAATTGATAAACTGGAGTTGTGTGGATTACTTGTGGATTATTGTGAGCAGGGCCGTCCTTAGCTGACACAGGGCCCGGTGCGAGGTAGGGAGCGGGGCCCGCATCGGTCTGTTCGCGATCGCGTCCCTGGGGGAGGTTGGGTGATTCCACCCTTGGTCCGTTCACCGCGGGGCCCCCTCAAGCACCCGTCCTAAGGATGGCTCTGATTGTGATGTTTTGATCAGCAGTTTGAACTCTCATTCTGACGGCACCCATTCACTGCATTGGCCAGCAAGTGATATAATGCTAAATTTCTTAAAATCTGTTCCAATGAAAAAAACAAACTCATCTACATCTCAGATGACCTGAGGGTGAGTACATTTTCATTAATTTTTCATTTTTGGGTGAACTATTCCATTAATGTCTATGGTGGTTAGACCCTGAATAATTCTAAAGATAGGTAACCCTTGAGACGACAATGGAGTTTTTTGTTTCCTTTCTTGTTTATGTATGCATATATCAAGTAAAATAGCAAAGGTTTCCCTAATAAACTCAGGAACACACATGGGCTGTATTCAAGAGCATTATATTGTAAATCAATACCATCTCCGTCCCAAAATATTACACGAACACAAATCAGATAAACCCGTTTTCAATAAAATGCCTGTTATGTAACAAAAACACATGGTGCAGCAGGTACATCAGCACAATATCTGCTTTTAATAAATGGCTTTATTTGTTTTGCTTGTTTAAACTAGAGCCTAATGAAAGGTCTCGAGCATTTTAAGCAGTAAGAGGGCATCTAAACAGACAAGGACCCCCGGACAGGTGGCGAATCCCCCCTCATTCCCCCCGGTCCCTCACATAATACACAGCAAGCAGCTCCCATAATAACAACTTTTTTTGCTGTCCTTTGAAATCTGTCAGCACAAATTAAAAAGCCCCTGCTGCGTACACACATAAGCTGTGATATTTAGCTCCATTTAGCTAAATTGTCGGTTATACATCTGATGGATTAACACTTTATTTTACAGTGTCCCTGTTAACATAATTGCAATAATACACAAATACAAGGGGCTCTTTAAAAGGATCCATATTGATTAGTAAATGCACACTAAAAATAACATTTTAATATTTTAAATTATAATTGCATAATTTTAATATGCAAACTGCATTTGAGAGCCAAGCCCAGAGAAAATACAATCCCGGAAAAAAAAAACACTCAATTAATTTTTAATCTCAAATTACCTCTAAATTAATATACCGGCTTTGAAAAGGCACACTTTGTGCATTCATCCTTAAGAATAACCTCTCAAGCTCAGTCCATATTCTAACAGCATAAAGCAATAGAAATACCCATGAATGTGCAAAGCTACTTAAGGCAACGGTGTTGGAAACAGAGTGAATCAGATGGAGAGACAGTGCGATGGATCCAGGTCAGACAAGTATGTGTGGGTATCAGTGAACCAGCTTCTATGTAGGCCATAGTAGATACCACCAAACTGAGAGTGCAGATGGCAGCACCAGCTCAGCACCTCTGGCAATCACATCCTTGAAAACAGCTAAACCGATTCAGAAAAGCCAGCTTTAAAATGACAACAAGCCTGTGTCACTCGCTTGCCTCGTAATAACAAAACAGTACACAATATAAATACTGCAAAATATTAAATAGCCACACTTTCATTTAAGTGATCTAACACTTGCTTATGCATAGCATGTGTCATAAAAATAAGCAACAATGTAAGTGTATGTGTATATGTGCATGTTATGTTATTCTGTACTTGCATAAATACACTTACATTGTTGCTTATTTTTATGAAACATGCTATGCATAAGCAAGTGTTCTCAGAGATAAGCAATGATCTTGTGGAGCTGCTTGCAATGTTAATGTTAATTAAATAGTTTATTATGCAATATGAGTAGCATGAAAGCTTTCACACTATTTTGTAAGTCAATTTTCATGCAAAACAGCATATATTTGAAAAGGAAAAGATTTCTTTAATTTGCAAAATATAAAAATGCACTTGTATATATTTTTTTAAATTATAGTTCAATTAATAAAAAACATCCTGACAACATACAATTTGTGTTCATGGCCAATGACTCGTGCATAAACAGTTTTTTTTTCTTCTCTTAATGTACCAATATTTGCTGGTAGTGTGTTAGTGGCATATAATTCTATAATAATCTAGATTTAAAGCAACACTTTCGGAACAGTTATAATTGTTTACATTTTAACTATGCAATGATGCATTCTGTATATATAACGTTTTAAATCCAGATTAGCATCTATCACTGGCATTGAGCAATCTGGCAATCTACAACTAAAATATAAATTCTCAGAATTTACTAGGTTCATTTTTAGTGTGCTGTCATATAATGCAAGATAATGAATAACAAACGTAATGTTTTAAGAAGACGAACTTCCTATAAAAGGTGACATTAAAAGCATTATAATTGGACTGATCTTACCTTAGAATGGAAAGGTATCGCGCTGGTCGAGCTGTCAACCTCTTAAAAACTGCAACATCGTGCAAAATAGCAGGCGATCATTCCTCACAACACAAAGTTTGCAGGTATCCTCAGCAGCCACGCGCCTCGAGAGCAGCGCTCTGTAAACACAGCCCAGTTGCGCATCGGGCCTCGCCATACAAGCTCCCAATTTGATGGCACCCAGCCCAAATAGATGAACACACGCCTACAACAATACGCTGATTGGCCAACCTAAAAGTGGACTGACTATAACGCGCTCAGGAGATCTGCGCCAAAAAAAAAAAAAACATGTTATCTTTGTGTTGTGCCAGTTGGATAAGTAATAAAAACTAAAAAGTCTTAAATGACTTGAAACTTAGAAAATATTAAGTACCTATAATTTACAGTTTCCTTGTATTTTTCCACTTTAGCAATGTCCAAGCATGTCCATTCATAATTACTTTAGACAGATCAGATAACCAAATAGCGCCTCTCTGTGTCGTTTTTACGAGCTATTTTATGTAAAAACCATAATAGAAACCGTAATAGACTGATATCTAAAACCTCGACAATAATAGATTGATATTTTTACATTCTTTCTAATGAACAAGTGTTTAAGCATTTTATGAGATTTAATTTAATTTGACTCAGATAAAATAATTTATAACATCAACCTCAAAAAGTCAACAGCAAACAGAAAATCCAGAGTGGACACTATTTTGGATACACATTTAAAACATTTAAAAAGTAAATTCAGTTTAAAATATTATAGTTTAATAATGACATTTTTCACTCTCAGTTTTTCTCAATGCAGGTATTTATTTACCATAAGCACAACATTCCTTAATTTGATTGCTTGTATTTACAGCCACAATTATTTCTAGAATTTGGATTAAAAAAAGAACCGGCACAGAAAATGAAAAGAAGCATGGTGACACCAAAATGATGCTTAATGTCCTTGTCCTACAGATATCACAACAGTGCTTTTAAGTGCAGAGTGTTTTTTTGTTACTGTGGAGTTGAACTAGTCGTGTTGGCACGCAGAATGCCTCTCAGCACCCTGAAGTTGGCCAGTGGCTGGTTCTCCTTTGGAGGGTAGCATGGTCCACGATCTGTCACGTAGGCATAAGGGAAGCGTAGCACCCAGAGTCCATCAGGGGGCAGCACCACCTCAGGCTGCTCCGGATGGAAGATAGGACAGGGAGGGGGACCTGGCTGGACCTAGCATAGAAGAAAAGCACAGAACAGTATACTTTAATGGAGAAAATGTGGGTAGCAATCATTGTGAATACTTCAGTTTGCGATTAAAATTGACTGATGTTGCACTTTTTAACATATTATACCTGTGGATTTAGGACAATCTCAAGAGGAGCATCAGGGACGACGACAAAAAGACGAGCCAGCTGAGCATAGTGTGGCTTGATCCCTCGTCCTTGAGCTGGAGAGGGAATGTATAAAGGCATATCAGAATTCAAGCATCTGGTTGCAGGTTCCTTTGGTCCGCCTTGCCCAAGCACTTTGACTACTTTATCAGGGCCAGAACTAAAGAAGCGGCGCCCTCTGCTGTCCTCATACTCAAAACCAACAAAAGCACGAGCTACATCATCCCGTCTACGCCCTCGTCCGATTCCTCCAGCACTGCCTCGCTTTCCAGCGGATGCTTTATTTGGTGCTGGCCAGGAGGCTGGTCCTCCGTCCAGAGGCTCAAGCGATCCTACATCTTCCTCTGATCGACTCCGAATGACAACATCCCAGGGTAAGAGGAAAGCGGAGCCCGGGAGGAATCCAGGTTGCTCTAAACCAGTGAGGCTGTTGTAGGCCTTAGCTGGACTGAGTTTAACAAGAGACCAACTCGAGAACTTAGGCAACAGTCCCTTCGGGCATCCAGAATGAAGCATCCCGGGGAGATACTCCACTGTGGAGGGCTGTCTGTCCACCAAGCTTGGCCTCTTCTCTTGTCCTTCTGCTCCATCACCATATGTTCCAAGGCTGTCAGTTGACTGGCCCAAGCTAAGAGCGAGACTCAAACTTGTGCTATCACCAGGTGTGTGAGTGCTAGTCTCTTTCTCCTTTAGACGATCAGCTTCGCCTGATGGAGGAACCTCTCCGGGTCTGGGCACTTCATCACTGGCAGGAGCAGGGTCGGGTGTGCTGGCTTGGAACACTGGGAAATTGATCCTGTCCAACTTTCCACAGCATTTCTCCTCAAGCATCTGAGAATGAAAGACAGAATGACGAAGAACAGATTTAAAGCTTGTGTAGTGAATATTTATGGTGGAAAAAAACCTTCAAGCTACTGACTTGATAGAAGTCATAGTTGGCAGCCTGGATGTCAAATGGATCTTCTCTTGGAGACTGCTTCCTACCACAGTTACAGGAACTTGTAGAGCGACCCCTGCTATTGTGGTATAGAATAGGCGGGTTGTGGTCCATTTCTGGTTTCTCTCCTGAAATTTGAAGAAAAAACAGAGGTAATTAGAAAGAAGTAAATTTTTCGTCAATATACCATGAAACAAAAATTGCTCTTCACACAGAAAAAAATGGATCTGTATAGATCTTTTAAAACATGGATCTTTACCTGGCTTTGGCAGCAGATGAAACTTGTGCACGCAGTGCTGATCCGTAAGGCTGCGCTCCTCGCAGAGCTGATGGCCGTTACTCCAGAACTTGTAGCAATCCTCGTGGAGCTGTAAGGCACATCTTTGAAAGGCGACTCCCCTCGCATGCTGACTGTACACTCGCAGTGCCTGCGCCAATTGATTCTTGTGCACTGTGGTGGTGTAATTATGGGGAAGGTTTGACTGGTATGCACTGTGAGCCAGTGGCAAGGCTTTCTGACACCTGTTTTCCGAGAACTTCGCATCTGCGTCAAGGAACCCCTCCAGCACTTTGAGCTGACCCTGCACCTTGAGGGAAATCTCGGCTGCGTCATCCTCACTGTTCTCTATCATGACCTGATAAAGTCTGTGCGCAACATGCACCCATTTGGAATAAGTAGGCAACTCGAAGTGTGATGGCTGCGGATTGCGACCTACACTGTCATCAAAACCTTTCTTGGTCAATACGAGTTCGACGTGCTGCCAAAGGAACTCTTTTAAAGTGCAGTCCACCAGCTGCCCTCCTGAGGAAAGACTGCTTTCTACATTGAAAGAGGGCTGTCTATTAGAGTACCTCATCTGTTGGTACCGCCTTTGCCTGGGCACAGGCGTGCTGCCTTCACTTTCTCGCAGGACGCAGTTGGACCGCAGGTGCCCCAGAAGAGAGCCGATGGGGTCCTCATCTGGTCCTGGCACTACATATACAAAAGCTTGGTTGGCAGGCACTGTAAAGAGACAATTACTACTCTGGTTGGTCAATACACGACTTTTCCTGAATATCCGATATATCTGATCTTCCAGAGCATGCTGCAGTCGCCTTCTAGGGGAGTGTTTTTTGGGTTTATCCCCTCCAGAGCCATCAGTCCCATTCCCACCAGTGCCAGAGGAGCCCACTCTGAGCGCTCCGTTCATCTGGAACACGAACAGCAGGCGTGGAGGGCACGGCCGACAGTTTAACTTCCATTCTTTAGATACTGGCGAATCTTTAATCGCAGCGCGCAGCAGTGGAAGCGCTTTCTGACGTAGCGCGTCCAAAGCGCGGAACATTCTATCGTACGTGACGTCGAACGAACATGTGGGATGAACCAGCAGAAGAACATGGCACAGCGAGAAGAGATACAGCAGCTGCAAACAGTGATCCTTCTCTGCTGCTTTCCAAAACTCATGCGCTTCTGCATGACCCAAACCCGCCGTCAATGACTCGCACGCGCTAATAAGCTGGCGGTTGTCAAAAACAGATGTTAATACGAGATACAGCACGCGGTTCTCCTGATTATAATACGCATGAATCGATGTTCCCCCACCCGGACTGTCAGTGTCGTCGCTCCCAAAGAGAGAGAAGACGTGTTTATCTGCTAAGGTGTTTATGAGAGAGTCTTTATCTGATCCCGGTTGCATTGCGCTTTTCCCAAATATGCCCAATACGCAAATACCCTCATCTTTGTCCACGGTGTCTTCGATTATTTCTGACTGTAACAGAGCTCTGATATTCAATGGAACCGCCATTTTTGTTGGACAGAAACAAATGGGCGGGGCTTTGATGAACGCATTTCTGCGAGCGCAAAAGAAGAGTCGGGGTGGGTACATTAATCTGCAAGTTAATGTCCGGACAAAAAGCATGGAAAATGCAATATGTAAATAGTAATAGTCTTATAAGTCTGCGGTGTTGTTATTGTTCACCAAACCTCAAACTGTAAAAAAAAACAATCGGTCCCTTAATCAATTATGAATATTAGATAAACTTAACGTGAATGTTGCCGTCGCAGAAACTAAAATAAGATTGTTGACTATTAAAATTCCTAAACCTACAGTTAGAGAAATAGCAAACTTTTTTAAAAATCACAAGGCCTGCACTAAAAGTAGGAATGCAAGCAAATATAGGAATACATGCTAATTCCAAATATTGGCGATTACTAAATATAGTTAAAATGTACAAAGTCCATTATTATAACTATTCGGAACAGTAGAAATCGCTCCAGTTTCGCTGTAGGTTCCATGTCTAAAAATAACGCAAATCAAATAATTATAATATAGTACTCAATCTTTGTGTAATATATATATGCTATATATATTATATATATATATATATATATACATGTATACTATGCCACTATTAATCCGAAGCCAGAATCGAACATTTATTTTTGTCTTCATCTAATGCACTCATTGTACTGGAATTTAAAAACTTACACATTTTCTGTAGATCCATTTTATTAAAAGTTTGTTATTCTTGCATTGTTTTTTTACTGCCAATAAAGTGGTTTTAGCCACTATTGCAAAAGACCCTTTAGCAATAAAACATTCACCCAAAACGGTACATTTAATGGGTGTTACGCCTTCAAGCCCACAAGTAAACAAGATAAAATAACATGGAAAAAACCACATCCTAGTCTCACAATACAGAAAATAGGTATTATCTGTGCTTCACTTTTAAACCCCAACCCTAGCTCAATGATTATTGAATTTATAGACCCACTGACCGTGTCTCTCCCCGTACAGACTCAACACAGTATCAGACGACGATAACCAGCAGATTCATAACAGTGACACTGACTGCATGTTCAGTATGTATTCTACTAATTAACAGTTAAACCATATTAACCACACGCTGATGTGCATTTAATTTTCATACAGTCTGCATTTGTTATTAGCATTTTTTCTTAAAAAGGGGGTTCTGATATAAAAGGAGCAATAAGCACACTTCACATGCAACAAGTATATAAAATAACATAGCAGCAAGTAACATCAAATACAGCCATGGCATATGAGTAATCATGACGGATGAGAACCAAAGCTATTAGCAGAGTCACAGTATACATATAAAAATAAGGCAAAAAAAAAAAAACAGACACACACAAGACTGGCCATTCAAAACACAATGTGCAATAACAAACAGTCATTATCTTCGTTTAGACAGTCTTGAGTGGTGATAGTTCTTTTGTAAAAGCACTCTGTAAAGAATGAAAAAGAATGACAAATTATTTTCAGGCCATAAATTCATGATTTATTTGTTAAATAAAATTATCTTTCAATAAAATGAAACTAGCAGTCTCAAAGAGAACCTTAAAATAATAAATTCTGTGATTCGTTTTGGGATAAAGCTGTTTACATACCAGGTACGTGTTTCCCTAACCCTCTCTGGTCATGCTTGGATCCAGGCTTGAATCCATCACAGCATTCTCTTTGTTAAACAGCGGTGTGCCACCAGGACTCCTAAGAATACAGCAAATGAGAAGTATTTAGCTAGATGTGATGCCTGTAGTTTTAGGCATGTCTTGGCTCGGATTCCAACAATACAAAGTAAAAGTGATCTTGCCTCATTAAGTTGACTTTTCGAAGCTGTACCCGAAGATTCATGGGATTTTTGGTTGGTGTCCTACAGACAGTCCTACAGAGAAGATCACAAATGATGTAGCATGAATGTGAATGTATTGCTTTAAAGTAAAATGTAAAATAAATACATTTATTTATGCCAAAATTCACCTGCCAAGGCTTGATCTAGACTTTAAGGGGAGGTCAGAATTAGAGCGTCGCAAACTGACTTTCTGCAAGTCTGCAAGTGTGACCAGTGGTGATGATCTTCTCTTTGGAGACACCTGTGAACAAATATGCCATCATAAATATCGACTCAATGCAGGATTCATTGGAAAAGCTGAGGACACAATCTGTCACTCGCCTGAGTTTTTTGGCCTTCAGTCACTTTTCTTAGTCGTACAGCTTGAAGATCTCGAAGAGTCAAAGCAACAGGGCCATTTTTTTTCTCCTATTAGGGGACAGGAGGAAAATTAGTGCAAAACCTAAAATAGTGCAAACCTTCATAACTTGTCTTCTCAACAACCAAAGTGAAGTGAATTGAAAAATAAACTTTTACCTTCACAGAGGTAGTCTGAGCAGTTTTTAGGGGAATTGAGGCCACTTTCGGAGCAGCAAGTGTCAACAGAATTTGAGGAGGAGGAAGAGGAGGTGGTGGTGGTGGCGGAGGTAGAGAGTGCTGAACACCATCAGGCATTTCACATTGACCGCCTGCAGTCTTGGCTTCTCGATACAGCTATCAAGTAATATTTTATACACTTTACAAGCAATGGAAATGAAAATAATTAAAGAACATTCTTTTCAGTATAGCTGAAATGTTCTAACCTTCAAAGTGGAATGCAATAGTGTTATTTCCCTTTGCAGCTCCTCTACTTTTAGGTGAAGGGACTCCACTCTTTCGGAATAGCCTCTCCAGAAAAAGAAGACATTCAGGAGTCCAAAACAGCTCTAAAAAAATAAGCTGGTCAGACATTGGAAAGCTCTTTCTTTTTTCAACTAATAAAAAAAAAGAAAAGCTTACTTGATTAATTGTCTTTCCGCATTTTTGCACAACACTTCCAAATGCAGAAAACAGAGCTCCAATACTTAGTGTTGAAGACAGCTGTTTAGTGGTTTGAACACTCGTCTCCTCCATAGTGTCCACCTTTGTTTTGTTGTCTGGACTGGGTGAAAGCATTACCAGAATGTAAAGTTAAAAATATATATAGTAGATATACAGTTAGCTCATAAGCCTTTTATTTTCAAAGTCTTAAAGGGATAGTTTACCCATATTTTGAGAAATGCCTCAGTTTATAATACAATGGATGTCAATGGGCACCAAAACGGTTTGGTCACCAACATTATTCTTCAAATATCTTCTTTTCTGTTTTACAGAAGAAAGTCATGCAGATTTGGAACAACACGAGGGTGAGTAAATTATGAAAGAATTGTCATTTTGGGTCAAGAATCCCTTTAAGTCTTCAAAATGAGGATAAAAAGTGTTCATGCTTTTTTTAAATACTACATAACTGACATTTCTACAGCAAATGAAGTTATTATTTTGTCTTGTGGATTATATGTAAATATCTAGAATGTAAATATCTAGTATATCAAAGTATATACTTGGTACATGATATGTGGTACAACAATCCTAAATTATACTGTAAGTGTTTATGAAAGCACTGTATTTAAAGGCATTGTTTTTGTGGATATAAAAATGATACAGTTGCTCACACAGGGGCCGTTGGTATGGCAGGAGTCCCAAGTGGCTTCTTGCTCTTTATGGCCCAGCGTCGACTACTGCCATTTCTCTTCCTCCGCCGCAGAAAGGCACCGCCGAGGCCCTGGAAAGGAATTACACATCGTTTAATGATTCATTATTTATTGATTTAAGTAGCTAATAGTAACAACATACCCTGAATCCAGGCATATCCGCAGCTGCTGACAGCTGTAAGCCTGATTTTGAAAATAGTTCCTTATTGTTTACCCTCCAATAGGAGCGCAGCTGAAGCGCGGTGGGGCGGGTTTTAACTTTTGATTGGTTAAGGAAGACGGAAAGGCTTTGCGTCGATCACTGCAGCGGTTTGTCTGTTACCATAGCAGCAGGAGCGTAAATTATTATTGTTATTATTGTTACGTGTTATTTCAGCGTAAGCAATAACAATAAATCAGTATAGTTTGGTTTAAGAAACATTTCGGAGCAGTAATATTTCAAAACGCCAAGTAAACTAAGTGAAGTGAAGTGAGGCCAAGTATGGTGACCCACACTCGGAATTAGTGCTCTGCATTTATCCCATCCAAAGTGCACACACAGCAGTGAACACACACCCGGAGCAGTGGGCAGCCATTTTTTTGCTGCGGCGCCCGGGGAGCAGTTGGGTATGGGAAGCGAAACAACCCAAATGTGGGACGAAACTGCGCGGTATTCAAGTGTTCGCGCCGCGCTGACCTGTCATAGGCACGGCTCAATGGACCGAGCGGCGCGACCAACTCGACAGCGCAGAGAGGACGTGTTTACTAGCGCCACCCCGGGTCCGACCTCGTCTCGGATCAGTTACATAAGCAGCGCGAACATTACTCTTCTTCTTCTTCGTGTTTTAAGGCAGGTGGAATCCAACGTTAACATGCATTACCGCCACCTACTGTGCGAACATTACATTACATCTCCGCAGAAGTTCGTGTTTTTTTCCTGCACATAACAATGAAGATCAGTATTAAGTTATTACATTTCTTTTGCTAACCTTTCTACTACATGTAAACAGTTGTACTTTGAAAAACTGCAAATATAAAATATAACACACCATACTTTATATATCTACATAGTCCTCTTGAGGAGCACACCCAGCTTCTAGTATATATTTTTTTTTATTTTGTACTTAGTTATTATTGTTGTTGTTGTCAAGTTCTATATTCAGCACAATATTGCCCGTTTTAAATTTTAACTATTATTAAATAGCCTAGTATATGTGGGATTTTTGTTGTCTCTAGTAAAGGGAACGTTGTTATTTAACTTTAAAATTGCAATTTTATATAATGGATACGGTTTGTAAGGCTTTTCTCTACACTGCAGATTAAATAAATAAATCAATTTTAATTAACTTAAAAAACGTACAAAAATTAGGGACAGTATATGTAAATTCAATATGATGTATTTTAAATTTTGCATTGCATTGTGTTTTAGGTCTATCGGAAAACACATTAAAATTAACCATATAATTTTATTACACTAACCTTTTAACCATACATTTGTAATTGTGGGTTAAAAAAAATGACAATCAATCCATGGTTACTACACTTTTACTATAGTAAACCTATGGTTAGCTGCCGTATTGCCCTAGGGAAAATTTTGTTTATAATTTACTCTTTTTTTTTCAAGCTAATCATATGCTGCAGTTCCACAAATATTCCTAATGTAAATTTACTTAATATGCCTTGTGAACAGAAACCCAAAATTTTTGACTTCTAAGAGTTTATGAATGGAAGTATTCTGCTGTGAACGTGACACTACTATATGCTATTACGTGCTTCAAAGATCTAACACTATGTTTCCTGTATAATCTAAGAGATAATGAAGCAAATACATGTATACAGCACTACGACCCTATCGTTAGTTATGTGCAGGAAAAACCGCGAACTTCTGCGGAATTATTGTTCGCCACGTAGGTGGCGGTAATGCACCTTAACGTTGGATTCCACCTGCCTTAAAACATGAAGAAGAAGAAAGCTGCGCTGTTGTAACTGATCCGCGCCGCGCTGTCAGCTCGGTGGCGCTAGCAAACACGTCCTCTCTGCGCTGTCGAGTCGGTCGCGCCGCTCGGTCCATTGAGCCGCGCCTATGACAGGTCAGCGCGGCGCGAACACTTGAATACTGCGCTGTTTCGTCCCACATTTGGGTTGTTTGGCTTCCCATAGTTGGGGGTTCGGTGCCTTGCTCAATGCACCTTTCGGTTATTGAAAGGTGAAGAAGCCACTGTACATCACTACCCCACCTACAATCCCTGCCGGTACGAGACTCGAACCCGCAACCTTGGGTTACGAGTCCGACTCTCTAACCATTAGCATTAACATTTTATGTGCTCAAACTGTAACTAATGGCTGGAAAGGTTCTCTGTGAGGCATCAGAACTGTACAACATCCTGAATCAATACACTCATCTACCAAGGCTTGCAGAGAGCAACTATCTTTGTCTGATTAGTAAGAATGTAATGTAAGAATTAAGAAGTGATTCCTTAGAACTGAATCCCTGGCTGTACATTTACTGTACTAATTCAAATACCCACAAATGAAAGTGAAAGTATAATTGTAACAATAATCCTATTTTTCAGATGCCTGTGCAGCAGAATCATATAACTTCAGCCACATCATTACTGCCAGAAATGTTTCAATTTCATGTTTTTTTTCCCTCCCCTAAAGTTTATGCTTTTTATATCCTGTTTTGCAACATTGTAGAATATAAAAGCATCACTTTTCATTGGCTTTTCTTGCTTTTCAAAGGATTCTGATGGGAAGTTTATTATGCCCTTGGATGTTGAGGTTGAAAGTATGAGGTATATCATTGTTTATGACAGTAGTACACATTCTCTGTCAGATTCAGGTAAGACACTACCTTTTCTAACATTTTGAACTCTGAAAACACCTCTGAAAACCTCCTAACTGTATGTTTTTCTTATAGGTCCAGCTATAGACTGTGCAGACAGCATAGAAAAAGCCAATTTCCAGTTCAGATTCTTAGTGGAGGCTATGAGAAGTTTTCTGCACTCTACCATTTCCTAAGAACGCAAAAGATTCTTTACAATATTATGGTATTATTCTAAATAGATCATAAATTAAGCATTTTTTGCTGTTTATAAATATATTTAATGATCACCCTTACCAAAAAGTAGTATACTTCAAGTTTATTTTATTAAGTATACTTAAGTAAAGTTCAGGTATATTTTTAAGTATACTTTATGTAGTAAGTATTCAAATATCAGTGTGCTAGTAGTATACTTAAGTGTACTATTTCAATACTCCTTGGGACTAAATTGGCCCACCTTCTAGTATATAAAAGTATACTTTTAAATATACTTTAAGTATAGCAATAGTAAACTTTGAGTACACAACTAGTTTACATCAATGTTTTTAGCTTGTACTGCAACTATACTAAAAGTGAACTTATAGGTACACTGATAGTTTACTAATTACATACTTAAAGCATTTTTAGTACACTCTGAAGTATAATCTCAGTAAACTACTAGTTTAGTAGTTTATACTGCAAGTATACTCGTAAGTCTTCTTTAAGTGAACTTTACATCATACATTAAGTATACTACTATGTCCCTATTTAGGAATTAATTTGTATCATTTTGTTATATGAATATCTGAACATACAAAACACCAAAAGAACAGAGTATCTGCTTCTGCTTTTAAACAAAAACATTTTATTCTAGCTTAATGCATTCTTTTTTTAAACACTTGAATGTGAGTAAGTTTCATAAATAAATAAACAAGATTTTGAACAAAAAGACTATGAATTGAATTCAGAACGATAATCAAAACGTAGAAAGAGTCGATCAACACCCCAAAGCTTGAAAGTTATTATTACCTCTTCATTGGTCGACATTATATCCAGAACGTTGCACATTTTTGATGCTGTTTTATGTCTGATGATCGTGTTTGAATACTTGTGGAAGCATCTGTTGTTTTGGTTTCTTCTTCATTTGTGTTTTTTGGAAATTCTGTACAGATGTGTACTAGCGCCCCCTACAGTAAAACAATGAAAACACTGATTCTAGGAGCACAAGTATAGCTCAAATAAATATATTTAGACTTTTTCTAAGTATAAGTCAAGTATACTTAAATGTCATTTTAAGTATATTTCTGAGAAGTACATAAAAAATAGACTAAAAGTATACTTTCCTATTTTAGTTTAAAAGAAGTATACTAATATCACACTTGAATAACTTCCTTTTCGTAAGGTCATAAATCATACAGTGGGTACGGAAAGTATTCGACCCCCTTAAATTTTTTTCACTCTTTGTTAGATTGCAGCCATTTGCTAAAATCATTTAAAATAATTTTTTTTCCTCATTAATGTACACCAGCACCCCATATTGACAAAAATACACAGAATTGTTGACATTTTTGCAATTTATTAAAAAAGAAACTGAAATATCGCATGGTCCTAAGTATTCAGACCCTTTTGCGCAGTATTTAGTAGAAGCGCCCTTTTGATCGAATACAGCCATGAGTCTCTTTGGGAAAGATGCAACAAGTTTTTCAAACCTGGATTTGGTGATCCTCTGCCATTCCTCATTGCAGATCCTCTCCAGTTATGTCAGGTTAGATGGTAAACGTTGGTTGACAGCCATTTTTAAGTCTCTCCAGAGATGCTCAATTGGGTTAAGTCAGGGCTCTGGCTGGGCCATTCAAGAACAGTCACAGAGTTTTTGTGAAGCAACTCCTTCGTTATTTTAGGTGTGTGCTTAGGGTTATTGTCTTGTTGGAAGGTAATCCTTCGGCCCAGTCTGAGTTCCTGAGCACTCTGGAGAAGGTTTTTTTGTCCAGGATATCCCTGTACTTGGCCTGTACTTATTCATCTTTCCCTCGATTGCAACCATCGTCCCTGTCCCCTGCATCTTGAAAAACACCCCCACAGCATGATGCTGGCACCAGCATGCTTCACTGTTGGGACTGTATTGGACAGGTAATGAGTGCCTGGTTTTCTCCATACATACCGTTTAGAATTAAGGCCAAAAAGTTATATATTGGCCTCATCAGACCAGAGAATCTTATTTCTCCCCATCTTGGAGTCCTTCAGGTGTTTTTCATGTGTCTTGCACTGAGGAGTGGCTTCCGTCGGGCCACTCTGCCATATAGCCCCGACTGGTGGAGGGCTGCAGTTATGGTTGACTTTCTACAACTTTCTCCCATCTCCCGACTGTATCTCTGGAGCTCAGCCACAGTGATCTTTGGTTTCTTCTTTACCTCTCTCACCAAGGCGCTTCTCCCCCGATAGCTCAGTTTGGCCGGACGGCCAGTTCTAGGAAGGGTTCTGGTCGTCCCAAAACGTCTTCCATTTATGGATTATGGAGGTCACTGTGCTCTTAGGAACCTTAAGTGTAGCAGAATTTTTTTTGTAACCTTGGCTAGATCTGTGCCTTGTCACAATTCTGTCTCTTGAGCTCTTCAGGTAGTTCCTTTGACCTCATGGTTCTCATTAGCTCTGACATGCACTGTGAGCTGTAAAATCTTATATAGACAGGTGTGTGGCTTTACTAATCAAGTCAAATCAGTATAATCAAACACAGCTGGACTCAAATGAACCTGGAGCCCCATCTCAGGAGACAGAGAAAGGACAGACCTGAGTTAAATATATGAGTGTCACAGTAAAGGGTCTGAATACTTAGGACCATGATATTTCAGTTTTTCTTTTTTATAAATCTGCAAAAATGTCAAAAATTCAGTGTTTTTCTGTCAATATGGGGTCCTTTAATGAGGAAAAAAAATGTACTTAAATAATTTTAGCAAATGGCTGCATAGGGTTAAGAGTGCACAAAATTTTATGGGTCTGAATACTTTCCTGTACCCCACTGTATATTCATAGGCAGTGGAGAGTCTTGAAATCCCTATCCTGTGGCAATCTTGCCGGCAACTACATGGTGCGTATAGGCAAGCCCCAAACCTTCCAAATCCTTAAATCATACTGGATGAATGCCACTTGTTCATGTCCTCTATGAGAATGCATTCTAGTTAGCCAACCCCCATCTCATTATATTCATGTCTTGATGATTCATAAGTTTTAAAAAAAAATCCTTCTTACCATGGCCTGACAAACACAATTATCTATGACTGAACTTTGCAACTATGTTTTAAAAAGCAAACTGCACTGTCTTCACACCGACTTGCAGATCTGCAGAGGACGATTTGATCGCTTCATATTGAGAGAATGTGGTGCGTTTTTATTGGTAAGCACTAGGAATTTTTTTTTGTCCACAGGCATGAACACTAATCACAGAGAACAAAAATTCTGTGTTCAAATTAGGATGTGTGGCTTTTAAACATTTCCGGCTCACACTCTCATACTTCTTCGTCTGTTCTGAGCTTCTCTACTCTTGGAGTAAGGCATGGCAGGGCTGTACCAGGGGCATATCTTTGCTCACCTCACATCCACACTGAAGAATGTTTTTTTGGCAGTTGCAGTTTTGCATAGATGTTACTGACGATGCGTTTTAAAATAATTTGTCACCTTCTTTCGAATATTTTAGAGGCATGGCATTTCATATCAGCAGTGCAAAGCCAACAGATGCCAAAGCGCGGAATTTGTCCAGCAAGTTCGACTGGGAACTTCACTCTTTGTAGAGAGTACAGATATAGCTGAACCCCAAATCACGGACAATAACAAATTATAACATCCTGATGCACATTCATTTCTGATTTCTACCGTCCCTGAGGATACAGACTCATAGATTATTAATTTCAATATAATTAAAATTTATATTTAAAAAAACTATAAATAAACTACTTCCCGTAAACACACTAGACCAGTGGTTCCCAACCCGGGTCCTGGAGGCACCCCAACACTGCAAATTTTGCATGTCTCCTTAAGCAACCCAACACCTGATTCAGGTCTCATCGCATTAGTAAGACATCAAGACTGAAACTGGAGTGTCAGAGAAAGGAGACATGCAAATGTGCAGTGTTGGGGTGCCTCAAGGACCAGGGTTGTGAACCACTGCACTAGACAATATTAGAATGTACAAAATTGGGTAACACTTTACAAATAGTCGTTCCATTATTATTGTTATGTTATGCATTCACTAGCATGACAACAATACAATACAGGATACAGTGTTTATTAATCTTTGTTAATGTTAATGAAAATTCATTGTTAGTTCATGTTAATTCACAGTGCATTAACTAATGTTATCAAGCACAACAAATGCTGTAGAAGTATTGTTCATGCTTAGTTCATGTTAATTAAAGTAGTTAAATAATTAACCTTATTGTAAAGTGTTACCTAAAATAGTGTTTAAGACATCAAAATAATTGTCTGAGATAATATATGCCACTAAAAATAGCAGGTTATGTCATAAGACAGGAGGACGACGACTACTCTGCATTTTCTTCCACTTTACTGTATATGTTGCTATACATATACTGTGTATAATAAGAATGCTGTAATTTTAATAAACCTTTTTTAAATTTTCTGCCAATCCATTATTCCTATGACCTAATAAGAGGTTCTGTCTACAATTTCAACATTGACACTGAACTCTGGTTATTCAAAGTTGGTATATTTGGCTCTATGGGCGTCTGTGGGAAGTCAGTAGAGTAGACCAGTGTTTCTCAACCAGGGGTCCGTGGACCCCAAGTGGTCCTTGACATAAGGCCAGGGGGTCCGTATAAAGTATGAGTTTTTGTATACATTTAGTATATTTTGACATGACATGTTCCCATGAAAGAAAATTCCATTATAGCTGATGATATGGCCAAATACTGGACAAGTCAGCTAACTTGAATTATACTTGACTGCATTTGGTCCTCACAAAGACACAAATGATACGAGTCAATTTTGTTCTGGGGGTCCTTGAGGATGGTTCTGAATCGGACTGGGGTCCGGTACGCCAAAAGGTTGAGATTCACTGGAGTAGACTATAGCGTCTCTGATGTAGCTGTCTTGTTTTGAAAGCGCTCATTGGTCAGATTAAGGGAGGGGCGTTTCATGATGTCGCGGGGTCCGTCTCTGATTGGCTACGCTTGTTGTGAAGCTGCGTTCAGATGACAGATGTGTGTCAAAGATAGCGAGGCGCTCCGACAACGGTAGAACAGACCGTTATTCTCTTCACTCTTATCTGGGAACCTTTCATCAAATACACTCTCTGGAAATGTTATTTAACCCGACTGGCTTAAACGAATGTTTACAAGAATGGGAGGATCTGGAAAAAGACTATCAACAAGTTCAGGTGAGGAGTCTTTCTTTCTCTAGTGCTAATCAGATAGCAGGACAGCTCTGAACTATGAGACCTTACTCTTCTGTCTTTAAATGTTTTTATATACATCATAATTTGTTTTACAAATATTTCGAAGTATCGCTATGAATAGCTGGTTGTATAGTTAGGCTTCAGCTTTAATCACTAGCTGCTTAGCAATTTAATCCTAAACCAACATTTTTGACTTTAAATACACCAAAAATATCAAAATGACTGTTCCTCATGATATTGCTATATTCACGTCTTTGACCAATTGCACATTTCTAATGTCTATATTTGTTGCACAGGAGACACATCGACTTTACAAACAAAAGCTGGAGGAGGTTTCGAAACTGCAGGACAGCTGTTCTTCTTCTATTGCACGGCAGAGGAAAAAGTTAAAGGATCTCAACGAATCCCTGCAGGAGTCAGTTATGTGTTATATATGCTTTGGTTAAAAATAAATGTTGTTGATCTATATCTTATATTCATTCATTTTTTTCATAGATGCAGAGCTGTAGCGAGTTCAGAAGATGTCAATAAAATAGATGAGATCCAAGATTCCATAAAGGAAAGATCTAACGTCTTTTTTGAGATGGAGGCCTTCCTGCCAAAGAAGAACGAGTAATGCAAATAAGAGATATTTAAAATACACATTAAAAGCATTTACAATTCAAAGCAGGTCATACAGCTCTGTATGTGCCTGTTACTAATTCAGTGACCTTAAAAGACTGTAGACTAAAGGTGTGGTATATATTTCAATAATAATTGATAGTGGTGTGTGCATTTGTAATTTACCTTGTTCAAACACATACAATGATTCTGCAAGCACCTGATGATAACTCTGTTCTTGTTCCAGGTTATACCTCAGTCTTGTGCTTGGAAATGTTAACGTAACACTCCTTAACAAGCAGTCCAAGTAAGTTCTCTGAACAGTCCTATTTGATTCAAATGTTCTGAAAAATTCTAACACCACAAAAGCCTTAACTTGTGATCATCATCTTTAAACAATGTGGTGTCATGAAATGCAGTCATGTTAATGAGTCATGCGTCATGTGATTTGTCTGACTCTTACCTGTTTCTCCATTGTACAGGTTTGCCTATAAAGATGAGTATGAGAAGTTCAAACTATACTTGACTGTGCTGCTCTTGTTGTTCTCATTCACCTGTCGGTTTTTGGTCAGCTACAGGTACATGTTTATTCCAATTAAATATGAAAAATTGAGGGTTAGCCTAATAGTGCTCTAGAGAGTGTAAAAGTGTAATTTTTTAATATCATGTAGCAACAGCCATTTTTTAATCATTGACTATATGTAATTCTACATGTTTCACTAATGCATGTGAAATAACCAAATTAATTTATGCATTTGTCTTTGCTCCCCTGTGTTCTTACAGGGTTGTAGACGCACTTTTCAACTTCCTGTTGGTGTGGTATTATTGTACATTGACGATAAGAGAGAGCATCCTCATTAATAACGGCTCCAAGTAAGAATAATCATATCATTATACTCTTAAAAATAAAGGTTCTTTTAACTGTAATAAATGTAACATTGCCTTCTAATAAAGGATAAAGGTTGACTAAATAAAGAAAGAAAGAAAGAAAGAAAGAAAGATTTTTTATTGGCATTTATGGTTCCATGAAGAGCCTTAAAGATCAATGGAACCTTTCCACAGTCCTCACACAAAAGGGTCTTTATAGTGGAAAAAGGTTCTTTAGACTATTAAAATGCTCTTTTATAAAAAGTGTTCACTGGATGGATTTTTGGGGAACTCAAAGTGATTGTTATATCCATCACTGCGAAAAAAACTTTTTTTTTTTTTTTTTTTACAGTGTATGTAATACTCAATTCTTGCCATGTATTAATGCAGTACTACAGGCTATACTGTAAAGTTTCAATACTTGGTTTCAGGATCAAGGGCTGGTGGGTGTTTCAACACTATGTCTCAACATTTCTCTCTGGAGTAATGCTGACCTGGTAAGAACAACTTAACTCTTTAACACAGTGAGATATTACAGCATTACATCTTTGAAACTTTGGCACTTTAATAAAGAGTATTCTAATATGTATTAGATTAATCAGATTAATTTATTCTGATTAAATGCTTAAAATGAAATGTGTTCAAGTAGGATAGCACACTTCATAGTCATTTTTGAGGATCAGTAGTACAAGTGTGAAAAAGAGTGAGAGATAATGTGTGAATATCAGATGTACGTGAACTGTTCATTTGTCTCACAGGCCTGATGGTGAACTCTACCAGATGTTCAGAAATCAGTTCCTGTCCTACTCCATGTATATAAGTAAGAACTGCTGCCTTACAGTATTAGTAACACTTTCAGTGTATTAATGATTTATTCATTGTCTTATTTAATCATTTAATTTTGTTGTTTTGTTCTCCATTCAGATTTTGTTCAGTTTCTCCAGTACTATTACCAGAGTGGCTGCTTATATAGACTTAGAGCTCTTGGAGAAAGACACAACATGGACCTCACAGTTGGTGGGTTGTATGTTCTTTTCTCGTCTTTTTTTCCTTATTCTATGGCAGATTTATACGCTAACACATGTTTTCACATGTGCTTTATGATCAGAGGGGTTTCAGTCCTGGATGTGGAGGGGGTCTGACCTTTCTCCTGCCTTTCCTTTTCTTGGGCCATGTAAGTTTGATACTGTGTTTGTTAATCTTGGGTTATTTTGCAATAAATGCAATCATCTTGCATGGGAAAATAGCTCACTTTCTCTCTTATGGCTATGTAATCATCGTGGTAAAGACTTCTTCTGGTGGCACAGAGGGCAATATGTCAGTTTAAAGCTGTAACATAGTTAGAGATGATGTAACCATTATATTTACCTGTACCTGAATGACAGTACCAGACAAAAGAAGAGTTTGTTTAATACTGACGTAAAATGTTGACAAGTTCTGATGTAATTCTATTGTTATTATGCTGTGGCTCTAACCGTCTTATTATGTATATACAGTTTTTCCAGCTTTATAATGGAATTACACTCTTCCAAATGGCCCAGCATCCAGAATGGAAAGAGTGGCAGGTCAGTTTTTCAAAATAGTTTACATCATGTGCTAACACGTATTAGCTAAATAAAACAGTAAAATAAAGATCCATACATTATATTTACTATTCAAGGTGTGTATATTGCTTTAATCCAAAAGCATTAATATAATATATATATATCAATCTATATGATATGATTTTATTTAAAAAATCATGGGTTATGTTGAAATCATTTGTAATTAAAATGCTTTCTTTTTCTTCGTAGGTTCTCATGTGCGCCTCTACTTTCCTTGTTTTGTTCATGGGAAATTTCTTCACCACTCTTGGTGTTGTTTACCACAAATACATGGATCAGGACAAAGCCAAGGCTTTATAAATGACGGGCACATAGGCACTGCTGTACTCTTTATTAAAGCAATTTATGTTTTATATGAATGTTTTTTTAAATGTCAGTGTGTTAATATTTTGTGGGCGTAATTAAGTTTTCACAAATATTTTTTTTTTCGGTTTGTAGTTCAACCTGGCTAAGTTATGATTTTTGTAAATGTGTCACAAAACATAAGGGATGAAATGTATTTTCCCTAAACCTAAAATATTTAATATTTTTATTAAATTTTATTAAAGGACTAAATGTCATGATGTTTTGCACACCATATGCCAAAGAAAGTCATGACATCAGAATATGATAACAGTATGTTGATGTTTTCTTTTTCCACATTTGTAAAACACCTCTGGCCTATATTTCAAGGTGATTAGATAAGTTAATAAGTTAATTAATAAGTTAATGATTGTTCGAGAGAACTCAAACAGAAGCTAGAAGACATTTATGGAAATCATTGTTCCACAATGTCAACACATGACTTTACCATCATAGGACCATGACACATGTGAGTAGAGGCATGTGCAGTCAGCCAAATGCTAGGAAAAACTGAATGACTTTTTCAATATTTTCAAGAATTGATTGAGGAAGCCCTGTCAAACAGAAATGGGAATTGGAAATATTTCAGCAGAACGTTAGGTCCAAGGTTTTTAATATGATAAAGATATCTCATACACAAAATTTCCAGTAAAGAATTCACCTAATTGAGCATAACAGTTTTTCAAATCTCTTATTTTCTTATTTGAATTAAACTCTCATAGCATATGAGAAGTTGCTGCAGTGGACAAATACGTTAGAATAAAAATACATATATTTGAAGAACATGTTAACGCATTCTAAACATTACAACAAAGCAAAAAAGGTAGCATCTGTTCAAAGTTAAACTATGCCTGCTCTTAGCGGGGATACTATACGGGAGGGATATTTGAACTTGTGACTGGCAACCCGGCGTTTCAATGTGACGTAAGCTCGCGCTGTGCGTCTTGCTCCAGCTAACCGGAGGTATGTGTTTTTTAGTGTGTGTTTTGTTGTGTAACTGTTGAATTATAATAATATCCTTTCCTGTTAGTGTATTGTCAATCATTTTGTGAAGTCATAAACAAAAAGTGAACATTTGGTGTATATACGCCTATGTCTGCCCTTACAAAAATTATATGGCGATGTAGCATAGTACAGTGGTACAGTGTAACTTTGCTACGCGATATTAACATATTCATGAACCATGTACGTCAAAGTATTTAAGCAAAGCCATGTTAAATGTTCAAAAAGTACAAAAAAGTACAACAGTACTTCTGCTATTTAAGAGATGAGGGCTGTTTTGTAACTCTGTTATCGAGCGATAAAAGTTTCTAAGGAACCGAGGTGGTGAACAATTACATTAATTAGAAATGGACGAAAGTCCTTTAAAAGAAAGGGTGTAACTGGTGACTGGTCATCATTATGTAATTACATAGATTTTTCAAAAGAGGGCACAACATGACAAAAAGTCACAAATTCTATTGTTTTTCAACGTCAACTACATGGCCACAAACTGCAAGTTAAAATGTAAAAAATACTGTCTATCTACACCATTTATCATAAATGGTGATACATTTTTTAAAACATTTTAAATATGATTAATAAATTATATGTAAATATAAATTGTCTGTCTGTGTGTGTGCGTGTATTTCTGAGTCACTTCAATCAATTGTAGACTAATACTAAGTTGTGAAAACAATCTGTTTTTACAGACATATCTGCTCACTGAATTATGTGAAAATGGAGGACAGTGAATCCCAGCTGCTCTCCGATGAGTATCAGCCTCCGGAGACTCTCCTCGGCTCTCTGGACATCTTTGTCTTCTCTCTAATCGCAGGACTGCTTATCTACTGGTTCTTCTTCCGAAAAAAAACAGAGCCTGTTCTGGATTTGAAGACATTCCCTGCAGTGTAAGTGCCTCATTTGAACTCCCCTTCCCCGTTCATTTGTCCTCAAGAGGGAAATATTAAACCCACACAAATTTTTCTGCACAACTGAAATGTTAAGCAGAGCCTTGAAAGAGTCTTGTGAAACACACAAAAGTGAATGAACGAATGAATGAGGCATTTATATAGCGCTGTATTGTGTATTGCTGTACACCCAAAGCACTTTACAATCATATGGGGGATCTCTCCTCAACCACCAGTGTAAATGCAAATAATAAAGGTACAAAATGAGCTTTACAGTCCATGGCAGAAACTGTGTTATGGGGCTCAAATTTGCGATAATATTTTTGTTGGATGGCCTGTTTATAGTTTTTCTCCCCATATAGACCTTTGGCCTTGTTCGAGCAAAGCATCATTTCTGCACCATGGCTCGTTCCTAAAGCACTTTGTGGTTCAGTTGGTCATGGGCTCCAACATTGCAAAGTGTTGACATCATGGGATTGAGAGAATGTGCGTGCATTACATTCTGTCTCAGCATTATGGTCTGCAGCAGCTGAGACACAGTTCATATACACAGTGGTTAAGTGCCAACAGCTACTTCTTTGTCCACATATTTTCATACATGTCAAGTTGGTAGAAGTTAATTTCCTGTTCGGGTTTCACAATTCTGAAAATCAGAATCAGTGACTTAGCTGGTGATATCAAACATTAAAGTGAGCTATGTAATAAACAGAATAATTGTATGAGCACTGTTTGTTCAGATGGAGTCACAGGATGTTATTGTTCCTGAATGCTCCTCATAATCCTTGTTAGTCCGTTGTAGTGTTGTGTATTAAACTTGTGACATATTCAATCTTGAAAACAATGAAAGGCCTGATGACTTTACCACCAAGGTACTGTTCAAAAATGTTTTTTAAAAAAAAGAAGAAATTAATACTTTTATTCAGCAAGGATGCATGAAATGAATAAAAAGTGACAGTAAAAGACATTATTATACAAAATGTTTCCATTTCAAATAAATGCTGTTCTTTTGAACTTTTTAGTCATCAAAGTGTCATGCAATAAATGTATCACGATTTCCACTAAAATATTAAGCACCAAAACATTGACAATAATAATAATAATAATAAGTGTTTTTGAGTAATAAATGCAGGCTTGGTGAACATAACAGACTTTCAGAAACATAGCTTTTCCTTCCGACATAAATCTCTTTTCACCATTTATTGATTGGGTTTTAAAAAAAAGGAATAACAGCATTACATAAAGAGCAGAAAAGAATGCAGGAGGAAATTATGTATAAGTAGAGAACTCTAATGTCAGGAAGACAGGTTTAGCGAGCAGGAAAGGATAACCTCTTCCAATTCTCTCCGCTTCCTTGTTCACATTACTCACATTGAAGGATCGCAGCCAGTCCAAGCCATCCTGCCAAAGTCTTGAACAACTCCACTAGTCTTTATTTTTTAGTTGTTTTAATCAAATGCATTTCTTATGTGGAGTCTGCAGTGAAACACATTGCAAAGTGTTTTAAAAACGGAATTAAATCCAGGAATTTAGATTGGCTTTTGTTTTAGTGTTCTTTTGGGTTTTATTAGGCTGGGAAAAGGAGGGAATGGACTCCTTGTGTTTGCGTTGGCAGGAGCATTTGAAGTTTTTTGCATGTCTATGTGCGTGTGCATTTAGGATGGGGTGGGGGTTCAGTAACAGCATTGTGCTGCAGAGATCCATGGGAAATGTTGTATATTCCTGTTGCTTTGCAACCGCTGTGCTCTGGCCAGATGGCAGGAGAGAGAGAGAGAGAGAGAATGAGCGTGCACGGGAGAGAATGAGCGTGCACGGGAGCCTGTCTCAGACCCTCGCCTGCCTCACACCCCCTTTTCCTGCGCTGTAGAGTGATGTGTTTTCTACAGAGCCTCCTAATGATCTTTTACGCAGTCCAAAGGACTTTCTCAGGCTGTCTGAGGGCTTGATCCGAACCTCTTAGAGACGAAAGTACTCTGTATGCCGAACCCTAAAGGACAGGGTCTTTTCCCCAGTCATGGGATGCATGTTCTCTTTGCCTCAGGACAGACTGGCCGCTGCAGAGAGGTTAGTCCGGGACAGACGGATGTTTAACCAGTGTTTCTTCTGTTGTGATAGATATTTCAGGTGCTATTTATGACATTTGTGTAATTGCTTTTGCTCTTAGGTATTGCTTATTGTCTTAACAGTGCAACACATTGTTGTACGAGTGGTGTGCAAAAAGTTTATAATTTTCATTTGCACAAAGGCATGACTATTTTGTGGAATGTCTGTGAAATGCTGCCTGATTTTCATGCGAGGGGATAAATTGTTTTCTTTACTTTGGAGCTATGAACAATATATAGGGGAAGAATCTATTGTTTTGCACTTCGATGTCTTGCCAGTGCAATGATGGTTGTGTTTAGTCATTTGAATAGTTTGATTATATATACACTAACCCTGATATGTTTTTGAAAGAAGCCTCTTTTACTCACCAGGGCTGCATTAATTTGATAAAAAAATGCAGTAAAGACAATAATATTGTGAATATTATTACAATTAAAAATAATGGTTTTCTATTTTAATATAATTTAAATGTAGTTTTTCCTGTGATGGCAAAGCTGAATTTTCATTACTCAGCCATTACTCCAGTCTTCAGTGTTATATGATCCATTAGAAATCATTCTAATATGCTGATTTGATGCTTAGGAAACTTTTTTTTTTTATCAATGTTAAAAACAGTTGTGCTGTTTTTTTCAAGATTTTTGAGAAATAGAAGAAAAAAAAAACATTTTAAAAAGAGTAGAAACTGTAAGATTATTTATCAAACGTAGCAATGTTCAAGTAAGGTTTTTGCACTTAGCAGACTACCTTCTGTTCTTTGTTGAATTAACATGAAAACATGTGGTTTCATTAGTTGAACAATGAGTCTTGAACATGTTCTTCTGTGTGGAAAAGGCTGAGAAATGAATGTCTCAATCCTCTATTCATTACCAAAAGAATTGGTCTGGCATGCCTTTTCACATGTGTTCTATCTCTCTTTTTTTCTTGTTTTCTTGTTTTTCTCTTTATAGACCACCACCAATACGCGAGACCAGCTTTATTGAGAAAATGAAGAAAACGGTGAGATTTTCAGGAACATTTTATTACCATAGTACTTCAGTCAAGTTCTAAAAAGTTGAAATAATTGGTGAAAATTTCACCACCTTGAACAATGAAAAAAAAGTTCCATTATGTTTGATTTCAATATCTTCCCATTCTAGAACCGAAACGTTGTGGTGTTCTATGGATCACAAACAGGGACTGCTGAGGAATTTGCTAACAGGCTGGCAAAAGATGCCCATCGCTATGGCATGAAAGGCATGGCCACAGACCCAGAGGAATACGATATGGTACTTTCACCATTATTGCTTCCTGTTTAATATTACAGGAACTATTAAAAATCTATTAATCAAGATCAGAATGGAATACTTTACAATACTTTTGACTTTTGTCATTATAATCTCCCATTCGCAGTCCGAGCTGTCTAGACTAAAAGAGATTCCTAATTCCATGGCTGTGTTCTGCATGGCAACCTATGGAGAGGGAGACCCCACAGACAACGCTCAGGAGTTCTATGATTGGATGCAAGGGACTGATGACGATCTAGAGGGGGTCAATTTTGCTGTAAGTAATAATCCAACATCAGAAAAGTGCAGAAAGCTAATTTGTTTCTTTTTGTGATTGATTTCTGTGGTGAATAAATGGAGCTCAAGAGATTGCATGGGACAACCATCCATCAATGGGCAACCTCCAAAATTCCTGGCCTTTTTATGAAGTGGTACCTATTTCCTAGGCAGTCGGTGAAGTTCTTAACAAGCCTGAGCCTGAGGCTGTCCCATAGTTAAGGGGCCCATGGAATCCTCATCAGTTCTCTCTTACCAAATGGAAACATCTGGCCTAGCCAAACAAAGCTAGAGCTCCATCCCAGCGGAACCTCTCTCTTAGCGGGACTCTTTCAGATGGAACCATATTACTAGATCTTCTGTTTCTTTGATTCTGGAGACATGGGTGTCCAGACTCCTTAAATTGGACCTGTATTCTGGATGAAAGCCTTGTGGTTTCAGTCTGGAGTTCTCAGATTCTTTTATGTGGCTGTGGTGGGACAGCGTGATAAAACATGTGGTTGGAAACATCACTGCAGTGCGTCTACAGTGTTATTTGTGACCCTGGACCACAAAACCAGTCTTAAGTCGCTGGGGTATATTTGTATCAATAGCCAAAAAGACATCGTATGGGTCAAAATGATTGATTTTTCTTTTATGCCTAATTTCTTTAAAGTCAATTTTAATCATAAATATTTTTTGTTCTCCAAAAGTCATTATTTAGTTTAGTTTCCATTTCCATTTGCCGAAACTTTGAACTAAACGGACCATTTTGGAATAAAAGTATCTTTTTCTAGATGTATTCCTCCATAAAATGTGTAATGTTTTTTGTGTCTCCGTTTCACTGAATGATTCTTTTTAAACAGGAGAGGAAGATTTGAATGTAAAAGTAAAACCTTATAGTAGATAATACGCACATTTCAAAATTTAAAGAGAATTTGAATATTTTTAGTTGATACTAAGCCTTTAAAGTTTTGTATGTGTTGATTGAAAAGGTTTCCATTCTGTCTAATTTACTCCTTGCAGAAACTGAATGATTTTTATTATTATTTTTTTTTTGCTAATTATTTTAGGTGTTTGGTTTAGGAAATAAAACATATGAGCATTTCAATGCCACAGGCAACTATACAGACAAGAGGCTTGCTGAACTTGGGGGAAAAAGGGTCTTTGACCTGGGGCTCGGGGATGACGACAGCAAGTGAGTAAATAAAAAGATTCAGATTGAAACAGATAAAATGGATAAATCATTGCCTGTCCTGATTATTTAATCTTAAATCATTTGTAGCTTGGAAGAGGATTTTATCTCTTGGAAGGAGCAGTTTTGGCCTGCAGTATGTGAGTTCTTTGGAGTGGAGGCCACGGGAGAAGAAAGCAGGTATTCTTTATATTTTCTTTTTTATTCTCCATTTGCTTGTCTTATAATTAAATCACAATACAGTCTGCAATACAGTCTTGTATTGGTAGGCAACAAATAGTAGAATTTAAAAGAGCAGACCAGCTGTGTCCGATTGTCTAGTTCAAACCTGATGTTTATTTTATGGGTATTTTGTGGCCTCACAACACATGCAGTGTCTGTCTCATCTCCATATTAGAGGAACCAAATCCATTTATCATGTTCTTCCATAACAAAAACCTCTCCTGTCCTGCTTTGAATAGGTTTTTGCATCTTATTAAACATCATAGGTGTTTTGAATGCTTCAAATGCTGGCTTGGATGAGATCTCCAATCCTTTCTGTGTTCTTTCAGCATTCGGCAGTTTGAACTGGTGGTTCATAATGACATCAATATGAATCAAGTGTACACCGGAGAGATGGGGCGGCTCAAAAGCTTTCAGACACAGAAACCGTGAGTTCATCCCTTTCAACTAAGTGATTGTATGACACTGATTGGCATTTTAAAAGATCACTCCTGAGCTGAGAGTAAATTTTATGCTTCTATTGTTAAGAAGTATGTAAAATGTTTTTTTTATTCACGGTTTTGTGAATAACTTTTTTTAGGATTAGCTTGAGTCTAATGTTTTAAATGATATACAGAAATGTTATACTAAAGCGTTTTATCTGATCGCATTATTCATTTGATTTGTGTAGACCGTTTGATTCAAAGAATCTTTTCCTTGCACCTGTCACTGTTAACCGTAAGCTGAACAAAGGGGGAAACCGGCACTTGATGCACATCGAGTTAGATATCATGGATTCTAAAATCAGGTATGTGTAACAATTGACTTGTTGGGTGGATCTCATGAAAACATTTCCAGGTCACATTTTACCCTAAATACAAAAGTACAAAAGTGAAAATTAAGCTTGGTTTAATGTTTTATTTAAATGTGTATTACATACTCTAAATAAATTGTATATATACAATAATTTATTCTACTTTATATTAAATATAATTGATTTCCTTCTTTTGTTTTTAGGGTGTAATATAGCCCATGTTCTTGAGTAATTTTTTTTAGAAGATCACACTCCTCCCTGTGTCGAGGACTTGTGTTGATCCACAGTTCTATTCGAAGCAATAAGCCCCAAGAAGCCGTGGTTACAGTGAATCTATAACAGCTAAGGGGCGTTTTAGGCACGATGCAAAACGCCCCCCCCCTTAGCTGTTATAATTCACTGTAAACCACGGCTTCACGGGGCTTATTGCTTTTATAAATGGTTATTCCATATATGTAGTAAGGTTTCATAAAATAAAACGGAGCAAATAACGTGTAATGATATTAATAAAAATTAATTCTGATTAATTCTGGTCCTTGATTCTGATTGGTGGAGCCACATTCGAAGCTGTTGTAAATTACTCTACAAACATACACCTCTGTTTACTTCTGTGTGTGGCTCGGCAACCACTTTGTTGCAACCACAAACCTTTCTGAGGAACTACATTGTTTGGCGGAAGAATGTTTTTATTGCTCGTTTCTTTGTGTAACCTTACTATGTATATGGAATAACCGTTTTATTAAAGCAATAAGCCCCAAGAAGCCGTGTTTACAGTGAATTTATAACAGCTAAGGGGGTTTCGCGTCGTGCCTAACAACGCCCCTTTAGCTGTTATAAATTCACTGTAAACCTTGGCTTCTTGGGGCTTATTGCTTTATTCTTCCGCCAAACAATGTAGTTCTTCAGAAACGGTTGTGGTTGCAACAAATTGGTTGCCGAGCAAAACACAGACGTAAACAAAGGTGTGTGTTTGTAGAGTAATTTACAACGGCTTCAAACCAATCAGAATCAAGGACCGGAACAATCCGTTTTATAATACATTTTAAAATACATACTGTTTGTATTAGGATAGCATATCAAGCATTTTGCATGCAGACCGTGACGTTGATATGTTCACTACTGATATATATTCATGCAGTGTCCAGTTTTTTTTATTTTTTTTTTTTATATCCACTATTACAATGTTTTCCAACTTGGCAGATGAGTGCTGAGACCAGGGGTGCTGTTTCCCCCACAATGATGCGCGGTGGTCAACAGAATAGGATAGAGACTTGGAGTAGATCTTGATACTGTAATCTCACTCAAAAATCTGGATGGTATGTACTAATATCTGAAATTAAACAGTCAGAATAGGTTTTTATGTATACTGTAACATGCTATGGTGCTAATAATGTTTAAATTCTGCAGAGGAATCCAATAAAAAGCACCCGTTCCCCTGTCCATCCACATACCGCACAGCACTGACCCATTACCTTGACATCAACAACACACCACGCAAAAACGTGCTGTATGAGCTGTCACCGTACACCTCTGATCCTCAGGAACAAGAGAACATGCGCAAGATGGCGTCTGCTTCACCTGAAGGAAAGGTTAGGATCACGTCATAGTCACTGATGTAATAGTAGTCTACAGTAAAACTTGAACATTTTTATTCACCATCTGATTGGTCCTTTAAGGCTTTGTATCAGAGTTGGGTTTTGGATTCTGAGAGGAACATATTGGCTATTCTAGAGGATCTACCTTCCCTGAACCCTCCTATAGACCACCTGTGTGAGCTCCTTCCTCGACTTCAGGCTCGATACTATTCCATCGCCTCCTCTATCAAGGTAAAACCCTGCAGTTTTCGATATTATACCTTGAATTAAAAACTTTGAGGTTGATACAGACTTTGTTCGCCCTCATTTCAGGTCCATCCAACCTCTATCCACATCTGTGCTGTGGTGATCGAGTACACCACCAAGACAGGAAGATTCTACAAGGGTGTGGCCACCAACTGGCTTAAGAACAAAGAAGTGACCGAGAATGGCCACAAGCACACCGTTCCCATGTATGTTAGGAGATCCCAATTCCGCCTGCCGTTCAAACCCAGTAATCCTGTAATCATGATTGGGCCTGGCACTGGCATCGCCCCCTTTGTGGGCTTCATCCAGGAGAGAGCATGGCAGAAGGAACAAGGTGAAGCTTGAAACTGGCTTTGACACAACTTGTGAATAATAATATAGTGAAGGTATCTCACTCAGTTTTTGCTCTCTTTTGCAGGGAAGGATGTTGGTGAGACGATACTTTACTTTGGTTGTCGCCATAAGAATGAGGACTTCCTGTACCAGCAGGAACTGGAGGAGTTTGAGAGGGCAGGTGTGCTCACACAGCTTAACGTCGCCTTTTCCAGAGACCAGGAGCACAAGGTGAGTAACTTAGGGATGCACTGAAATCTAAATTCTGGCCAGTAACTAAATTATTTTCTTGTTATGGCTGTCATTAATGATATAAAAATGACATACTATATCAATAAAATTATTTGTTTATATTGTATAATGGATAATCATTTTGAGATTTGCTAAATGTTATGTTTAACCGTGTTATTAAATTATTAGTGTTTTAAAAAGTTAACTTGAGGAGTGTGACAGATGACAGCAAATCTAATACAAATTAAAAAAAAATAGGAATTACACATTTTAAAATTCACTTTTTAAAAATCCAGTATTGGTCACATATACTTTTATATAATATTTTTATTCAGCTAGGATGCATTGAATTTAGTCTCGCGTAGCCAGACCTTCAGACTGACAGCAGAATATCTGGGAACCTTTTTGCCGCTTGAATGCCCTAGGATCGCCCAGAGTCATATGGCTGAGATTAAGCAACATCACGTGTCATTGTCCCCGTCAGTTTGGGAGTGGAAATGTCCCCACAATACAGACTGGTGTGTAAAACTCTTGGAGGTATTTTAAAGATTCTATGTCGTGAACTTTTAATATTTCACATACTTTTGAAAATCCAATGTTTAAAGAATCACACAACACAACTCCAGGAAATCCTGTATAATTCAACCAATCCAATGACGACTTTGAAACTCCTGAAGTGTTTCCAATTTTGTGTGCCGTATGCATCAGACGTTCAGCCAACGGTCCGTGGGCGTGACATCTTGAGGCTGAGACTACATTGAATTAAACAAAAGGCAGTAAAGACGTTTATGATGTTACAAAATATTCTATTTCACAAATGTTCTTTTTGAATTTTATATTCTCAGATACTGAAAAAAAAAATTGTTACAAATTAATAGCTTCTGAAGATCATGTCACCGGAAGACTAGTAGTCTGCTGAAAATTATGATAATTACTTTTTAAAATATATTAAAAATCATATTTCAGCAGATTAGGTTTTGCTGTAAATATTCTTCACAAAATCTTACCAATTGAAATCAAGAATAGAATATATTTTTAATATATAATTCAATTCACATTATTTAAAGAATGCATATAGTAATGTTATAATTATTATTATTATATTAAGATGCATAATATTATTATAATATTTTTTCCCACTTATTCATCTTAAACAAACCAATATGACTGGTCTTCATTACCATAGTTTTCAGAGTTATCAGAATAATAGTTTTCACAATATTAAAGATTTCCACTTTTAGTTTGAAACTGAAGAGTAATTCTGTGGACTGTGCTGTTTTTACAGATCTATGTGCAACATCTTCTGAAGAAAAACAAGGAGCAGTTGTGGAAGCTCATTAATTCAAATAATGCCCATATCTACGTTTGTGGGTAAGAACCACTTGGTATCATGGAAATGAAATAATATATATATTGAATTTATAAATGTGTATGTATATATATATATATATGTGTGTATGGTTGTACATACACATATATAGTTGTTTTTTTTGGTGTTTGGCTTAGTGTTATGTAAGAATCATTATTATCTCGTAAACCTTTTGTTCTTTAATATTTTGAATTGTTTTTAGCTTTATTTTTTGTTTTTCATTTAAATGTTACGTTTTGATATTTTGTTGTATGCATTTGTCATTTTATTTAATTTCTTTATTTTTAAAATGTGTAGAAGTAGTATTTATGAAGTTTTAGCTTTTAGTTTTGGATCTGTTTTTAGTTGTTTTAATACTACAATTGATTGCTTCTGTTGTCCTCATTTGTAAGTCGCTTTGGATAAAGGCGTCTGCTAAATGACTAAATAAATAAGAACCAGAAGTTGCTTCTACCACAGATGAATAACATTCTTATGAACACAATCCGCATTAGTAGTAACTGGCAGGATTTCCTTAGAACAATAAACAGCTTGAAATAATTACAGTGCTTCAATACTGCCATTCACCAGTATCATATTGTATCTTTAAAGACCACAGCATCTCTTTCCAGCAGCATTTTTGCTTGCGTATGTAATGAGAATATGTGTGCTTGCAGAGATGCACGTAACATGGCTCGGGACGTGCACACGGCCTTCTATGAGATTGCAGAGGAGGTGGGCGGCCTGACGCACACTCAAGCTGTGGACTATTTCAAGAAGCTGATGACCAAGGGCCGTTACTCGCAGGACGTTTGGAGCTAAGCTAACTGATAAACCAATGTTTGCCACTTTACCTCAAACCATCATTTCTCCAAATGCTAGAGCTAAAACATTAATCATGAATTTGTCTGGACTGATTTATTGTTTATATAATAGAATTTTGATGAAAGATACTGCACTCCCAACATCACACAAACGTGTGGTTACACATTCTTCCTTTAGATGAGTTTATGATAAACTGAATTTGAAAGTTTATGATAGACTGAATTTGAACCCTAAGCGGTATTGGGTGTTCATGTATATGCAAATGTCAAAGATGCAAAATTCTTCTTTTTTGAGTGAGGCCTTATAAAGATTATTCATATAAATATTGTCATACTCTTTCTATTGTTTTATCTCTATGTGAAAAGACTGCAAGTATCACTTTGTGACGTACTGTAAAACTTTAGATTTAGTTTTTGTGACACCGTGTATCAAAACATCCTACAATAATGTGTTACAGGAAATGAACATTTTAGGTCAGTTGTGTTTTTTTTGATCATGTGATGTTTGTTCATTCTTATTTTTTGTTGTTTCCAGATGTTCTGCCACTCTTTTTATGCATTATGTCACTAACGTTAAGTAGCAGTTGAATGAGAAATTATGCAATCAACATGATTCCCATCATTGGGTGAAGTGTTACATTCTGTTAGTCTTTTTTTAAAGTTTTAGCAAACTGGTCAAGTGTTAATGGTCATAGGAATATATTAAATGTATGTGTTTTCCTAACATTTTAACAGGTGCATTTATTAAAAGAAAAGAAAGTTCTTCTCTCATTTTCTTGATTGGTACATCTTTTCCACTGATTTCTACTTATGATTATAGAATTGACTCCTCAATTCATCCCCCTAGTGAGCCAAAGCAGCAATGGCATCAAAATGCTCAGCATTGTGGTTTTAAAATGAGACGAGCTTGCATTTGTTTAATTTTTAAACTTAATGCATTAATATTGCTTGGGAAGAGAAATGTCCTTGTGATCTCAGTCATACAATGTTTGACAAATAAAGAATATGCACAAACACTGTCTGGCCTCCAAATGTGATGTATGGACATGTTTAAAAAAAATACTACAGTATATAAAATGGCTAAAGAATTGATTAAAACACAAAATAGAAAAATGTTTTACTCAATTCAGTTTTTAATTTAAGGTACAAAATGTTATGTAGCAAAACGGCAACTGTATAAATTTAAAAACAAGTTAAACATCACCCAGGTTGCAAAATTGCACATCTGGAGCCGTTTGAATTCTAGGAACAAGACATGAGGTATCAGAAGAACGAACAAACAAAAAAACCTTCAGATAAGGCATCAAATCTCTAGGATGACAATGACACAGAGGCTACAGGAGGAGTTGTGGGAAAGGCAGGCGCTCCAGACTTTGGCTGTGAGATCGGAGGTGTGAACGGCACTCCTGGCTGAGGTAGTTTAGTGAAGGGCTGTCCTGTCAGGTTAACTGGAGGCCTGAACTGATGCTGAGCGTATGGGGACATGGGCATCCACGGACTGCCGGTGTGATGGCTGTGCCCATGATGATGTTCATGGCTGTGACTATGACCGTGATTGTGACCAATGCCGACTCCAGCGTAAGGAGAAGTAAACGTGTATTGCTGTTGAGGATACAGTGAGACCGGCCAACCATCGAACGTGTTGGGAAGGTGTCCTGTAACTTGACCATTGGCTGCATTTACTGGAGCGTAGGCCTGGACAGGGTACGACCCTGGTGGAGCATCTCTGGAATTACAGATATTTTTTAAAGTCAGAAAATATACTGAGAAAAATCAAAACATGTATTGGTTTTATGGATAGTCCACCCAAAAATGAAAATTCTATCATCATTTACTCACCCTCATGTCTTTTCAAAACTGTGACTTTCTTTCTTCTGGGAACAGCAGAAGAGTTTCTGAGAAGAATATTGGACCACCAGTTTGTTTCGGTACCCATTGACTTCCACTGCAATTTTTGTCCAACTTAAGTCAACGGGAAACAAATCTGTTTGATTACCAACATTATTCAAAATCATGACTGAGTTTTCATTTTTGGGTGAACTATCTGTTTAAGACTTTTTTTTTTTAAGAACCAATTAAAAAAGCCTGGAATGCATCATCCAGCTGCTCAAGATGAGGAAGATAAATTATGCACTCTAACAACCTTCTTCATATTGCAATATATGAACACCATAAAGTGAACAATAGGGCGACCATATGTCATTGTGACATTGATCACTCACGTGAGGTCAAGTGGCTTTTTGCGCTCTTCGGTCGATGCAGGGATGAACTGGACACCAGGTATTTGCTTTAGCAAGCGAAAAGGGAACTTCTTCTCCAAGACAGAAGCTCTAGATTCTGACATCTCTAACAATGAAAACCACCCCATTCCATCTAAAAGTACTAAGTTAAGGAATAGATTAAAAATACACTATACACTGATTAAACTACATCACAGGATTGTCAGCTTCAAAATCAAGGTCTGTAGTATGAAAAAAAAACCCTGAAGTATTCTATACATTTAAGATTAAGGATACGTAACATTCCTGTAACAATGGCCAGGACGTTGCAAAGGAAGACAGTGTTTGGAAAGAACAGGGTTATAATTATTAGAAATATCCAGGGGAGAGATGCAGTAGGCACACTGACACCCATTATATACGCCTTCCGCATAACAGAATTGATGGTCATCATTCCCAGGACAGACAGAGCTAATGGGACGAGCCCGTTTACTGAGCTCCTATTGGATGGGGAGAACAGCAGTGATTCCAGCAGCACATGAAGGACTCCACAGATGGACGACAGCAGCAGTGACCTGTAGAGGAATCTGACCGTGCCGATCCCTTGCTCCAGCCCGCTACAGGGAAGCATCATCAGGACGGCACTTAGGAACAAAAGCATCATATTCTTGTGGTAGAGGAAATAGGTGAAGAGTTTGTAGACTGTGAAGAGAGGGGACAAAATTAAGTAACACAAGAAAAAAAATGTATGGTATATTTACTTATTTTAATATATGATAACATAACAGCAAACAGGGCGTGCTACCTAATGCAGTAAACATTACAAACTTTGAAGGAAAAACTATTATTAAAATAATAATAATAATAATTTAATTAGGAAAAGAGCTACGATCAAAGGACTGTGAATGACATAAAATAAAAATGATGGATAAATAGAAAACTATTGATGTTGATTATGTATATATAAACAGTATATTTTGCAAAATATGTATATATTTATGTAGTTTAGAGCATAGAGGGGTTGACTTGATTATGCAGGAGTGCGTGGGAACTAAAGTTCTTTTGACGGGTTTGCTTGACTGTTGTTTCCAAACAGGTTTCTCAAACACACCCCGATCTTCCAGCTAATCCCACCCCCAAACGTCATTGGTCGAGGCTGCCCGAGACCCACCTCCAGTTTTTCTGATTGGCTAACATATGCGAAACAGGCGAAGGACTCTTTGTTTAAATAGCCAATAAACTTCGGTTTGGTACTGGGGTGGTACTGGAGGCGGGACATTCTCATTCTAGCGCTTTTATTGGTCAAAAATCTTTCAACAATATTGTTGGTCCGTTTTCCCAAAGAGAGACTACGTTTTAAATGTACTAAAGTGAATTCTATCAGAGTTTAGGAGTATATTAGCATATAGCTGGCACCAGATTTTAAAAGACATGGACGACAAACCACAAAACTGTAATTTTGAGGAGTTTAAGGTATGTCCTGCCCAACATAATGTGATTAACATATTCATTACGACAGTAGTTGTTGGTCAGAGGCTACATCAGTCTACAAAATGCAATGAACTAATACGCCAGCTGAGGGAGTCATTTGTGACTTATAAGTTGTAAACAACTCTTACCATGGCCGCTGATGACAGCACTGGACTCCAGACTGAAAAGGTGCTCTGAAATATCGAAGTAATACGGCATGCCACTAAAGACACATGACAGCACGATCACAGTCACTATCCCACAGGTCAACTCTATATCCGGTGCAAAATCTGCAAACGTCTTCTTCCAGTTTTTCAAAGTGCTATGCATTTTCAGGATGGAGAATGTGCATCATTTACAAGACACTCTCAAAGAACAATTATTTACGGAGAGCAGATCCCTAACGTGTTTTAGATTTCAGTTCCCAGCGCTTGAACCACAACTTCCGCGTTGGAGGAAATGTAATCAAGGGGATCAAAATGCGCAGCCTTTGCGCAGTGATGTGCAAACGCTATCAATTTTTCAGCCTCACACGGGTATCATGCACATATTACTTAAAACAGAGCAACTGTCAGTGAAATTTCTTCAATATAATATCATATTTTCAGTCGTCTCTTATAAATAAAATAAATAGTCCCCTTTTTGTACTAAACCTCACAAAGTATGCTTGCAAGTTAGTTTCTTAGTGACGCTTCCAGTAAACAAAAAAATCAATAAATATTGGGATATATGAGATATTCTGTGTGTGCTGCGTATTAGGAAACACCAGATCCAAATTAGGTCAAATTATGAATCAGTACGAATTTTCATACATATTATAAACCTAAACTTTTGCATATTTTTGCATGTTCACTAAAATGTTATATGAATCACTCATACAGTAAATCAGTTTGATAGGAAAAAATTTAATGTGGTGACTAATGCTTCTTGAAATCAGTTGGGCCTGTAATATCCTTTTGTTTCCCTAATATGGACTTCCTGCTACTTAAATCTAATATTGGGGCATTTGCTAATTGTCCATTTCATCACACATTTTATTGCTGTGTAACAAGCGAAAAGGCAATGTACCCTCCTCTATTTAAAGTTGATAGGAGGAAGAGAATAACAACAGAGAGAGATTACTGACAGATACAGTATAATTGCTACAAAATAAACATATATCAAATGTTAAAACCTACACAGAATAAATCTTGCTCTTATGGATACAGGTAAACAGCCAAAAACAAAATATGGGGATTATTGTCATTTTAAAGACCATTTTATGCCACTGAATATATAATCATAATGTAACAGCATAATAATGCAAAAGGCCTACACACTTCCAAAATGACAACAAACTTTTAATTTTTAAGAATATTTAGATCATGGAACTTGAGTATCACAATATTAGATAACTTAAAAAACCTGAATAAATAGTAAATAAACATTTTCTAACAAAAAATGCAAACTAACAAGTAGAAAAAAAAGAAAAATGCACAAAGAACTTGTATGGCGATTTTTCCATCTACAGATGTTTCCCTGACCTTCTTTTCTCTGTAAATGAAGGGTGCGCACTATTGCTGAAAAACACAATCACTACTCAGCAGTCAGATGTCCGTCAGATCCCTAAACAAGGCCATTGCACGAGCGTATGGGACGCTCAAGGGTTCGGTTAGGTACAAGTAGAAATGGTGAGGGGAGTTTCCGGTTAGAGAAACGTGAGAAAGAGAGCAGGTCCCAATTGAAGGATTTTATTTGAATTATCCTTGCATGTTTGAATTGTTACAGGCATTTGCCCATAAGGGATGCATGTGGGCGTGTGTGGTCTACAATGAACAGAGAAAACAGAATACAATATAACATTTGTGATATAAACAATAATATGGCTAACATAAAGAAATAAATATTACACACAGCAGCAGTGACAGTAAATAACAGTATCAAATATCAGGTAATAAAGGCATTCAAGTTGCATTTAAATAGCTGCATTAAGTGTTTATCATTTAAATATGTACCGTAAACAGGTGTACAATTTTAGCTTATGAATATCAATTATGCAGTGGAACATGCACAGTTAAGCAGTATTGAACAAGTGTCAACATTTGACTTAGCATAGACTATAAAACGAATAACTTACTTTTTTATCAATCACTCACAGAAGAAACAAACATGCTGTAGTCCATTTTCTTGCACAATGAACAAATCAATCTATCCACCCATACATATAGACTGCCTCCTGATACTTGTCCGGGCATGTCTTGACTTGTTAAGCCTTTTCCAAGCCTTAAAAGGTTATAGACATAAAGATACCTCTGGGTGGCATCGTTGGGCTTTCATACATAGCCGCCCCCAAATGTCACTCTGGACATTTGAACATGGTTGTAAGCCCTATTAAGTGGCGGGATTGGAGCTGTCATCATCCTCAAGTTTGGGAAGTGGGATTAGGCGAGCCACCGGTCTGACATAAGTTCGGTCCTGAACCTGAACTGCTACTGTGCTTATCCGTCCGTCAGGTCCAGGGAAGGTGCGGGTCACCTTGCCCACTAGCCAGAGGGCTCGTGGAAGTTGAGGGTCCATGATGAGCACTACCTGGTCGACCCTGAGCTGGTCGTTGTCCTTTTGCCACTTTTGTCTTTCCTGGAGACTTGGCAGGTAGAGATGAATAAATCTGGCCCAGAACTGGTCTGCAAGTACCTGACTATGTCTCCATCTCCTGGTTCCTAGAAGATTGCTGGAGTCATACATCACTTGTGGGAGGGAGGAGTCATGGCGTCCCATAAGCAGGATGCTAGGTGTGATTGGGTCTGAATCTGCGATATCGGATGATACATAGCCTAAAGGCTTGGCATTCATGATGCCCTCCACTTCAATAAGAACAGTGCGGAGGACCGTTTCAGGGACTGTCTGTTCCTTTAGAATGACTTTCAAGGCTTGTTTCACTGATTTGACTTCCCTCTCCCAAATACCACCAAAATGTGGAGCGCTGGGAGGAATAAATCTGAAGGAGATTTTCTTTTCAGCGAATTGCTCTTTAAATTGGGGTACCATAGCTTCATATGCCTCTTTAATCTCTCTGTTCCCTCCAGTAAAGTTGGTGCCATTATCCGAAAAGAGCTCAAAGGGCTTTCCTCTTCTAGCGATAAATCTCCGTAGAGACATCAAGAAGGCATCGGTGTCCAGACTCTCAAGTATATCCAGATGGAGGCATCGGGTGGTCATACATTTGAAGATTATTCCCCATCTCTTTTCAGTTTGTCGTCCTATTTTTACTGTGAATGGTCCAAAACAGTCCATTCCAGTGGAATAGAAGGGGGGCTTGTATTTTGACACTTTTGACATTCAATACATGCAAGTTGATGGGTTTTGATGGCTGCTCTGCCTCTCAAAATCCAATAGTGACGTCTGAGCTCTGCAAGGACTCGTTCTGGCCCAGGGTGAAGGAGACTGGCATCATATTCCTTAATAAGGAGTTTGGTTATTTGTTGATGGGGGTCGAGAACTATGGGATGTAGAGCATTAAGGTCTATGTGTTGAGCATGACGTAATCTCCCTCCGACCCTAATTAGCCCAGCATCTTCATCATATTCGGGAGACAGGGACACTAACCGGCTATTAGATGGTAAGGGTTGGTTTGATGAGAGAGCCTTGACCTCCTCTGGAAATGAATTCATTTGGGCTTGTTGAAGGAGGAGCCGCTCTGCTTCAAAATAATGCTCGGCTTCATCTGTCTGGGTGGAAGGATGAGCCGCCCCGTGTAGGCACGCCACTGTGGTCTTTACCAAGTCCTTCCATGTGTTATACTGCATTGCGTCTGGGAGTTGGACATCAAGTCTAGTACATAGGTGCAGGCAGAGTGCGGATTTCTTCAATTCAGTATCCGGTTCAGGGTTAGCAGCCGGCATGGTTGGCCAGGAGGGTTCTGATTGATGCAAGAAGTCTGGTCCATTAGCCCAGCGACATGATGGTGTCAACTCCTTTAAGGATTTTCCACGGGGTAAGTCATCTGCTGCATTATTTCCTGAATCCACATACCTCCAGGAATTAATGCCTGTGAGGGACTGAATTTCAGCAACTCGAGTTCCTACGAAGACCTTATACCTGCAGGAGTCAGACAGCAGCCAGTGAAGGACGGTGGTAGAATCTGACCAGAGGATGACTTGCCTGATGGTGACTGTGAGCTCCCTTTGGAGGACTTTGGCCATCTGTGCTCCAGTAAGTGCTGCACTCAGTTCAAGTCGTGGCATGGACATTTGCTTCCTGGGTGCTACACGTGAACGAGCCAACATGAATGAAATGTGTATATGGCCATTCTTGTCTTCTGTGCGTAGATATGATACTGAGCCATATGCTCTTTCAGATGCATCACAGAAGATGTGCAGGTCTCTGATGAACGTTTCCTCATGTACTTGAAATGGAGTGTAGCATCTGGGAATCTCTAGCTGTTCCAAATTGGGCAGTTCTTGTACCCAAGTTTGCCATCTGTTTTGTAGGCTGGCAGACTCAATGAGGTCATCCCATCCCAGGTGAAATTTCCACAGGTCCTGAACAAGTATCTTGGCCTGGGTGGTGAATGGAATTAGGTACCCGAGAGGGTCATACTGTGATGCTAATACCTTGTAGATATTTCTCAAAGTTGGCTTGAGACATTCTACTTGGCGAGGTCTGTATCCTAAGGAATCCCGGAGACAGTTCCATCGCAATCCAAGTGTGCCCTCCAGAAGATCTGGGCTCGTTTGGGATAACCATAGCTCACTGCTTTGTGACCTTGCTTCTGTCGGAAGGTGTTCAATTGCTTCAGGTTTGTTACTGGCCCATTGGCGAAGATTGAACCCTCCAGTAAGCAGCGATTGCCATAGGCCATCTACAAGAGCTCTTGCCTTTTCGGTTGATTGTGTACTTTGAAGACAATTGTCTACGTAGAATGATTGGGTGACTGATTCGGCTAGAGTGGGGTCAATGTCACCATTGTCATGGGCTACCCGTTGCAGTGCATATATAGCACAACAAGGACTGCACGTTGTACCAAATGGCAGGACCTGCCACTCATAGATCTTTGGCTGCTCAGTCCTATGCATGTTTCTCCACAGGAAGCGCAGGATCGCCTTGTCATCTGGCAGTAGGCGAACTTGGTGAAACATACCTTGCACATCTGCACTCATGGCCACGGTGTGCTGCCTGAACCGAAGCAAAACTCCAAGCAAAGATGGACCAAGTATGGGACCAGGAATGAGGTGCTCATTTAATGACTGTCCCTGATACTGGAAAGAACAGTTAAACACAATCCTGTTTTTGCCATTGTGTCTCACCATATGGTGTGGAATGTACCAGGATTCAGCTGAATTCTCAGCTTCCTGAAGGGAGATTTCTGCCACGTAGCCAGCCTTCTCTAGTTTGTCCATCTCAGTGCAGTATGCTTCAGACAGGTTTGGGTCTTTGGCTAGTCTCTGTTCAGTGCTGCGAAGGGCTGCCAGTACTGCTTCCTTTGGGGCTTTAAGGGTGACAGCATTTGATCGTTTGAGCAAAGGCGTGGCATATCGTAGAATGCTGTCAACCTCTACCCTAGTAGTGCCAGTTTGGAGGAGTGTAAGAGCGTATTGGTCCTGTTTGGAACGAGTGGCTGCTGTTTCATTAATGTAGGGTAGGGTGTCAATCTGCCAAAGACGCTCAACGTTCTTGAGTAGCTCAGCATTCTGACCGTCTACAGTGATGTTCAGACATTGTTGGTCACAAGGGGTAGTTAGGATGTACCCAACAGGGCCTTGGAGAGTCCAACCGAGTCTGGTGTGAACCGCTATGGGTGCATTAGGAGGACCCATTCGTATGGGCTGGACTGGCACAAGTAAATGAGGCATGTCTGACCCAATGAGTAGCAAGGGTTGTGCTCGCTCAATCTGGGGAAGTGGCAAAGACCGGATATGGGCATATTTGCGTTGGAGAGCAGCAATTGGATAAGAGTGTTCAGACAGTCTCAGGTTCTCTGCAGTGAAGGCATGATTAATCTCAAACTTCCTAGTTGGTCTGTTTAAAGGGGACACCGAGAAGGAAACCGATGCTCCATTTAAGGGAAGTACATCCTGACGTATTGTACGTAGGGTGAGGGTTTCAGGTACGGCATTAAGGTTTAACTGTTCCACAGCCTGTGGTAATACAATGCTGCGCTCGGAGCCATCATCTAACACTGCATATGTCTCCATGGTTTTATCTCTGTAGTGGAGTAGAACCTTGACTACCTTTAACATCACCTTTGGAGATCGGTTAGGACAATCTAAGTAGACTTGTGTAGGGGAAACATTGACTAGAAGAACACTCTTTTGTGTCTGCTGGGCTGCTTCATGGAGGATGGTAAGATGCAATTCTTTGCATGTCTTGCATGCTTGCTTCAGAGTACAGTTGTCTGCAGGATGTGCTCTTCCACATTTCCAACACCGTTTTCCTTCTGTTATCCACTTCAATATTTGCTCTGTGGTCAGAAGCTTGAATTTTGAGCAAGAGTTTAGAAAATGGTCCTTATTGTTGCAGTATGGACAGTATGGTTGGAACTTGGTAGTCTGAACTCTTGCTTGTCCTTGAGTATGTGAGGTACTGTTAGTTGAGTAAAGGATTGAAGTGGATCTGTCTTTAGGCCGAGAAGGTGGGTGTGAATCCTTCTTGGTTGTCCTGGATGCCTGACTTTGGTAGAGTGCTGCTGCCCTGTTTGAAATGCGCTTAGCCTGAGACTTCAGCTGTAGCCAGGCAGAGAAATCTGGCAGGGTGTAGGTACTGTCTGTGCCAGTCCGGAGAATGCCATGGCTAAAACAGTACTCAACGAAGCTGTCACGATATGACGGTGGCATTTTGCTCAGAAGGCGATCAACATGCGATCCACACCTTAACTCATAGCCATTTGGGCCTTCTAAAGTCCTGATCATCCCTACCAATGAATGGATGGATAAGGCAAAGTCATCAAAAGCTTCAGCTTCTCCAAACTTTACAGCTGGAGCATTCAATATGGCACCTAACTCACATTGTACTAGTTGGCGTGGTTGTCCATATTTATCTTGCAGTGCTTGTAGTGCAGCTGTGTAAGGCCGGGGATCGTGCATATATGCCTTGGCAAGCTGGATAGCACTGGGAAGCTTTAAGTGCCCTAGAAGCACTTGATATTTGTACTGTTCACTTAAGTGCTGTTGATTGTTCATCAGATTGTCCAATGCCATTTTGAGCAGGGCAAAGTCGCTTTCACGTCCACTTTCAAAGGATGGTATGACAGGTTTTGGGATACCATAAGCAGAAGCAGCTAACATCTCTAGTCCGGGTGGCTGGGCTTGAGGTACATAGATTGCTGCATGAGCTGGAACTGGATGAGGGGCCGGGAATGCCACTTGATTGTGAGGGTACAGTACTTGGCGTGGCTGAGGAAGTACAGAAGCCCCTAAGTTTGCAGGGTCTAGAGGTGAAGCTACTGAGGGAGGCACACTGACAGCAGCTGTCTGATGGTAGGTTACCGTAGTGACAGGAGAAGATGGCTGCACTGAGACGGTAGCTGGGTAAATGGGTGATGGACCAGTGAAAACTGTTCTAGAATCTGAAGTCGACTGAGCTGTTGCACGTGGAGGTGATGACCATGCCACTACATTAGGGTGATGCAACTTGGGAGTAAAGTCTTGGGCACTGAATGTAGACTGCACCACCTGTGGGGCTGGGGGAAGCGATACTGATGCTTTGGAGGTAAGAAACACAGGTGGTGGCAAGGAAGATCTGTGCATTTCCTGGGCATACGATGTAAAAATATCACTAGTAACAGCTCTCTGTGGAGGTGGGCTTACTCCAGGTTGTGCTTCACATATATTACTAGTGATGCCAGACTGTGATCCAGATCTGCTGTTGTTGTCCTGTTTAAGGAACGAAGTGACTAGCTTGGCAACTTCAAGCTCATTTTGTGCTTTCTTGAGGCGACGTCCTGTATCAATCTGTTTAGCCAAGGCTTCTCTGGCTTTGAGTGCCTCTCTGGCTTGGTCGTCAAGTCTCTGACATTCCTTGTCTGCTGTAGCGTCCTCTTCAATCTGGCGTTGTAGTTCCTCTAGTTCAAGAGCCTTTAATTTCTCCTCCAGCACTGCAGCTTGGATGTCAGACAGAGCGTGTCTTGGAGATCGACTTGAAGCACTGTGTCGTGATCTGGACGTAGCTTTGGAGGCTGTACCAGATGAGATAGACTTAGAGAAATGTCTAGAATGTCTCTGTGAAGAGGTGTCAGCTGGAGGTGGCGCTGAATGCAGGTGTGCAGGAAGCTGGACTTCATAATCCTCTAGATGAGCTGGGAGATGTCTCTCTCTTTGTGTGCGGGGTCGGACCGCGGGGTCTGCTGTGCTGGCAGGATCAGAATCCATCTCTACAGAAGTACATCCGGCTCGAAGGACCATGCACGAGCGTATGGGACGCTCAAGGGTTCGGTTAGGTACAAGTAGAAATGGTGAGGGGAGTTTCCGGTTAGAGAAACGTGAGAAAGAGAGCAGGTCCCAATTGAAGGATTTTATTTGAATTATCCTTGCATGTTTGAATTGTTACAGGCATTTGCCCATAAGGGATGCATGTGGGCGTGTGTGGTCTACAATGAACAGAGAAAACAGAATACAATATAACATTTGTGATATAAACGATAATATGGCTAACATAAAGAAATAAATATTACACACAGCAGCAGTGACAGTAAATAACAGTATCAAATATCAGGTAATAAAGGCATTCAAGTTGCATTTAAATAGCTGCATTAAGTGTTTATCATTTAAATATGTACCGTAAACAGGTGTACAATTTTAGCTTATGAATATCAATTATGCAGTGGAACATGCACAGTTAAGCAGTATTGAACAAGTGTCAACATTTGACTTAGCATAGACTATAAAACGGATAACTTACTTTTTTATCAATCACTCACAGAAGAAACAAACATGCTGTAGTCCATTTTCTTGCACAATGAACAAATCAATCTATCCACCCATACATATAGACTGCCTCCTGATACTTGTCCGGGCATGTCTTGACTTGTTAAGCCTTTTCCAAGCCTTAAAAGGTTATAGACATAAAGATACCTCTGGGTGGCTTCGTTGGGCTTTCATACAGCCATATTTGCAGATGAAACTTTTTTTGTAGAAGCTTTTTTAAATTTGAAGTAGCGCCTCATGACTACACCACGTTATGTACGAGACTGAAACAGGCGCAAGTGGAATGTACAAAACATACATTTTTAAGTAAATATAATGTGCGATATATTGCATCACCAAAAATGATTGAGGTCATGTACATATATTGCACGATAAGTCGATATATTGATTATTGCGACAGGCCTAGGTGTTGTCAGGTGCAAACCCCACCTGCTCTTTGTTCAGTAAAAGACAGGTATACAAAGTAACGAGTATGATGCAAGTATGGGTGGAACAACTTAAACTTACACAACACCCAAAGCGGTTATTACATTCCATTGAAATAAAAGCTCTGCCTGTTAAAAGCAGCTTGACCTGTGGTAAATGAAACTGTAGCCACAACAAAATAACTATGTAAGTATACCAATGTGTTTTAAACTATTGCTTATTTTTCAAAAACATTTATTTTAATTTCACTTATTTTAAAATATCTCTTAAAATAATCAAGCAATTTTTTCTGCAGTTCTCCGTGGCTCCCAATTTAACCCAATATGCTTGAAATGTGCATAAAATATAAGGGTATATACTGAAAAATAGGATTATTATAATGATTTATTGATTTACAGTTAACATTTAGCTTTGCTAGAGAGGAAGCGCACTAGCTGTGCTTTGGAGGCTGGGTGTGTGCTGAAGTTTTGGGTTAAGGGGGGTGGTGCACATAACTCAGTCTTTACTGAAATGATTCACAAGACAGTGAAACCTGAGCGTCTTTTCAGTTACTAAGAAGCTTTTGTCTGTTTTAGATTTTTCTGAAGTCTGGAAGGACACACTTTGATAGGTGAGTTCCTGTTATTCTGTGGGAAAGCAGGCTGCGGCTGTCAACAGAGACACATTTTTGTGTGAGAGAAGAATATATCCATGGTTTGGTGCGTCTGTACAGATCATGATGTGAAGCACAGCGGGTTGTTTATGCAAGTGTCCACAAGGTATGTGGTGTAAAATGAATTAATATTGTCAATGAATAAATAGATATTTAGTGTTCATTTTATGATTAAAATTTAGCCATGCACTAAAAAAACTTTGGACTGTACAATTTGTACTTTTTTATCTATTTGTTTGGTAATGTTTTGTGGACTGTTGCATGTTATTTATTTGTTTTGAGTTTATTTGATATTATTTATTGTTCATTATAGGGGTAGGTAGTACATTTTTCATTCAGCTATACATTAACTAAATTGTTATATAAATGAATTATACTGAATATATAATTCATTATATATTTAATTACATATACTGAAACATTACTTTTTTGTAAGTTATGTAATAATGATAGACTAGTTAAACCACTGGTACCTTATCAAATAATCGAAATACTGTCTAAGTTATAATAGCTTATATATGGTATTCAGTATATACTACTTATTTGAAAGAATTAATACCTTTATTCAGGCCACCAATCAATTTGATCAAAAGTGACAGTAAATACATTTATTATGTTACAAAATTTCTATTCTGTTTCAAATAATGTTTATTTTTAAATCGATTTATTTTATGTTCTAAAAATGTCTCATGTTTTCCCCAAAATATTAAGCAACGCTGTTGTCAACATTGATAATAATGAGAAATGTTACTTAAGCACCAAACCAGAATATTAGAATGATTTCTGAAGTCTCATGTCACTGGAGTAATGGCTGCTAAAAATATCTTTTTTAAAATTTGTTTTTACTGTTTTACTGTATTTTGATCCCTGTGAGCAGAAAGACTTTCAAAACTTTCAAAATCTTCAAATATTTATTATTTGAATTTCCTTTAAAAATTATATACATTCAAAATTATGAATTAAAAAAATATTTAGCATTATTTTTCACTTTTTAGAGTGATATTTTGAACATTGCAGCAAAAACGAAGAAAAACACTGTTACATTTACTTTACATTTTTGCATTTGCTAGCACTATGCTCTACAGTTTAAGCTACAGGGAGGCTAATATAGCTATTCATTAATATATTATCGTTTTTCGGTAACACTGTAGAATAGGGAACACTTATTCACTATTAACTACGACTTTTCCCTCAATAAATTCCTAATTTGCTGCTTATTAATAGTTAGTAGTAGTTGTTAAGTTTAGGTATTGGGTAGGATTAGGGATGTAGAATAAGGTCATGTAGTTTAAGGCATTAATATGTGCTTAATTAAGTATGCGGATGTGTTGAAACTTCATGAACTTAACTGTGTTACCTGCTCCAGTCTTTTGTTTGGGATTCATGTCATGGCTAGTGTATTGACTCAAAGTGTCAATCACTACAGGGGTGTGACAATTACTGCAGTTACATTTTGGAATTTTTTTTTACTTATTACTTTGACACTTTTGGCACTGTTGCGAAGTGAGTTTAATTTCTGTATCTAGAGGGATGGTGACCAAACGATTGAGTAGATGGAGTTTTGGATTCTGGAGCCATCTGGATTATGTGTTTTTCTTGGTCCTGTTCCTGCTGTGCCTTCCAGGTGAGTTCTGATGTTTGTATAACTGTGATCATTATACAGTTCTACTTAATTTTAGGGATTGTCCTCCTGTTTGCTCACCTATTATGCCACAATGCCACCCTACATTTGAGTTTACAGAATAAAGGTAGATGATGAAAATATAACGTCTATTTGCACAATGTTGTAACATTAAACAATGGCTTGTGTAACTTCTAATGGAGATCTAGAGCTTTTCAATATCTGGTACTCTGCATCTGGACATATGCTGCCTAAAAGACTGCTATTGAAAATACTTCTTTATTGCATTTATCTAACTTTGTTTTCTTATGTATCTAATTTATCTAATTTTAGGTTTTTCCATTACAAATGATGCAATCAGTTATGCAAAACCTGATGATCATGTAATTCAGAATGATCCAAAGACTGATTTAAAAAAAAATATATTATTTCCAGGTTTACTCAAGTGTATATTAACTTATTTCCCATATTCATTATATTTAGGCCCATATATATGAGCAGTAATTTGTTTAGACTATGCATATTTGTATGCATGTCTCTCCTAGTGTAAAGAGGAACATCTCAGTATTCCCAGGAGTGTATCTGAGTCATGTAAAACACGGGCTGTGATCACTTTGAAACACAATAGCTTAACTGAATCAACCATACAAATACAGCTCAGTCAACCTGCTGGACATGTTTTAAGTCTGGCACAAAACAAAAGCCAATTTCTACTTATGCTTATGAATCAGCTAAATGGGCAGACAAAAAGAAAGAGATGGTTAAAGAATAGCCCCTCATTACAAAAACAACAACAGCATGAAGTGAAAAAATAAAGGCTGATAATGCTTACCAGAGAGACTGATATTTGATTCTTTGATAGACGAAATAATGAAGTTTCCAATAGCTGTGTATTTATTTATTTATTTATTTAAAATGCCACAAATTCTAATGTGGCATATTCTGATAGAGATCATGTTGTGTCTAAATTCTTATAACACGATGCATGTTATAATGATACATTTGTTGTAATTTAATCTTTTCTGTATTTTTTCCTGCAGTAACATCAAGCACAAATGCCACAACAGTTGGGTTTTTAGCCATCACAACACCTACAGGACCCCCAAATTCAACAACAGTCACAGGAGCAACCACAGCTAACATTACCACAATGCAATCATCTACAACTGAAGGTCACAGTAGCTCATCAACACTGCCATTAACAACAAGCCATACTGTGCAAAATACAACAACAATGGTGGAAACCACAGCCACATCTTCTAACATAAGCACAACGATCCCAGCAACAACATTTACGATGGAATTACATAGCACTGATAATCAAACTGTGGAAACCACACCATACACATCCACTGAAAACACGACTTCTTTTGAAACAACCGCAAGCTTCACATCCACTGAAAACACGACTTCTTTTGAAACAACTGCAAACTTCACAACATTTACAGCAACAGTAAGTACTACAAATACACCATTATTAGCACCTACAGTATGTTGTCAGGCACCATATTAATAGACTTATTAGCAATATCATCTTCAGACCGAACCATCGTCCTCCGCCAATATAACTGATGCGACACCACTGCTGACAACCATTAACCAAACATTAACACCATCTGGTAAGACATACAGTATAAAGATCTGTCTCTGTGTGTATTCAACCACAGTTTACACTTTTCCTATCATATTCATTTTTATATTTCAGTCCCCTTTAATTAATACTCTTTTTTTTTTTTTTTTTAATACTTAATACTCAGTCATTCTTGTATTTCAAGAATATTTCTCAAAGCTGTCAGCATGGATACAATGCATAACTGACTCTTTTGTTATTTAATAGTGTTTTACTGGATGACTATATCCTATGAGGTAACAGTAGGACACCAAAGTGAACAAAATCTCAAAACAACGGTAAGTTCAGGAATGATACTTACTTGGGGCAAGTGATACTGATAATCAGTTTAATTTTTTATTTGATTTGATTTGATTTCCTATATCCCATAAACATGTATTATTACTGTTAATAATATTGAAAGCATATATTAATATTAAATTTAATTAGAATTGTATTATTACTGTCAATTATATCAGAGTTAAAACCTGAAGGACATGTAAAACAATTATAATATAAAGACGTGTGTACATGTCAGTGCAATTCTCTGTCATTCTTTTAAATGCAGTAATATCACAGCTGTCTGCAATGTGTGTGTGTGTGTTTTTTTTTTAGTTTGAGTGGTTGTTCAAAGGCTACCTAGACACATGTGCAGTTTCCAGTGAGACTGGTCCTGTGGAGCCTTCTGTGGCGTCACAATCAAGAGACAGCATATCTGACGACAGGATTTATAATGTGCTCACCAGGTGCAGTACACTGTGGTGACCGTAGTGATAATTGCATTTATGAATGTTCATAGCTAAGGCCCTTTGCACATATTAGCACTTTCAAACCTAATAATATTTATAAGCATTATGTAATTTGTTTGCTTACCTTAAACTTAAAAACAAACAAACAAAAAAAATGAAGGTGTTTCATGCTTAATGGCTGTTGTTTTATTTATAAGTTACAGTAATAATAACCATATAATGAGTGATGTTTTCGGTTGCTATTATTTGATTCACACAAGATCAGAGAAGTTGAATCCACTGTTGACAAGGTTTGCTGTGCTTTGAAAAGCTGTGTAATAAATGAACCATTTGTCTTTTCTGTAGTTCAGAAACAAAGAAAACGGGCCTGTTTGAAGTAAGTGCAGATTCAGGAGTCATGGAAAGCAGCACATAATATTTCAAATAACAAAATAAACATATGCTTTTATTTTCCACTATTAGGCCATGGAGTTCACATGTGAACCAAAAAATATTACAAAGTTAGTATCAGTTGTTGCACTAATACTTTTTTAAACATATTCAAGCAATACATGAAGTGATTGCTCTTCAATAAACCTCTCTTACATCATCCTGGTGCCTTCTGACAGGAATGCACAATGCAATATTCTTCTGAAGCTGAGTGCTCCTGTCAGTGTTTGCTGCGTTAGAGACATAATGAAACTGACAGTGACACTGGAAAGTGTCGTTGTGGTGGGACAAATAGAAAGAGTGGGTTAGTAAAATTCTTCAAAATTTTTTTGTCTTTTCATTTCTAAAATGAATTAATTAATAATAATGATTTTTATATGTTGGATATTTTGTCTAGAAGAATGTATTAATAATTTATATATTTTTTATTAGAGTTTTAAAAGCAATATCTGTGTTGGTTTCTCTTTTATTAAATGTTGACACCAGTCACAATGTCCCCAGAGATATATATATAGATATATATAATATCTATATAGATTATATATAGATTATATATATATATATATATAGATATATATATATATATAATTTTTTTTTTTTAAGTTTTTGCAATAAATACAAATTGACTATTTTAATAGTCTTTCTAAAAGATGTGAGTATTTGACTGGGGTGGATATGTTTTTGCACAGGTGTATGTGCGGATAACATAACACAGTTCTCAGCTGGACAATATGACAAATGCAATGAGACAGCCAAAGTGACTGAAGATGTATGTAGTGCAAAACCACAGAACATCTCATGGTAAGTTTAAACTTAAGCTAAACTTGCCATGCTTACATTTTTGCTATTTGAGTAAGGTACGACCTAAAACCATCGTCTCATTTCTTGTCTTTATTTTCGTAGTGGAAACAGTACAAATGTGATTTTTCCGTTGGATACTGGTGTTCAGGAGATCTGTCCACGTAAGGCTTCTTTTATCCTCTTTAATAAACTTTCTGTGTGCTTTAGATTCATTATATTTCATTGCTCAGAAATGTGGCATACTTTAAAGACCTTGGGGACACTTCATTTCCAGCGATATCGTTGACTTGATTGCAAATGATTGCAAAGATACTGTTTAAACTGAACTGAGCTGGATGTTGACATCACTGAATTCAATGATGAACTGTCTTTAACTGAAAAATGAGTGTTTACTATTGTCATTTTGCATTATTGACACACTATTTTCCTAATTAATGCTGTTCAGTTGCTTTGACACAATCTGTATTGTTAAAAGCGCTATATAAATAAAGGTGACTTGACTTGACTTGACTTGTTGGTTTTCAACATGCACTGTTAATAAACAACTATTTACGATCAATGTGCCATGATGTTTTAACTTATCTTTTGTTTTTCCCTAAAGCACCGCAAACATGTAATTGTTCCTCACACTGCAATAACTCAGGTAAGGCAAGTTTATCATGTAAAGAGTCTGTAAATGCACAAAAAACTGCTTCAAAGGGTAAATCAGATCAAATGCTATATTTACATGTCCTCCTCTATTTTAGATTTCTACTATTACCATTTTAACATTGCTTCGTCCACTGAAAGTTTATACGCGAAATACGAGTTTTCTGACTACTCGGAACACCAGTACATAAGTATGAAGGTTATTATTAAAGTCAAATCGCTGGATGTTTATTCATAATTTACATACTGATTTGTAATAGTTTTGTTGATCCTTAAATAGCTTTTTGTTATTTTTTATTTTTCTACAGGTTTATCAGTTGATGAATGCAGCATGCAGCAACATTTCGTGAGTTAAGACCATTGTTACTGTATCTTTTTGCTTTTTTTAAATAAAAAATTTACATTTATTTGCCAAAGCAATTAATGGTGCAGCCGTTGTGGTCATCGTCCTTGAAATCGAACCCATGACACTCTACCAGTTGAACTGCAGGATATACTATTATGATAAATACTATAATAATACCATAGTCCATTTTTAACACTCCTCTTTTACTTCTGCATTTTAGATCTGCATGTAACATGTTCAGAAATCACATTCAGGTAAGTTATCTTGATGTCAGTCATGAAAGTAAGAGATGTCTTTTGGTCATAGAATGGCACAGATCTCTTATTTGCAATTCTGACTCCTGCAGGACGTAGGTGTGAGTGATCACATAGAAAGGTATGTTGAGTCTCACTGCAGCATGATTTTATGCTACAGTTTGTTCTACAGTTGATGGGTGGTTAATGTACTGCTCTTTCCTCTCTGGGCCAAGCACTTGTCAAGTTATAGTGAAACTAGACAGAGCAATGGACCTGTGCGATGTTCGCACAGCTGTAGAGGCCATCTTTGAATCTCAGGAAAACTTCATCTTCAAAGGAGTTGTGAGCAGAGTAGGTAAGTGTCTTTTGTAAACATAGCTATGTATCAAATTATTTTCTGAATATATCTGATGACATACTTGTGATTATTTTCAGCTATCTGCTCTTATTCTTCGGATCCTTTAAGAGAGTATTTCATGTGGAAGCCATCTTTGAGTACAAATTTCAGTTCTGAAGGCTTCTGCATGGAGTCAAACAGAGAAAACTTGTTGACAGATTACTGGTTAGTAAAGTTCAGTGTTTTCTGCTGTTTGTATTTATTAGCAATATTCATCTGCCACAAACACATACAGTATACAGTATATGTACTGTAGTATATGAATGAAGGTGTACAGTATATATAATCTAAAAACCTTAACACACACAAATACACACATGTTGCTGTTTATGTTCTATGGATTCATTCCATAGACGTAAAGTTTTTTTATGCTGTACAAACTGTATAATGGTTTTTATTTTGAACAAACTGTCATTTCTATCCTCTTACCCTGACCCTACCCCTCACACAAAACTTTCTGCATTTTTAGATTAAAAAAAAACTTTATTCTTTATGATTTATAGGCTTGTTTCCTCATGGGGACCAAAAGATGTCCCTCCAAGCAAAATTCCAGCCGTGGGAGTCAACAAATCCATTGTGGTCCGCATACAAGACGAATACCTCGACACAACACCACACATTTGGTTGTTTTTGGGTTTACGGGGCAACCTCGCTAGGCGTAATGGTTGTTTTGTACACTGTACCAAACCGTCAAATTTTCAAATCGCTCCTCGCTGACCTAAACGTTCTTGGCCTCTCACGGGAACGGTGTGCGATGTTTAGGATGTGGCAAAACACAATTTAGTATGTTTTTGAAGCCTTTTGAATTACGGGGACACAGGAAGTGTCCTCATAAAACACCTTCACATTGTAATACCTTTGTCATACGAATGTCATTATACAAATTTGTGTCCTCATAAACCACATAAACATGCACACATGTGAATATGCGTTTTCTTAACAACACTTTTTATTTCATATGTTTACAGCTTAACAGGATTGGAAGGTATGCCAAGTATAGTCATTCCCCTGAATGGCAGCTGTAATTCATCTACGCCCATGTTCCAAAACATTACCACAACCTCTCCATCTTTCACAAGTACCTCGCTCTCGAACACAACCACCGTCAACGCTACAGTCTCCACAACAGAGTCCAACTCTGTGAATGTAACAACTTCACCTGCTAATGTAACAGCCTCAGGTAATTAAATACGGTACAACCGGGATATTGTTAGGGCACATTTAACACCAAATCTTTTCAAAGAACAATAATAATTAAAAAATAATAATGTCAAAATGCAGTAAAATGTATTCATACAGTTTAGTTTGGGGACCAGTTCTCACTATTAACTTACTATTAAATACAACTTTTGCTTGAATAAACTACTAATTTACTGTTTATTAATAGTTAGTTGTTAAGTTTAGGTATAGGGTTAAGGGATCTAAAATACAGTCATGCAGAATAAGGCATTAATAAGTGCTTTATAAGTACTAATAAACAGCCAATATTCTAGTAATATGCATGCTAATAAGCTAAATAAACTAGTTAACAGTAAGAATTGGTCCTTAAAATGTTACCTTATTTAATTTTATTTTATGTTTGAGAAATTGAAGCCTATTTTAGGACCATCAAGGTTTTTTTAAAAAATATTGTGACATTATTTTTTATGACAGTTAAGCTAATAAAAAAGCAGTACAATTTGTTTTAAATAAGCTTAAATGAAAGGCAATGCAATAAAAAGCAACATGATAAACAAATATTATACAATTTTTTTTTCTTTCATTAAAATACTGACAGTGACTTTTTTTTTTGCATTACAGTAATGAAAATTGATAATAACGTCCTAGGTTTTATTTTATAATATTCTATTTCATTCCTGATTTTGGGGTAAAATGTGACTCAGACATGTTCTTGGCCGGTTTAATGAGATTCACCTTGTTACTGTCACAAATTCAATGTAATTGTTAATGCTGTTTATTGAATGAAAAGACAAAGGAGCGTTTAAAAATTAATCGGGGATCAATCAATCGTCCAGTCGACTGAATTTGTACCTCTTCTTCTTTGTATAGTGTCCACGACCATGTCAGGGGCATTAGATGCTGAAGGACTGTTGAAGTTGAGTGCAAATGCCTCGTCTTTAAACGCCACTCAGGTGGAGCAGATCTTATCACAGCTCGAGTCACTCCTCTCTGGGCCCAACATCAGCCTGGCTCTGGCAAACACCTCCGTCAATATTGTCAACAACCTCCTCGATGTTCCTGTAGCTGTAATGACTCCTTTCTCAAAGAGGTGAGACACACTCATCTGTGGCCAGGTTTATTATTATTTGTCCCATTTAGTAAAAGAATTGAGTCAAGCCTTAAAAAGGCCAACGTAGAAAGTACATTTACCTGAATTAAGCTTTAACTGTACATAAGATTCAGCAAAAAATATTGTCTGATATACTGTATACAGTCAGGCTGTTTGTCTCTGGTTACTAGGGCCATTGGGATTGTGGACACAGTGGGTCTTAAACTGGTTGTGTCAGGGACTAGTCAGTCAATACTTTCACAATCACTGGCTCTGGCAGTGAAGAAAGTCGATGGGACCAACTTTCAGGAGACGTCCTTCTCGTTAATCGAAACATCTAGCATGCAGGTAACATTTCCATCATTAATTCTGATTCAACTTAATTCAATTTACAGACTAATCTAAGTTAAACTGGCTGCGGTTATGGTAGCTATGTAGAATAAGAGAATAAAAATAGAGGTACAGTTTTGTAGGCTTGCCCTATACTGGTTTGATTTGAATGAAATAAATAATAATTATTATTATTAAATTAAATTAAATTATTAAATCAATTAATTAAACTAATATTTTTGAGTATCTCAGAGTAGCCTTTGCCAGGTTAACTGCTTTCATTATAGGCATTTTTGACAATGATCAATTTTATATCACTTTATATAATTATCATGGCTGTTCACACTACACAAATGAAGTGATGAAACTGTACATGTTCATGAGTACAATGATTTGGGTTTTATGGGTCAAAGCACCTAGTTTGGTTGTGCTGTGTTTGGCATTACAGATTCGAGGTTACCCCAGCCTGGAGACTGAAGACATCATGGTTCAGGTTCAGTCCACTCCTCTGGGTTCAGTCATCCTCCCAGCATCCCTCACACAGAACCTCACGACAGAACAGCAGCAGCTCGCATCTAGAGTCCAGTTCAACTTCTTCCAGAAGAGCACCTTCTTCCAGGTCTGAGACAGAGCAATGCTTTTGATTCAAATGAATTGGCTTTGTATTAAGATGACTGCTGCATATTTGAAATAGCTGAATGGTGTAATGTGAGCTGATAGGATATATGACTTAGTCTAGATATTATCTGGCTAGCACATCTCAAAACAGTATATGCTTGTATTGCTGTAGTTATTGTGTTAAAAGCTTTAGTTTAATTCATGTGAATTTGATCAGAGGCACAAGTATCTCTGAACTCTTTTTTTTATATTTCTGTTTAGGACAAAAACCTGAATGGACGTGAACTAAACAGCGGGATTGTGGGTAGCAGCGTGGCTAACCTGAGCATCTCTGGCCTACAAAAGGAAGTGCTGATAACCCTGCGAAACACAAGGCCCATTCCGGTGAATATAAATAGCAATTATATCACAACAGACATAAAACAGATTTGTAGTTCAATACAATGCTGATTTCTTGTCTTATACTCTCTTTTTCCTTCACAGGCTAACTATGTAGCTTCCTGTGTATTCTGGGACTTTGGATTAAATGGTATAGGTTGTCTTTTAATGTTTCCTTCTTTACCAAATAGACTGTTTGTTTTTGGGTTTTTTTGTTGTTGAAATGTGCATTTTAACCATTGATTATTGGTTCACAGGTGGCTCAGGCGGCTGGAATTCTTCTGGGTGCCGTGTGCTTAATTCTTCTGCTGAAGAAACTCAATGCGCCTGCAATCACCTTACCAGCTTTGGTATTCTGCTAGTAAGTTACAGCGCAAAGAATCTACATCACATGACGTTTCTTTTTTTTTGTTTCTTTTTTTTTAATAAGACAATTCGATTCTTTGGGATGTTACAATTGTTTGGTTAAATCTTGCCTGACAGGACATTTCTAAGACTGTCATCCCTGAAGATCATCTCAACATCCTGACATTCATTACATTCATTGGCTGTGGAATCTCAGCTATTTTCCTGTCTATCACTCTGCTCACTTATCTGGCCTTTGGGTAAGGATCCCTGTGAGATTCACCATATAACTTCTCTTTTATTTGAATGTATTGACTTTATTATTATGTACTATTAAAATATTATTAACTTGGATTTGATGATTTACAAAACCTCTGATTAAAATTCAAAACTGCAATGTACACTAATAATTTGGGGTCGGAAAGATGTTTTAATATTTTGGAAAGAAGTCTCACCAAGGCTGCATTTATTTGATCATAAAATATAGTTAAAACTGTAATCTTGTGAAATACTATCACAATTGGAAATCAAGTTATTTAGCATATTTCAACACTTGTTTCTCACACAGATTATAATATTTATTATGTTTTTATGTTGTATTATTTATTATTATCTAATATATTATGTTTTTTGAAAGCTTTATTTGATCCAAAACACCGTAAAAGCCGCAATATTATGACATATTATTAGACTCAGCTGTTTCAGCAGGTTGTTCAGAATTCTAATATTATAATATTTTTAGAAATAATTATAATTCTAAATGTGCTTCTATAAGTCGTCACTGTAAAAGTCTTTATTGTTCACTTTTGATCAATTTTATGCATGTCAATTGCAAATTTAAGTTGACCCCGAACTTTTGAATTGTAGTTTATGTATACATGCTAATAATATATATGTTTTTGAAATCTCTCTACAGTAAATTGCGCAAAGACATCCCGTCTAAGATCCTTATTCAGCTGTGTTTGGCCTTGCTGCTGCTAAACCTGGTGTTCCTATTGGACGCCTGGCTGGCTCTGTACCCAGATGCTGTAGGTCTTTGCATCTCCACTGCTTTTTTCCTGCATTATTTCCTCCTGGCATCTTTTACCTGGATGGCACTGGAGGCCGTCCACATGTATCTGGCCATCGTCAAGGTGTTCAACACCTACATCCCCCGCTTTATGGTGAAGATAGTACTTGCCTGGAATGGTTACGTGACCTGATTTGTTACTTCATTGTACCTCACAAGTCATGTTTGGTCTTTGAAGGCTGCTTTGTTGAAATAGTTTAGTCTGTCTGAGAGCAGATGAGCTCAAAATATTTTGTTTCTTTAAAGGCATTCCTCTCGTCGTAGTCATAATTGTCATAGCCGTTAACAAAGACAACTATGGCCTTGTGACATACGGGAGATATGGAAACGGAGCGACTGATGATTTGTGAGTAATCCCAATCCCAATTTTTCTCTCTTTAAGTCGCTGGGGTATATTTGTGGCAATAGCCAAAAGTACATTGTATGGGTCAAAATTATAGATTTTTCTTTTATGCCAAAAATCATAAGGATATTAAGTGAAGATCATGTTCCATGAAGGATATTCTGTAAATCCCGACGGTAAATATATCAAACTAATTTTTGCTTAGTAATAATGAAATCGTCACTACTCTACATAACTCATTTGACAACGGAAACAATAATACTGCGATTTTCCCAATATTTAGAGTATAAATATTTTGCAACCTCATACCGTACACAGGTATCGACAAGTGTACCTACGACCAGATATAGTTGTTATCCGAACACACCACAACCAACACAGACATCGAAAGCTTATTTACATTTTGAAAAATTCACACTTAAGACTGGTTTTGTGGTCCAGGGTCACATATATTTTAAAAATTATATTCCATATAAATTATATAAAATCTAAAAATTATTTGTAACATTTTAATGTCAGATTAAACTCTGAATATGAATGAGGAAACATTACAGCTTTCTTTAATGCTCTTTTTGTACATTTTGTTTTCGCCCTACAGTTGCTGGATAAAAAACGACATTGTCTTCTATGTTGCTGTGGTGGTGTACTTCTGTCTTGTCTTCCTGCTGAACTTCACCATGTTTATCGTGGTGATGGCCCAGCTGTGTCGCATCAAGCAGCAGAACCCTCACAACGTGCAGAATCGCAGCGGCTGGCAGGAGATGCGCAGTGTAGCTGGACTCACCGTGCTTCTGGGCCTCACCTGGGGCTTCGCTTTCTTCGCCTGGGGTCCTGTTAACCTGGCCTTCATGTACCTGTTTGCTATTTTTAATGCTTTACAAGGTGGGTCCCAATTTGCACAGGTGCCCTACCACTCTTGAAAGGCTAAATGGACCCTTTTTACTTTCTTAAAAAATGTCTCTGGTATTACTGTGCACTGTTTATCATTGCGAGTTATTATAAAGAAAAGTAAAAAGTGTATTTTAATAATCTTATCTCAAAATATAATAACTTTCTCCACTTCTGAACCAATTTTCAGCTAGGGGCTTTCAAACTGGTGTGTTTGAAGAGGTTTCCTTGAAAAAAAAAAAACGATTTTACAAATGATATTATTTAGGAAGGTCATAGATAGCTATATTTATTGTGAAACACCAATACAAATATATCTTAATTGCCTGAAATTTTTGTCTGTAGGTTTATACATCTAACATTACAAGTGGACATAAAAAAAATAACTTATTAGAAAAAAACACTTATTACAAATTCAGTATTTTCCAGATAATATTTTAAGTTACTGGTATTAATTAGTTAATTTATTTTCATTATAATGATTAATTTAATTATTGAACATTATTTGATACATTTTTAATTAGCACATTTAATTTATTTGACTTTGGTATAGTAAAAATATAAAGCAAGTTATTTATTTCCACATAATATCACATGATTTCTCACAAAGTATAAAAGTGTCTTTATATATAAAATATACCTGACTTTATGTTGGAAGGGGATCCCTTGCAAGGGTATTAACATATTTGTGGGTCCTCGTTAAGCAAGTTATATATTTTTTTACAACCGTTCAAAAGTTTGGGATCATAAATTTTTTTACAAAATGTTTGGCGTTCCTCTTATTATAACAATTTCAAATAAACTGTAAGCAATAAGCCCCAAGAGGGCCGTGGTTTACAGTGATTTAATCCTCTAAGGAGCGTTGTAAGAACCCCCTTAGCTGTTATAAATTCACTGTAAACCACAGCTTCACGGGGCTTCTTGCTTTTATAAAACGGTTATTCCATATACGTAGTAAGGTTTTACAAAATAAAACAGAGCAAGTAAAGCGTAATGATATTAATAAAAACATTATTCTTCCACCAAACAATAGTTCCTCAGAATCGGTTGTGGTTGCAACAAAGTTGTTGCCGAGCAACACACAGAAGAAACAAAGGTGTATGTTGTAGAGAATTTACAAGCAGCTCGAACGTTTGGCTCAGCCATCAGATAATCAAGGACCGAACTATCCTTTTAGATATATTTTTACATTTTATTCCTGTAATGGAAAAGCTGAATTTTCAGTGTCACTTGATCCTTTAGTAATCTCAATCCAGACATGTGAACAGTAATCATTTTCAACACTGTCCATTTTGCAGGATTGTTGTGTTGAGCTGCCACTTTAATTAGTTTCACATTTCGCAACCCACTGTGTCAGAGTTCCTTAGTGGAATCCATAACATTATCGGGTGACACATGTCAGGGTTTATTTTTAGTGTTCTGATGGAATGTTGACAAGAACGTACCTGCCCCCTCGCAGGATTCTTCATCTTTGTGTTCCATTGTGCCATGAAAGAAAACGTCAGGCGACAATGGAGGACATACCTGTGTTGTGGCAGCCTGAGACTGGCAGAAAACTCAGGTAAGAGGCCTTTGGAAGTTCATGCAAATGTCTGACTTGCTTTTATGCGGCGTGTTTATCTAATTACCACCCTTCTATCTTTTACACAACAGAATGGAGTCGCACAGCAACTCAAAAGATAAAGAAAGCCTCCAAGAAAAGAATGTTTTCATTCCGCTCGTCGAATTCTAACAATTCTAGCTCATCTTTCCTGAACCATGACAGCTTGGCATCTGATATGCCCATAGACATCAGTGAGTATTACCTGCTAGACAGGCTGTGTTAATCATCTTTCAGCGTGTTTATTACCTGAAATTCCTAGTTGAAACCGCAGGTGATGCTTACTGATCTTTAACTGATAGCACAACCCTCTTCCACTTCCTCTTTTATTCTTTGTTTTAGTCACAGACATTCAACTTGAGTTAAATGAGACAGAACAAAATGTATTATTAAAGGAATAGTTCACCCACAAATGAAAACTTGCTGGCCGTCTATCATTTACTCACCAGTGGATCCTTTACAGTGAATGGGTGCCGTCAGAATGAGAGTCCAAAAACAGCTGATAAAAACATCACAATAATCCACAAGCAATTCACATGACAAGCAAATTTTCATTTTTGGGTGAACTATTCCTTTATCTAATTAATGTAAATTAAAACATTTGTAAACATTTATAATTCAATATTAAATCTAAAAATGAAGCTATTTGAATAATCAATGTTTCTACATTGGCCAGATTAATTCTGTTGTGAAAGAAGTGCATAATTTGAGCTGTTTGTCTGTGATTGCAGGCAACCCGATTGACAACAGGATAATAACTGCAGCAGAAGTGCCCAGCTCAGGTTCTGACATGGTATTGAACGAGATCAACGACCAGTACCGAGGTCAAAGGTCATAATGAATAAACTGATCACAGCCGGAATGAGTGTCTGTGCATGTACGCGTGTACTATGTTCTAATGAGTCACTGCATTTCACTGGTATTTTAAATTTACATAAAGTATTGCGTGTTGTATATTCAACAGAAATATTACTTAAAATGAAGCACTCTAATTAATGCAATTAAATAATGAAACTACTACAGCAATGCAAAACCTTTTAAACCAACAACAACAACATTATCTGATGGTTTAGGTTGCATAATTTTTCTTTGTAGTTGGATAATTGTGCAATTGGAATAAATTGGATAATTGTGTATGAAATGAATTTATATGCTTACACTGCTATGGTTCAATGACTTGATTATTTTATCTGTACGAGTCTGGAACATTCAAAATCGTGCATGTTGTCACATGTATTTTATTTTTGTATTTTCATAGCTTTTCAAAATAATAAAATGTACAACATAAGAGTATAACAAAAGAAATACAAGTTGTAGAGTGCCTGGTTGATAGTTTTCACAAAGTTTTTTTTCACAAACACACTTGTGCATTCAATCTGCAACACACTGTACATTTATGAATTATTAAGCAAGTTCTGAAGGTCCAAATGTTGCTGTACAAAAGCACAATCTCCAGTCTGATTGGTTGGCTGCTACACAATTTCCATGAATCAAATTGCACAGGTATTTAAAAGTCAACCAGGAAATAAAAGTTATGTTTACAAGGAGCAAGGCTTCTACTCAAACGTTTTTTGAGGTTCATGGCATCAAATGTCTACAAGTAAATTCCATTTTATCTGGACACATAAAAATGTCTATTCACACTTTTTCTTAACAGTAATGTTGCATAGTTTGTCTAGTGTTATGCTTTCACAGATTTCAGATATACCCACAGTTTCCACAAAAATATTAAGCAGCACCAGCCGGTTTTCATCATTACTAATAAGAAATGTTTATTGTGCATTAAATGTTTCATAAATTTCAAATATATTAAAATAGAAAACAATATTTCACATTATTACAGTTTTATTGTATTTTGATCAAATAAATGCAGCCTTGGTGAACAAAAGAGACTTTTGAACGGTAGTGTAAATATCACAGGTGAAACTCTGGACTGTGATTGGTCCCTTTACAATGTCACTCAAGACAGCTACTTCCTGTTCAATTAGGCGGTTCTAACAGAAAAACATGGCCCAAAATTTCAAAAGTCAAAAGTCCTACTATGTGAGACTAGCATGAGGGTTATTTTATTTAATTTATTCACAAGTTTACATGTTCATATAATTCTTGAGCATATGAAGCAGGTTGGCTTGGTTTCAAGTTTCCGGCTCTCGGATCTAATGAATTCTAGGAGATAAAGCTGAGGTGATGGATGGATCCCATAACAACAGTCACAAGAGTGAGGTAAGCAGCTGTTTATACAGTATATCCTTGAATGAGGTGAATATGCTCCTTGCCTTTGAGAGTTTATGACAAAAAGACATTCCTTCACATGCTATAAGAAATGCCAAACGATTAAAGAGATCTCCATATCTAACATCCATCTGGATCTTTCTCCAGTTACACTTAATCCAAACTGTCCACTTTGTCAGGTCACTTGTGCTTACTGTCAGAGCGTTCATTTTGACAGCCATCACAGGCCCAAAGTTCAACTGTCTTGTGCAATAAGACTGGCTTATCCTGGACTTATTACGGCGACTGGTCAGAAAAACACAAGCTACACGATCAAGAGTAGATACACCAGTAGATGATGTTGAAGAGAAGATATGCCACTGGAAAGATGATTCTGGAGTACGAGTCAATCATGTAGCTGTTGCTCATTATGAATCTGATGTTTTTGCCGACTGAGCGCTTCCTCCAGAGTCTCGTGCCTTCGGTGGGCGGAGGCTCAGTGGAGGAGGCTCTGGGTGGGATGGTCTGCGTCGTGCTGGGTGTTGTGGGGAGCTCGGGGAAAGGCGATACATCTATGTCATCGTGAAAACAGCCGTCGTAGGCCATAGCCTGGGTTGCGTCATAGGAAACTGGAAGCTTTGGTAGGAAGATAAATGCGAGAAAGTAAATATCTGTTATGGACCAAAAATAACAGTGATAAAAAATGTATATTAATTTATATAAAAATTATACATTGAAGTCAAAGTAAAATGCCATTTACAACCCATTTGATTCCAGTTGTTAACACTGTAAAGCCCAAATAAATTAATTGGGGTTTTCCTTCAACCATTGCAAGAATTTGCTTTACATTTTTAAAACAAATTAAAATTAAATTGTTCTAATTTGGTTATTGTTTTATTTTAATATTGTTATTATTTTGACAGAAACCATGGTTACCAAGGTAAAGTTTTGTTGGGCCAATTTAATTACGTTGTTTTAATTTATTTGACCTATTTAGGAAATAATAATAATACGGTAATTTTTGAAAAATTTTTTATAGATGTTATTATGATTAATAATTATGGCTTTCAAAATCTCGGCTGTTTTCAATTTTTTATTAATAAAAATAACTTATTTATGAATTAATTAATATTATTGTTGTTGTTATAGTATTTTGGCAGAAACTATGGTTAACAAGGTACATTTCTGTTAGGCCAATGAATTTATGTTGCCTTTAAATTGTATCAAAAATTATCGTAAATCTGTACATGTATAATATATTATTTATCAGAATTAATACTTTTTATTTCTCCTCAAAATCCTGTTTATTTTTTTTAAACAAAATAACAATTTAAATTATTTATTTTTAATTTTGTTAAGAAAATTATATTTAAAATGTATGATATTATTATTATTTTTATTATTATTGTTGTATTTTGACAGAAACTTTGGTTACTATGATAAACTTTTGTTTGAATTTGTGTTGCCTTAAAATTACCATAGGGGGCGATGTGTAGCTTAAAAGTGAATATTCAATCTTGGTCATATTACCAGAGCAAAAGCACCATATACAATCTCTGATCAGTCCGTGACCCTGACCTTTCCTTTCTGAAGTTTTTTCATCTCTTCCACTGTAGTGAAGTAGTTCACAGCAGCATATTCAATGACCGACAGGAAAACAAAGAGGAAACTGGCCCAAAGGTAAATGTCCACCGCCTTCACATAAGACACCTGAGGCATTGATGCTGAGACGCTTGTTATTATGGTAGACATGGTCAACACGGTTGTGATTCCTGTAGGAGATCAAAAGAAACAGAAAGAGAGGGCAGAGTAACAAATAAGAAGCGGTTTCACGGGAAACAGACATGACATGTTAAGAAGAGGCAGTTCAAAAGTTCAAGCAAATAATGTTTCCATCTATTGCATCTCACACAAGAGTCCCCAGCAGATTATGGACGGTCAAATTGGGCGAGAAAGCAAATGAAAGTGTGAGAAACGCATGACATTCAGTAGTAAAGTTCTTTAAATGAGTCACCGTTTATTCCAAATTTGCACACACACAGTGCAGGTTGCAACACTTCTCATTAGTCCGACTCCTTAAGAAAACATTCAGGAAGACACACATTATGTGGACTACTTCTTCTATTCTATTGTGACTCTCTCTGAGCTTGTGCTCTGATGTCATCGACGTGTGTGAAAAGAGCAACTTCCTGGCTGGGTGTCTAACGCCTGCTGGCCTGACTATCAAGGTATTTTTGAGGTAATTCAATTCTGTTCTCTCTAAACCGGTTTGTACTTGTTCCTGAGCGTAATAACCAGAGAGAACAAAGTAAATACACACAGCGCACGGTTACCAACCCACCTGGGGCGATATTACAGAAACGTCCTGTCACAGGTCTAACGTTAAGATCTGACATGTTAAATAGAACAAATAAATAGAATATCATTTCTAAATGTATTTATAGATTCTAAAATTAGGATGTTTCTTTGGGAGGTTTACCTAGAGAGACACGGGCCGGTACGGCTCTCCTGTCGATCCAGAAGGACACCCAGGAGAGCATGACCATTAGCATTGTGGGAAAGTATGTCTGCAGCATGAAGAAGAATATGTGTCTCCTGAGGATGAAGTTTATGTACAGCCTGTTATACCAGCCTGAGAGAAACAGAGAGGACGGGACATTTACAGCAGATACTAAAGACAAAATAAAGGAAAGAACAATATTAAACCTTATCACTAGGGCTGCACGATAAATCGAAATGGAATCGAGATCACGATCGCGATTCAACAGAAACGGTATCTTTCAGTGAAGCACGGTTCTGTGATCAGCAGTAAATCTCCATCCAAAGGCCAGAGGGCGCTCTCACGCTGAAACTCCAAATACGCCTCGCAGAAGAAACCCAGAAAATCCCTATAGCGGTTGCTGAATAAACAAGATTTAACTGCTTTCATTGATTCAACATGACTAATAAACACACGACTAACGGCAATACAGTTTATCGGAGTTTCTTATTATAATTTTCATTATAATGAAGTATATCTATAATGCAATGCTAATCGACATTTATCACTGCTTATAATACTATGAAATATGTTGCGTGCCTTATTCTGTGTAAGAAGCCACATCATCTCACAGAAGTATTTATTTCAAACACTCGACTGACGTATGAAGTGAGTTTGGAGTAAAAATAATGTTATTAAGTGTGGTATTTTCACATGCTTTCAGATAAAGCAGCATTTACTACACAGAGCCATAATTCACTGAGAAGCTATGCAAACAGCTGCCATTATCGCGAACGATTTCTTCGATTCATATTGTGCATCAAACACCACCGACAACCGTCTGGATTTTTTTTGATCTATACCTTATCACCAGAGAACTAAACGCACAATTGTCTTACAATTCTTCCCCTTCCATCTGAAATCACGTGATGATGATTTCCTGTTGATTACAGAACCGGCTTTACTAACAAAATGCGCATGACAATCGCATTCGATTAATCGTGCAGCCCTACTTATCACAAATGAAAAAGAAAAAAAGGGCTCATTCTCAGGATATGCGTTGCCCCATGACTTACTGTTGATATATTTAACAGCATAATGAACTTAGACATATCATTTCATACATGTTAGATGATTTAGTTAAAATAATTTAAAGGGATAGTTCACCCAACATGAAATTACGTTGCTCACGCCCTAATGTGTTCCAAAACCAGTAAACCTTCGTGTAATCTCCGAACACAACTTAAGATATTTTTGATGAAATCCAAGAGTTTTCTGACCCTGCATAGACAGCAAGGATTCTTACACGATAAAGGCTCAGAAACGTAGCAAGGAGATACTTAAAATAATCCATGTGACATCAGTGGTTCAAACATAATTTTATGAAGCTACTTTGTGCGCCAAGAAAACAAAAATAGTGACTCTATTCAATAATAACAATGTCCTTACTGCCTTTCTGGGCCTTGAAGTTGGTAGTTGCGTTGCTGTCTATGCAGAGTCTGAAAGCTCTGGGATTTCATCAAAAATATCCAAATTTTTGTTTCCTGAAGATGAATGAAGGTCTTACAGGTTTAGAACAACAATTTTCATTTGGGTGAACTATCCCTTTAAATTCAGAAAGAAAATTATATAAATATTCAGAAAATAAATATTTATTTATTTTAAATTAGTGAAATTCAGTGAAATTTCTTAAATGTTAACTTTATTTATGCATTTTCTACGACATTAGCCCCTTTCACACAGTAATACCAGTAAATTGCCGTAAAATTACTGGAACGACTTTACCGGTAATTCAAAAATGCACTGTTCACACAGGCAACAACTTTGCGTCTTTTTACCGGTAAAGCATCGTTCACACATCGATTTCAAATTACCGGTAAATTCTTTGAAATCATTAACCAGAAATGACCTCTTAACGGCTGCACTTCCCGGTGTTGTGTTTGTAAATATGAAGGGGTATACACAGTCAGTGTTTTTGCTGATGTTTTTGTTGATGCCGATCTACACAGCGTGGGGTAAATGCATCATCTGCATCAGAATGTTATGATTGGCCCAGAGTAGATGTCTTACGTCAGTGCGTTCTGAACTCGTACGTGCTCATACCGGTAATCTTCATTCTGCATTCACACACAGCATCATTCTGGCAATTTACAACTTCCCTTAATGAATGGACCTGGTATTTTGTAAAAGGTCCTGTTCCAATGCTCTCTTAAAGGGGTAATTTGATGCGATTTCAATTTTTCCTTTCTCCTTTGGAGTGTTACAAGCTCTTGGTGAAAAAAGATCTGTAAAGTTGCAAAGACTAAAGTCTCAAATCCAAAGAGATATTCTTTATAAAAGTTAAGAGTCAACCACGCCTACCTAAAACAGCTCGTTCTAACACGCCCCCACATGTCTATGTCACGATGTGGGAAGATTTGCATAACGCCGCCCCAAAATGTTCACGCAAAGAAATAAGGCGACGTTTATTCTCGCTGTAGTATTGTTGTTGCCGCCGCCGCCGCCATGTCGTGAAGGTGCTGGGTGTTTCGTTGTGAAAGCGAAACTTCCAAAAGAGGACACGACTATCCGCTTCGTCCATGCCTGAGCTGGGATCCGGCTGGTCAGCTGAGGAATATATCACTTTGTGTGCGTGGATCGCCGGATCTGCTTCACCGATGCAACAAATGCCTCGTTTATAATGAGTTTTAATGTTTTTGTCTCGTCGCTCCGGCCGGACAGGGCATCACAGTATGGTGAGGTGCGTAACATTTCCGTCACACGCTTGAGGTATTCGGCCAATTACAACGCACTGGATAGCTGGCCAATCAGAGCACACCTCGCTTTTCAGACCGATGAGCTTTGTAAAAAAGCGATGCGTTTCAGAAAGGTGGGGCATAGAGGAGAAACAATAATGTACAGTATGTGGAAAAAAATGTTTTTTGAACCTTAAACCACATAAACACATTTCATTACACTAAATACACAAAATAATGTTCTTTTTAGCAACATCATATGACCCCTTTAATGGTAATTTACCAATAAATACTTTATTTGTGAAAGGGGCTAATGACATGAGGCTGAAACATTTCTTATTATTATCATTGTTGAGAACAATTGTGTAGCTTAATATTTTTGTGAAAACTATGACACATTTACTTCAACATTTATTTGAAATAATTTTTTTTAATGTAAATGTTTATCTAAGATTTGGGGTAACAGGCTTCCTGAAAGTGACCCAAGAAATCAAGGGAAAGAAAAAAACTGCATATATCCAACCGTTTCAGCCAAGAATGCTGGGAAATCTCATTCCCTGGACTCTCTGTTGGTTCACTGTAATGAAGCACATGGTAGTACGGTAATAAAAGCATGCAGGAGGAAGTGAAGCACACATACCGGTGCTGCTGTAGAAGGCTAGCCCGAAGGAAGGGTGGAATTCTTCAATAAAAAACTGCGAGAGTGCAATCTCGTCAGTCCTTAATGAATCGTTCCCATTCTTCCAATAGAGCATGAGGTCGTTCTCATTGTATGCGTCTTCAAGAGAGCAAAAAATAAAACGTGGGAAGGGAGTGGGGAGGTGTGAGACAGCAAACTCTCTTTGAAGATACATGGGCAGCACTCCTCAGAGGAGAGAACACAGAGCATGCAAAATCAGCTCTGTCATCTCTCCTCTGAAGCTGAGGCCCATGTAATTCTGTGTGTCATGGGTGAAAGAGACAGAGATATGCAACTTTGAACCAGTTCCTCTGTGCAGTTATTTTATATATGCAACAATGAAGACTGCATGAATCAGATTAAATATGACTGCTGGTAGTTGTTGGAGAAAACAACCAAAATTAAAAAAAGGTTATATGATACACTAGCATGCCCAAAACATATAAAACTTTACTATAGTACTATTAGACTAGTTCACCCAAAAATGAATATTATGTCATCATAATCACGTAAAATGTTCTTTTGTCCATTTCACACATTAGGAAAAGTTTTGAAGAATGTTTACGGTACTCTTTTGCCATATAATGAAAGAATATAGTGACTGACTAGTACAAAAATCAAAATCCCCAGAAATGGTTCGCCATCCAATTGGTCGTGTTCTTTAGTATCATGTGTAACTCTTATAAGTATTAATTTATATGTTAATATTATTTGAATTAGCTTTTACTTTAATATATTCAGTTTTTGTTTTTAGTTTAAGTTTTACCATTTTTTGTTGTGTGCTTTTATAAGTTTAAAAAATATATATATTTTATATCGGATTCATTCATTTTATATTTTGTCATTTAGTAATTTAGTACTTAACTTCACTTATTTATATAGTTATGTGCCACGAACACCATTTCCTAATTTTTGTTTACATGTTTTTACAGTTTAGGTTTTTAATCTAATATATATATTTTTTTCAGCTTTATTTCAGCTAGCAAAAACTATTTTTACTACTTTTATTTAACTGACTCATGACTTATATTCCAAGCCTTCTGAAAGAAACAATAGTTTCTATTTTGATTAGAAACTAATTTGTTTAAGAAACAGGTCATTGTTATAAAATTGGCATTTATTCATACATAAGTTTAGTCAGGTTTGACGCCAATTATACTAAATGCCAAGAAGAATGTGTTTTCACTGAAAATCTTAAATCGTAAATTTTGGTATGCACAATGCTATCATATGGCTTCAGAAGACTTGAATTTAGCGCCCAGTGATATTTGAACCACTTTTTAAAGTTGACTGTTCCTGGGTAACTGTATACATTACCATTCAAAGTTTGAGGTTGGTCTTCGGTGTCACATGATCCTTCAGAAATCACTATACTAATCACTAATATGCTGATGTTGTGCTAAAGAAATTATTATTATTATGGTATAATGTGAAACTATTGTGCTCTTTAGTAGTTTGTGGAAACCGATAATAATTTTCAGGACTCTTTTGATGAATATAATTCAGTAAAATAGAAATCTTTGACAAGGCCTTTAAAACTGTCACATTTTCCTCAAATTAATGTGTCCCTTATGACTAAAAGTATTTTTTTCGTTACAATAATAATAATTATATCAAAAAAAAAAGCTGAACTGTCCCCACCTTGCAAACATTTGTGTATTTTCACTGTACAAGCTGTGAACATCCTGCTAAATTTCTTCTTTTGTGCTCCACAGAAGAAATGATAGTGAGTAAAAGAATTTGTCATTTTGGGGTGAACTATTCCTTAAACACAACATGCTACATTTAGGATATGTTTACAGGTATACTTAGAGCATAGTGCTTTGACTAATTATTTCCTTGTACTCTGTTGATAGTGCTTAATGTTGAGTGTACATGCACACACAGACGGTCATACTCACAACTCTCCAGCTCTAGAGAGCAGTTCTGTGTGTCTAGAGGGAACCTGCTGAAGTCCATAGAGCAGAGAGCCGTCACTGTGATTCTGCAATTCACAATTCAGGACAGCCTTAACAAATCACTTACAATTAGACTGAAAAAGTCCCTTTAAAATTGAGACATGTGATATTGTGCTTAGCAAAACATAAAATCAAGAAAACAATTCAGATGAATTGAAATGAAAACTGATCCTGCGCATGAACTGGCTCAGGCACACCTGATCATGCACACAAGCCTACACCTGCCATGCATGCTGCTAATTCTTTGAAAAAATTATTGTCCAACTATAGTTAAGAAGTACTTAAAAAAAAAACACACACACACACACACACCTCATTTGTCAAAGTAAACAAAGGGGATTTGGTCACACATAATTAAACCTGTATGACTTTTTTCCCCATGAAAAAAAAAAATCTAATCAGTGTTGTTATCGTTAACTAAATTAAAACTTTTAAAAAACCTTTTGTTAATTAAAATAAAGCTGAAATAAAATATAAATATTAAAGGGGTCATATGATGCAATTTCTTGTTTTCCTTTTCATTAGTGTGTTATGTAGCTGTTTGTGCATGTATATGATCTGCAGAGTTACAAAGCTCAAAGTCTCCCATAAAAGGATTTTTTCTATCTAAAAGAGAAGGCTGATCCAGACCAGGCTAAATGCCTCATTCAAACACACGCCACCTCCCACATGTCTACATCAATGATTTTCATATTTGCTCTGCCCAAATGTGCACGCAAAGAAAGAAGGCGTGGCTTCAGGAACCCAGTAGTGTTGATGCAGCCATGTCAGGGAGACGCTGTGTGTTTCTGTGCGAAAGCAAAATCACATTATTTGGCCTTCTGGAAGTAGATACAATTAGAAATCATTGTTAAGATTTGTTTACAACAGAACAGCACAACCCAGATGTTCGAATTTGTGCAACGCATTTTATGGACAACAGTTTTTGTAACCTAGAAGAGTACAAGGCTGGCTGTGCTTTGCAAGACAATCTGGCGCTTCTGAATCATGTTGTCAGTATGTTTTTTTATTCTTTACTATTTGCTATTGACTGTTTCAAATGTGGAGTGTTTTGCGGCAGCGCAGAGTTAATGTTAAGGGCTTACATTTCCGACGCGTGCTTTGGCGTTCGCCCAATCACCATGCACACTGGTCAGCTGGCCATCAGAGCAGACGGTGCTTGTCGGAAAGAGGAGCTTTGTTGAAAACGACGCGTTTGAGAGAGGCGGGGCATAGAGGACCTACAATAATGTACAGTATTTGAAAAATTATGTGTTTTTTTTTTACATTAAAGCATGTCAACATATTCTGTTACCCCAAATACACCAAATAATGATCTTTAAAGCATCATATGACCCCTTTAAAAAAAAACCGTAACTAAACTAAATGTTTTGAAATGCTGGCCTTGCAACTAACCTGAAAAAAGTTAATAAGTACTAAAATTAGTACCGAAATAATTAAAACCAAAACTGAAATAAAAAAAACTTTAAAAATTCAAAGGCATAAAAAAGGACTAACAATTAAAATTAAATCATAACAAAATGACTAAAATGTAAACTAAAATTAACATGAAAACAAGTACTATAATAGTGTATAAATAATAATAAAATAATACTAATTCTGTTGTAAAATTTACATAAAACTTTCACTCAGATTTTTCCATATAATGACAGTTTAGAGTTATGATGACAATTAAAGAACAAAACATAAAAGTAGTCCATACAACTTGTAGGCCATATTTCAATCTTCTGAAGCCATGCAATATCTTAGGTTTATGAATAAACTAAAATTTAAGTCGCGATTCACTAATAATCCTCCACTTGTGTTGACCACTACAACACAATCCCAAAACAAAAGTTCAGTCCTATCCATGAACCAAGTTCACTTGAAAGAACTGGCAGAAAAAGTAGTCTCGAGTTCAACTCACTGAACAAATCATTCAGTCCAGAGTGTGAACAGATTCAACTGCTTCACTAAATAGAATCAGCTCAAAACAAAAAAAAAAGTTTGTTCAAGAATCAGATCCAGTTCTCCAGTTCTCACTGACTCGAGGATCCAGTCATAGGTGGTTCTTGAGTTAAAAGCTCACTGAATTGGAAGATTATCACTGAACAATGACATTTGTGAATTACACAAAGTTGTATGACTTCAGAAGGCTGTTTCCTCCATTTGTGGTATGGAAAATTCTTCAAAACATCAAATTTCTTTCTTCAGAAGAAAGAAAGTCATACAGGTTTGGAACAACATTGAGGCTTAGTAAATGATGACAGAATTTTTAGGTTTGGGTGAACTGTCCTTTCTTGACAAACTTTACTTCAAAGTAAAGAGCTGAAAATATCTTGTTTCCTTTCCTATGAAATCTTGAAACACAGCAAAATGCCTCCGGGAAATTGCTAGTTTCACAGCTCTTGTAAAAACATCTGGTTCCAGGAAAGTGGCTTCATGCGGTACCTGACGCTGTAGAGAATGTTTCCATCTGGATAGACTCTGAGCATGATGTTTTCCATGGTGGTGTCGTGAATGAAAGAACGCTTGGAGTGAACAAAGAAGACGTCAGGCACCCAGATCTTTTTCACCAGCCGAGCGTCAAACGTTCGGCTTTTGTTATTGCTGGAGGGGAAGGCCAGTCTGTCGTCCTGCCAGTAATGCCTAAGGTACAAGGTCATGGTAAAGTCCTATGCCCACAAAAGACATGAAAACGATTTTGTCAGTTTGCTTAAACCACTCCTTCATACTTTGAAAGTCACTGTGTATATATGATTATAACTGGTGCCAAACATTGTTTTCACTACATAATCCTCATACTTCAATTTATGTTATTAGCAACAGGATAAGGAAAAATAAAATAATATAAAAATGAATGACACTTGAGTATATAAAGACATGTATGTCGAACGAACACGTTTATGGATTTAACATGCTTTTCTGCACACATTCATAGTCTTTGTTGTTTTAACCTTTGCCCTCTGCCTCAGTCCTGAATCCAATCTGTTTAAATGGTCGAGGATTTAAGCTTGATGTATGACTAGCACTGGGAGTTGAGGGTGTGCAGATCTCACTGACAGGTTAAAGGTTAAAAGTAATTTATAAAAGAGCAGACACTTACCATATTGACCTCTGAAATGCTGTCAATGCTCTCCACCTGCACATCGATGCCCACTGGAATAGCTGAACCTGGACTCAGTGTCACAGAAAAGAAACAGAATTGGGGGAAGATCACATAGAATAAAAAAAAAAAAAACAGAAATAAATCTATTTAATATCTCAGTTGTTTCTCTTAGACAGTAATGTGTTTAAATGGTGACTTCTCAGTCTTCTGATTCTCATTTAGCTGAGAAAAACAGTCTCTGCTAGACATAGGCGGAGGGTGAACCAACTCCAGGGTAAGGCTAAAAGCAGCCAAATGTATTAAACATTATAAACCTTTCGGCAAGAACCGACATGGGTGTCATCATGTGCTGAAAAACATGTTTTTTTTAGTTTTTTTTTTTTTTGGGGTTTGTTTTTTAAATTTTTTTTTGTGTTTTTTTTTTTTAAAATTAATGGGACTGAATTTGTATTTAACGAGATTACAATTTAATAAAAACATTAGAAAATGATCATTATAAAATGTTTTCTTTCTACAGTTCTTCAAACAGCGAATAAATTATATATAGAAAGTGACATTATCACCAACATTGATCTATCGTGAGTTTAAGCACTCTAAAAAAAAATTAACTATCGTTATAATCACTGAAGCTGTATACACTGTTAAATTAATCTCTTAATTACATTGTACGTGCATCTGCTCTTTGTTGTTTATGATGAGAGAATTCGCAAGAGTCCGGAATTCAGTCAGCGAACGTGCGCGCACTTAACAAAACTGATCAGTTTAAACGATGACTCATCTGAACGCCTCTGATTGGCCATTGCATTCCTATGCTCAACAGAATTGTGTGTGATTGGTGAAAATGTGACTTTATAAATGCCTAAAATGAAATACGGTGCAACATAAGCAGATCTTAATTTAATGCCGCAATCGACACTGTCTATTCATATTCACTTTGTTAGCAACAGACGTAATAGATTTAATTTGTTTGTGCAGGGGCATTTTTGTCCAATTTAGTGGCATTTTTGCCCCAAGTCCCCGTGGCCAGGGGAAGCCTTACACACGCTCCGCCTATATGTTTCTTTCAAAACTGTGCACAGATGTACGAAAGTCACTCAAACATGTCTCTTTAAACTCATCTAGCATCAAATGGTCTGAGCATTGTTAGTAAGATCAACCTTTTACCTCTGTAAGTTTGGGAACTGAAACTGGTTCTTATCTAGAATCGGATCCATAAAAAAATACCATAAGCGTGCATCCTTCTGCTTCTGATGTACAGGACACCTTACTAAAATACTCTGAAAGTGCTGCCTGCTATTCAGCAAGAGGCATACAGCGTGAAGTCTGATTCATGTCATAAGCTCTTTTGTGCTAGTTTTTTTAGTGAATCAAAAACATACAGCGCAACCAGTGAAGTCTGATTTCCAATCAAAATGTCTTCTGATTCCTGTCCTTCCTAGTGAATCATTTATGATTCAGTTGGAATAGTTTCTCAATTGATCTGACTCATTTACCTAACTGTGAGTCATTAATTTGTCGTGTCCAACTCCCGGAAAGCCTTATGTTAAGGCTGGAAAGACCTAAATCAGTGTAGCTACGGGCTTGTTCAAATGACAATAGTTAAAGATACACATTATGAGTTCTGTCAGTTGTATTTTTTTTTTAAATTAAGGATATCTTACCACATGTGTGTCCTTTGTTGTTTTTATCTATTATTGAAATGATCCCATGCACATGCCAACACAATTGCATTTCTGTTTTCCAAATATTTCTTCCTCTAATTCAAAATAATTATCAGTGTAACCTTGAAGAAACAATACAGTCTGATTCCCTAAATTGTAGCCTGTCTATGTATTGCTAAACTGTCAAACTCTCAAATCACCAACTATTTACTTCTGAGATCCATCAGTGGAAGCAGGAATCAAATCAAATGAGTAAATATTTGTGAGAGAATGACTATGTAATTGGCATTGTCATAACAGAATGACTCGACAAACGTATGTTTAACAATCATAGTTGTGTCTATCTGCATTAAGCACTCTGCTGTGAATCTTCTCGTGGCAGCTGTTTTTCTTCAAGGGAATTGTACATAACATCAGTCTCTCAAGTCACAGCTGCATCACGTCAAACAAACACATGGAGACCAGTTGTAATCTCTCTAAGTAGAGCAGATGTATTTAAAGTGTCTGATTTTTATCCATTATTGAATCATCTCTGCATCTAAAAATCTGATTTGACCACAGAACCTAAAACTGCTATGAGAAATTCCAGAGTTCATAGCTTGAAAATGCGAATTATTTTTTCAGAATACAAACTAAACTCTCTATTTCTATAATATTTGTATTATTTTTTTATAAGACATTTAATTGACTATCACTGACTAACAAAGAAATTACATATAAAGTGTCAAATAGTTGTCTCATGACTGCGTCATCAACCACATAAAATCTGAAAAGCGATGTTAAGCTTCCTACAAACAGAAACTTAACTCAGTGCACATGACTCGGCGTGATTATCAGCCTCTCGCTGTTTTCAGAGAACCACCAGCACAAATGATGTTCCCCTAATCTGGACTGAAATACAACTCAATCTCAGTGTTCACATGTAGTTATTAGCAGAAAGAAAAAAAAACAACTACTATGGTTACCGTTTTTCGGATATATACCATGTTATTCTTTAAAGCACCTTGGAATATCATTTAGTACAATGCTAAACAGTATATTGGTAGTTGACAAATAACGTGGACATGAACATATCAAACTACTGTATGATATATGAGATCATATGACCATATACCTTTCTTACAGGGTTGTTGCTTCACAAATACATTCACCTAAATGGACCTAAAATTGCAGTTAGAACAGAAAGTCTCATACAAGAAGATTATTTGATTGAAAAAACAGCATACCATTCTATGTTCTTATTTTAAAAACAGCAACCTTTGGCTAGCCTGTAAGATTTAGCTACACTCTCAGGCTTTCTCAGAGAGCCACTGGGATTATAATGCAGATTACTGTGCATAAAACACAGCTGTCCTCTGTGTATTGTCTGCTTGGCACTACTACCAATGTGGGTCAGAGTGGTTTTTTTTCTGATTTGGACACATCACAAATGATTTTCTAACCTACATTTTTGACAGTCTCAGCGGCAGAGTCACATTCTGATCATTTGGCCCACGGTGACTTTTAAAGCTCTTGATCTTGAGTTCAGCCAGTGTAACAGAACACCCGTTCTGTGAGTTATCTCAATGGACATATACTAGGAAATAACAGCAGCAAGTATAGGTGATATCTCTATCGGCACAGCATGTTTCATACAAAGTAATCAGCTTAAAAAGCTTGTGGGAACAAGACTTTCAGAGAATAAAGTGGTATGTATAATATCATTTTAAAGAAAAGATCTACGTATATATTTATATAGATTTTCATCTAACATTTATGGTCATTACCTGCTGCTTACGTAATAGTGATCATTAAAATTGCTGTCATAGTGTGAAACTTAAAGTGTGTGATTTCCATCAGAAAAACGCATCACGATTCCCATCAGCACCTCATTGTATCTCCTTTTTTCCCCTCTCTCTATCTCCTGAAATTATCCCAGCTGTCCTCGTAGTACCTCTCTGGGCTGTATTAGTGCTGTTGTTGTATGTCACATCATGTAGTCATGAAACTGTGCGGAATGAGTTTGCATTCCCAGGCATTCAAATCAACCATCAAAAAACCAAGATAACACATGACGCTCGGTATATATGAATGCAACAAGCATGTATTTTGAGAATACAACTGTTTTTACTGACTTTGCAAAGCCAAAAGTAATTTGTAAGTTGCTTTTAAATGGAAAGATTCCCTCACCTCCAAAACCAGGCCTCATGGCGAAGTCGTGATCTTCAATTCGCAACAGCTGCTCTGACTTAATCAGCAGAGATTTGGTGCTGTCAGACTTCTTAGTCTTAAAGTCTATTCGTCTGTTTGAAAAGAGACAAAATGGGGACTTTAAAAAAGTAATCTAACAGATAAGCAACCGCATACACAAAGTTAAGTTTGGGTTAAAAACAGTACTGACCGAAGCTAGAAATTTGAAAGAAAGTGTTGTGTAGAGAAATTAATTCAACTTTAGTATGCAGCAATCCAGAAAGCAGTTTTCGGTAATACTTTACTTAAAGCTTTTATATATAATTTATTATAAAACTATTTTAATGCATTACTATGCCTTGTAATGCACATTATAATCTCATGAATAATTGTAACCACAGTTATAGTACATCATAATACTATTTAACTATTCATTGCTACACTTTTAGAAAGTAGCATTTAAATGATTTACACTTTTAGACCGTATCAAGTATACATTAAAACATAACAAACAGCCAATATCTGATATAACAAGGAATCTGCAAATATTTTAATGCATTTTAACTTGGGTTACAATTATTTATAAAAAGTTATAATGCATTTTAACATACATTATAAATATCTATAAGTATTTTTTAATGCACAACAACAGATATTTCTGTTGTAATATGTATTTATTATTCTAATCAAAAGCAATACAATCAAACTCTGACTAAATTTGTCTCTTATTAAAATATTTTGCTTCCTGTTTTGATTTGACCTGAGTCATTTCCAGGTGCCATTTCTGCACTAATTGAGTCCCACTGACTTACTAATACAATTAATAGGATAAACCTTCACATTAGTTGATAGTTTAACTCTGGGTAGTGTGTTAACCTTTTGCATATATTTCGGGACGTACGTTTATTTAGTAGTTCTTAGACTGTAAGTCAGTATTTTAATGTTTTGTTCTATTGTAACTTATATTGGCCACACAAATCAATAGTTCCAAACCCAATATATTGAAATAATGTAGCATTTTAAGACTAAAGTTTGGGTTTAAGGTTTATTAGTTAGTATAGCTTATATGATAGATATATATTATATATATATATATACACACTATACTAAACAAAAATAAAAATAGGGCACAATTAACTTGTATCAAATGATACATTTCGGGATTCAGTAAATAAAGAAAAAAATATTTTTATTTATCCAATTTAAAAAAAAATCTGAAACTCTCTGCCTCAAGTGACACTGTTACCCGAAAATGACCTCCCTCTGGATCAGTACTAAAAGACTGATTGCTGCCCAGTGCTGTTTTTGTTGTTTACCTCACTTATTCAGCTCAAACATGAGCTCTAATTACAGAGTTCCTTTATCCACAATTAATTATACCTTCAAACACACACAATCCAACAGCCCCAAATTGCAGGTCAAAACACAGCGCAGGGCTTCAAATAAACCCTAACACACCAATCCACAGGGACGAGACCACAATAAATAAGACCAAGAGTGTAAACAGGCTGACACGGGTATTTAAATTAAACAGAACGGAGCTGATTGATTATATACAAAGCCAAGTCCCAACTACCAGAGCATTCTGCAAATGCATTTAGGAGCAAGCAAAAGCATCCTCACCCTCCATGTTTGTGCCGTGTGTTTTCGCCCAGGTAGACGTCCTTGTGCCTGCGCTGGTTTTGCGTGTTGCTTCCTTTGAGCAGGGTGACGGGCCACAGCCAGGCCAGGCACATCAGCCTCAGTACAGAGAGAGCAAAGTTCATGACCGAGTCCTGAGCTCCAGGATCTGATGCAGGGAGAAATAGAGAGATGGTGTGGGATCAGTCTAACTCTCTTGAGTTCCTTACCCAGCATCCTTTCCTTTTCGTAGTGCCGCCCATTCCTACACAAGGGCCCTTAGATCCACACCGGGCAGTAAAAGTTACACGGTCCCATTTGAAATCCTTTGAGCTCTGCTTTTGTGCATGTGTGTTAGTGTGTATACGGCTGGCGGTCTGCGATTCCCACCCTGCCTAAAAGCCTGTCTGCTCTTCTGACCATGTTGCTCTCCTGCGATCCCCCTCCCTCCGATTAAAACCAAATATCAATTTATTTCTATAATGACAAAGGAATGACATTAATTCCTCTCTAATCTTCTTACATGCAGCTGCTGAAATCTTTCAGTAACCTATAAACTCCATGGGGAAGGGGAAGGGGAAGTGCATCACAACTAGAACTAACTCTACCATCAGGATAGCTAAAAAAAAAAAGCAACTAGCCCTCTATTTTTAGGATAGTACCCAATAATTTTTCCTTCAAAATCAAACACATTGCTTAGACACAGACAGCTTGATAAACTGACTTTGTATCTCTGACAGAAGAAATCTATGCTAATATGCTAACATGTTGATCATGCTTATATGCTGATTTATATGCTGAAATGAAACATTTCTTATTATTATCAGTGTTAAAAACTGTATTGTTTTGCTTAATATGGAAACAGTGACATTCTACCATTCAAATTTGATGTAGTTTATATTGAACATTCTGTCTGTCAACGGGAACTTAACATTGTAGTCTTATATTTGTTTACTGAGTATTTTACATTCTGAATAAGCTCTAGCTGTAAATGATGGAGAGATGAAAAGGGAGGGACAGAGGGAAACAAAACAGGGATGGGAGAGGAAAAGAGAGGCTTACTTTAAAAGACAACTAGGCAATATATTTATATTGTTGTGTAAATACATGTATGCCAACTTTGAGAAGCATTAAAACGTTTGTGTAAAGATGGCTTTTGATGATGCTGATAAACAGTCTAGTGCTAGTCTATAGATTGGAATAGATTCTATTATATAGTATTCTGATTGACTGAATAAAAGACAACACAGACATATTTAATAAGGCAATTATAAAAATTTGCCCTTTAATGAAAAGGTTCATTTATATATACAGCGTGCACACACACACATAGCTTTCAATTGTGGAAATGACCGCTGAAGAAAAGATTTAAAGGGGTTCATATGATGCGATTTCAATTTTTCCTTTCTCTTTGGAGTGTTACAGCTCTTGGTGCATAAAGAAGATCTGAAAAACTTGCAAAGACTAAAGTCTCAAAACCAAAAAAACAACTTTATCAAAGTTAAGACTCTGCCACACCTACCTAAAACGGCTCATTTTAACATGCCCCCACATATCTACGTCACTATGTGGGAATATTTGCATAACACTGCTCAAATGTTCATGCAAAGAAAGAAGGCGTAACTTTTATTCTCGCTGTAGTTTTGTTGTTGCCGCCGCCATGTCGTAAAGACGCTGTGTGCTTCGTTGTAAAAGCGGAACTACTTTGTTTGGCATTCCAAAAGAGGACGATATCTGCTTGTCATGCTGGAGCGATCCGTGCTGGTTGCTGAGGAAATATTACAACTTTGCGCTGTGGATCGCTGGATCGGCTTTCAACGTGGACGAAGCGGAGTCCAGCCCGGGGTAGTCAACATGCCTTCCGGTACGGCCCTTCGTTGAAATCGCCGGCCGCGCCATTCTCAAGCCCACCCGCCTCTGCTCACTCTAACCCTCCCGCCGTTCCTCAATTTATCTGGCCTCTGATCACTGTAGGCCCACTGTGTGATGCTGTTTCAGTTGTGAAAAAGAGAAACTACTTGTTGAATTCCAAAGGGGACACGATAGAAAATCAGTGGTTAAGTTGTATACAACCTGTCAAGAACCACTTCACCCAAAAATTCAGCATGTGTGCAGCAAATTTTAGGGAGGAATGTTTCCTGGAAGAGTAGGATAACAATGTGGATGTTCTGACTCAAGGCGGTAAAGTACATCCTTTATATTTAAAAGAGTTTTTATATTTTAAATATTTAAAGCGAGTTTTTTGAGCAGTGTAGAGTAGGGCTTGTTGTTTGTCATTTCTCCGATCATAAACGCAGACATGGTTTTATGTTTACGCGGCGCGATGCAACGCAACGCGTAAAAAGACAGTATAAATCAGTATAATCCATAATTATGTCCCCACTGGATGCAACGAATGCCTCGTTTATAATGAGTTTTCATGTCTTTGAATCATCGTCCAGTCTGACAGGGAAAAAACACATTTCATTCACCAAATACACAAAATAATGTTATTATTAGCAACATCATATGACCCCGAAACATTTTGGAAAAAGCACGTTCACGTTAAATAATGCTAGGGCTGTAATTACAGTAAACAATAGTTTACATATAATTATAGTTATATATATTAACATTTTTTCTTGATTGAAAATTATGTATAATAAAAATGTTCAAGTGATACAGTATTTACCTTATTTTTTCTTAGATTTCTCCACACATCATGTCTCATATTTAATCATGCATATTCTTCACTGACACTGTTGTCTCTTTTGTCTCTGTTGAAAAAGTCTTTGTTGGTTGTGGAAAAAATAGTTAATCATCATGGAAATGATGCAACAACTTGTGTAAACAGTGTATATAATTTCCTTTTCACACAATAAATATAATTAAAATATCATATACTTTGATATAACATTACCTAGGATTAATTAAATTATATATAAATGACATACGATATAAATAAAGGTATTATTAGAGTGTTAGTCTTCTAGGGGTTTCTAGGCAGTTGCTATAGGGTGTTCATGGATAGACAGATACAAATATATAAATAATTTTCACTTAAAATTATTAAATATAATATTATTAAATATAACATTACTTATCATGTAATATACAATATACATTATATGCAAATAAGTGTTGCACGATAAATGTCAGAATAGTTTATGATTATTTCTCTCTATTTAAATTATTATCATTTAAAAAAATGTAGCAATTAATATTTCTGATGGATTTTGATATTTTTAAATTGAAAGTCTTGGTTTGGGACAAGGGCAAAACACATGATAAAAAAGTATCCAATAGTTTAATGACAAAAGCAGGGGGGGCTTAAATCTATTAGTTCTAATGAAAGTCATTCCCTGGGACATAGAAGCATGAGAAAGGGGAATAGAGGAGAGACAGTCAGATTCTACACATATAAAAGAGAATAAACAGTATTCGAATGGAGTATCTGATGAAACACAGTAGCACACAATCAGTAATAAAATTGCAGCCAGTTGAAGAGTAATCCTAGAGCAGTAACATGCTCCTCTAATCCAGGATTAGAGTCTGATTGAGGGCACAGAAGAGCGCTGGCATCTAAGAGAGACATGCACGTGCCTCAATGCATCTAGAGGAAGCTGCTCTTTTACACTGAACCTGGATCATCCTTCCCTATTCAGAGCATTAATCATTATAAGAAGGATAAAAGAGCTGTTCACAGCAAAAACATCATTTCCACAATCACACTTCATCTTTGTTTATCAACACAAATTTCATAAACATCCTCTTGTGGCCAAATACTGTATGACAGGAGAGCTAATACTGTTGTGATCACACAATTTTGAAGTAGATGATATAGCTTTCAATATTCTGATATTTGAAAAAGTGGAAATGTAATTTTAGAACTGTTTATTAAATACTTGATCTACAAACTGTGAACATAAATGTAATTTCAAGGACTTTATTTTTCTGTCTCTAGCCTAAAACATTTAAAAAAATGTTTTTGACGTCCTAGAATACTGTATATCTAAAACACAAAATATTTGTACAACAACGTGATGTTATGTGATTACTGCATGAATCACAGCATTTGTGAGTCTCAAAACCATACAGAAAAATGAATGAGAGGAAAAAAGAAAAATGTCATATACACCTAAAGGTGAGTAAATCATGGGGTAATTTTCATTTTTTGGTGAACTATCCCTTTAAGGATTAAAAGAGCTGCTTTATCTAAACCCACCAGAAAAATAAACATTTGTATCTGCTCAAAGGCAAAATGTATAAGACCATTGTGGTCAGATTTGACAAATGTACGTAACATTTGTTGAAACGTAATCGTGGAGATTTTGGTCATTCACATTCCAGTACTGTAACAAAGTTAAAAGCTTAGTGACCCCCAGCACCCCTCAGATAAAATATGTTCCCGCAACTATGCCCCACTCATCACAAACACCTTAACAACTTTATTTGCATATCTGAAAAACAGCTGCTCTGGGACGTGGCCAAGTGAATGGACTTGCTCCAAGTAAAACCTGAATTGAGAAAGCCTAATCAGAAGTTTGAATGTTTTAAGGCCATAGAGTTTATCAGAAAAATAGATAGATAGATAGATTTGTCATTAGTTGCAAAATGACATTGCAAACAGTCATTCCTAAAGATTCGATATGAAAACCAAATCACATTTGTGTGCAATGTGATTAAAGCCAAGAGGAAGTATTTACTGAACTGCCACTGCTGGCAGAATTGAAGCATCACTGCCATGTCATCAGACACATTGACCACTTCTGCTGCACTGCGGGCACTCGATCATCTTAGACAAGTAAAGCACTTCCTCACAAGTCTATGCATTTGGAAAACCTGTAAGGTTGGTATGACAACTTGTACCTGTCAAAGTCTGTAAATACCACAAGTTTAAAGGGGTCATATGATGCTGCTAAAAAGAATTTTTTTGTGTGTATTTGGTGTAATGAAATGTGTTTATGCGCTTTAAGGTAAAAAAAAACCACATTGTTTTCCACATACTGTGCATTATTGTTTCTCCTCTATTCCCCGCCTTTCTGAAACGAGTCGTTTTTTACAAAGCTCATCGGTCTGAAAAAGCGAGGTGTGCTGTGATTGGCCAGCTATCCAGTGCGTTGTGATTGGCCGAATACCTCAAGCGTGAGACGGAAATGTTACGCCCCTTACCATATTGTGATGCCCTGTCCGGCCGGAGCGATGATTCAAAAACATGAAAACTCATTATAAACGAGGCATTCGTTGCATCCAGTGGGGACATAATTACTGATTATAAAGACTTATACTGTCTATTTACGCGTTACGTTGCATCGCGCCGCGTAAACATAAAACCATGTCTGTATTTGTGATTGGAGAAACGACAAACAACAAGCCCTACTCTACACTGCCCAAAAAACTTGCATTAAATATATAAAATATAAAAATCTTTAAATATAAAAAACTTACTTACAAACAGTCTGTGAGTCAGAACAGCCGGCATTGTAGTCTACTCTCCCAGGAAACAGTCCTCCATAAAATGTGCTGCACACATCTGAATATTTGGGTTGAAGTGTTCTGGAACAGTGTTGTAAATACAACTTAACCACTGATTTCTAGTTGTGTCCATTTACGTCGGCCTACAGTGAGCAGAGGGGGGGGGGGCCCCCGGGGGTAGAGTGCAGGAACGGAGGGAGGGTTAGAGTGAGCAGAGGCAGGGGGGCTTGAGAACGGCGCGGCCGACGGATTTTGACGAAGGAGCGTCCGGAAGGTCATGTGACGACCCCGGTCTGGACTCCACTTCGTCCACGGTGAAAACAGATCCGGCGATCCACAGCACTAAGTTGTAGTATTCATCAGCAGCTACCAGCATGGATCAGCTCTAGGCATGACAAAGTGGATATCGTCCTCTTTTGGAAGACCAAACAAAGTAGTTTCGCTTTCACAACGAAGCACACAGCGTCTTTACGACATGGCGGTGGCAACAACAAAACTACAGCGAGAATAAAAGTTACGCCTTCTTTCTTTGCGTGAACATAAGGGCGCCATTATGCAAATCTTCCCACATAGTGACGTAGATATGTGGGGCGTGTTAGAACGAGCCATTTTAGGTAGGTGTGGCTGACTCTTAACTTTTATAAAGTATATCGCTTTGGATTTGAGACTTTAGTCTTTGCAACTTTACAGATCTTCTTTATGCACCAAGAGCTTGTAACACTCCAAAGAGAAAGAAAAAATTGTAATTGCATCATATGACCCCTTTAAAGTCTGTAAATACCGCAAGTTTAAACTTCTAAGCATTATACATCTGACAAATGGAGCTGAGTCTGGAATGTCAGGCAGAAAAATGTATTGGGCCATCTATAGGGCTTCTTTCAGGAAGGAAACAACCGTTTCATGTTCTGACGTCATAAGAACCTTTACTAACCATCAGGGTTACTGCAATCCACTACTTGTTAAGTACACATGCTTACCTCACTATTAGTGTTTGGCAAATTGAGCAAGAAGGTTGCAAGGACATTTGCAGCATGCCTATATTTAGCAAAACCTCAACAAAGTGCAAGGTGGTGATAAAAGACCAGGAGCTTCAGAAAGGTTGGCCTGGGGCGATGTGGGAAGGTTATCGTAAAATTATTCGCAGGAGTACTTGGTAGGCAGTAAAGGGTTTCAGCTGCCATTTAGTGACTCATGATCTATGAAAAATGTTAAAATGTCTATCTTTCTCTCTCTCTCTCTCTCTATCTATATCTCTCTCTCTGCTATCTCTCTCTCTCTCTCTCTCTCTCTCTCTCTCTCTCTCTCTCTCTTTCTATCTCTCTCTCTCTCTGTCATTCATACCCACAGCATGTTCACAGCACAGCAGAGCCAATATTCAAAAGTCACCTGAGGAACTTTCTCCATTTACTTTCTCTTGTTTTTATATTCACAAAGACTCTCATTCAGGGGGATGCAGGAGCTACTTTTGCCTGTCTGTGAAACAGTAAAGAGGAACAGGGTCTGATTACGTTCCTGAGAGAGACTCTTTGAAGAGTCTCATATTCTCAGTAGTTTTCTTTCTGTCTACTCATTTCTTTTAGTCCCGCACTCTTACTTTGCTTCAAAACATTGTTGTGAGGGAGAATGTCAAGGACCCACTATGGCGCTTGTGTTGTTTTATGGATTTTTTCCTTAGTGGCATGTAAGGTTTCAGGTAAGATTAACTTTTTTGTGATTTTTGACATTTTTTCTGAAAGTGAAGTAACTTTTTGCTCATGTTTCCAGTATGCCATTGGTTTTTATTTGTAAGAATACCACTTTCCTTGATCGAATCAAGCAATTCAAAGTTCTGTTCATGAATCACTCATCTGAAGTAAAAAAAAAAATTTTTTTTTGCTCTTGATCAGCTTTAATTTTAGTACCTGCCATTTTCAGCTAGTCACTTTTTTATCAATTCATGTTTGTACGTCACAGTTGCCAGGCTGAAAAGATGAATATACCTTATTATGTAATTCAAGTGGATGGAATAAGGCATCAATGTTGGCAAGATCATCCCCAGACATCTATTTTCTAGTTATTAAGTAGTTCCTCCTTAGGAATTCTTTCCAGTGCTCAAATTACAATTTTTTTATTGTTATTTTAGTTACCCATCATGATTGCTTCAGATGTCATAAATTATTATGTAGGTTCAGTATGCATTAGCAAAGACTATAGAATATACTTAAAAGGACTTTGGTATTAGGCAGTGTTATTTTAGTATTATTTATATACGCGAATATATGAATTTTGAATAGCTTGTAATATTTTCGTTTTTTTTTTTAAAATGTTTTTTTATTTATTTTACCAGAAGTTTATTTTTATTTTATTACTTAAACTTAAACTTATGCATTTCAGTTAGTTAGCCAAGGCAAGATTTATAAATGTATACGTTTAAAATCTAATATTTATATTTTATTTTATGTTAATTTTAACTTTATTTCATTTACCAAAATTGTAAGTTTTATTTATTTATTTATTTATTTTTAGTTACCAATATTTCAACAATTGTTAGATTTCTGAACCTGCCAGTTTCAAATGTGCATTATTCCAGCAACAGATCATCAGCCAGACTGAAAAGATGCCAGGAAAGATGAATGCTTGTTATAAATATACCTTATTATGTAATTAAAGTGGATGCTACTCTTAGATCTCAAGTGGAGGCAGAATTTCAGCTAATGGGTTTTTGAGCCCCTCCTTGTTATAGTCTGCAAGTGAAGGAGATGAGTGAGTCTGCTAGAATTTACTCTGGCCCATCATTTGTGACTTGCACAGTCACTGTGAATTTTTCATCTAGCCATGACCTCTCTAGAGACACTCTATATTAGATCTACACTTAGCACAAAGGAAAGTGTTGCATGTAAGACATCAAGATAAGTTAAGAAACATAAGTAAAACCACAACTGTTCCAATACACAATAACTTTTGCAATGCATCAAGGATTTTGGCACACTTAAAGATGTAATCAATGCTGATTAATCTGTAGATAAAGAGATAATCTTGTGTGATCTCAGACTTGCGATGCATGCAAAGCCACGACCGTGTCACAACATAAAAGCATGCACTCTGCCGCTGCTCTATTTATTTGGTATTTATAGCCAAACAATCTTCTAGCTGTTGAACATTAAACAATCACAGTCATAAGTGGTAATTACTGATAAATGTCCTCTTAGAGTGATGTTATGGGGGAACATACAATTGTAATCATTCACAGAAAAGGCCCGACAGCAAATAGGGGCAGCAGAACTCACTTTTTTTCTGAGAAAAAAGGTTGCATACATATGGGTGCATATATGTATGTTTTGTACACATGCACACCCATTGCAGTATGTGGTGAGGAAACTGGGGCTATAGAAATATGCATATGACAAACAATGTTGCCAAATTAGCTTTTTTTTTATATAACTTTTTTTCATTCAAAAAGCACCTAGTAACAAATATAGCTATTTTTAAAATGTATTTGGCAAATTTGAGCAACTTTTGAAAAGTGACTCAAATGATAAAAAGACATTTTCCCTCTAAACCACACAAAAAGAAGAAACCACTGAACAGCTGACCAAACAACTTGAAGAGAGCTGTGGTTACGTAACGGCATAATCACGCAATGACATCTCAGCAACTTTTAGTAACTTTTCCCAACAAATCTACCTAACTAAATGGCAGAATTTGCAGCTATCACATATGATCATTGTATTAGATCACAAATCTTGACTGGAAATTATATAATAACTCAAATGATTTGTTTGCAAATGTTGTTTCATTTGGTGTTTTGTTATAAAGTGCTAATGCAACAGCATTCATGTATTTGTAAATGTATTTTAAGAGTCCAAATATGTGAAATCCCTACATAAAGGTTATAAATTCATAGCAAGTATTATTCCTTTTAAATGATAGGCTACTAATAGACCTTAGTCGGGGTAACTCCATATCTTTGACAACGAGGTTGTGAGGATAGAACTAGGCCTACAGTGCGTTCAGTGGATTGTACTGTTGTTTAACAACATACCAATTGTTCATTCAGTACGGCGTCTAGCCTGACTAAGGTCTATAAATCATTCTCGTATATGCAGGAACATCTGAAAGCTTTTTTTGTTGTTGTTGATGATTTGCAGAGGTTCGTGTGACCTGCATCTTCTCTGAGGACTGTATTCTTCCCTGTTCTTTCACGCCCACTAGTGGTGATGTGAAGATCCAGTGGTACCAGCAGGAGGCGCTCATTCTCAGTTTACAGCAAGCGGGACAGAGGCCCAGTCGTGGCAACGTGAGGCTCATCAGCGACAGCAGCGTCTCTGATGGCAACGCATCGCTGCTTGTGAAACAAGTAGATACGAGGAGTAGAGGACGATACAAATGTGTGGTCAACAGTGTAACTCTGACTTATGTTGTTGCGACAGTGGAAGGTTTGTTTCTCTTGCAGGAATACTTTAATTTATTTTAAATGTATTATTTGTAATTAGTAGTTGTAGTGAGAGGTTTGCACAGTTACTTGTGCATCTGTAGTGATGAAGATTTTGATTCATTCCACTCATTTTTTATGTTGAGAATCAGTTCACTAAAAAGATTCATTCAGATTCGTTCTATTATTAGAGTAGGTGCCGTGAATTGACAAGTGAGTCTTTTTGAGTGAGTCGATCAAACGTGTTTGCGCAAAAAGGTCTAAAATGATTCCGTTTGATTCATTAGCACAGTTCACTCACCACTGAATTTATCTTTAAATTCTTTATTATTATTATTATTATGGTGGTTGTTGCTGCTGAATTGTGAATACTGTTAGCTTTTTTTTTTTTTAGTTAGCTCAGCTGCAGGTAAAATGTTTTGCTTTATCCAAAGCACAAAAAACAACAACAACAGCACACATTTGGAGTGATTTTCTTTTTTAAAAGACCCATATCTGTTAGATATTTGTCAGTTTGCTCATATAAAGTAACAGGTAAGTTGATTACCACTCTTAAGCTAATAAAAGCTGATAAAAATAGGAATAGTTGTTGGCCATTTCTGATCTGACAATGGCTGAATTGTGACTGAGTAATCATTCAATTATTAATAATGAAATAATTAATAGTGTTATTTTTCAAATAAAAAAACAAAACATTACAGAATTTTAAAGGGGGTCATATGATGCAATTAAAGTTTTTCCTTTCTCTTTGGAGTGTTGCAAGCTGTTCGTGAATAGATTAAGATCCCCCATAAGTTACACGACTAAAGTCTCAAACCAAAGAGATATTCTTTATAAAAAATAAGAGTCAACCACGCCTACCAAAAACGGCTCGTTCTAACACACCCCCAACATGTCTACGTCACTGTGTGGGAAGATTTGCATAATGCCACCCAAATGTTCACGCAAAGAAGAAAGAAGGCGTAACTTTTATTCCCGCTGTAGTATTGTTGCTGCCGCCATGTTGTGGAGACGCTGTGTGTTTCGTTGTGATAGCGAAACTAATTTGTTTGGCCTTCCAAAAAAGGACACAACCAGAAATCAGTGGTTAAGTTGTATTTAAAACACTGTTCCAAGAACAGTTCAACCCAAATATTCAGATTGTGTGCAGCGCATTTTACAGAGGACTGTTGCCTGGGAGAGTAGCCTACAATGCCGGGGTTCCGGTGAATTTCGTCGGTTCACCCGGTTTCCCCTTCGGTGCATCGCTGACCTTATACAGTCTATGTGCTGACAAACTAATGCTGACTCACAGACTATAAGTAAGTTTTTTATGTTTAAAGATTTTGCCACTGACGATTCAAACGCGAGTTTAGAGCAGTGTAGAGTAGCACTTGTTGTATGTCATTTCTCAGATCACAAATGCAGAAATGGTTTTATATTTACGCGGCGCGATACGCAACGCAATGCGTAAAAAGACAGTATAAGTAATTATAATCAGTAATTATGTCCCCACTGGATGCAACAAATGCCTCGTTTATAATGGGTTTTATTGGTTTTGTCTCGTCACGCCGGGACATGGCATCACAGTATGGTAAGGGGCGTAACATTTCCATCATATGCTTCTTGAGGAATTCGGCCAATCACAACGCACTGGATAGCTGGCCAATCAGAGCACACCTCGCTTTTCAGAACGATGAGCTTTGTAGAAATCGAAGCGTTTCAGAAAGGCGGGGCATAGAGGAGAAACAATAATGTACAGTATATGGAAAAAAAATTGTTTTTTGAACCTTAAACCGCATAAACACATTTCCTTACACCAAATACACAAAATAATGTTCTTTTTTAGCAACGTCATATGATCTCTTTAAAAGATTTTAATTGCCATTTGATGTCTTCCAGCTCCCATCCGGTCGATCTCCATTGACATCAATCCCTCTGGGCTGATTCAGTGCTCTACTAAAGATGTCTACCCAGCACCGGTGGTGCAGTGGAGCACAGAACCCTGGTTAAGTCCTGCTGCTCTGCAGCCCATCACCCGCATGGCTCCTGGCGGAAAGGGCCTCTTTAAAGTGGAGAGCATCCTAAAACAGCAGAACAACAGCCTTGATCATATATATGTGTGTGACATCACCTCCAAATATGGCACACAGACATGGACAGCTTCATTACAGCTGCAAGGTAAAACTTGATCATACTATAATGTGCATAATGTGTTATAAAGGTGATAATACCAATGTTGTCTCATATACATCACAGAAATTACCGGCTTTGAAGGGAAAGACCTGGTTATTCCATGTAAAGCTCCAAAGAACTTTCAGTCCTTCTCTCTCGTCTGGACTTTTACGGCAGCAAACAAAACCACAGATATCCTCACGTATGACAGCCAGACACATGAATCCAGCAGCTCCTGGGATCACGCAGAACTAGAGGAGGACAACGCATTGAAGGGGGATGTTTCACTAAGCCTGGAGAACCCTGGGTTAGAACTTTCTGGAATCTACACATGTGCCTTCTTAGAAGCAGAGACACGGCATCTAATACAGACCCGTGTTGTTATTATATCCTCCAGACAGGGAAAAGGTATCCACTGATCCATGAACTCATCCATACATTAATTAATCTGTTGGACCAAAGCTAGAACTCATTTCCTGCTAAACATTGTGGCAGTTTACTTTTTAACAGCAACATCTGTCTTGATTGAACACTTTTCTTCTCTTTTTCTCTGTAGATTTTCTTAAATATAATCTGTGGATGTTGGGTATCGTCGCAGGATTAATTGCCCTTCTTGCACTCACTTTAATTATAAAAAGATACAGAGGTAATACAGTGAACAGAACTTACTGTATAATAATTAATCTGCATAATAGTGTTTATTGTTAAAAATACACAGAGTGTAGATATTTAAGTCTATATAAATGGCCCATGATGTTTATGTGTGCAGTAAAATCAAAAAGAAATCAAGACAGCACTCAAGAGGATGCGGAAATGCAAAGCATGAACCCAGGCACTGTCCAGTCATCTTTTATTTTTGTATAATTAATACATAACAGAACACATAAGTTCCCTGCTATTTAAAAACCATGTCAATTTAGATTTGAATTCTTGCAACTGAATGTTTTCCTTTCGTCTTTCATAGACAAAACATCAGAAGAGCCACAAGCAGGAAATAAACTTATGACACAGCCTTCAGGTTCTCACAGTTAGCCATGGAAAGAAGAAAAAAGAATATGAGAGAGAAACCAGTATGAGATATAAGTTGGAAGACCAGTTGATGGGACTTTATTTCTATACAGTCTTCTTTATTTCTTATTTGTGAGAAACAATTTGGAAAATGACATAAGAAAATGTTTAATGTGTTTTTTTAATGGTACTTTTATTAATTTATTTGGAAATATAAAATAAAAAATATCTATATTATTTGTCAAAATATTTATTATTAATTTTCCATAAGCCTAGGACAAGCAATTTAACGTAGAATTCAGACCATTCAAAAGTTCGTAAGATCATTTTTCATATAGAGATATATATATATATATATATTGTGGGTGTGTGTGTGGGTTGTGTGTGTGTGTGTGTGGTGTGGTGTGTGTGTAAATTCAACTTTAATTCATAAATGAATTAAAGTACAGATATTTATGGCACAACATTACTTCCTATTCAAAAGTATTTGAGAAGTTCAGTAAGATACATGGTCATATATAATATATATACTATAATTATTATTATGTGTGTGTGGGTGTGTGTGCTTTGTGTTGTGATGTGTGTTGAATTATTACTTTTATTCATCAAGGATGCTTTAAGTTGATCAAAAGTGACAGTACAGATATTTGTGTCACAAAATATTTTCATTTCAAAACTTCTGTTGAACTTTCTATTAATCAAAGAATTCTGAAAAAAGTTATCATGGTCTCCACAGAAATATTAAATATTTTCAACATTGATAATAATAAGAAATGTTAATTGAGCAGCAAATCAGCATATCAGAATGATCAGCACAGACCACACCAGTCCACACTTTAAGGTTTAAATTCACTGGTTTGTTCTTTTGCCTGGTTATTTTTTCTTCATCCTCTGCTGAACTGTACCTGTTACATAGCCAAACCAGTTCTGGTCACTATATGTCCACTCATGCACCAGCTGGTTAATCATTCACTGGTTTAATTGATATGTCCACAAGGGTCTTTCTCTCCCCCTTTCTCACGCGCACACACTTTCAGGACACATGCACTTGTACAGAGAGACAGATTGTGGCATCTCAGTAAGTTGAGCTGAACGTGTGGCATAGTCTGACTGTCATGGACCTGCTGCGTCTGTGTGCTGCATTTGTGCTTTTTCTTAGGACTTGGGTATCTGGTATCATCATTACTAAAGGTAAGGCCACACACACACACATTCACTTTTGATAATGTTTCTCTCCTAAGGGAAGAACAGAAAGAAAAATGACCATCACTGTCTTGTGGGAAAATCTCTACTACATTTTTAAAAAATGTTTTAGTTGTGTTTTGAATGATCAAATAATGCTCGTTTTCTATATAATATATAAAATAAACAAATATAGATATATAAACAACAGTTCTAATATAAATAAATCAAAATATAAAAAGTCCTCTACATGCTTTTTAATGTTTTAGTGATATATAAAAATGGGTACTCCCAAGGTTTTTCAGAAACAAAATGTAATCTATAATATATGATAGAATTGTTTAATTATAATATAAAAATATTAAGATTAAATTATTTGTACATGTAATAAAATGGAGATAAGTGAATCATTTGTAATATTTAAATTTTATGTTTTTATTGTGTGTGTGTGTGTGTGTGTGTGTGTGTGTTTTGAATCTCTGTCAGTTAAGTTGTTTAGCACTAGCTGTTGGCTCAGTAAATGGATCAAAGCAGCACTTGTAGGAAACTCCATTAGTCTCAGATTAATGACCCTTGTGAAAGCGAATAATCTGTGATTCATTTATGAGAATAGAAAGCTACAATTAAATCACAATTAAATGGTTAGGAAAAATGATTGTTGGAAAACAGGCTATTTGAACAAAACAACAGGTTAATTACAAAATCATTATGTGCAAATGTGTAGTTTTATTATTTCATAATTTGGCATTGTTTGGCATAAAGTAATTTTAAACCAAGGCAACAAAACAATAAACTCTGATGTGAGACTGATATCTGTTGAGAGTACTAATATAGGTACTAATATATTGAATTATACATTGCAATTACAGTGCATTAGAATCTACATGACTCATTTGAACACAGTCGATTTTTACTCGAATTGAGAGATTTTACATGTGCTGGTCTCACTCTAGATGCACACGTAACGTGTCTGTTCTATGAAGACTGCATGCTGCCCTGCAGTTTCAAGCCCACAGGGGCCGTGGTCATCCACTGGTACAAGCAGCAGATCCCTGTCCACAGCTACTACTACAATAAGGACCAGTACGGCCTCCAGAACAAGCATTTCAGCAGCCGGACCAACCTGTTTAATTCCCAGATCGCACAGGGAAATGCCTCTCTGGTGCTGAGGAAAGTTAAAGTCCAGGACCAAGGGAGGTACAAGTGCTACACCAGCACCAGGAAGGGAAACCAGGAAACCTTTGTTAACCTGGGGGTCAAAGGTCAGTAACAGGGTCACAGGTTTGTCATATTTTTGAGTTTGCTTGGGTTATTTGGGTTATCTGTAGCACCTACTGTTGATCACCTACTGTAAAATTGATTTAGACATTTTTATTCAAGGAATTTCAGGGGGCCACAAGAGGGTCCTAGGGTGTCTGTGGAATAGTTCTGAGAAAGATGTAAAATTAAAAATGAATAATACTACAATTTTAAAAATAAAAGTAAAAATGTACTGAATCTAATAGATACTGTTTCATTCTGGTAATAATAAACAAATGAGATTATTCATAAAGTATTTTATTCTACTGATGAACGAGACACAAAACAGTATTAATTTAATAGAAGGTTATAGAAATAATAGATATTAATAAAAGTCATCTTTTTTTCAGGTATACTTTTATTTTGCATGTGTTTATTTTAATATTGTAAACTTTATTTTTTATTTTTTTATTTTTTTTACACATTTTACTTCAGCTTTGTTTATTGGTTTTAAGCACAAAAAAGTGTTAACAACAACAAACCATAGATAAATATTTTATACAAATTTAAAAATATTTGTATTCTGTAAAAATTAGACTTCATACAGTACTTGAAAATATATAGCTACGTTACACATTTTGTCCAGGTTTGTTTATTGTTTTATATAAAATTGATAACATAAACACAGCATATATACATATTTTTACATATTTTTATACATAATGAAATATCAAAAAATGTAAAAAAAATTATATTAATCACAAATTATTTAATGCTATTTAGAGGTAATGCACAAAAACAGTATTCATTTAGTATAAACCTGTTTAGATCATTTAGATAATCTTACGTTTTGATCATTTTATGTGGTGCATCTTCTGTCACGCTCAGCTCTGATCCAGTTTGTGAAGCTTGAGATGGTTGAGGAACGGCTCATCTGTCTGTCCCAGAACATCTATCCAGCTCCTGAGGTCACGTGGGCCACTGATCCCCCTACTGACACAAGAAGCCTCCAGAACTTCACTCGGAAAACATCAGACTCAAAGGGCCTATTCACCATCGAGAGCAGTATCAGTGTGATAGGCAACATCTCTGATCATACTTACTTCTGCTCTGTTGTGTCAGCTGATGAAATACAGGTGTGGACTGCATCACTGTATCACCAAGGTAACTACTTACTGATACACAGACTGTCAAGAAAGGTGTTTGTTACAATTTTTAAAAATCTCTTTTGAATGATTTGAATCTTTCAGATAAGTTATTTGGCGAGGAGGGCTCTGGACTCCTGGTTCCCTGCATGGTGACACAACCTTGCCACAATTTTACCCTCACTTGGACCTTCATCAGAACCACAGAATCCATTGTCATCTTCACTTACGACAGCCGGACCCGGCGGACCGCGAACCTGTGGGAAAGTAAAGCTGAACTGGACATAGATCAGGCTCACTTAGGCAATGGTTCCCTTCATCTGTTGAACCCAGACAGCTTAGGACACAGCGGTGCATATATTTGCACATTCTACGGCTTCCAGATGAGACATCAAGTCCAAACTCACGTTAATATTACAGTTCGCGTGACTGGTGAGATTAACTTAATGTCAAAAAAAATAAAAAAGATATACTTTACGTCTTTGAAAGATGGGTACAGTCATTTAACTTAATGACTATATTGAGTGTTAATTCATAATACAATGTATTTTTTTTTTCAGATGATGATGAGCATGACTGCAGGAGGTCATGGTGGGGAACTGCTGCATCTGTCTTCATATTTCTGATCACTGTATCTGTAGCCCTGTCGCGATGTTTTAGATTGAGAGGTAAGTTTTATTTTTTATATATATATACCAATATATTATTTAAAATAATATATATTTTATGAGGGCAGTTTACACAAAAATATGTAATTGATCATATAAGAATCCTAATAAATATCATAAAATGTTCCTAATATATTTTGGGTAATTATACAGAATAATATAATATGAAAAGCATTTCAATTTAGCTTTACTTTATGATATAATAACATTTTTAAATATATGTATATTTGTGATAGCGGATATAGTATAGCATATATTGCTATAATAAGTTATATACACAATGAATATTTTCACCACAATATAATGTAGTATTTATATATATAATCTATCAATATTATAATCTTATTTTGTGTACAATTTTGTATATAAAACACATTTATTTCACCAATTTTACACAATATTTATGTATATGTAATATTTACATATATAATATGATAATATGTTACATAAAATAAAACATTTTGTGTAATATAGTACAATACATTATAAAAAGCAGTTTTACTTTAGCTTTTACTTCAGGTACATTGTCTCTTTCAGGTGTACACAGCCATTCAGACATCAGTAAACAAATCAGATGTAGCAACAACACCGGTAAATAATTATCCTCATTCATGCATTCATACAGAATGCAACACTCTCTAATATCCTTTATTCATTTTGGCAGAAATCCCGCTGTTTGAGAGACAAGGACAAGACGAACCCAAGCACAACAGTTTGGAATCAGTACAGACAGACATTCACAGAGCGCCGTCCAACACAACACCTTTTGAAGCATCCAAACCGCTCAAAGAACATCCTGACGGCTTCAAGAACGATGCACCAACAGAGAACAGTATGATATATACATGCATGATTATTAGTGATTCCTCTACACCTGACACACCAGCAGAAAGACATGATTCCAGGCCACAAACATCAACCGGTGCTATCATAACTCTGTTCACATCTGAGATGAATACACAGGCATCTGATGATAAAGAAAATGAGAGAAATGAACTTGAATCTGAATCACACCCAGCAGATGGAGTAGAGATGGAATGTACCGTGATTCAGAGATTTCACAACAAATGTGAAACTGCCACACCTGAGCTCTCACAGATTAATGGCTTCAGGTGACTGGTATTAATTCGATAAATTGAAATGGTGCTGACTTGTTATAATAACTAGATTTCAGAGCTCACTCTTGAAATACATGGCATATGGTAGATTAAATAATAATGTGAAACTCATTTGAGGAATATGCAACTATAGGCCTACACCTTAACCCTCAAAATTTCAAACTCAGTAAATAAAATCATTTTAATGCGAAAAAATGTTCTATGATTATATGTCTTGTGCATTATATAGTGCATATATTGTGTATTTAGTCATATATCTTGAATTTACACAATCCTCACAGACCTCCTAGGTTAAGTTAGACAAAGCCTTTACAATTAGCCATTTTTTAAAAATTATTATTATTTTTAATTTGGGGTTTATTTATCTCAATTTAGAAAGTGGCAGTGTCAACAGATTATATGATTTATGTGAAATATAAATAAACGTTTGAATGTGATATGTGCCGCTCCATAACCAGCAGGTGGCGATATTTCTGTTTGCGTAAATATTTCTCTGTTTTAAATCTGCTTAGCTGATATTTGCATATCTCTCGGTTAAAAGCGTGATTCTTTTCTGTCAGAAAATAATAGGTCAAGTGTTTGCATAATATTTTAAAGAAGACGACTATACTTTGTTTTTAAATGTATTAAAATGCTATGTTACTCACGGCCTTAAAACTAGGCTACTGTCACGTGGTTGAATATTGTAGCCTACAAATTGTGCAACGACGTTTTAGTCATAACTTCAGACTGTTTTAAATCTCTTAGGAATGTTTTTTTGGAAAGGGGCTGATCCCTTTTTCCTGTTTACAAAGCATATGTCCATCCCTTGTGGACATTTAAAAATTAAAGCACAGAAATGTCTCTTTCCAGTTTATTCAGCTGTGTGTCAAATGTAGTGTAAGCTATGTAACGGCATCATAATTAAATAAGGAACCAGGGACTTTAAGGACTTTAAATATACAGGACTTTATATGATCTGAACTGCTGATCCGGTCTGAAATGAGCATCTCCACTGAGGTAAGATTAGAATCAGGCTATTATAATAAACAGACTGCTTCTCATTTTTAAATAGCTCCTCAAATAGCTCATGGCATAGGATAATCATCTGAGTTGTTTGCATTGTCTGTAAGTCTGCTCCAATGAATGGGAATCACAACAGTGTGAGTTAGTGAGCCATGACAACATGGTCAAGTAAACTTCTAAGTGGGTTGCATTAAAATAATCTAGCAATCATTGGTCTAGAGATTTCCCAGCTAACAGGCAACATACTCAGAACTTTGGCATTTTGGCAAAGTTCTCTCAAAGTTGTGAACAAAATTTCTTAAGGGTAAGTATGTTTGCTCAAACTAATCTGGTCTTTAACCCAACTCTAGCTATGTTAACTGATGCTCTTTTTTTTGGGACTCCCCCCCCCCCCCATTACATATTGTAGTAGGCCTAATCATCCATAAATTAGATATCATTCGAAAGCTTAAACACTCAAAATTCAGTTGCATAAACATAGCCACTATGACTGTCTTAAGAACTAGTTTGACCAACTAGTTTTAAGTGGTAATCAGTCTTACTTTTCACATTCAAATTATGACAAATCTACCATTTTATGTAACTGACTTTATAAGTGTGTGTGTGTGTGTGTGTGTGTGTGTTGTGGGTATGACAAAGAGAAGGTGAGAGTGAAGTAAATTAGTCCACCTTTGACTGATTTACCTAAATAAAAAAGGAGAGATACCTGACTACTGAAAGGGGTTCTTGATTAATCTATAAAATTATAATTATGTAATGTTATGGCAAGCTTTTACATCAGTGCTGTGGTAAGGGACAGCATGTTGGGTGTTGCAACTGTCCACACTGACAGCCGTATAAAATAAAAAAAGAAATAAAAAAAACTTGGTAAATTAGCTTGATACAATATCTTTGACACATGCTAACTATGCCTATTAGAAGCTAAGAAAACACAGATTAAAATTATATAACTTTACAATGCTTCACACAAAAATTTAGACAGTATGATAAAAAAAATCGGATCATTAAAAAAATATATACTTTTTTTTTACCATGAAAATATATATTTTTATAAGGAATGGTCACATGTGGCTGATTTCTTCCAGGAAGGATGAGGGGGTAATTGAGCATGTTCAGTATGAATATCATCACTGTAGCTCATTCCTGATTGATGAAATTAGCCATGTTGCAACTGCCCCTCGTTGCAACCATCCCGTCTCCCCTACTTTAAAGGGGTCATATGATGCTGCTAAAAAGAACATTATTTTGTGTATTTGGTGTAATGAAATGTGTTTATGCGGTTTAAAGTTCAAAAAACACATTATTTTCGACATACTGTACATTATTGTTTCTCCTATATGCCCCACCTTTCTGAAACACGTCGATTTTCACAAAACTATCCCGGTCTGAAAAGCGAGGTGTGCTCTGATTGGCCAGCTATCCAGTGCATTGAAATGCAAATCTGGGTGATGGAAATGTTACATCCCTTACCATATTGTGATGCCTGCGGCAACCACATGTGACGACCCCGGGCTGGACTCCGCTTCGTCCACGGTGAAAGCCGATTCGGCGATCGACAGCGCAAAGTTGAAGTGTTTCCTCAGCGACCAGCACGGATCAGCTCCAGGCATGACGAAGCAGATATCGTCCTCTTTTGGAAGACCAAACAAAGTAGTTTTGCTTTCACAACGAAGCCCACAGCGCCTTCACGACATGGCAGCGGAGGCGGCAACAATACTACAGCGAGAATAAAAGGTACGCCTTCTTTCTTTGCATGAACATTCGGGCGCCATTATGCAAATCTTCCCACATAGTGAAATAGACATGTGGGGGCGTGTTAGAACAAACCGTTTTAGGTAGGCGTGGCTGACTCTTAACTTTTATAAAGAATATCTCTTTGGATTTGAGACTTTAGTCTTTGCAACTTTACAGATCTTCTTTATGCACCAAGAGCTTGTAACACTCCAAAGAGAAAGGAAAAATTTAAATCGCATAATATGACCCCTTTAAAACCTAGTGAGCTGCCTCACTTAGGCATATAAAATGTACTGCAATAATTTATACTAAAAGTTATTTCTTATCTTGACAAACATATATCGTTGGAAAGGTCTGAGTCTTAATGTTCTATATTTTGTAATGTATAAAATTGTGACAGGAGAATACATAAAAAAATACAATGGAGTTTGGGTGTCACCTGGTGGCTATTTTTGGTATAGTGCCTACACAAAATCACCTTCAATATTGAGATATCACCTTCAAATTTGGAACGTAACTTAGTTAGACATATGACTTTGATTTTATAGCAATTTTAGATTCCAAATTATTTTGTAAAATATTAATTTTTTTATAAAACATTGTAAACATGTACAGTACATTTTTACATTAAGCTCAAACTTCAATAACTTTTTTCACTTTCATTTTATTTGAAATATTTCACTTCAGCACTTCACTTCACTTCACTTCTGCTGAGTGTCTTCTATAGCCACTCCTAAAAGAATCCTCAGTGGTCAGGTGGTACGGCGGTCACATAGTACAAGTAGGAGCTCTCAGAAAAATCCCATTTTACAAGCTGTAATTATGAGTTCTTCAAGGACATGAATGCTTTTTACATGTTGAAACTTCAAAATTACAGTAATTTAAAGTAATTTTGATGTTCTTGATTCAAAACTCCCTTGGTACCAACTGACCCAATATCAAATGATAATTGTTTTCAGCCGAAGTTGAAATATGATGTATTGCACAGCTTAAAGCAACTTTAATTCTTACATCCAGACATGAGGAAAACAATTGTGTAAAAAGATTTAGAGATTATCTCAATATAATGCAGCAAGTCATGCCAAAAGTTTCTTTGCTCGCAACCATTGTTGTTTCACTGCTCACCCAGAAAGAGCGTGACTTCAGAGGGGGTTTATATTCACGGTCACATGCACCATGGCTGATGGCTCAGATAGCAAGTCTTCCAAATACATAGGTGTTCAAGATCAGCTTTGGGTTTATTCTTTATTATTGGGGAGAAAGTGAGAGGGACTCAAGTGCTCTCAGCTGTTTCTGATCCTCACTTCCTCCCGAAGGAGCAAAAGGAAACACCCCAAAAACAGCCAGCTGGAGAACAAGAGGAACAGCCTTGCTGAAATATCCCAGAGCAGAACTGCTGTGCTGCTTTTTGTAATACAATTATAAGAAGACCTAGATAAACATTACACTTTTGGGGGATTCTATTGTCTGACTTCATTGAATATTTCAGGTCATTCGGACAGTTCTTATATTACATATATTTGTATTACATAATTTATATTATTATACAATATTATTGGTGCTTTTGCTGGACAGCCCCAGTCCTCATTTACTTTTATTATGTTAAAGTGTCCCGGACCCTCTTTAAAAAAACACACCTTTTGTTTTTCAAAGAAGAAAGAAAGTCATACAGTTGTAAAACATCATGAGGGAAAATAAATAATGACAGATGTTTCATTTTTGGATGATCTATCCCTTTAAGTAATCAGACTGGTGGAATGGTTGGCTTGATTTTTGGGGTTTCTGTGTTTGGTAATTTTGGCTGCCAGTCCTGTGCCTCCTCAACGTTTTAACCATGCTACTTTCTCTGTTATTTATTTGTATTTTCCCTCATGACTCTCAGCCTGGCCTCTTTTCTTCCTTTTCCCTCTGTCTGTCCCTTTCTTGGTCCCAGAAGATCTTATGAAAACATTCCCCCACAATCTTTTCATGTCCACCTTCTCTCATAAACTGAGACAACCTCCCTTTCTCTAAAACTGCTACTTTGTCTCTGAATATGTGTATATGTATGCAATCTGTAAATTAATTTTATTCTAAGTGAATGGGAGATCCGCTAAACCCATTTTCCAAAACAGTGAGAGTGTAAAGGGTCTTTTTCTCAGGCTGCATTAAATGGCTAATAAAAACCTACTCCAGCAACTATAAAACGTAATCCCTTCTCATGACTCAGAAGGGTTATGATATATTTTACTGCAGCAGTACCTGAGTTAGATGAGTAAATCCATCATTTGAATTGTAGATTTTTTTTAGCTTGTCTTAAGTTTGAAAGCATAGAGCTTTGTACAGTATTAGGAGTTATATAATACCTGGAGAAAGCTATCAGTTAGCATTACTATTAACGTTTCAAAAGTAGAATATAATAATCACTATATGCTTACAAACATTCTTCAAAACCTTTTAAATGTTTGTTCATTAGAAAAGAATGATATGAGAGTTTAGAATGACATGAGAGTGAGTAAATGTCATTTTATTTTATTCATTTTAGGGTGAACTGTCTCTTTAAAGTTTAAACAGTGCTTGAAACTCCTGTTGTTATCCTCAGGAAACCCTGTTGGGTTTAATTGACAGTGGGCGTGGCCTGAAGGTACGGTCGGCCACACCCTACTTGATCAGTCTTGGTAGTGGCTTTATTACTTTGATACCTCTAACTGAAGGTGAGTGTGTCTTGAATATATATTTAACTTTTCTGAATATTAGAGGTAATAAGGCTTGTTTTTCTTTACTGTGCCATATATGTAGTGTTATATTTTAGCCTCATGGCAACCTTGCTGCTCTGACACTGTTAAAGTTTCCAGACTGCACAGGAAATACTCTTTCAGCTGGATTGGAAAAATGTAGCACATAAACTGAGGCCATGATATCTGAACTAAACTTGAGTGTGAATATGGACCCTCTCACCACCCGCTGAGTTTAATACCAGTTATTTAATATGGGGGTTTCCAGAGTGGTGTAGTATATTCAGTTCTGTAAAAGAGTACAGTAATGTGATGACAACATAACAGCATTTTGTTTCAGTGCTTCTGTGAAAAGTACAATCAAAAGAGCAATTTTAGGAGCAGCTTTGTTTCTGATAAAACTGACTAACATCTGTCATCATCATGATAACACAACATGATGTAAATTGTATAACTGATCTCAGGTAAGAACTGTGTCTGTAACCAAGGATTCCATTAACTGATATATTTATTTATTTATTTATTTATTTGTTGTTTGTTTATTATTATTTATCTTATATGTTTTTTATATATATATATATATTTTTTATTTATTTATTTATTATTATTTTAATTTAATTTAATATGTATTACCAAAATTGTATTAATTTATTCAATAATTTGTGTTTTATTTTTATTTTATATTCGTTTATTATGTATTATTCGGGCATGTTATGTTCAATTTGTTAGTTTTGTATTATTTTAATTTATATTATGTATAATATGTAATTATTTATTTTATTTACTTATTTGATTGTAAATAGTATGTTAACTTATTTTTTTTTCTTTTATTCAATAGTTTGTGTATTTTATTTTTATTTTATTTTTTTTTATTAATTAATTCATTCTTTCATTAATTGATTCGACTAAGATATTTATGCTCACTTAAAGAAACTCTGCTTTAAGGTCTTTTACTTCATATCATAGAAATATCACAAATTGATTTTGAGGATGCAGAGTCGCCATAGGATGTCACCACTGACGGTCCAGGGATCCAACCGCACCACTGTGTCATCACCAACAGTGCTGGAGTTACTACTTTACACCCCAATGGAAATATGTGCCGTCTTGATGGAGTTCAAGTCACCGAGCCAGCAATGCTCACTCATGGTGATACACAGTATTTTTAGCCTCCCCTTAAAAATTGCATTCATAAATCCCTTACTGTACTGTTACAGTAACTAACCACTACTGCCCACTTGCTATCATTGCATCAATAGTGCTCTTTCATATCTGAAACTCCCCAGAGGTTATGGTTATAAAGGGAGGTCAACTATTTGATGTGGGCATGTCTTATTCGGCCACTCAGCAGGTTCTGTGGATCTAACCTTGCTTGCTTACAGCCTCAGAGAGAAATCAGAACAAACAATGGCATTGAATAACTTCCTGTACAGCAATATCACTCAGACCTGACACACCACAGGAATAACATCTCTTGCTCACTTTCTCTCTCTCTCTCTCGCTCTCTCTCTCTCTCTCTCTCTCTCGCTCTCTCTCACACTTTGATTTTCTGGCATATGTTTAGAAGAGTCTATTAAAAACTCTCTTTTTCATTCTCTCTATCGCTGTTTCTCGTTTTCTTCCTGTGTTGCTGATCAGAGTGATATGAGATCACACTTTTCCGTGTGACTCCAAACTTCCAGAAAATGTCTCCGTGTTTAATAGTTAATTGGTCACACACCCCTCCTTGTCCTCCTGTGTCTTTCTCAATCTCTCATTCTCCTCGTATGACACTACTCCGCAAGATTCTTCCCTCTCTAAATTTTTCTTAAAGGTCAGTAACTAACTATGGGACTCTATGTATCCTGAAGTACTCCGGTAAACATTTACAGTGCTTGGAGACGTCAGAAGTGTTTACCGGCATAAACAGATCGGTGAGACTCACAGATATTTTACACATTAGCCAGTAGATAAGCATTTCCAAGAGTACTTGCTGTTTCAAGCTTCACCATCAGGCCAGTGCTTTCAGTATTATTTTTATACTATAATGTTATTTATATTCTGAATGGCTTTTATTTTTAGACTTTCCGTTTTAAATTTAATTAAGGGGTCATATGATGCTGCTAAAAAGAACATTATTTTGTGTATTCGGTGTAATGAAATGTGCTTATGCGGTTTTTAAAGTAAAAAAACACATGTCCACATACTGTACATTATTGTTTCTAATGTACGCCTTTCTGAAACGCGTCGATTTTTACAAAAGCTCATCGGTCTGAAAAAGCGAGGTGTGCTGTGATTGGCCAGATATCCAATGCGTTGTGATTGGCCGAAAACCTAAAGCGTGTGACGGAAATGTTAAGCCCCATACCATACTGTGATGCCCTGTCCGGCCGGAGCGACGAAACAAAAACATAAAACCCATTACAAACGAGGCATTTGTTGCAATCAGTGGGGACATATGATGTTATAATGACTTATACTGTCTTTTTACGCATGGAATTGCATCGCGCTGCGAAAACATAAAACCATGTCTGCATTTGTGATCAGAGACATGACAAACAACAAGCCCTACTCTACTGCCAAAAACTCGTGTTTGAATCATCAGTAGCAAATCCTTAAAATGAAAACGTACTTACGCGAGTCAAAACTGACGGCATTTAAGTCTAACATTACTCTCCCAGGATCAGGAAACATTCCTCCATTAAGTGCGCTGGACACATCTGAATATTGGGTTAAACTGTTCTGGAACAGTGTTGTAAATCAACTTAACCACTGATTTCTAGTCGTGTCCTCTTTTGGAAGAACCAAACAAAGTAGTTTCGCTTTCACAAAAAACACAGCGGCCTAGCGTGAGCAAAAGCCCCGGCTTAGCGTGTGCTGAGGCCGGGCTAGAGTGAGCTGAAGCAGCTGGGTCGAGAACGACGCGCCCGGCGGATGCGACGAATGAGTGGCAACCACATGTGATGACCCCGGGCTGGATTTCGCTTCGTCCACGGTGAAAGTTGATGAATAGCGACCAGCACAGATCAGCTCTAGTCATGACAAAGCGGATATCGTCCTCTTATGGAAGACCAAACAAAGTAGTTTCGCTTTCACAATGAAGCACACAGCGTCTCCACGACATGGCTGCAGCGTCAACAAAACTACAGTGAGACTAAAATTTACGCCTTCTTTCTTTACGTGAACATTTGGGCAGCGTTATGCAAATCTTCCCACATAGTGAGGTAGATATGTGGGGGCGTGTTAGAATGAGCCGTTTTAGGTAGGTGTGGCTGACTCTTAATTTTTATAAAGAATATCTCTTTGGATTTGAGACTTAAGTCTTTGCAACTTTACAGATCTTCTTTATGCACCAAGAGCTTGTAACACTCCAAAGAGAGGAAAAATTTAAATCGCATCATACGACCCCTTTAAGAAGTTTTAGTAATTTTGTTATGTGCTTCTGTCATTTTTAGTAGTTGTTCTAAATATTTCTATATAGCATTTTTAAAGTTTTTTTTAATTTATATTTTATTTCATTCACCAAAAACAGTGTTAGTTAACAATAACAACAGTGCATCAGGCTTGATACGGCATTTCTATTGGTTCTCTCCTCGGCTTGCTGTTGTGATGTCTGTTTGTGATTTTGACCACTTCCTGGCTAACAAGTGAGAAAAAGATACAAAACTGCATCTGGTATGGATCTACAGTTTAATTATATGAGTATTTGGAAGGAATACGAAGAATTTCGTATATTCGCCTGTGTTCATATTCTGCTGTCATGATCAGTGTTGGGGGTAACTCATTACAAGTAATGCGAGTTACATAATTAGATTACTTGTTTCAAGTAACTAGTAAAGTAACGCATTACTTTTTAATTTACAAGAGAATATCTGAGTTACTTTTTCAAATATTTTTTTTTCAATTTATGATTGCCAGCTTCACTGTCCCCATGGTGAGAGAAATCAGATGTTAGTGTAGTTCTAAAATAAACATGAATATGCATTAATTCATCTCACTCACAAGAAAAAAAAAACACAGATTCAGTATTCCTCAAAATGAACTCAGAATATGACGCAAACCTGCAATTATTAAATGTTAAACAACACAAATATTGTGTTTTATGTATTTAATCCCATTCTATTTGTTTCTGACCTTCGATAATCCAGTTCAACGGTACTAATAAGCAAAAATTATTTTGTTTATTTTTTAGTTTAGTTTATTTGCTTATTTTATAATAAGTTTGTGTGTCTTTTTTTATTGCTGAAGTGTGTTGAAATTTCTTCTTCTGCATTCTACTGTACGGACGTAAATTTACATTTCCTTCAGCCTGAGGCTTATTCATTTCACTTTTGGTGTGAAAAGGCTTTTATATTTGCCAAAAATATAACTTTTTTTATTTTAAAAACAAACAAGTAAGCCCTGTCCAGATTTAAAAAGTAATGCAAAAGTAACGTAATGCATTACTTTCCATAAAAAGTAACTAAGTAACGTAATTAGTTACTTTTTTATGGAGTAACGCAATATTGTAATGCATTACTTTTAAAAGTAACTTTCCCCAACACTGTGTTTGAGTGCAAGGGGAATGTCTGTGTTTAAGTGTGTTGAAATGTGTAGACGAGGTCTGGAAGTAATCAGAGTTGTTGGGCAGCACTCCAGCGCCCCCTCCCCATGATGCAACTGGAGTTCTGAGAGTGATGGAGAACAGAGTGCCCGCTAGGCGGCAGGGGGAGGGGTCATCTTTCCTCCCCCCCCACCCTCCTCCTAGCTGAACACTGTTACACTGAGGGGAATTTACAATGGAAAATATGCCAGTGCACTCTCTATGTCAAGGACTTAATGCAAGGTCAAGCAGAAGATTTGCAACCAGTGAAACACACAAATGCTTGTTTCGGATTGGCCAGAGAACTTCTTGTCTACAGTAAATTTATAGAAAATGTTCAAATCAGGGAAATTCTACTTTTTAAAAAAACTACTTTTGCCAAAGAAATTGAATGTTTTAGTTATCTGAGAGTATGTAATAGCTTTTTTAAAGCAAAGTTAATTGACAAGCTATGAGCAATTATTAGTAGTAAAAATTAGCCATTTTGATTTTTGACATATACAGTATATACATGGACGACATTAATCGTCAGTCATGGAATCCCTGATGTCGGTCCCGCTGCAGGGCTTAGCCAAGCGCTAAATACCCTCAACGTGGTTTTGCAGTGTTGAGCAATGTAGCCAATCAAAGACATATCTGTTGATTTCTTGAAGGCAATGGCCAATCAGAAACGTGTTGTCAGAATTCACTCACCGCTGAAAGCGCCGCAGTTTTTAAGTGCAGTTTTGCACGCTCGTGAATCATCTCATGACTATGTGCAGACGCGATTTAAATAAGAGATTCATTGATTATAAAGGAACTTTGTAAGATCGCGATGAAGATGAGTGAGCTTTTTAGTGATAAAGGGAGCAAGCTTTGCCCACTTTTTAGGGTATAATCCATTCAGAATTAGTATGAAACTTTTGTTTTTCGGACACATACACCCTGCAAAGTTTCGGGAATGACATCCGCATATTTATGCAGGATTCACTCTCGAAATAGCAGTGATCGGCAATGGACGGAACATAAAATATGTTAATTAATTCTGGAAAACGGTTCCTGCAAACATCACAGGACAGCGCTGTGTCCCCGAGCGAGCTCTTAAAGGGGTCCTATTATGCTCTTTTACAAAGTCTTGATTTTGTTTTGGGGGTGTACTAGAACATGCTCTCATGCTTGGTGGTTCGAAAAACGCATTATTTTTCACATAATTTACATTATTAAAATACCTTTCTCCCCATCCTGGCACAAACGGCTCGATTAGTTCTGGCTTTGAAGGTCCGCCTTCCGAAAAACAAATGTGTTGTGATTGGTTAGCTGTCACAATGTGTTGTGATTGGCGAACAGCTTAGAAAGTGTTTCATTAATGCCACACCCCTTGCTTCGTCTTTCAACAAAAACGTTTGGGCGAATCCGGCACTTCTCACTAGTGTTGTGGAAGCTGTCCTCAGTAAAATGCTCAGCACACAATAGTAAATTGGGGTTATAATGCTCAGGAACAGAGTTAAAAAGTAAATTGCAACCACTGTTTCCTGACATCATCCGCTTTCGGAAGCCCAAACAAAGACGTTTGGGCATGGAGGTGAAAAAAACAGCGTTTCAGGTGGTCGTGCACCGGACGAGAAGCGCAGCGTTGCGTCACGTCTTTAAAATTCAAATACATTACTTTCTATGAGTGTAGGCACACCGGCGGAGCCCAGCTACGTCGTGTTATACTTGTAAGAATTGTTCTAGAACATTGTTCTCAATTCCAGTCCTCGCGTACCCCCGCTCCGCATGGTTTTGCACGTCTCTCTTTTAACACACCTGATTCAGATCATCTCCTTAGAAGTGAGCGTCTCAGGTTACTTATGTAACCATGGTTCCTGAGTAGGGAACGAGGCACTGCGTCCTCTAGGGGTCGCTATGGGAACGCCTCGTCGTGACCCGTGTCTGAGCATACATTGAAAAAACACCAACTGGTTGGACGGCGACAGCCATGACGTCACTACCGGTGCGACTCCAGTATAAATCGGCGCAGGGAGCTACACATCATTCTCTTCTTCGTCTGAAGCTTGCGTCCGCACCATGGCAAGAAACCTAGAGGACGCAGTGTCTTATTCCGTACTCAGGGAAACATGGTTACATAAGTAACCCGAGACGTTCCCTTTCATGGAACTTTGAACTGCGTCCTCTAGGGGTCTCTATGGGGAATGGTATACCCACGCTACCATGCTGAGGGGAGTGCAAGCCAGGACCATGGCGAGCACTAAGTACCAACTCTACCATATTTTTATGGGAGTTGCCCCTGGGACGTTAGATGTTTGTCAGTGACGTTATTCCCTACGGCCGAAGGCCTAGGCTACATACCCAAAAATATTTACCTGTTAGGGCCAGACTCCTGGGCATTTGTCGATCGTAGAGCTCAAGGCTTGGAATCAGAAGAAAGAGATTCCTTTAAGGGAATACGACCAAGAGCCTAAAATCATACTAAGTCTTGACCTGTCACACAGGGGCTACCGCACACTCTATATATGCTGAAGGAACTGTCTCAACAGATCCTTAGTAGCAATACCCTGATAAGTAGGTATCCAGAGGATACATAGGGGGAGTGGTGCCCAAGGCAGAACCGGGTTTTTAAACCACTCAAAAAGAGCACGAAGTCTTGCGCGTAGCTCTTACAATACAGGATTTTAGAAAAGTGGGCAAGCATAACGTGCACACTTACCACTTAAATGGATTTTAGAAAACTGGACAAAGCATAACGTGCACACATACCAGCTATGTGGATTTTAGAAAAGAGGGCAAAGCATAACGTGCACACACTTAAATACCGTTCTAGGGGTTCTCGTGGCACCCTGAAAAAGGCAGCCTATAGATAAAAATAGCGTATCCCCAGACACTATATCTACAGCTATAATGCTAGAGCGGCTAGTAGTAAATCTGTAGCTGGGGAAGCAACATCCAGCTCTCAATGGAGAGAGAGCTCAACCTACAGCATGTTCCAATAATGGAACTGCTAGCAGTTATTTAGCTGAGGGAGCAAAACACCCAGTTCTCAATCCGAGAAGGGAGCTCTACCTACAGCATGTTCCAAAGCTGGAACAGCTAGCAATGATTTACTTAGCTGTGGGAGCAACACAACCAGTTCTCAGTCGAGAAGGGGGCTCAACATACAGCATGTTCCAATGCTGGAACGACTAGCAGTAGTTTACCTTGCTGAGGGGCACAAAACCGCTCTCAACGGAGGGAGCTCGACCTGCCAGCATGAGTGAAAATCAGAGGGGTTAAGATACTGCAGTCTAGCAAACTCTCCATTCCAGGTGACCCTTTCATGAAAGGGGAGCAGTGCTAAACATTACTACGAGGACAGCCCATGGAGCGAGGAAGCTAACTCCTCAGAGAGGATTAACGCTAGAAAGAAAACACCATACTCACAATAAACCTCAATGGTGAGGGGAGCGATGCCCAAGGGGATATCCCTGGGTGATCGGGAGGGAGGAAAACCCCTCAGGGCGACCCAGATACGGTATACCAGTCAGGGTAGCATGAAAGCATAATCCCAGCCCGGACGTCCAGGAAATTTTCTGCAGTGACACCGGGGGCCTGATAAACACAAAACTCCCGCAGAAGCCTGTGTTACGGCCGCATGATCCAGGAAGAATGAAGCCAAAACCCGGCTTTACTTAACTTCTGGACATATATCGACGAGTGAAATAAACAACTGCAAGTCGAGCACCCGGTTTCTGACCCCAGCACGGGAAACACTGCAAAGAAACTAGCAGAAGGGTACACACAACCACCAGTTCCATAGCACATACATATATTTATATACATATATTTAGACATGGATCGTACTCACCCACCACGACTCCCGCGTTGGAGCTCTGTCCGGAAAAGCCTCTAGACCGGACCTTCAGTAAGGTGGTTACTATGAATCCCATTAGAACCAACCAAAAAACATCATAGGTCCAGCATAGGAGAATGTAATGCAGGAAGTTCCCACCTAACCTCGGTCAGGTGGCGATATGGTGGTTACAGGGGAATTAGGAAGGGGAAGAGAAGGGGGTAGATGTTACACCCCTGAGGGAAAAGAGTGGATACCTAAGTATTACTCTGATCCGGACGAAAGCGCTGACGCCTTGTCTGGATCACATCCCTCAGGTCTTGCCTACCTCCCTTCGACCCACGATACTTCCTACCCCTACCCGCAGGCGGAGGAGGAGCGCGAGTCGCGACACTAGCCTTCTGTCCTGTCTCTGATCCTCAAATCGAGACGGGACAGGACCCCTGGGTTGTTCGGGCTCAGTCCTGGACCTTCGTGGAATGAAGGTTTGAAGGCCGCTGAGCGCGCCTTCGCATCCCTGAACTTTCAACGACCGTCTCAACGGATGTACCAAAAAGTTCAGAGGGCGAAACCGGGGCATCGAGAAGAAAACCCCTTTCTTTCTTCCCGATGTCTGCCAGGTTTACCCACAGCTGCCTCTCCGTTACTACCATCGCTGCCATAGATCTGCCCATGGCAGAGGCAGCCTGCTTAGTAGCACGAAGAGCAAGATCCGTGGTGCGGCATAACTCAGCCATCTCATCAGAAGAAAAGCCCTCGCCTTTATCCAGGTCTTTCAACAGATCAGCCTGAAAAGCCTGAAGCACCACCATCGTGTGCAACGAAGCAACTGCCTGACCTGCTGCTGCGTATGCCTTGCCATTCATTTTAGATGTAGCTTGAAGAGGCATGGATGGCAAGGAGGGGGTTTTGAGAGATGATGTCTCTCCCATACAGAGATAGCTAGCTAGCGTCTCTTCTAAAGGGGGCATTCTCTCATAGCCGTTTTAGCGCACCGCCTCGATATTCGCATAACAGGTATGCTGAAACCGATGGATGCGTGAGGAAACCGGCTTCTTCCATTCCTTCTCGATCTCATTATGGAGATCAGGAAGGAAAGGAAGGTTCACCTGAGCTGGAGGGTTATGGCCAAAAGATAACGTTCCTCGCGACTTCACTTCTTTAGTCCGCTTCCATGGCAAGTCAAGTCTGGCCGTGGCGCGATCCATAACCTCTAAAAGCTCATCATACACAGGGCAGGAGGATTGAGAAGGCTCAGCCTCAGCATCTTCGCTCTCATCATCCATTTCCTGCTCTTCCTGGGCTGAACCCAGCAGAGCACTGGCCCCTGGATCAGATGATGTTAAAGAGAGAACATCATCCTCCAGTGGCTGTCTCTCGCCCCCCGCCGATGAGCACGAGAAGGAAAGCCCCTCTCTAAACTAATCGGCCAGGTCCACCTGAGATCCCCAAGAGCTCATTCTCCTCCGTGCCTCAGCATCGGCGGGTCCTGAAACGCGGGAAGCAGATGGCTGCCCCTCTTTACATGAAAAGAGAGACAAACGAGAACGGAGTTTTTTCATTGGAAAAAAAAACTCGCAATGCACGCAGATTGACCCCTCGAGGACATCGCGTGCGTGCTCCTCGCCCAAACAAACAACACATAAATCGTGTGTGTCATCTGGTGTCAAATAGCAGATGACACGGATGCACACATCCTCTAAACACTTTGCTAGTGCTCGCCATAATGAATAGATAGCTCTTACTTTTTCCTTGAAAATGCACACTTCAAACAGAACAGTCAATGAAGACGAAGAAGAGGATTATGTGTGCTACCGGCGCCTATTTTGTACTAGTCGTGGCGGTAGTGACGTCATGGCTGTCGCGGCCAACGAGTTGATGTTTTTTCAATTGTATGCTTCAGACACGGGTCACGACAATGCGTTCCCCATAACGACCCCTAGAGGACGCAGTTAGAAGTTCCCATGAAAGGGAACTTCTGGCATGAAACTGTGTTCCGATTGACTGGTCCCAACGTGTGCATTGCTACCAATCCCTGGAGCAGGGGAAAACCTGAGTATTGCACACATGTGCAATAATCATGCTGTCTAATCTGCATCTTGATATGCCACACCTGTAAGGTGGATGGATTATCTCGGCAAAGGAGACGTGCTCACTAACACAGATTTAGACAGATTTGTGAACTATATTTGAGAGAAATAGGTCTTTTGTCTACATAGAAAAAGTCTTAGATCTTTGAGTTCAGCTCATGAAAAAAAGGGGGGCAAAAACAAAAGTGTTGCGTTTTAAATTTGTTTATGGGAGTATATATATATAAAATAATTATTTGCTTTGATTATTTAGTTAATAGCGATAATATAGGTCTAGGCGATATTTTTTTCTTGCCCCCCCCCCCCCCGGACTCAAGAGTTCAAATGTCGTCTCTGGTGTGTGTGGTGTGTGTGGGTGTGTAGATATATTAATATATATAGAAATAAATTTGAGCCATAGGTGCGACCTAAATGAAAGGGCACTTCAGATGAAAGAAGATCATAGTGAGCCTAAAAAACAAGTTATTTTGTTTTTGTTGGCTAGAAAATATGTATAGCTCGTAGTGAAAGGGTTGGTATGGTAATTGTTACCAGACCTTTAAGATATGTGTCATACATTACAGAAAGGAAACAAAAAAATTAGTTAGATAAAATAGAGGAGGTGTGTTCAATCAGGCTGGCCTAACTTGTAGGATGTAGGTCGTGCAATCTCTGTGAGTCAGAAACATTAAATGCAAGTGATGTATCCCACAACTCAACTAGTAGTTGTGAAGTATGTGAGTCGCTCTCGGATCAGCCAGGAGTCAGAGTTCCATTAGAGCGCGCTCTCGATCAACCACAAAGCCAGAGTTCCATTGAAGCGCGTCCCCGCGGAGAGGAGGCGTGTCCGCACACACGGCCAAGGTCTTGGCGCACTCAGCATCACTTCTGTCCTCTTTGTCATGCTAAACTGGCAGGACAGACAGAGAGAGAGGACCGACCACGCGTCCTCCTCCTCCTGAGACTTCATTAATGGGACACTAAATAAAGGTTAGTTATATTTCTTCAGCTGCAAACAGAGCTCAAGAGAAGTTACTTGGAGCTTTGTGAAGAGCGGCGTTGATGCAATTAGTTTGCATAGTTTCATTTAGAGTTTTATTGTTGGGAAATTAATTTTGTGGTCCATTTAGTCGGGCAGGGATTGACGTAGAGACGTTTTGTGCGCTGTTTTTGGTCTGTGCTAGTAAAGTAGTTTGAACGTTTTTTATAGAACTTTAGACTGACAAACACCACGTGACGCCATTCATTCAGTGCTGGTTAAACAGAGACAGACGCGCGTGCGGTTGTTTGCTCTGCGGCACACGAACAGATCGTTGATATTTAACCCGCTTAATCCCGGTATATTAAAGCGATTAGCGGTGAGTGTGCTCACCTAACATGTTCAGATGTGATTTTCTGTTTCTGTTTCATGTTGTATTTTGGTGAGTTAGAAATAAAAATGTATTTATTATCACAAAAACATCGTGCTCACAGAATATTTTGAATATGTTGTTCACAGAATATTTTATTTATTAATATCTTTATTATTAATGTACTTGTTAATGTTCTATTGTTTTTCTAAAATTATTTAATTAATATATATAGAATCTATTATACTATTATTGTATGTTATATTTAATTATAGAAATATGAATTTATTTTTGTTGTTTTATTTGTTTTAATAATCTTTATTTACCTTTTGAGTATTGATCATTTTATTGATATTTATACATTTTATATTTCTGTTTTGTTTATGGTCATGTTTTTGTTTTAATGTGTTTTTCATTGAATAAATCATGCAAATCTTTTTATTTTTTGGTTTTATGTAATGATTTATATTTGACTGTTTTATGAAAATGTAGGGTAACCAGTTTGTACAAAAACACCATAGTTACTGTAGTGAAAACTGATAATTTAGTGGTACCCATTAAAAAAAGACACAAAGGTTCTTAAGGCTTCTTACAATATTTGAAGGATATCACATATTACTTTATTATGGTTTTACACAAGGATGTAATCAAATATATGAAAAAAAAACATTGACCATATAACTATGGCATTTGATGGAAACTATGATAACCATTGTAATTTTTAGGGTCAGTGGGAGGAAGGAAGGGGTGCTTTTGCCATAAAATTGGATGTTTGCAGTTTATAGAGTTATGCAGATTGCTAAAAAATAATAAAATCTTTAATCATGGTACTTTTGGTTCTGTTTTTTACAAACCGCGCCCACTTCCATATCACTTTGGCAGCGGCTTCGTGCTGAAAGGATGACAAGTGCTGCAAATCATTAGATGGAGAACGAATGTGGTTTGTACAGGCCCAACTCAGAGCTGGAAATCCCAGAGTTTAGTAAATCTCACTTGCAGTCTTTTCCTAAGACTGTAAACTAAAGCAAGCTGTTAAGCTTCAGAGAACAGTGATTACACTACACATGATGCTGTTATGGAGACATATAGTATGTAATTGTACACTCCTCCAGTCCAAGACTGTGCTGATCAAATGATGTGCTTTAGGTCGGGAGGGAAGGGTGGGTTTCCATATGTGACAGAGTTAGTGTCAGCCAGTGATGGAGAGAGTGTGAGAGAGACATCGCAACAGACTCGAGAATTTGGCACATTCGAGAGAGCCTAATAATCACATATCGTAACATTTCAGCTGACGTACCTCATCAGCTCATTCCATAGTATTGTTTCGATAACAATGAAACAACTGCCATGCAGATTCACAGTTCACACAACTGTTAACAAATGGGGCAAGATGGAGAAAATTTCCAGTCAGTGCTCTGCTTCTGTCTGGATAAGACAATCAACTCGGGACCTTTGGTATAGAGCAGGGGTAGGCAAGTTCAGAGTTCAGCTCCAACCCTAATCAAACACACCTGAACAAGCTAATCAATGTCTTCAGGATTACTAAGGCTATAGGCAGGTGAGTTTTTTTTCAGAGTTGGAGCTGAACTCTGCAGGACCGCGGCTCTCTAGGACTGAACTTGCCTACCCCTGGTATAGAGGAAAGCCAAAGCTTTCTCAGGTGGCTGCCGATGGTGAACTCACGGTGAAGGGTTGTGTTGCCGACAACGTAAAACGATCCCCCACTTCCTGCGCAGACTCCTCATAGGCAGCCCCAGACTGCAGGAGTGAGCTGCTTAGGAGAGTCTGATGGGATTTTGAGTGTTCACACAGTGTGTTTCAGGAAAAGCCTGTGTGCTTACAGCATGGCTTTTGCAAATAGATTATTATACATTTGTTGTATTGGGAGAGAGAGAGAGAGAGGGCATTTGTTTGGGAGAGTTTTGTTATAGAGTGCTTTAGATATTTCTTAAAACCCTCCCAACTATCTGATGCTTTATATTTTCCTTGCCTTTCACATATTATAGACTTAATTTTTTATATATAGGGCTATTCTTCGTTAAAAGAGACAAACCCTACAACTAATTTTCATTTAAAAAAACAAAAACATTTTTGTTTTATTTATGAATCCGTTTTTCAGTTGACATCACCATAAGGAGGTTTTGTCAGATTAAAAGAATAGTTCACCCAAAAATGAAAATTTGCTGAAACTTTACTCGCCTTTAGGCCATCCAAGGTGTAGATGAGTGTGTTTCTTAATGGGAACAGATTTGTAGAAATTTAGCATTACATCACTTTCTCACAAATGGATCCTCTGCAGTGAATGGGTGCAGTCAGAATGAGAGTCCAAAAAATAAACTACACCACTCCAGTCCATGAATTAACCACTTGTGATGCAAAAAGCTCTGTGTTTGTATTTAACAAATCCATCAAGGCATAACTTTAAATCATTGCTTCTGGCCAAAATATGATCCCATAATCAATAATAACTCTTCCTCCAGTGAAAACTGTTTTTGCTTGTTTTGCTTGATCTTTGCATATTTCTCTCTTGATTCCGATAGACACATTTTTCACTGGAGTAAGCAAAATTATGGATAGAGGACTCGTATTTTAGCTGGAAGTAATGGTTCGAAGTTAGAAACGCCTTGATGGTGGATTTGTTTCTTACAAACACGCAGCTATTCACTTCACAATACATTAATTGATGGACCGGAGTCGTGTGGATTACTTGTGTTTTTATCAGCTGTTTGGACTCTCATTTTGATGGCACCCATTCACTGCACTGGATCCATTTGTGATAGAGTGATGTAATGCTAAATCTCTCCAAAATCTGTTCCAAATGAAAGAAAAAAAACTCCTATGCATCTTTGATTTGCTGAAAAGTTAATTTTCAGCAAATCTTCAATTTTGGGTAAACTTCCTTTAAGCTCACTTCTGGAGATAAAATCAGTTGTAAAAAAACTGAAGAGAGAGGGAAAGAAAAGGGAGAGAGAGGATGTGCCCCAGACTTCAGGGGAAAATCAGTCTTGTGGATTTAAGTCCTCTGAAACACTGTGGACTTTGCTTCAGAAGAAACTTCAAACTGTATATGAAATCTGAGCTCTTTCTGGATCTGTTTTTTCACTTAATCAAGAGGCTGTCTTTCTCTTTCTGTCTTATTGAGCTGAATTCATTTCAAGACGTGAAGAGGAAAAAGGGTTTTATCTTCAAAATACCAAAGCTCTTTGTCATTTAATGTAAATTATTTGGTCATAACTTTAATGCTGCTAGTGAATGTGTATCATACTTGTGGGCTTGTATGTCTGAGGTAATGATTTATTACAGCTTAATTTCCTTACCAGTGCTTTGGACTTGAGTACAATGTTTCTATGTTAAAATGACTCTATGTGTGTGATGTGGTTCTCCTCAGGGAGCACTCTTTGCCTGGGTAAATATTTTTTCCATTTCACCCACCCAGAAGAGGCTAATCACATGAAGAACGTGCTGACAGAAAAGACTGCAGGACCTGCAATGTACAGGTAAGTGATATCTTCCTCCACCTTCCCCCCGATCAGCTCTCAGTTTTGGATCCATTCTGCTGTCTTTTCATAAACAGAGTCACTTGCTTGCAGCCTAATTGGTTCCCTCCATTATCATGCAGCAGACTGTTTTATAAACAGGAAGAGTGCAATTCAGTGCCATCTGTTCTGCTCTTCTGCGCTATTTTGTGATTGTTTGCTTGTTTGTCATACGATAAGGGGTCATATGATGCGATTTCAATTTTTCTTTTTCTCTTTGAAGTGTTACTAGCTCTTGGTGCATAAAGAAGATCTGTAAAGTTGCAAAGACTAAAGTCTCAAATCCAAAGAGATATTCTTTATAAAAGTTCAGAGTCAGCCACGCCTACCTAAAACGGCTCGTTCTAACACGCCCCCAACATGTCTACGTCACGATGTGGGAAGATTTGCATAACGCCGCCCAAATGTTCAAGCAAAGAAAAAAGGCGTAACTTTTATTAACTTTTATTGTTGTTGCCGCCGCCTCCATGTCGTGAAGACGCTGTGTTTCATTGTGAAAGCGAACTACTTTGTTTGGTCTTCCAAAAGAGGACGAGATCCACTTCGTCATGCCTAGAGCTTATCTGTACTGGTCGCTGAGGGAATACATAAACTTAGTGCTGTGGATCGCCGGATCCGCTTTCACCGTGGACAAAGCGGAGTCCCGCCCGGGGTCGTCACATGTGGTTGCCGCAGCCCTCGGCCGCTCCGTCGTTCGAATCCGCCGGCCGACGCTCACTCTAGCCCTCCCGCAACCTCTAGCCCGCCGTGTGTGACGCTGTGTGTTTCTTGTGAAAGCGAAACTACTTTGTTTGGCTTTCCAAGAGAGGACACGACTAGAAATCAGTGGTTAAGTGTATTTACAACACTGTTCCAGAACAAAATATTCAGATGTGTGCTGCACATTCTATGGAGGACTGTTTCCTGATCCTGGTAGAGTAGACTACAATGCCGGCTGTTCTGACTCACAGACTATACGTACATTTTTTATATTTAAAGGATTTGCCACTGATGATTCAAACGCAAGTTTTGAGCAGTGTAGAGTAGCGCTTGTTGTTTATAATTTCTGATCACAAAGGCAGACATGGTTTTATGTTTATGCGATGCAATGTGTAAAAAGACAGTATAAGTCATTATAATCCTAATTATGTCCCAACTGGATGCAACAAATGGCTCGTTTATAATGGGTTTTAATGTTTTTGTCTCGTCGCTCCGCCTCATCGCTCCAGGCTGACAGGGCATCATCACAGTATGGTAGGAGCGTAACATTTCCGTCACACGCTTGAGGTATTTGGCCAATCACAACGCACTGGATAGCTGGCCAATCAGAGCACACCTCGCTTTTCAGACCGATGAGCTTTGTAAAAATCGACTAGTTTCAGAAAGGTGGGGCATAGAGGAGAAACAATAATGTACAGTATGTGGAAAATAATGTTTTTTTATACCTTAAACCGCATAAACACATAAAAACAAAATAATGTTATTTTTAGCAACATCATTTGTATGTTACAAATGATGTTGTTCTTTTTAGACCCCTTTAAACATGTGAATATGCTCATCAGTCTCAATCAGTGTTGTTTTCTTCTTTCCAGCCACTTTTTAAAAAACATTACCTGTAATTTTTCATAAAATGTGGCCTAAAGCTCTTAAAAGTTAGGTATTTTTAAACAAAATTCCAGTGTTAGATACAGTCAAGAAGGTCAAGGCTTTAGAGGTGGGACAAGCCAAAACCATAATTTAGGAGGGAATGCAGACATTTTAGTTGTTTGAAACTGGCTATGTCTTATGCTAGCTTAATTTTATGTTACATAATGGTTTATTTAATGACTCTCACAACAAAAGCATGGGATTTGTGCCTCTAATGTTTAAAAAAAGTAATGGGATCCAAAATGTAATGTATTCATGGAAAGTGACATCTCTGCTTTTCTTCCTTTCTTTTCTCTTTCTTTCTCTGTGGGCTTTGTGTTGGCTGTGAGACTTAGAGTTAATACAAACATTCATCTTACCACCATGCAGCCGCAGCTGTACAAATGTCCATGTTACCTTGTAAATAAATGACAACGTAAAATCCCATCCATATGGCTCCAGCATACCGGTCAACCCTCCAGTTTTTCCCGGGATTCTCCTGTATTTTACCATTCTATCTCGCTATCATCCTGTTTAAATATTTTCCCGTATTTCTCCCGTATTTTTAATCTTTCTATAAAAATATCCCACTGAGCATATTTTATATGTTTGCCACATTCGCCTCCGGTAAAACTCCCGTAATTTGTATGGCCCAAACCTCATTATATGAAAAAGCACCTCAAAAAAAATTCCAAGCTTGCCCCAGTTGCCAGATCTTGTATGAAATACATCCTGCTCACACAAATGACACATACAAATTTCAACCCATTTGTCCCCTCAACTTGGCAACCTACAACAGTGATGAGTACCGCGGGAAGGAAAGGATCACTGGTAGAAATGGGACGGGAGGAGAAGACTCAGGTGGGGCTCCGGTGAAAAAAACAAATATACATGAAAAATTGAGATATAACTTACACTTCAAAAGGCTATGTATGGTTTAATTGATTAAATATGAGCTCTGCAAGTTGCAAAATCAGGTGCTGCGCTGGTTTGTTTACTGCGGTTACCGGGGAAATAGCTATATTCCTGGTGAAAAGCGAAAGAATGAAGAGAGAATGAATTTGCATTTTTCAATAAGCCCTTCTGCTTTTTGTTTTAGACCAAAGACAAAAACTACCCTTATTTTTACGCAGAAAACGGGCAGTTTGATATACATGGAGTTTAAATAATTGTTTGATGATAATTGTTTAAATTAATATAATATAATAACATAATAAAGAGATACTTTTGCACCCCCCCCCCTCGTCTCCCGTATTTTGGGACCCAAATGTTGACAGGTATGGGCTCCAGGTCAACCACTTAACTAAAATGATTTACAGCCCAAAACGTAGATAAACATTATGGAGTACAGGTGGTCCACACGTGTGTGTGTGTGTTCCCTGACGGAGACCACCACTGCTCCCACAAATCACACTCGGGTTACGGAGGAGTTCTGCCTCGGTCCCTTTCCTCTGCTCCAGTGCCAGAAAGTACAAACCCATTCTGGCTTTGGTTCTTCCATTTTTAGAAGATGCTTTTCCCCCTTAAACCCAAAGCATCCATATTTGTGTGGGCTGAGATTTGTATGAGAAAGCCGTTTTAGTTCTGTTGTCAGCTGAGCACATGTGGCCCTTGAACTTAAGCAAAACCAAAAAAAGTTGCCAGGGCACACGTCTGATTTCTCTCTTTATTTTGTGAGATTTTCTAGTTCTGTTTGTGCATGCGTCTATGACAACCTGTGCAAACACTGAGCTTTTGTATTAGTACAAGAAGATCACAATCGAGGGTTTGATATGTTTCAGCTCTTGATTCGTTCCAGTTAAATGGATAACTGCTCTGTCATTTCCCTCAGGAAATTTCGGTCTCCAGTAAAATTTGCACGCCTTCAGATGTTTCATTTGGCTTAGAAGGAACTTCCATCATGTATTACCTTTCCACCATTAGATATCAGATGAATTTTATCGCTAAAGACTTTGCATATTAAACCTCAAATGGGCCATATCATGTGGTATATCTGAGAGCTGATTATGAAAGATTTGAGGTCACAAGATGCACAACAAATGAAGTTTGACATGATTGATGTCGACCCTTCTTTCTGTGCCGTATTTGAATGTGCACAGGCATAAATTAACTTTTTTTTCTTTTTTTTTTCTTTTCTTTTACAGATACAACAAAGTTTCATTCCAATGGTGGCACATTGGCTGGATCTAGTGTTCGTAGCACACGCTCCAAGGCGGAGCTTCAGGAGTTGATGGAGAGCTTGCAGCGTAGGAAGTCCGCTCTGGAGGCCAGCTTAAAGGCTACTGCAGACTGCGGTTACCTCACTTTGTCCCCACCTCCCAGTCCCCAATCGGCATCATCCTATCTACAGGACCGTCCACCTCTTTCTATACGAGTCCCTTCCCCTTACACACCCGCCAGCAGCTTAAGCATGCCACCATCGCCCCTCCACTCAGAGCGGCCCATAAGTCCAGTCCCAAACCGCGCCCGACACCAGTCGCAGGACAACCTGTTGCTTTGCCTCCCTTTGGAAGGGCGACATCCCAACACTGCCAACTCACTCCTTTCTATGTGCAACGGCTCTTCTTCCTCCTTCATGACCGATGCTCTTCCTTCATCTCGCCGAGGTCCAAGCGGAGCGGCCAGCATGCCCTCCAGCCCTCGCTTGGGCCGCAGATTGCTAACAAGAGATGGGGAGTCCACCATTGACCCATCACTCCGCCAAAGGAAATACTCCACCAGCTCTCTGAATGGCCTGGGGGAACATAGTCTTTCTTTGCCTAGGTTGTATCGAGGAGATGCCCCAGTGCTTTCTTTGCCACCCCGACGTACCACCAAACCACGCCGCAGCCTTCCGTTCTTGGAGAAACCTCCAGATGTGACCGTGACAGCCAACTTGACCAGCAGTTCTCACCGGACCAGCCTCTGTTCAGTGGGCTCTGCCCCATGTTTGGATCTAGGCGTAGGAGAAAGGCGGCTGTCGTTTGGTAAAGGAGGCCTGGGGCCCGGCATGGGGCCGAGGAGGGGCAGTATCAGTTCTCTCAGTGGAAAAGAAGAACTCAGAGATTATCATCAGAGACAAAGAGATGAGAGACTACGAGAACAGGAAGTGGAAAGACTGGTAAGTCACCCAGAGAAACACTTGTACTAGTGAGTCTAAAGCTTCAAAATTCTTCAGTCTATTCATCCTTCATGTATTTAGTTTTATAATCATGACAATGTTGAATAAATGACTTCACATATTCACATATGACTTCACAAAAATCACATAACGCATGGTATTTTTTTTAAATTTTATGTCATGTAAAGCATATTTATAAATAAAATTATTACTGTATATTCAATATATTTATATATCATTACTATTATATTGTATTATATTATTAATATTTTAAATCATATATTGCTTTACATAGTTATTTTCATTTTATGTTTTATATAATATAAAATTGATATAAAATATGTAAATAATATTTTACTGAAATGTTTATATTTTTTATTGTATTATTTGATATAACTTTAATTTGTCACTTTAATTCGAGTCACTTTATAGCTTAAAATATATCATGAAACCATAAGTTCATAGAAATCAATGTGTAAGGGACTTTTTGTGAAATATTGTTGTTAACTTTAATTCCCTATAATTCTAAGGCTTGAATCCAGCTCATTGGGTTTCAGTTTTCTTCTTTTAAGACAATGGTGAGACATGAAAGTGTCTGAAGGACTATATTCTGTGCCGTGTTCTTTGTGCAGGGCATTATAAGTGAGGTTCACTGGATTATTCACACTCCTTCATGCGCTACAGACTTAATGAACTTACATTCACAGCTAAACCAAAACCTTAAGTGTGTATGAACCAGCTGGTAATCACACTTTAAATTAGTTTTGCTTTACACTTAGACCTTTATGAGAACTTGAAATGTTCCTTCTAGAGGTCACATGATAACTGTGCTAAAGCAGTGCATCTGTAGTCAAACCATCTGATCAGACTGCAGGGGTGTGTGCGCAGTGTATTTGTGTGTGTTTGTTTGTATGCAGCTAAATTAGTTCAATTCCACAGGGCCAAATCCCACAATCCACTATGATACAAATCTAAACAATGTGTTCTATGTAAAATCTGATATTTCAAACATTAACTCTAGACTACTGAGTCTAAAAAAATGCTTCTGTTTTGCATTATATATGACCCTGGACCACAAAACCAGTCTTAAGTCACTGGGGTATATTTGTAGCAATAGCCAAAAATACATTGTATGGGTCAAAATGATTGATTTTTCTTTTATGCCAAAAATCATTAGGATATTAAGTGAATATCATGTTCCACGAAGATATTTTGTAAATGTCCTACTGTAAATATATTAAAACTTCATTTTTGATTAGCAATATGCATTGCTAAGAACTTCATTTGGACAACTTTAAAGGTGATTTTCTCAATATTTTGATTTTTTTGCACCCTCAGATTCCAGATTTTCAAATAGTTGCACCTCGGCCAAATATTGTCCAATCCTAACAAACCATACATCAATGGAAAGCTTTTTTATTCAGCTTTCAGATGATGTGACCCTTATGACTGGTTTTGTGGTCCAAGGTCACATATGAGATTACAAATTACATAAACAGAATCTTCATATTATTCATTTTGCATCATAATTTCCAGTTTTTATTTCCACATTGTCAGTGATTATCGCTTTTCGTTCCACTCTAGGAACGCCAGCGTCTTGAAACTATTCTGTGCCTGTGCTCTGAGCTGGGTCAGTCTGAACTTGGCCGAATGGAGACCGACTCGGGTGTCTCAGCTGTATCGGACCTGCAGAAAATCAACCGAGAGCTGGAGAAGCTGCATGTGTCTGATGACGAATCAGTGTTCTCAGACTCTGCTGCAGTGTCTCTGGACAGCGGGTTTCTGGGTAAGGGTCGTGGAGAGATCCTGACCCAGAGACAGTGCAGACTCAGCGGACACAGGGAGACCAGGCCCCAGTCACCCACCACCAGTCTGCGGAGCTCAGTCCCCTCACCCTCTCCACACCTCCGCAGCAAAGTGAGACACTGCGCCGCATCTTTCTGTTCATATCTTCCTGAATGCAACAAAGGACTTTTAATTTTCCAACATGTTGCATCTACAATTAAGGCCCATTCACACCAAGAACTGTAACTTATAATGATAATTATATTAGCGTGTTCATTATAAGTGCATGCTGCAGTTTAGTCGTCTGCCACTTTCAATGCTCGAGCTCTTTAAAGCAAGATTGATTCTGATTGGCTGCCAAAGTTTTTTATCATTCATCAGCTACAAAAAAATCATTTTGAAAGTGATTCCAACAATATTGTTCCTCTGTGGTGTCAATGATATATTACAGATTGATATATTTAATCAATGATATATTATTGATTATATAATAATATATTATTGTATAAAGTATATTTACATAATGTGTAGTATGTGTTGTACCAAATTTAATGTATGCTGAATTAATTACAAATATAAATTATATTAACAAAAATATAAAAAAATATAAAAAACTTGATTTTCACCACCTGTACAGTATGAATATTAATGTAAATTTGTTATTCCTTTATTTAATTCTGGGATAATTAAGTATATTGTTATGAGTATATTAGATTTAAATTCATTCTAAATCTCGATCTAATTCTCATTAATGTAAAATAAATGTATATATTTAAATTATATTTGTATATCTTAGTATCTATTAACTTAATATACAGTAATGATTTTTTAATAGTAGCTTTAGATTAGTCAGTTCTTTATAAGAGTCACTCTACTATTAATTTCAGCTCCAATTTACATAGTTATTTCTTGCCACAATTATATTTGTTTTTACTATATATACCATCATGTATAATGTGTTCAAATCTAAAGCAGTCTCCAGTTGTGTACTCAATATCCCAGATTAATCTAATGATGCAGTGGAAAGTTTGCAGTCCTCAGGGATCTAAAGTATGCAAAACAGTTTGGGAATGCTGTGGAGTCTTTATACCTAACTGATGTCTGTTTCTAAACAACATGACAGAGTGAACTTTGACCTTTTAAAACGCTGACCTCACACTCTTTGCAGTCAGACACCGAAATTAGTTTTAAAACATATTCTGTCTGCATTTCAATAATAATAATAATTGATACATAAGGTGTCAATTACAGCTTAACGGGGTGGACTCTGTGGAAGAAGTGTTTTTCCATTGGATAACTATAATGACATAATGGTGTGTTTGAGTTTAATAAACTTGCTCAGGAGAGAAGGGCAGTTATTGCCTCTCCAGCAAGAGGAGTGGAACAGGAAATTACTCTATTCCCAGTGGATTTGCTATGCATGTGTGTGTGTCTATGTGCTCAAGACACACATGCCAGTAATTGTTGGAAAGAAACACAGAAATACAAGGAAAGAATGCAGATCTGCAGATCATTTGTGACCTTGGACCACAAAACCTTAAGTCTTAAGTCGCTGGGGTATATTTGTAGCAATAGCCAAGAATATATTGTATGGGTCGAAATTATTGATTTTTCTTTTATGCCAAAAATCATTAAGATATTAAGTAAAGATCATGTTCCATGAAGATATTTTGTAAATTTCCTACTGTAAATATATTAAAAATTATTTTGATTTAGTAATATGCATTGCTAAGAACTTCATTTGGACAACTTTAAAGGCGATTTTCTCAGTATTTAGATTTTTTTGCACCCTATTATTGTCCAAAAATTGACCCTTATGACTGGTTTTGTTGTCCAGGGTCACATTTTTCCTACACTTCTCCTCTCTAGCAATATTTCTTAATAAACTCTCATGTGACATTCATTTTACTATTGCTAATCACAGTTTGCATTTAAAAATATGCACAGGCCCATATTTCTGGTAAATGTCAAATGCATGGAGATTAGATGCCATTATCAGACAGTAGCGGTACTGTAGTCTCGCTCTCGCATCTGTTGCTCAGCTACATTCCTCTGCACTGTCACTGGAAACCTTGTGGCCTCAGAACCAAGTTTACTATCCATAAAGAGGTGTCATGAAGAGCTGGATATTCATTTTAGAGTTCAATCTCATGTCAGGTCTCAATGACTGAATTTCTGAATGTTTAATCCATCTTTTCTACATTAGATCATTACATGTTTGTAGTTATATGTTTGTAACTGTTAAATCAATCAAGGAGAGGTGATGTGACGGTATGAGACTAATGAATGATTCAGGAGTTCAGCTAAACTTCTAAAATTGTACGTATGGTCGAACAAAAGTCTCAGTCATCATCCAGGACTGAAACCATTTTTGTTGTTGTTGTTATTTCTTTATCTTTTTCACAGGTGTCTGAAGACATGCCGCTGAGACAGGAAGTGACACGTATCGAAGAGGGGAGAATTCAGGTGCTTAACAACATTGAGGAACTTGAACAGAAGATCAAAGATCTAGACACACAGATGGACGAGTCTATCAGAGAGGTGTGTGTGCGCTTTAAATGAGAAGCTTTATGTGTTTTAAAGTGAGGTAACATGTATAGTATGCATTCCAAACAGTAGTGCATGGTGCTAGCAACGCCAAACTCATGGGCTTGATTCCCAGAAATCGCAAGCCGTTACGATTAAAAGCATCTGAGAAATGCATTAATGTAAATGCCTTCATGTCTGCCAGTAAATAACTCTTACAGATTGACTCTCTAGACTTGTATACTTTTATTCTGCAACATTATTTTAGTATTAATTATATACTACTATAGTATTTATTAATGTTTTGTATTAACTATTAAAAAGAATTATTTAAATTCAAATTTTAGTAATTTTCTTTTTTGATTTTTTTCTATATAGCTTTAATTTAGTTTTTATTTCAATTTCAGTAATTTTAGTGCTTCAACTTCAACTTATTTATTTCAGTTAGTTGCCAAAGACATTTCTATTTTTTTGTTCAATTTTTTTAAAAGTTATAACTTTGTCAATTACCAAAAAAAAGATTTTTTCAATAGTTTTAGTTGTGCAATGAAGCTAAAGTCAACAAACATTTCAATCTGTCATTAGATGGAGGTGGAGAGAGCTCTTTTAGATGGGGAGCAGGAGGCAGAAGTGGCTCAGCTACAGAGCGATAAAGAAATGCTGGAGCAGCTCAATGAAAAAATGGCCAACGTGGCAAAAAATGCTAAAAAAAATCAAACTCAGGTAAACAGCAGGTGGAAATGTAGTTGTACAGCTTGAAATGATTCCGTATAGTATATCAAAGCTTCAGGACAAAGTTTAGTGTCTCCAAAAAGGCAAACAGAGGGTCTCATTCACTAACTATATGTAGATTTGAAAATTTTTACACATTTACCATGACTTACGAACAAGTTTGCACTTAGGAATAGTTCACCCAAAAAGAAAAATTTGCTGAAAATTTAGTCACCTACCGTCCAATGTGTAGATGAGCTTGTTTCTTCGTCTGAACATATTTGGAAATCATTTGCTCATCAAAGGATCTTCTGCAGTGTATGGGTGCCGTCAGAATGAGAGTCCAAACAGCTGCTAAAAACATCACAGTAATCCACATGACTCCAGCCCATTTTATGAAGCAAAAAGCTGCAGAAAACCATTGGCGAGCAGGTGATATAATGCTAAATTTCTTCAAATCTGTTGCGATGAAGAAGCAAACTTATCTACATCTTGGATGGCCTGAGGTGAGTGAATTTTAAATTTTGGGTGAGCTGTTCCTTTAATAAAATTTAGTCAGAAGGAAGCTTGTACTCCATTATTAGTGAATGACACCCACTAATGTCACATCTACCTACCTTTCTTCCTTGCTCTAACCCAAACTTGCACTTTCTCCATTTCTTTGTCCGTCCTATTTGTGCCCATCTCCCCACTGTGTGCTCTGTATGTGTTTGTCATCCGTACGTGTCCCTGCGTCGGCCCTTGTGCTGTAGGACAAAGCCTTGTTGGAGGCTGAGAGAGTTAAAGTAGAGAGGCTAGCTGAGCTGATCTCAGAGCAGAAGACCCAGTTGGACACCTGTCCTGAAGCACTGAAGGAGCAGCTCAAGAATCAGCTATCCAGGGTCAGTCAGTTACCATGGTCTCCCTTGTCCCTGCGCCCACCAACCATTCTGCTGTCTGACTCTCACAAACACTTGCTGTTGTGTTTTTTCCTCTCTGCAACAGCTTTGGAAATACCATTTGTTCTTGTTGGTAGGCCTTTCTTCTCTGTGTCTTTTAACATACCATACAGTTTCCTGTGAATTTGACCTTTTCTCTCTCTTCTGTTTAGCACAATCCTGTGAATTAGTGCTGATTGTTCAGTTTAGTTTAGTTCGGAGTTGCACCATGATTTAAAAAATGTAATCTATTGCCTCATGCTAATTGTTTTTAGCTTTTTTTGGTAGGACACTGAAGCTTTGGAAGCAGAAACGAAGCGTTTTGAAGATTTGGAGTTTCAGCAGCTGGAAAAAGAGAGCCGTCGAGATGAAGAGAAGGAGACACAGACGCAGCATCTCCTCAGAGAGATTGCAGAATATCAGAGATCTGTCGTCACTCGCAAGGTGGAGTGTTTGTGTGTGGAAAAAGAGCTTTTTATAAGAATATTTCCTTCTGCACATAAAAACTGTCTCCATATTATAGGAGAGGCTACTTACCTTGAAGAAGCAGTCAACCCAGATTACCCAGCAAGGACAACGGGAAAAGGAGAACTTATTGAAGGAGAAGAGCAACCTCATTTATATGCTACGAAGGGTGAGTATATTTACACAGAATGTGTTTATATAAGTATAATATATACATACAATGACTGTGAGAAGTATTTGGACCCTTTACCAATACTGAAACTTGTTGCGTGAACAACAGTTTTTTTTTTTTTTTTTTTTTTTTTAAATGTACACATCAATTTTGACACGATATTCATACATAATGCAGATAGATTTGTTCATTTCTGAATGGTCTCTTTCAATAATTTTGTTTCAGGAACGGGAGAACCTTGCATCTCTGGAAAGGAAGTACTCTGAGCTCACAGGTGGTCAAGCATTTCCTCTCAACCCTATGTCCATGAAGGAGGTAACACAAACCATTTCCAAGTAAAGAAGAAACTATGCTCAGTAATGACAAACAAGGATTTTCCATATTGAAAGATGATGATTTTATCTGCCTTTTTGAATGTTCCAGCACTTTCGCTCTCTTGAGGAGAGGAGGCGGAGCAATGGCAGTAAAGAAGGTGGGGTTCTGTTGAGTGACAGCGGGATGTCCCGTAAAAGAGAGAGGCAGAGCCTCGGGACCTTCAACTCTGCCCTTAATCGCAGTCTGTCTCCCAAGGTCAGACAACAGAAACGGCACATAGGAAAAGTATTTAATATCATCTTAAAAAAATCAATTTACGTTTAAAATTTCATTGTGCGTCGTTTTGTTATGTGAAAGAGAGGTTTAAACAGTCTTTTTTACTCTATATTCTTAATCCTGTAGCCTCATATGCCACTGTCTCAAAGCTCTAGCTGTGGTAGTGTACTCCCCCGCACTCTGTCTGTCACCTCCCGTGACCTGGACACCCGCCGCCTGCTCAAGGGTAACACTGATTTATCATATGACACTGACAGTTCTGCAGGTCTACAATTCTACAAGTTTTATGCAGAGAAATAATATTTCTGAAATCTATTAAGTATATTTATTTGTATTAGTTTAATTTTTGCACATAAATAATAATATATAAATAAAATATTTTTGTTACTTTCTTCACTACACGTGTGTAGCATGTATAACTGTCTGCCTGAATTTTTTTTTTTATTATTGTATGTATACAAAAATATCTGAAATATATTGAAAGATCTAACTTATACCGGGTGAATTGTATGATGGCGCAGTTTTTGACATTTCTAGTGATTTCAAATGTGTGAAAAAAAAACTATTCCACGGGATCGGAAAACGACTGAAGTAGTCTGTTGGGTCTTTGACTATGGTAAAAAAAACACCCAAGAAACCACAGTATAAACTCTATTACAGTCAAAGATTTTTCAAAGTCTCTTCTGTTCACCAATGCTGTTTTTATTTGATCAAAAATGCAGTAAAAGCAGAAATATTGTGAAATTTAAAATAACGGTTTTCCTGGTTGAATATATTTGAAAGTGTACTTTATTCTTGTGAGGCCAAAAGCTGAGTTTTTTAGCAGCTATTTCTGCAGTCTTCAGAAAGTACACGATCATTCAGACGATTCGAATGTGTGGAATTCATAGAATAGTGCTGTCATTATCGCATCCAAAATAAAGTTTTGTGTTACGATGTATATTATTAATAATATAAATACAAATACATGCAGCATATATTTAAGAAAATTTCTGTTTATATATTAAATATATTTATATAAAGAAATATAATGTATATACATGTAAATATTTTCTAAATATATACATGCATGTGTTTGTATTCATATATACATAATAAATATACACCGTACGCGCACATATATTATATAAACAAAAACTTTTATTTTGGATGTGCGATTAATCGTTTGACAGCGCTAATAGAAATACTTTTATTTTCACTTTTTTTCCCCCCTTTGTTCTTGCAGCAGGTCAGCTGTTTTTGAATGACGAGAGGCATAGAATGAGTGAGATGTCAAATAGGACAGTTTCTGAGACAAACGTCTTCCTGGAGCCGTTCCACTACATGGATAACGGACACAACTTTGACACAATGAGTGTGGACAGTACAGAAAGCCTGGAGACCAGCATTTCTGCTTGTTCACCGGACAACATGTCAAGGTGAGACCAGGATCACAATAGGTCTATTCTGACAATCCAAAGCTTTTATTTAGCATTTAGTATTTAAGTATTTAGCTTGTCCATGTTACATATATTTGCTCGAAACCTAAGATATGCTTTTTTTGTAGAATAAGAAAATAATTTAAAGCCCACTTTAAAGGCAGCTTTATAAACAAACTTTAGTATGATATTGCCATTAAAATTGTGAGTAAGAAGTGTGTGTATCTGTGTATTGTGGGCTTTGCAAGAGTTTAAATGTATTTGTTACTGTTTATAAAGATGCTGTATAGACAGGAGTCTGCCTTTAAGTAGCCCCGACACATCCTGTCTGTGGAATTTGTATTGCATTCCAAGGTCAAGATTAAGGCTTAAGATGCTTTGGAACACATTGCCAAATGAGGTTGAGGGTTTTAATCCGCTGATTTTATTGACAATACATTATTTTTATATGAAATTTACTACTAAAATCTATTTAAGATCTGAAAATCAGAGTAAAACAAAAGTGTCTCATAAAAGTGTGTGTGGTCAGTACAGTGCCAGCACAGCTAACATGGTGAAGATAGAGGAGATGGAGCGCCTGCTAAGAGAAGCTCATGCTGAGAAGAACAGACTGCTGGAGCACAGGGTACATCAGTTTCTCTGAATCTACATGATTATTACAAAAATACCAATATACAGATGCATGAAAACAGGACTGTTCTTTTTTCTCTGCAGGAGCAGGAGATGGAGTTGCGGCGACAGGCTCTTGAAGACGAGAGGAGAAGGAGGGAGGAATTGGAGAGGAGACTGCAGGAAGAGACAAACCGACGACAGAAACTAGTAGAGAAAGAGGTGAAGCTCTGGGAGACTTAGAGAGTTCAAGTGAAAGAGGGAGAACAGATACATAGAGACAAGAAGTGGAGGAAGATTCATCTTAAAGCATTTAATGCAATTAAAACTCTAATTATGGATACACAGATTTAGACAAAAGAAATCTATTTTAAGGCAGCCACAATGAATAAACAATGATAAATGCAAATAAATATTTTAATATAACAATTTTCAATTCTAATATTTGTACTTCTAAACTTCAAAACCTACTTTATTTAGGCTCACAAGTATGTTTGTCTTTTTTTAACATAATCTTGCTTTCTTGCTTTTTTCTTCTCAAAAAAAATAAAATACATTTTTTAAAGGCAACTACGTTTTTTTTTTGTTTTTTTTTTGTATCGGCTTGTTTTTTTTTCTATGGCATGAGACATAGCCAGAATCCAAAATTAACTTTTTGCCATGTCATCATTGTCAGATGATTGTTAGGATTTTTTTTAAGACATCATAGCTGTTAAGATATTTTTTGTCATTCATATTTATAGATTATATTTTGAGCAGAAAAAGTTGAAGATCCTATAAAACGCAATAACTTATTTAATAGTAGTAGTAATAATAATAAGAGATAAAATGAACAAAAGCAGTATAACAGAATCTAAAAGAGAAAAAAAAACATAACATTAATCACACATTAGAAGCTTGTAGCCGATAGTTTTAATTTGATCAGTAATTAGCCTATAAATATGGGTGGCTGATAAATCAGTGCATCTCTGATCTAATCTGTAACATTCTAACAAAATGTAGCTAGTTAATAAGCAGATTCCTTCTCTCACTCTTTACAAACATGCATGCATGTATTTACACAGACACCCTTGCTAATTTTTAAGGACTAATTAGATATTTGCTGTTTGTGTGTCTAGTCTCGTCCGTTGACACGATACCTCCCAGTGAGAAAGGATGACTTTGACCTGAGAGGTCACATCGAGGCGGCGGGTCACCATCCTGAAACTTGTTTTCACCTGGCCATCACTGAGAAGACCTGCAGGGGGTTCTTGGTCAAAATGGGTGGGAAAATCAAAACCTGGAAGAAGCGCTGGTTCGTCTTTGACCGCAGTCGAAGGACACTGGCATATTATGCTGGTAATTACACTGAATTTTTAGTAGGACTTATCAAGCTTTATCATCCAGGCCTGCTGTGAATTACCACGGAATATCAAATGTGATTGTCACTCATTTTATATTAACAATTTGAAAACGTGCTTACTGTAATGCATTTCTAATAAAGACTAATCAGGCGAAAGTTATGGAGGTTAAAAAAAACTGAAATTTGAAGCATGTATTTTTGGTAGTGCACTTGCCTTAACTCTTCATGCAAAAAGAATGATTTTTATACTGTCAAACATTTGTAATATAAAACACTTTACAAACTACTGAATATCAGCCGTTTTGGTAACAATTTATTTTTTACAGTGCCCGTTATAAATGTACTTACTATAGTAATGTCAGTAAATGATGCTTAATTACAATAAATTAAATCTAAACCTAACCCTGTTCTAATTACATGTTAATTAATATTACTCAGAAGTTATTTGTATAATTACACTAACAATTATACTAAAAACACCTTAAATAAAGTATATATAATTAATATAAAAAAATCCAAATTTATTGTTAAAAGATTGTTTTAATTAATAATCAAGTATTTATTGTAATACCTCTGAATGAAATTTGGACAGTGAAATGTAAACTTGAATTATTAACTAAAGAAGACTGTTATTAAGCAAAATAAATTTGCCATGAAACTAGTTTATACCACAAGGGGGCAAAACTGAGCTGTGCCCTTCACCAGCCTCACAGGAGACAATGGCTAAGTCCATTTATCATACAAAGATTTGATCTTTTCTGTTAAATTGAATTATTATAATGTATTAATAATACAGGTTAATAAAGGTTAAACCACATGCTCTTTTTATTTATTTTTTTAACATGACTGGTTTTATTTTTCTCCAGATAAACATGAGACTAAAATGAAGGGTGTTATCTATTTCCAAGCCATTGAAGAAGTGTATTACGACCACCTAAAGAACGCACACAAGGTAAGTTGCAGCTGGAGGCCTTTTGGTCACCTACTATACATAGCTATACTGATTTTATAAAAAGGGTTCAAAATGTTACAATTGATCAGCATTTTGTTTCTTTGTTGTGTCAGAGCCCAAACCCTTCCCTCACGTTTAGCGTGAAGACACATGAACGGGTTTATTACATGGTGGCTCCTTCCCCAGAGGCCATGAGAACCTGGATGGATGTTATCATCACTGGAGCGGAGGGATATACGCATTTCCTGGTGTGAGCAGGATTCATCTTTGTTTAACGACATTTAACAAGTCCAAAGTGACCTTCACACTTCAGCTCGGCCTGATAATGGGCTCATTTTCCACGTCCACTGTTCTGAAGTGGTTACACTTTTATGATTCTCTTTTATCAGTACTGATTGTGACGAGAGCGTTGACTGTATATTTTGCAGTTTGGAATACCTAGTTTGGAAAAACTGGTGCTTTACCCACTGCATCCTGTCGTGAGATTACAGAGGCAGCTTTCAGACTTCAAAGGTACCAACTCTTGAATTTTTCGCCCTGTTTTGTTCACTTCCGGGGTGAGACTTAGAACAGCTGTAAATAAGAAATCAGTCACTGGTCTTCACATTTCACAAACGTGCCAACTCTTAATGAAGCTGAATATACCTCAAAGATGAACTGTTGTGGTTGTTAAAACAAAACACCAAAAACAAAGTGTTCCTTGTGTGCCATACAGACTCTAACAAACATCAGGGTATTGTTCAGTACTGTTTTTATATTCAACAGTACTAAACATGAATTTATAAATGTATTTTCACTTAATGTTTTTGTTGTTGTTGTTAATTGACCTTTGTATCTCTGTACAATTTATATTATTCCCTCATTTACCAAGTGCCTTACATTTGTCAATATCTGATGAGAATAGCTATATACAGTATTTAGCTATAAGACTTGTAGAATGACACAAACAGACTGTGGTTATTTTAAGCATTATTTTGTATCGACCAATTGTGCCACCCTGATGCTCAGGAACATTCCAGAAGGAAGAATTTCGCACCAAAGACGAGCTGAATTTGTGTTTCAGCATGACATGAATGTAAAAACTGACACCTATCACATAAGATGCCATCTTTAATAGATGAGGCTCTTAATAATTTAGCACAAATGCGTATTTTCATAATGTTTTTGATTAGAATCATTGAGTTCTCGATTGTTTGTTGTACTGCAATTGACCAGCAGAGGGTTTTACTTTCAATGATATTGAAATGATTACAGGATTTATTCACTGCAAGAATCTCATTTGACCCTTAAGTTGAAATATAAGATGTTAAAAGTTTTGTTTTGTTACCACTGAACAAATCTATATGCATGTCTGAACTTATTGTGTATCTGATATGTTTTTTATGTAGGAATCACTATAATTTAATTTAGAGTAATAGTAAATTAGAAATTATATGAATTATATGTCAAGAAGAAACGCCGTTGTTTTATTAGGAAAAAATGAATGCACAGGTGCTATCTGCCAAGCAAAACGTCTAGTTCAGTGGTTGTCAAGTGGTTTTGCTTCAGGAACCAGATTTTCAGATCTTTGACGTCAATAAGAAATGATACGGGAAGTCTCTTTCCTCCTTTTTTTTAATTTTATTTTTACGCCTATTTGTTTTCCCATCCAAATGATGTGCAGTTTTAATGCATTTTATTTGCATTGTTTTTTTCCATGCTGTTATACCAAATTGTCTTGCATCATTCGTGCAGTCATGTCTGTCATTCAGTCTCATTTAAATCACAGCGGCATCTTTTCTGGCAAACTTCCAACAAATTTAGCTGTGAAATGAATTAATTTTAGTTTGCCAGGCAGTAGATCAATGCTGATATGCACTTTGAGACTAAACGGTTTTTTTTAGAGATGCTTTCTCAGCTTTCATTCAGTAAACAATACAGTACATTACAGGATAAGCACAAACAAAGCGTTATCTAGATCACAAATAAAATAAGTACTTATATAAAATGTATCTTTTCTATTCAGCGTTTATCAGTATTTTTTTAAACAATTCGTAGTTTTTTAGCTGAAAGCGATATTTTAATTTTAAGCATGTTTTCTAGCTCATTTAAAATGTGAACCATAATAAAATCATAAGTACGAATAAAGCAAATAAATGTTTTGTCATTTGTCTGTATTGCGAAAATTGATCGATAACATTGGCTTTAAGCTGAAAGTTTGTTTATATATATTGTGATGAATAACTACAGAACATGGCTGCAAAATGAGACATACAGGCCCTGGAACATGAACACATTTCCAGCCCGCCTCTCACACCCTCTCACCTCCCGTTTACCCAGTGATCAAGCGTGATTCAATTAAGCCAGAATGTTCAATAAAGCCCATCTGTCGCATATTCTACCTACACTCTTAAAAATAAAGGTGCTTCACGATGCCATAGAAGAACCTTTTTGTCTAAATCAGCGTTCCAAAAGACCTTAACCTCGAGAACCTTTCTGTTTCACAACTTGGTGTCTTTGTGGTGAAAGAAGGTTCTTCAGAGTATAAAAAGGTAAGAAAGAGATGGTTCTTTATGGAACCAAAAATGGTTCTTCTATGGCATCGCTTGAAGAACCTTTTGAAGCACCTTTATTTTTAAGAGTGTAGTTTCATACACATGCTACATACTATAGTTCATTTTAACATTTTGGACAGATAAATTGTGTTATGTGTGTAATGTGAGAGTGCATTTTAGAACTCCTTGCCTCCTCACCACACCCCTCATCTTCGCGGCCCCCCATTGGCTGACCTAGTGAGGTTGCCATAGCGACGTTTTTTTTCAGTGGAACATGGATAATTAGCCAAACATCTCCTAACAGAGAACATCTTTTCACCGGGGGTGTTTATATACACCGATAGGGAACAAGCATTCAGTTGTCACGATCTGTTTTAAAGTATCAGGAGAGTTTATGACAATCCATCCTGCTCATAATGGCGCATTTGCTCTGTATTATAGAAGGAATATGAGCTGAAGGGTATTTATTATCAGGAAACCTAGTTCAAAACTCCTGATGTTGCATTTCCATTATGCCTTTGCTTTCAGACATTTTTCAGAGTTTCATGTTTCAAAACAAATCTTTTAAAAGAGATTATAGTGTTAAACTCATGTTTGGATGCACATAAACTAAAACCATATGCAGATCATATTAAATAGCTTTTTAATCCTATTTGTTGTGACATCACCCGCTGCATTAAACAATTGTGTTTGTCTGCACGTGTAATTGTGAATATGGCTAAGTCCACTGTCATTTTGTGCCATCTGCTCGAGTGGAGGATCACCTCTGGTACAGTCTTGCTTGGCTATATTAGCATGCCAGCCTTTATTCCATTAGATTTAGACAATGCTGTGTAACTAGGGCTCAAAATAAGAACCTCATGCAGGATTTATCTTTTGCACGTCTCCCTGCAATGTTCAATTGCATTCATTTTTTTCCACCCTAGATCAGACTGCAGGCTACGTTTGACATTTTCGCTTCGATGATTCACTTCAAATTTTGTAATTGAGGCTGTGATCATCATCATTATTCATTTTCACAATCAGACCGTTTGGCAGTGTTTGGTGCAGCACATGCAACAGACGAGTTAGTGCGTAAGGCTTTCATCTTCTTCAGACCCCAGGGGGGTGGCAGATCAATAAGCAAGGGACGGTTTCCATTAACAGTGGGCTGCTCTTTGGCTAATCACTCTGTGAAGTGGTGAAGTCCTCGTGTTTTTCCAGTTAAACAGTCCCACTGCCATTGGCTCTGATTTGGACAACAGAGCCTTGTTTGTGCTGTCTCTGTGAGGAGTTTGGACTATAAATATCCATCCTTTGTTTTTCTTTGCTTTTTTGAGAAGACGAGATCACTTGCACACTGCTTTTAGCATTTCTTGCTATGTCACCACCATCAAAAAACACAGCTGTGATGGAACCGAAAAGGCTTTCTTTTTTCTGCCCTCCCCTTGCTTGTTCTCAATCTCCATTTGTACCACAATCCCTCTCTGTCTCATTCTCATTCTCTCTCTGTGCACCACTGTTCCCCCATTTTAGCCTTCATTCATTCACTGTATATTTTATAAAGGTTGACGATGATCCAGATTCTCCTGCATTTAAATATCTGTGTCCTCGTTTCTATTAGAGACAACATAACCCATTGGAAATATTTAATTTGCATGCAGAAGCTGCATGGTTGCGTGGCAGGAATTCTATAGCATCTTAGCCTACAGCTCACTGACAAGGCAATACTGACATTCATGAGGTTTGCTATTCAGGTTAGTGGGTTTTTCAGCCCAACAGCATGGCAATGCAGAGAAACCTGGGAGTGGGGGCTGGCAGTGGTGGAGGCTCGGACTTTATTGTGGAAAGCTCTGTAGGGTTCCACTTCTCGAACCAAAGAGTAACACAGTTACATAATGTCACTACAGAGGACAATGTACGGCACAGCCAATCTCTTACAACCTGTCCTATGCAATCCATTCCCATACCATTAAGCACCCTGCATGACGTTTAAACTGTTCTAGATATAATCACATTTTATTGATTAAATAGGAATTATTGTGACATTAAGATAATCACACCCACTCATTCATACACACACACTCATACACACAAAAATAGTCCTCTGTTAAACATGTGCATGTGATAGCAACTTCAAAAAAATAAAAATAACACCACTGTCATCCATGAAAGTCTTAGCTTACCTATAACACCAACTGCCTGTGAAACATCACCTCTACTGTCTTTAGCCTTCTTTAACGCAGTCTCAGACAATGTTCAGTGCAGGCAGAAAAAAAAATCCATTGAGTTCCAGAGATCCATATGCCTCATGGTTCCTTGATGACGTTACATACACATTTGTTACAGCTGACAGGCACTGTGTGACTTTAACACAGTGTTTTAAAAAAACTGTGAGAAAAGGACATCGGTGGGGAGAGGAAAAGGAGCGAGATGGCTCATCTTGTTGAAAAAGTAGGGCATGCGTTCTGCTACATACATTCAAAAGTCACTGTGGAATATCCTGTCTTGGCATGAACTGTACAGGTAAGAGATTCTGTTTGTTTGCATACAACACAAGGGCGTGAAGACTAACATTGATCCACAGTTCACTTGGAAAAAAAACTTTTTGGAAAAGACACCAGACAAAAATTTCTAAAAACGAAGGCCAAGTAACAAAGGCTACAAAGACTGCTCTGTAACAAAACTTTTTTTTTCTTTGTGGCAGGCAGGATGATAAGAAAAAAGCACCTTTGTAATGTTACTGGGCTCCTCTGGTGTTGTAGACCTGGATGAAAACCACAAGACTCCGTGTTGGATTGCTTGTTTCTTCTCTGAGGCTTTTAATTACCACAAAAGACCATTATGGACTATTACAATGCCGGAGATAATGGACGGACACATTGCTTGTTTCTTCAGAGAAGGTCTACATGGCTTTGGATTCCAGGTGAGGGCTCTTGTGCTTTAGTGCCTGCCATTTAATTTGCATGTTTGGTTGCCATGGAGATAACTTAGACAGGGCCTGTGGGTGTGCTGTCTGTTCCTGGTTGCACACAGAGTTGAATCCACAGCATCAGTCTGTTCAAGAGTGATATGAATAAAAACACCCAGCTGATAAAAGAATTGTGTGGTTGACACCAGTGTGTAAATTAGTTCAAATAACGATAATAATCCAGTTGTTCCTGTAAAGATTTTTGCTGCAAAAGGCGCAGTGATGCCTGATCGAATATCAAAAAGTAAATCTTGAGAAAACTGTTGCCAGTGGAATGTTTCAGGATTTTGTCATAGACAGAATTATTATATCAGTTATTTTCGGGTGGCGGCAGCTGTAGCTGTTGGTGCAGGCTTATTGCTGGTCCGGCGAACAGGCATTTTGGACACCGGTATCTTAGAACGTGTGGCTTCTGCCCTACCCTGTACAGAATGGTAGGCTGCAGTAGATCCGTGTTTGATTGGGATCTTGGATTCCCGGGTTAAGCTTGTGGCACCAGCTGCAGGACCTGATGATGTCTGGAGACCAAGTTTTCCATCAAGAATGTCGTCTTGGCTGTGGGAGAGGGTTGGGGTGACAGCCCCCGATTCTGTGGAGACATCACTGAGGGCCTCCTTGCTGCTGCTTTCCCGTGAGAGAGTGAATGGGGTCTCCTCTTCATGTACCGGTGTTGGTAGATTTGAGTGGTCCTCATCTCCATTGGGCTGGGAATCTCGATGAGGCAGCTTAGGAGGTCTACCTCCACCGCTAACAGGGATCTTACTCAGAGTTGTAGGCTTCGCTGCAGGGCCCCTTTTCACTGCCTTGCTGATGCTTTGAGTAGCCACTGAGTCTCTATTGTCAATTCCTTCTTGTCTTACCAGGTCCTCCCTTAAATCTATCCTGGCGTCATCATCCACTCTTTTTGAAGAAATGAATGATGGAGCAATACCAGGAGGAGACTTCAGGACAGGAACTTGTGGTGCAGAGGTAACTGTGGGTGATTTTGTGGTGGCAGAGGAAGAGGTAAGAATAGGAGTAACAGCAGATGGAGATTTAGCAATGGGAACAGTTGGTTCAGAGATGGAGGCTTTCCTTACAGATGTTGTGCCAGTTTGGGTGCTAGATTTTGAAGTTTGTCCTGTGGGTTGTTTTATCTCAAGCTTGGCAATAGGAGCAGTGTTTCGGCTTGTCGACAATCCAAATGTTGTTACAAATTTTGGTCTTGGTGTTGGTGCAGGGGCAGGGGTAGGTTTACCAAAAAGTGGTGGATATGGGGTGTATTTGGTTGCAGAGGTAGACATAGTATGTTTGGATTCATGGGTAATGCTGGGAGTGGGTTTTGTTGCAGGGGTTGGGGCTTGGGTAGGTTTAGTTACAGGGGTTGGGGCAGGTTCAGTTTTAGTAACAGCAGCAAGTTCAGGTGTAGAACTAATTGTGGGTGAGGGGGGTGTTTCGGAAGTAGGGGCTGAGATGGACGGAGGAATGGGGGTAGAGGATGGAATAGGTTTGATCATTGGGGCAGTTGTGGAGCTAGATATTGTGTCTGGTTTGATTTCAGGGCTAGGTTTAGGGGACAGGGTAGGTTTAGCTGGGGAAGTTGTAGATTTGGTTGTGGGGCTTGATATAGGGCTTGGGGTAGGCTGTGTAATAGAGACAGATGTAGCGGTTGGGGTAGGTTGGATAATTGGAGTAGTTGTTGCAGTTGCCGTGGCTTGAGGAATTGGGATAGGTGTTGGTGTTGGTGTTGGGGTAGGCTGGGTTATAGCTGATGGTGTAGGGGTGGGTTTGGCGAGAGGGCTGGACATTAGAGTAGGGATAATAGGGTCAGTAAGCATAGATGGTGACATTTTGGTCACCGGAGAGGATGTTGAGGTAACTGCAGGTTTTGTCAAAGGGCTGGGAATAGGTTTGGTGGTGGTAGGTGAAGGGGTGGGTTTGGTTGCTAAAGTAGGGGAAGGTTTAAAGGAGGTGGTTGGGCTGAGAGTAGGAGAAGGGCTAGACTTTGATCTGGTCGAAGTCGAAGAAGATGAAGTCTTCTCAGAATTATCCACTTTCAATGTTCTAGGTGCTCCCTCCATTCGACTGCTAGCTTTGACCCATTCTGCCTCGACGTCTGCTACAATATCTCCACATGCTGTTAGTGAATCAAAGCTTAAAATTGATGAGATATCTCCAAGCAGTGTGCTCAAGCGTTCATTTCCTGGAGGTTTGGTTGACCCGCTCACCTTTGCAGAGTCCTCAGATGACGTAGGGCCCTCTTGTGGTGTAGGAAGCTTAGGCTTTTCCTCTGTTCCCTCCACAGAGCGAGGTGGAGGCCCGGGTGTCAGTGTGAGACTCTCCTTTATAATCTCAACGCTGTTGGAGCGGGAAGCAAGAAGGGGAGGGCCAGGTTCACCCTCCTCCTCATCATCCTCTTTCTCTTTACCATGCCAGCGCACTGTACCAAACAATCCCTTTAGGCCTTTCCGTTGCCGCCCGGGCCTCTGAGACTCGGTCTGAGTCTGCCGTTCTCCCATCAGTCCCCGTCTGCCTTTGCGAAGCATATTGAGGAAGCTCAGAGACTTAGCAGAGGTGAGGGAAGAGATGGAGTGCCGCGTAGGAGTAGTTTCTGAATTCATGTTCCCACCTGTGAACTCCTCCATTGGAGCATCGTCCTGTTGACTCTCATCCTCCTGGTCAAGATCCACCTGCTCTGCCTCTGCTTCTGGGGCAGTAGGTTCATTTAATCCATCCAGGGTTTTGCTCATTGACGGCGGTGACTTAGGGCCTCCATCTCCTTTCCCACGTATGGAGAAGATGCTAGCGACGCTGCTCCCAGGCTTCCTCTTGCCGAATAGTTTTAAGGCTTTTCTGATTTTACCTGGAGGCTGAGGGTCACATGGCGGTGGTTCACAGCTCTCAGACTGTGCATCCATATTCCCGCTCCACTGCAGTGTCTCTTTACCTTCGTCTTGACGTCTCAGTCTACCTTCACACGTCCTCTCTTTGTAATCTCACGCTCAGATTAATGAAATACAACTCTAATGAGAATAAATAAAATACCTTTTCTCTTTATATTTTTGTAGACTGTTTTTGCTAGCAATGTGTATCTATCTCCGTCTCCACTCTCGTTCCCTCCCTCTGTCTATTGCTCTTTTTTAAGCACTCCCTCTTTCTCTCTCTCTGCTGTTCCTCCCTCCCTATCCTCCGCCCTCCCTCTCCCTCTCTCTCCTCCTCTGGTCACCATGGCAACTGAAGGTCTAAGCAGCTTTCGTCAGAAATGGAGCGGAGCCAGGGGCTGTCATCATCCTACCCTCTTTCCTTCTTTCTCTCTTTCCCCGTTCACTCCCTGTTTTCATCCAACTAAGTGTTCCCATCTCTCACATCCCAGTTACTCATCCAGATTTATCCTTCCTATTTGTGACTGTTCTCTTCATATCAGCATCACTGCTGCATATGGAACAAATGACAACACAGGCAGCAACTGGCTCAGTTTACAGCATCCCTGCTGTGATAGATTAACAAACAAGTGGCTTAAAATATCAGTCTGATTGGAATATGTTACCACTCCAAACCTGTGTATTGAATTTATGTACATCATAGGGAGGACATATTGGAACGGTGTTGAAATTTTCTAATTAATATGGCTGATTGTTATGAATTGTCAAGTCTTGTTCTCCCCATAATTTCCTTCACTTTCCCATCTCCTGTCTCCTCACATGCATGTCTTTCTCTAACAATCTTCCTTCTCTCCTTCTGCCCCTCCCACTCAACCACCCACAATCTGTCTCTCTCCCACACACACACACACACATACACACACACACACACACGTAATTCCTGTAGGACATAAGTTCATGCACTACATTATTTGCTTGTAGCCCCTCCTTTTGCTTAGCAGTGTCACACCTATTTCTCTAGGGTCTTATTGACAGAAGGATTCCAGTCATTAGAACTCATTTTTATTTTTATCAGCATTCCTCTCATCATGAATCTGACCCAACTTTCCCACCCAGTATCTTCATCTCTGCATCTTTCTGCTTTTTGCCGTTTCATGATCTCCCCATTTTTCGAAGTAGTTCTCTCTCCCTATTTGTCTCTTTTTTCCATTTACATATTAGAGATTACATACCACACCCATCTCTCTGTTCTTGCACATCCATTTTGCTGATGCATATCATGAGTTTTCAGCAAAGTGGATTTTGAATGCACATTACATACAAATAAATAAATAAATAAATAAAGTATGATTAGGTTGCATAATTCTAGGCAAACAAGTGTTAAACTTCAAACTTTGAATTTATAACCATGTTTATATATTTTGTTTAGAAAGCCCATGTTTCAAAAAATCAGAAACACAGTAATTATTTTAGAAATCTTTTATATTCAAAGCAAGGACCATTTTAAAAAAAAGATTTAGAAGCATTAAACTAAGATTTATAGCTAAAATTCTTTAAATATGAAATATGAAAATGGAGAAAACTGAAACTGCAAGATTTCATGCATTTTTCAATTTAATTGATATCTCCGATTTGTGTATTTTGATTCTTTTTACAATCAGTTTTAATGTATACTATACAGGTTTTGTTATATGTTGCAGGTTTTCCCCCTCATACTCTCTGGACTGCTGTATAATGTACTTGCCTATCCATTTCATTTTACTACACTTTGTTCTGAATAAAAAATACAATAGTTTGGGGGAAAAAGAAATTGTTTTCTTATCTTCTGTTGGCCACCAAGTCGGCAAGGACTGTCACTGGTATCCCCTCAGAAGTAGTTAGGTGAATGACACTTTGTGTACTTCCATCCATCTCCTTTTCTGTTCTTATCTGTTCAGTATTCTCTCTTTTAAAACAAGCCACTTTCCTCCTTCCTTCACCTCATCGCAATGAAACAATGAATTCATTCATTCCTTAAGTGGTGCTTTCTCTGGGTCTCACTAAACAGGGGCGACTCGCCAGACAGAACAACACATTACTCTGTGCTGAGACACACAAGCACACAAATGGTTATGAAAAAAAGAGTGATGGGCTAGAACAAATGTTGGAAGAGATAAACCACCCACAAATGTGCCACCTCTTAAAACATTTGTCAATTCGGTTCAAGTTAATTTTTCTCCTACATATTAGAGGAGCCTCAAAAATCATCTGTATTGTGACACATCAGAGTGAAACAGATTAGTGAATAAGAAAAAAAATGTAGGATGGGGACTTATCTATCGTTTGTTGATTGGATGAAGGCAGATCTAAATGCCATGGTTTAAGTGGCCAAAAATGACTTGAGAATATATGTTACTAGAGAGAAGTCTGTCATTTTACTGGAAGATACAGATATGACATTTTGCATACCATTGGATTCTCTGAGTGAATGGGTGCCGTCAGAATGAGAGTCCAAACTGCTGATAAAAACATCAATAATCCACATGTAATCAGTGCTTGATCTGTGCAAGACAACTTTTTCAATGGAGAAAGCAATAGTATGGATAGAGGACTGGTATTTTAGCTGGAAGCAATGGAAGCAAACAGCTTTTCAAATGACATTAAGTGATGACTGGAGTCATGCTTTTATCAGCTGTTTGAACTCTAGCTCGGATGGCACCCATTCACTGCAGAGGGTCCACTGGTGATGATAATTTTTGGGTGAACTATTCTTTCAATGAAAACAAATTAATCAATGAATGGATTATTCACAATAAGATAAAAAAATGTGCATTTATAAAATGCTTTCAGGGTGATTTTTCAGTTCATGCCAACTGTAGCAGCACGTTTCTGCTTTGCTCCAATGTTTTTGCAAAAAATTTGATCAGTAGCCTGTATAAAGAATCACAGCAAGGCCACCCAGTGCAAGAAGGTTAATTTAGACAAGTGAGAGTGAGAATTTCTCACTGAAAGTGAGTTTATATTTCATAAAAAGGCCCAATATCTGCTAACACAGTTCTACTCAGCCTTCATTGAGTCTGTCCTGTGTTCATCTATAACTGTATGGTTTGCTACCAAATCAGACATCAGAAGACTACAGAGTCCGGTCGGACTAAGCTCTGAAAGGATTATTGGTGCCCCCGTGCCTACCCTCCAAGAACTGTATACATCCAGAGTGAGGAAAAGGGCTCAGAAAATCACTTGGATCAATCAGTGGGGGCGGGATCGATGGTGGGCGAGAGCAGTGTGGGGGGTCGTGATGGGTAGGCCTCGGAGCAGACAGAGATCCGAAGATCTCGGCGTGAGCCAAGAGTTTAACTCTAAAAATGTGGTTCTGCCGACATCGAGCAGAAACTCACGACAATATGCGCGCTTATATTTTTTTTTTTTTGTAGGGGCCCCCCTCGGGAAACAAATAGACGCGACGAATGCGTACAAAAACACTGCGACTCACAGGACAAAAAACACGAAAACACCTTTCTGTCGGGAGAGAGAGAGACAGAGGGAGAGAAGCCGCAGCGTGTGAACGCGCCGCCATTAATGCCGGAGGCGCCACAAGCGGCGCGAGCGGAAGCAGAAGAGGGGTAAGCGCGGAGGTATCCGGGCTAGGCTAGCGGCTAACCCACACAAGCCGGCTATCCCCACCATCGTACTGGCTAACGTACGCTCTTTGGACAATAAACTGGACTACATCCGACTACTACGCTCAACTCAGAGGACTGTAAGAGACTGTTGTGTTTTTGTGTTCACGGAAACATGGCTCAACAACAGCGTTCCGGACTGCGCTATTCATCTCGATCAGCTGACATGCTATCGAGCGGACAGAGCTCGCGTCGAGGGAGGTAAGACCAGCGGCGGAGGGCTTTGTGTTTACATCAATGATGCTTGGTGCCGCGATGCTGTTGTGGTCTGCAAACACTGCTCACCCCTGGTGGAGTTTATGATTATTAAGTGCCGGCCGTTCTATCTACCGAGGGAATATACAGCCATACTGCTCATTGCTGTATACATCCCTCCCAGCTCCAACAACAGCAACAGGAGCGAGGCACTAAATGAACTGTACCAGCACATCAGTGAGCAGCAGGCAGCCCACCCAGATGCTTTTCTCATCTTAGCTGGGGATTTCAACCACGCAGACTTAAAGAGTGTGTTCCCAAAAATACACCAACACATAGACTTTCCAACACGGGGAAACAACACTCTGGACTTTGTTTACACCACCCAGAGAGGAGCTTACAAGGCCCTCCCCCTCCCCCACCTCGGTGCCTCAGACCACATCACTGTCATGCTAATGCCTGCATACAGACCGCTCGTTAAAGTCACCAAACCAGTTCATAAACAGATACAAGTGTGGCCGGAAGGGTCGTCAGAGGCTCTTCAAGACTGTTTTAACACCACTGACTGGAATATGTTTAAGCAGGCTGCAACATACAATAACACCACAGACCTCCAAGAGTACTCAGAGACTGTCACTGCCTACATCACCAAGTGTATTGATGAGTAACAGTCACAAAGGCCATCACTGTCCGGGCCAACCAGAAGCCGTGGCTAACAGGGGAGGTCTACGGACTCCTGAAGACGCGGAACGCTGCCTTCAGAGCTGGAGATGAGGTGGGCTTGAAGACAGCTAGGGCCAACCTTTCCCGCGGCATCAGAGAGGCAAAAAGACAGTACTCCAGGAGAATAGCCCATCATTTCAGCGACAGCAGAGACACCAGAGCCTGTGGCAGGGGATACAGACCATTAAGGACTACAAGCCCCCACCACGCACCTGTGACAGCACCATCTCTCTGCTGAACGAGCTGAACATCTTCTTCGCTCTCTTTGAGGCACAAAACAGCACCACTGCACAGAAGACTCCAACTCCTCCCGGTGACCAGGTGATGATGCTGTCCCCAGACAGCATGAGGAGATCCCTCAGCAGGATCAACGCACGCAAAGCTCCGGGTCCTGACAACATTCCTGGGCGTGTACTGAGAGACTGTGCAGTGGAACTCACCGATGTCTTCACAGACATTTTCAACATCTCGCTAAGTCAGGCTGTTGTCCCCACATGCTTCAAAGCTACCACCATCATTCAAGTCCCGTAAAAGTCGTCGCCATCCTGCTTCAATGACTACCGTCCAATTGCACTTACCCCCATCCTCATGAAGTGCTTTGAACGGCTAGTCATGCACCACATCAAGTCTGCCCTCCCCCCCTCCTTGGACCCCTTCCAGTTTGCATATCGGTCCAAAAACTCAACCGATGACACCATCGCCACTACCCTCCACTCAGCACTCACACACCTGGACAAAAAAGACTCATACGTCAGAATGCTGTTCATAGACTTCAGTTCAGCATTCAACACAATCATCCCTCAACAGCTCATTCACAAACTGGTCCAACTGGGGCTCAACACTTCGCTGTGCAACCTGACTGGAAGACCTCAGGCAGTACAGGTCAGCAGCAACACATCCAGCATCATCACACTGAACACTGGGGCCCCCCAAAGATGTGTGCTGAGCCCCCTCCTCTTCAATCTGCTGACCCACGACTGCACACCGTCACACAACACCAACCTCCTTATCAAGTTTGCGGATGACCCGACTGTAGTGGGTCTCATTAGCAACAAACTACAGGAGCGAGGTGAGCCACCTGGCCAGGTGGTTCAGTGACAACTATCTCTCTCTGAATGTGGAGAAGACGAAAGAGATTGTTGTTGACTTCAGGAGAGTGCGCACTCAGCATGCTACTCTGACCGTCAATGGTGTGACTGTGGAGAGGGTGAGCAGCACAAAGTTGCCTGGGTGTGCACCTCACAGAGGATCTCTCCTGGACTGACAACACCCCAGCACTGGCCAAGAAAGCACAGCAGTGTCTCTACTTCCTCCGCAAACTGGGAAGAGCCAGAGCCCCGGCCCCCACCATGTGCACCTTCTACAGAGGCACCACCGAGAGCATCCTGACCAGCTGCATCAATGTGTGGTAATGGCGCCTGCAATGCATCCTGCCGCAAGACACTACAGTGCATAGTGAGAGCAGCTGAGAAGATCATTAGTGCCTCTCTCCCCTCCCTTCAGGACAACTACAACACCCGTCTCACCCGCAAAGCCCTCTGCATTGCAGGTGATCCCACCCACCCGCCACACAGCTTCTTCAGTCTGCTGCCATCAGGGAGGAGACTGCGGAGTATCCAGGCCAGGACCAGCAGACTGAAGGACAACTTCATCCATCAGGCTGTCAGGAAGCTGAACTCCCTCCCGACCTTGAACTCCCTCCCCTCTTTTGCCCCACGCACCACTGAACTCTGACCCTCTAATGGACTCTCCCACTCCCCCCTCCCAAATACACACACACACACTGTCACTTTAATCAGGCTGAAATAAGCTCTTTTGCACTACAAACCATTTTTTTTGCACTACATCACTATATCTGCACTGTTGTTTACTTTTACTGGTTTGCACTCTATCTGTCATATGCCTTGTGCTTTATATATTTTTTTTACATTTTACATTATTTGTATATTGTATAGTTGTATTTTGTATTTAATATGTACCTATCTGTATTTATGTTATCTGTATGCACCAAGGGTCTGAGAGTAATGCAATTTCAATTCTCTGTGTGTATGTACTGTACATGTGGAAGAATTGACAATAAAGCAGACTTGACTTGACTTGACTTGATCACATCTGTAAGGTCCGCGCACCTGGTCCAAGGAAGGTATCCAGTGGCGGATGAAGGTCTCTTGCGTGTTCGGTCTTTTAGCGCGCAGAGTTATTCAATTTAGGTTCAACTCAATCTGACTCCATTTTATTATCTAAATTCTAATTTAGGTTGAAAGGCACATTGGTTGTTTGTCTCTGATTATTCTTACATTCGATTATTCTAATTAACTCTTTACTTTGTATTATCTCGTTCATTAGGAATCTATGTCGCTTAGGATGCCTCACGGCGGCCACTATGCGTGGGCTCCACGATCACAAACTCGCCAGTTTGATACTTATTCAGAGGTTTTGTGGCTAATACTATTTACTTTAAATAGTAGGTTTGTTTAGCCCCCTACAATTACACATGTAATGCTCAAACAATAATCAGCGGTTCTTCTAGAACACCTTTTTCTAGACCCCGACAGCTGATAGCTTCGTACAACTTAACTAATTCTGAAATCATATACATGGTTAACGTAACAGAGTACAACTTAAACTAAGGTCAAGCGGTTAGTCAGAAACCCATAATTTCACTTGATGTGCCCATGCTCCATCTAACCTGAGATTTAGTATGCACGTAACCCTGGTCGCAGATTTGCGGATACGCATTCATTTAATCTACTTGAGGAAATAATTTCAGAGTACGTCAGAATAAATCAATTGTAACAATTTATTATCAGTCAGGTAAATATGGTAAAAGTATTATGCCAATTATAGCCACAAGCCAATTAACGATATCAAATCAAGACAGACATCAAACTCTCAAAGCGAATCTAGAGTAAATGCCATATCTGAGATCATATTAGATGTATAGAAAATAACATGTACCAGCGTATGTGGAGATACGCTGTGCTACGGGCAGGGCATTGGCTACAAGAATCGCGTGACCCTTTTGCTGCATCTTTAAATACCAAACTAAGTAATACATCCTCCAAAGGAGGCCTGTACAACAAATTGGAATTTGCATTGAGCAGGTGCCAGACTGGGTGGTCTACACCTCAATGGGACAAACGGTAATGGCATGAGATTGACCTCTTATGGTGATCAAGTTTCTCTTAAACTATTAGCGATCTGTCTTATCTTTTTGAAGATTAAGACCATTGTTTTTTTTTTTCTCTGTTTTTTTTCCCTTCTACACTTGCCCTGATATATTCAAATGAAAAAAAACCCCAAACATTGACGTTTAATCTTATTTGCCTTCAGTTAGAAATTATATTCTTGACCAGTGTGAGGAAAAGGCACAGAGATGCATATGTGTGCGAGGCGTCCCGCACCACCCCCGTGGGGAGTCTGAAGATGCCAGTGCATGTTTGCCATCTCAGGAGATCAAGTATTCTAGTTTCTTATCGACACATCCAAGCCATCTCCTTTTGAACTTTTGCCATCTGGTCGGCATTACAGAGCACCGAAATACCAGGACAGCCAGGCACAAGAACAGTTTCTTCCCCCAGGCAATCTACCTCATGAACAGTTAATGTTCTCCCATTGTGCAATTAAAGTATGTGCAATAACTTTAAATCCTAAAAATACCCACCCCCTTTTAAAAAATTAATAGTAGTACATCCCTACAACTTTATTTTATTTTATTCTATTGCTATTCTATCTATAGCACACCTGTATATACAATTTATTCTTTTTTTGTGGTTTATATTTATGCATGTGTATTCACATCTTATTTTTATTATCTGTGGGTTGTCGTTCCGTGTACTGGAAGCTTGTGACACTATAACAAATTCCTTGTATGTGCAAACATACTTGGCAATAAAGCTCTTTCTGATTCTGATTCTGAATATAGCGTCAATATGTGACAAGTTGGGAGTGAGAATGTGTTGATCAGTCAGGTGTGTAAATATAAACACTCAGTAACATTAATATGCAGTCTCAAGACTGCTTTTAATCATTTGAAATGAATCTGTACTGTATATAAGTTTGTAAGCTAATAGGCTTACAAAAGGGACTCATTATATCAACACTTACAGCGCAGAGCGCAAAGAGAGGGAGGCCGTGTGTGTGTGTTTTATCAAAAGCAAGAGTTCTAAATCAGGCCCAGCACAAGATCTTCTTATCACACGTAAGTGCATGAACAGACAATTTGTTCTTTGTTTCATGTGTTGTTGGTCCTCTGATGAACCTTCTGAAACCTCCCGAGGAAAAGAGCAGAGATGGAGAGAGAGGACCAGAGGGGTCTGTTCATGAAATGAAACACATCTGGAAACAATACTGCAATTCCCCCGCAGGACAGGGCTCGAGGTGGAAAACGAATCTAATAAATCTCACAAATAAACCGACTTACCATTCGGCCCACCAAGCTAGCAAACTGAAGATGAATCAAATTATGCACAAATGAAAAGTACCACATTGATGGTGACATTTGAGACTTCCAGTCTAAGTTATTAACTAGAAAAAACCTAGCTGGATGATTCAAATCCATCCAGACTGTAACATTGATGACTTAAACTACTGCGCTGCTGCCCTCTGCCGACGTACTGCCAAGTTGCAAATGAAATATCAAGTTAACTTTTGCTGTTTTGTTCTGCTTATTTTATTTCACGAATAAAACAATAGTTGTAACACCGATGACAAATTCTCATAAAATATAAATTTAAGTAGCAATAGATCATAGATTAACAAAATAACACCAGAATGTAACAACAATGACGTGTAAATGATCAAATAAAAGTGGGAAAAAACAAAAGCATATGAATAAACTTTCAATATGGCGTGCACATTTAAACAGCCATAAGCACTTTGACCTTTGACTTGGTTTGACTTAAACATGTTTAGAAATGATTTAAAACAATACATTTGCTGAAGTATATTTCAAATTATATGTAAATGTATTTTCAACTAATATTTTTGAAAAAAACATATTTAGCTTTTCACATATTTAAATCCAAGAAAATACATCCATATACAGTATATTTAACATTTGAAAAAAAAAAAAAAAGCTTTTAGTTTATAGATAACCATTTATTAACATAAATTTCCTTCTGAACATAAAAAATACAATTGAATTAAAATCAGAATGGAACATACTTTACGATATTAAAAAAGAAACATTAAAATATAGATAAACAAAATAAACATTATTCATTTATTATAACTATAAGATTGGAAATAAAATAATTCAAGTTAAGTCCGATAAGATGTAAGGCAGAATGGCAAAGATGAGCGCTGATTTAAATTTGAGCGTACTGTTCCTTTAAGGCTCATTTATAGCATAATAAGACAAACACATAACTACATATCAGAATGAAACTCTGCGTTTATTGTATTATTAATTTAAAAAGGACACATTGGAGAGCATTGTCCGATAATGGGGAATTAATGTGCTGCTGGTGTGAAGCAGGTCTTTGTTTTTCCCCGCGCGCATAGAGCGGACTCGAGCCGTGACGTCACCGACACCCTTTCCGAGGGTCGGATTAAAGATGGCGCCCTCTCATGCGGTACAATGCTGTCAGCGGGGCTTATCCTGGATACCTGTGATTTTTATCAACCTGGTCGTGTGCTGGTCCTACTACGCTTACGTGGTGGAGCTCTGTATATGTAAGTGTCGACCTAAGTTGACTTGTTTGAATGGAGCACAGCAGATAAAAGTTGCTGGTTAGTTGTTGCAGTGGTTTGGGCAGGAAGTGTCAGTAACTGACTGGTACCAGATAATGTAACGTTACCGAAATTCAACTCCGTTTCTCTGTATACTACTCGTGCGTAATTCATGTCGAATGTCATGAATTGTTTATAAAGTTGTGTTTTGATATCAATTATTGTATGCAGTGTTCGTTCAAGTTCGAGCGATTAAATCCAGCTGTTAAACTGATCGAGATGCTTGATACTTAAAAGAGCAGATTAGAGATGCTTTCTTACTGAAAAGAACGTTCTCTTAATAACTTTCTCTTAATTAGACCGCAAAGTATGTCTTGTCATGAAAATTTCTGGCTAATAAACTGTTTTGTTCTTCATTAGTCACATAAGTAGTTGTTCATGTCAAGCAGTGTCATTTAGTGGGATATGCTATACTTCTTTTTTTTTTGCCCTGTATTGAAAATGTATAACTTAATTATCGTATATGCTGATAATCTCATTACTTGATTAAATAAATATGGAATATTTATGCTTTTAAAAATTCCATTGTCCCACTGAAGGATTATTTTAAGTTTGGGATAATTAACCCTAAATAATTTTTTTAAGCATTTTTGCATTTTATGGGTAACATTTCCATTTAAGCGAACAAAGCTAAAAGGGATTATTATTATTTTGTATATAAAAGTGTGAAACATGAATGACTGTACACATCTGTGCTGCTGAAGTCTTTAACTTCAGCTGTTGTTAACCACTTCACAGTGAGCTCTACACTCACTGTAGTTCCACCCAGTTATTACTTCATCTGTTTCTAAAAATACTCATTTCATTGGGTGTTGGGGTCCATTTATTTCCCTAGTAAAGTGCAGTGATATAGTGTGCATGTCTGTGCTGATTGAATCCCCCCCCCCCCCCCCCCTCCTTTTTGCCGTGAAAGTTTGTAGAGTCTCAAATCTGATGTGATAACCTCATGACTGCATGAGAGTTGCAGGGAAAATATCAAATTAACTTTATTTTTTTTCTGTTTTTTATTTTATTTAACAGATGAAACAAGAGTTGTGACATCAATGACAAACTCTCATAAAAGATTAATTTCAGCAGTGATAAATCATAGATTAATAAACTGTAACACCAGTGAGAGATAAATTAACCAAGTTGAAAAAAAATGAAGGAAAGTGAATAGACTTTAAAGTGGTTGTTACACATTTAACAACCTCGTAGTTTGACTTTGAAAGTACTTTTTGAAATTAAAATATTACTAATTTATTAAATATTTAATAAAATAATTGTAGTTAATTTAGTAATGAAAAAAATGTTAATTAATAAGCAAGTGAGAGTAGCAAGTAAAATCTCAAATCAGCTTTTGGGTTTTCTTCTGTCAATTTAATTTCACAAATGAAGCAAGGTGTAACCCAAATACATTAGACAAAAAAGATTATTTAACAAATATTTTTAAACATTTTTTAAAAATTTAATAAGTAAAAAAATGAATGTTTTTATGAAAATAAATATTTAATAATAAAAAAAATTATTTTAAAAAATGACTCCTACTGTCAGAGATTTCACTGACTCTGCCGTCGCGACATGCATCTGTCAGTCACTTGTTGAGTCGTCATGACAACCAGGGTATTCCATCCATGATGGACACAAGGCTCTTTCTGACAGCTCTCTGCCAGATGGCAGTACCAGTCGCCCAGCGCTCTTGCCTTAGTGGGCTGATCTGGTGGAAACTGGAAGGGTGCTGAGATAGAATTAGCGGTATCCCAGCACTCAGCAGATGGCTTTGTGAATTGGGCCAGTTGTTCTTTCTTGATGGTATTGCTGAATGATCTTTGCTTGTTTCTCTGTGCAGACACAATCTCCAACACAGAGGAGCAAGGTAAGAGGAACTCCAGTGTAGCCAAGCACACAATATTGCAAAAACAGTTAACAAATCCTTCTGTTGGCTAATCTGGCCTCCTGTTGTTCTTAGTCACATGTTTTGTCACACCAGAATGAACAAAACATCTCATTTATATTATGAAGTAGCAGCTTTTATTATGTTATCAAGTAAGTATGAATTATGATTTGTTTTACTAAAATTCCCTCATGCTGTTTTTCTTGCAGTTATTTATCTGTTAGTGTTTCACGTCTTTTTCTTCATGTTCATATGGTCCTACTGGAAGACCATCATTTCCAAGCCTGCCAGCCCCTCAAAAGAGGTATTCTTTCTCGCTATTTCTCTCTCCGTTTTTGTTCCTTTATTTACTGTCTAGGTTTTGCCTCAGAGCCCAGATCTTGCGTTAGAGAACAAGTGGTGACCCAATCTAGTTCTGTTGCTGGTTTTGAGAATGTGGGCAAGTTGTACAACCTGTCCATGTTGCCATCTGTCTAACTCCTACCAAGTCACAGATGAATTAATAGATACACCTATTCATTTTTCCATCTTAAATTGCTGACGGATGATTTTCCTCTTATTAGTGACACTGACAGACATCAGAACAGACATGTTGAGATTCAGTAGTCCGTTGTTGTTATTGTTAACTAAAACTCAAATATAAATATTGAATGATAAAGTAAAAAAAAAAAATTGCTTTGGCAGCTAGCGGATATACAAAAGTTTAATTCGAAGTACTAAAATTACTAAAACGGAAATAAAAATAAATTAAAGCTAAAAAATAAAATAAAATAAAAACAATAAAAACGTCGAATAAAATAAAAAAAACTGAAAATATAAAACAAGACAATAAATACTATACTACTATGTAAATTCTACTAAAACAACAATGCACAATGGTTAAAGGTTTCTTCCTTATTGCTTGGCTCTCAGGTTCTCATTCCACCTGCGCTGTGTGGGAGCAAAATATTTATCACACTGTAATGTGTGTGTGGTTGGCTCCAGGCTCAGTAATGTTCCTCACATCTGGAGGAGGAGCAGCAGCGGGAGACTTTAAACTCTGGCTGCTCTGTAGTTTTATTACAGCAGAATATAATGACAGAGAAGAGGAAGAAGGATGTAAAAAAAAAAAAAATTGACGTTTTGAACTGCCTGTGGGATGTGAGTCATGGTTTAGCAGTTAGCACACATTCTCAAACGCACTGAGCTGATTTGGACGGTGCAAGTCCTGCTCACATAATTTCTTGTCATGTCTCTATCATCTTGTCAATAAAGATGGCAAAAAAATATTAAAAGTGTTTTTGTTAAAAATTCAAATGTCTGCTTGATTTTAGTTGTGTATGCAGATTCATATTAGTCTATTCTCACACACATCTCCATCTAACATCCTGTTGTCTCTCTTAGTTCTGTCTCCCTAAAGTGGACAAAGAGCTCTATGAGAAAGAGGAGAATCCAGAGGCCCAGCAGGAAATCCTGAAGAGAGTGGCCAGAAATTTACTCGTATATACATGCACAGGATCTGGGGGTAAGCTTAAAAACTTCCAAGGGATTGAAGTCCTCATATCTTTTTTTTTTTTTTTTTTATAATGTTCTGCAGTTAATTCGGCCCCAGCCACTAGTGGTCGACCGATATGGGTTTTCTGTCAGCCGATGCCGATATCTTGGAAAGCAGGATGGCCGATATAAAGCTGATATAATTTTATTTATTTTAATATTTAAGAAATTTGAAAGCATTTGAAAATGGATTAAAAAGTAAATATGTTAAATAAACATACTTATACTTTAGGTGACAAAGTACAAAATGAATAAATATTTAATAAAAATATTATTAAAAAGGAAAGTAAACTGTAACCAACAGAGCACTCAGTATTCTGGGAAGTTTGTGTGCATTGGGAATCATATTTTTTCAAATTAAGCCAAGGTGACACTTATTTTACATACAGCACACAGTGAAAAATACATTAATATGGCAGTGGGCAAATGCATAAAACGCAGCATAATTTGAAATCACGAGTTTAAAATTTAAAGCATTCAATTGCACGGACCGAAAGTCACGCAGAGAACACGCGATCATGCTGGATAAAAATGCACACTTCACAAGATCTCTCAGCTGGATTTGACTAAGTTTGCAAGGTTTGTGAAATGATATTTTCATTAGTCATTCAAAGATTTGTTAAAATGATATAAATGCGTATTTGCTGAACGCAGACAGCAAACGAGAAAGTATTATAATATTTGCCTTTCTATTACTAATCATATAAAAGCAATCGTAATAATGCTTTTTGTATACATTTTAATTCTTTTGTTTAACAGTTCTATCTGATTATGAGAGAGATTTCTGTCTGTATTAGACAGAACTGTTAACGATGACGGCGTTACAGGCGATACAGTTTATCAGCCACTAATACTTTTGGGTACCTTTTGAGAGTATATTTAAAACTTAGAACTAAAAATGTCATTTAAAGTGCATCAACTTTTTACTCAAACTGTTACGTTGAAAACATATGTAATATAAAAAGCATTAAATGATAAAAAAATTGTTACTAGCAATGTCAGACTTTTGAACTATCTTTTTGCATACTGAATTGTGATTTGTTGTCTTTGTCTTATACACTACCATTCAAAAAGTTTGAGGTTGGTAAGATTTTTAAATGTTTCTGAAGTCTCTTATGCTCACCAAAGCGGCATTTATTTGATCAAAAATAGAATAAATGTAATATGGTGAAATATTATTACAATTAAAATAACTGTTTTCTTATTTAAATATGTTTTAAAAAGTAATTTATTTCTATGATGGCAAAGCTGATTTTCAGCAGTCATTACTCCAGTCTTCAATGTCACACCATCCTTCAGAAATCCTTTCAATATGCTGATGTGCTGCTCAAGAAGCATTTCTTATTATTATCATTGTTGAAAACAGTTGTGCAGCTTAATATTTTTTTGAAGCTGTGATAATTTTTTTCACAGAAGTTCTTGATTATAGAAAGTTTAAAAGAACAGTGTATTTGGGAAGAAAAAAAATAAATTAAAAGAAATAAAAAAAAAATATATACAGTGGTGTGAAAAGTGTTGGCCCCCTTCCTGATTTATTATTTTTCATCTATATGTTTCTTATTATTTTGCATGTTTGTCACACTTTGATGTTTCAGATCATCAATTTAATTTAAATATTAGTCAAAGTAAACCCAACATGCAGTTTTTAAATGAAGGTTAAGGGAAAACAAAATCCAAAACTAAATGGCCCTGTGTGAAAAAGTGTTTGCCCCACTGTTAAAACTGTGGTTTATCACACCAAAGATCAATTTCTCTAGCCACACCCAGGCCTGATTAATGCCACACCTGTTCGCAATCAAGAAATATCTTAAATAGGACCCGCCTGACAAAGTGAAGTAGACCAAAAAAAATCCTCAAAAGCTAGACATCATGCAGAGATTCAAAGAAATTCAGAAACAAATGAGAAAGAGTAATTGAGATCTATCAGTCTGGAAAAGGTATAAAGCCATTTCTAAAGCGTTGGGACTCCAGCGAACCACAGGGAGAGCCATTATTCACAAATGGCAAAAACATGGAACAGTGGAGAACCTTACCATGAGTGGCGGCCGACCAAAATTACCCCAAGAGCACAACGGCGACTCATCCAAGAGGTCACAAAAGACCCCACAACAACATCCAAAGAACTGCAGGCCTCACTTGCCTCAGTTAAGGTCAGTGTTCATGACTCCACCATAAGAAAGAGACTGGGCAAAAATGGTCTGCATGGCAGAGTTCCAAGACGAAAAACCGCTGCTGAGCAAAAAGAACAAAAAGGCTCGTCTCAGTTTTGCCAGAAAACATCTTGATGATCCCCAGGACTTTTGGGAAAATAATCTGTGGACTGACGAGACAAAAGTTGAACTTTTTGGAAGGTGTGTGTCCCATTACATCTGGCGTAAAAGTAACACTGCATTTCAGAAAAAGAACATCATACCAACAGTAAAATATGGTGGTGGTAGTGTGATGGTCTGGGGCTGTTCTGCTTCAGGACCTGGAAGACTTGCTGTGATAAATGGAACCATGAATTCTACTGTTTACCAAAAAATCCAGAAGGAGAATGCCCGGCCATCTGTTCGTGACCTCAAGCTGAAGCGAACTTGGGTTCTGCAGCAGGACAATGATCCAAAACACACCAGCAAGTCCACCTCTGAATGGCTGAAGAAAAACAAAATGAAGACTTTGGAGTGGCCTAGTCAAAGTCCTGACCTGAATCATATTGAGATGCTGTGGCATGACCTTAAAAAGGCGGTTCATGCTCGAAAACCCTCCAATGTGGCTGAATTACAACATTTCTGCATAGATGAGTGGACCAAAATTCCTCCACAGCGCTGTAACAGACTCATTGCAAGTTATCGCAAACGCTTGATTGAAGTTGTTGCTGCTAAGGGTGGCCCAACCAGTTATTAGGTTTAGGGGGCAAACACTTTTTCACACAGGGCCATGTAGTTTTGGATTTTGCTTTCCCTTAATAATAAAAACCTTCATTTAAAAACTGCATCTTGTGTTATCTTTTACTAATATTTAAATTAGTTTGATGATCTGAAACATTAAAGTGTGACAAACATGCAAAAAAATCAGGAAAGGGGCCAACACTTTTTCACACCACTGTGTGTATATACTGTATATATACATACATACATACATGCAGTGCTGCTTGAATGTTTGTGAAACCTTTAGAATTTTCTATATTTCTGCATAAATATAACCCCAAAAATCATCAGATTTTCATGCAAGTCCTGAAAGTTGACAAAGACAACCCAGTCAAACAAATGAGATGAATATATATATATACTTTGTCATTTATTTATTCATGATCCAATATTACATATCTGTGAGTGGCAAAAGTATGTGAATCTCTAGGATTAGCTGTTAATTTGAAGGTGAAATTCGAGTCCATCTGTTTTTCAGAGGTGTTTTTAATCAGTGTCAGTGTGTGCCCTGTTTTATTTCAAGAACGGGGATCTATCATGTTTGTGGAAGTGTATCATTGCACAAACAAATGAGATCTCTGAGGACCAGAAAAAGAGTTGGTGTTGTTCATCAGGCTAGAAAAAGTTTCAAAGCCACCTCTAAAGAGTTTTGGACTCCACCAATCCACAGTCAGAAAAATTGTGTACAAATGGAGGAAATTCAAAACCACTGTTACCCTCCCCAGGAGTGCTCCACCAACAAAGAACACTCTAAAAGCAAGACATGTAAAAGTCCACTAGGTTTCAAAGGACTGCAGGCTAACTTGTAAGCAACTAAAGGCCTTTCTCACATTGGCTAATGTTAACGTTTATGAGCCCATCATCAGGAGAACACTGAACAACCATGGTGTGCAAGTCGCAAGAAGAAAGCCACTGCTCTCCAAAAACATTGCTGCCCATCTGCAATTTGCTAAAGATAATGTGGACAAGCCAGAGGAATACTGGAAAAATGTTTTGTGGATGGATGAGACCAAAAAAGGACATTTTGGTTTAAATGAGCAGCGTTACGTTTGAAGAATGAAAAACACTGCTGCATTCCAGCATAAGAACCTTATACCATCTGTGAAACATGGTGGTGGGGGGGGGGGGTGGTTAGTAGAAAATATCAGGGTTTGGGCCTGTTTGCTGCATCTGCTACAGGAAGGATTGCAATCTATTGAAGGGACAAGAATTCTGATTATACGGCAAACTGAAGGACAAATGTCAGGACATCTGTCTGGAACTGAATCTCAAAGAGAAAGTGGTTGCAGCACGACAATGACCAAGCACTATGGCATCTTTAATGGTAATAGAAGAAACCCAATGTCCTCAATGTTTTTGGGAATGACTGAGTCCAAATTCGGAACCTTAATCCATGACATTTTGTGGAGGGACCTGAAGCAAGCAGGTCCATAGGAGGAAAACCCACCAAAACATCACAGAGTTGAAGTGGTTTTGTACTGAGGAATGGGCTAAAATTCCTGCAAGCCGTTGTGCAGGATGATCAGCAGTTACAAGAAACGTTACTTGCAATTATTGCTGCAAAAGGGGGTCAAACCAGATACTGAAAGCAAAGATACACATACTTTTGCCACTCACAAATATTTAAAACCGGATAATTTCTCTCAATAAATAAATGACAAAGTATAAATTTTCATCTCATTTGTTTGATTGGGATCTCTTTGTCTATTTGTGTGAACTTAATTATGTTTGAGTCATAGTTATGCAGAATTTAGGAAAATTCTAAAGGGTTCGCCGAAACTTTCAAAGCAGAGGCTATATCTAATAGTACATGGGTACGAGAACAATTATTCAGGAACCCTTAAATTTTTCATCTTGTTTATTGGTCGAGCCATGTGCTAAAAATCAATGTAAGATTAATATAGTTTTCCCTCCTTAATGTACAACCCAGGCACCACATATTGTCAGAGAAATAAAACCAGATATTGTTTTGACGTATTATTTTTTGCATGATTTATCAAAACGAAAAACATCTTGAAATACACATTGTTGGTCCAGAGTATTCCGGACACCCTTTGCCTGTGACATAAATATTATAGGTGTCTGTCCATTGCTTTTAACTGTCATCCTGGAGAGTGTTAACACCCCTTTCGATTTGTATGAGATCAGCTGTGTTTGATTATACTGATTTTTTTTTTTGATTAGGAAAGCCACACACCTGTCTCTATAAGACCTTACAGCTCACAGTGCATGTCAGAGCAAATGAGATCATGAGGTCAAAGGAACTGCCTGAAAAGCTCAGACAGAATTGTGGCAAGGCACAGATATAGCCAAGGTTACAAAAAAAATTCTGCTGCACTTAAGGTTACTAAGAGCACAGTGGCCTCCATAATCATTAAATGGAAGACGTTTGGGACGACCAAGAACCCTATGTTTTTGTAGCTGTGTTTATTTATTAGGTTCCACATATTTTTGAGCTGCAAGCCCTAGAGCTGGCCGTCCGGCCCAACTGAGCTATCGGGGGAGAAGAACCTTGGTGAGAGAGGTAAAGAAGAACCCAAAGTCATTGTGGCTGAGCTCCAGAGATGCAGTCGGGAGATTGGGAGAAAGTTGTAGAAAGTCAACCATCACTGCAGCGCTCCACCAGTCAGGGCTTTATGGCAAAGTGGCCCGACAGAAGCCTCTCCTCATTGCAAGACACATGAAAGCCCGCATGGAGTTTGCTAAACAACACCTGAAGGACTCCTGGATGGTGAGAAATAAGATTCTCTGTCTGATGAGACCAAGATAGAACTTTTTGGCCTTAATTCTAAGCGGTATGTGTGGAGAAAACCAGGCACTGCTCATCACCTGTCCAATACAGTCCAGACAGTGAAGCATGGTGGTGGCAGCATAAATGCTGTGGGGGTGTTTTTCAGCTGCAAAGACAGGACGACTGGTTGCAATCGAGGAAAAGATAAATGCGGCCAAGTACAGGGATATCCTGGACGAAAACCTTCTCCAGAGGGCTCAGGACCTCAGACTGGGCCGAAGGTTTACCTTCAACAAGACAATGACCCTAAGCACACAAAAATAACTAAAATAACGAAGGAGTGGCTTCACAAAAACTCTGTGACTTTTCTTGAATGGCCCAGCCAGAGCCCTGACTTAAACCCAATTGAGCATCTCTGGAGAGACCTAAAAATGGCTGTATCCATCAACGTTTACCATCCAACCTGACAGAACTGGAGAGGATCTGCAAGGAGGAATGGCAGAGGATCACCAAATCCAGGTGTGAAAAACTTATTGCATCTTTACCAAAAAGACTCATGGCTGTATTAGATCAAAAAGGAGCTTCTACTAAATACTGAGCAAAGGGTCTGAATACTTAGGACCCCAGTTGGGACTAGTCAGTTTTTCTTTTTTAATAAATCTTCATAAATGTCAACAATTCTGTGTTTTTTTTTCAATATGGGGTGCTGTGTGTACATTTAATGAGGGAAAAAAATTTACTTAAAGGATTTTAGCAAATGGCTGCAATATAACAAAGACTGAAATTTAAGGGGGTCTGAATACTTTCCGTACCCACTGTATATAAGAATATATATATATATTCTATTAGAAATATAATATTATATATAATAATATATATTATAATAGATATATATATAATATATTAAATAATATATTTTTTTTTTTTTCCTGTTACAATGGGAAAGTCTTTACTGTCACTTTTGATCAATTTAATGCATCATTGCTGAAATTAAATAGAAGTATTAATTTCTTTAAAAAATAAAATACTGACCCCAAACATTTGAATGGTTGTGTATGTATCCACGTCTATACTAGTGACACACTGTTCAGAATTTTGAATGAGTCCTCTGCCCTCCTCAGCTATCCGGTACTGTGACCACTGTCAGTTGATCAAACCGGACAGATGTCATCACTGCTCCACATGTGACAGGTGAGTCCACTCAGAAAACATTCTTATCGTGTCTGTATTGGATTTGCACAATATGTATTTTGATCCTTTTTGTTTTTCCCAGATGCGTGCTGAAAATGGATCACCACTGTCCATGGTACGCACATCTGTGAATGCATTCAGCTTATAATCTGAAGTTATGTTGCCACTTATTCTATCACTTAGCTACTATGTGGCTTATAACTCTGTTTTTCTCTCTGTTTTCTTCCAGGGTTAATAACTGTGTTGGATTCTCCAACTATAAATTCTTTGTGCTGTTCCTGGCGTACTCTATGCTGTACTGCGTCTACATCGCTGCCACAGTTTTGCAGTACTTTATCAAGTTCTGGACAGTAAGTCCACACATTCACACAAAGACATCTGATTCCTCTCGTTTCTCACACTTCTCGCTTCTCATCTTCTGCTATTTCAGAGAGCCAACTTCAGCTTGTTTTTCCATTAATCTGTTTTCCTGTCTGCATCAATATAAATTGCAGATAGATAGAACGATTGCAATTTCCACAAAAATATTAAGCAGCACCAACTGTTTTAGCATATTTGAATGATTTCCAAAGGATCATGTAACACTAAAGACTGGTGTAATGATGCTGAAAATTCAGCTTTGCCATCACAGGAATAAATTATATTAAAAAATAAATCAAAATAAAAAGCAGTTTTTAAAATAGTAATAATATTTCACAATATTGTTGTTTTTACTGTATTTTGAATTACAATTTTTTTTATAAAATAAGCAGCTTTGGTGATTTAAGAGACTTCTGTTAGAGACTTCTTTCAAAAACATTAAAAATCATACCAAAACCAAGCTTTTGTATTGCAGTGGATGCTGTTTTTTTCATTTATATACATCAATATAACACTATATATTTTCCTCCATATATTTTTACTAAAACATTTTAACATTCATATATGTCGTGCAATGATCTTTGTGTGTGCGTGTCAGTTTTTTGAGACACAGAAAAAAGGGATGAGTCTGCTTCTAACATTCTGTCTGTGTTTTTAACACTTTGTCTGAAGCTTTGCAGACGGAGGGCTATAGAGCATTGCCCGGAGGTAAACCACTCACGCTTGCTTTGCACTGTTGTGACTGTGGGCGATGGTTTGATGTTGCACTGTTGACTCATTTTGCTTTTTCTTTTACTGATTAAAATAAACAGCAAAGTTGCAATAAAGAGTGTAGTTTAGCATATTAAAATATACAGATGCTTCTTAGTGGTACAGCAGCCAGTTCTTACCAGACAGGGATTGTAGTGTTGAGGCTGTTAGATCTAGAGGTCTTCTTGAGCTCTACAACTACATCTGATGCCATTAAATAAATTTGGACATCTGACGATATTAAAGGTAATGTGTGTAAATTTTTCTATTCTAGTTTGACAGCAGCACTGGCTCAACCAGTGGGGTGCTTTGGGGAGATTGCAAATGGGAAAGTGTCTGGGAAACGCTTTTTCACTTTGTGTGGCGATGCTAGTGGTACAGAAATTATGCACTTCACCTTTAAAGAAATCAGCTGTCAATTCAGTTTATTTGTAAAGTGCTTTTTAGAGCAGCCTTACAAATGGCCCAGATAACAAGGGTCTTGCCTAAATATGCCTTAGTAGTGCTCTTCAAACTACACTGGTATATTTGATGAATGTATCTCCAAAAAACACTTTTTTTTGTCATTTTCTCATGTTCTGCTTTCTTGCTCAACAGAATCACTTGCCAGACACTCATGCAAAGTTCCACGTGTTGTTCCTGTTCTTTGTGGCGGCCATGTTCTTCATCAGTATCCTGTCACTCTTCAGCTACCACCTGTGGCTCGTGGGAAAAAACAGAACCACTATAGGTAAGATGCTGTTAATACTTGCTGCTGCTTTTTCTTAAGCTTTGTAATTAATTTCTAACTGCTTAAATGTTGTTGCTGCTGTTTATTGCTTTTTCATCTCCTCCTTTTCCTTCACCTTTTTATCATCTTTTTTTGGCTTAATTATTCTCCAACTGTTGAAATTGTTGTTGTAGTTGTTACCTTCTTCTCCTCCTTTTATTCCTCTGTCTCCTTATTCTTCTACTTCTTTCTTCTTCCTTTCCTCCTCTTTCTCCTCATAATTTCTTTAAAGTTGAATTAATCTCCAACTGTTAAAATGTTATTTATATTTGCTCCTTATTCTTTTACTAGTACTTATTCTCCTACTTTTTTCCTCCTCCTCCTTATACTTTCTTTAGTTTAAATCATCCCCAACTTTTCAAATATTATTAATATTTGCTCCTACTTCTCCTTCTCCTTAATCTTCTGCTTGTTTTTCTTATTTTTGTTATAGTTCTTTAATTTTTAAATAATAAATTGTGATTGGTTGTCTTTCGCTACACTGCAAACACTGCTGTTTCTTTCAGGAAATGCCTGTCTTGTAAATAAAGTTATTGTTTCTTTAGATTCTGATTACTTCCTCAAAGAATTTCAGTCCAGGTTCATATTTCCTTTTCCGTCACTCTTTGTTCTTCTAGTCCTCCTTTTTCTTCGCTCCATATTGTGACCTATTTTTGATAATTTCTTACTGAGGGAAACTGCAGTCACATGTTCAGTCAAATAAAACTTTGCTGATTGAAGTGAAATGTAAATGAATGTGGGGGTGGATTGTGGGTGTGCTTATGAACAATATTTAGGTCAAACTTCAAGAGGAAAAGAAGGGGGAAAAAAAACTTTTCTGTGCCCTTCAATGCAGTTTTGATGCACCTCCCAAAGGTTGTTCTAAAGTTAAGGATGTCATTTGTGTTGTGTAGAGCAGGAACAGACCTCATCCTAATCTCTCATCCATCTGTTCAGAGGCGTTCAGGGCACCGGTGTTCAGAAATGGCCCAGATAAAAATGGCTTCACTCTGGGCTTCCGCAAGAATGTCACCCAGGTGTTCGGAGACCAGAAGAAGTGTTGGTGCTTGCCCATTTACAGCAGGTACACAAAACATCCATCAAGCATCATTTGGGATTTTTCAGTGTTTGAGAGGAAGTGTTAATGCATTTCAATTAAAAATTGCAAAACTAAAAAAAAAAAAAAACGTTTTTCACCAAAATTCTAAAATGTTTTATTCAGTTTATAAACCGCCCCTTTAAGTTTTAGAAGCATTCGCATGAGATGTTTTTGGCAGGTATCATGAGTAACTTTTTTTTCTCTAGTTTGGGCGATGGCTACACATTCCCTACCCGCCTAGTCAACGCTGACTCAGAGCAAGGCAATGCTGAACACCAGGCCATTAAATGGTAATTACAATCTCATTTGTGAACAATACCACTAGTCACTTGAATGACAGTATAATTCTGCAGTTTGGCATAAATTATGATCATTTTCCCCTTCAGCTGTTTCAGATCATTTAGTTATGTTGTATCTTTTTTTAATCTCAGATCAGTTTTTCCAGAAATGTAGTCTTCGGAGTGTCAACATTAATTTTATAATGTAATGTGAGGTGAGGTTTATTCTGGGCCAGTGAAAACATCCGTAAGCGTTTGTGACTGACACATAATGGTTGTTATGGTAACAGCACTGTTGATGGACAGGCAAACCCCAGACCTCTGAGTGAGTCACAGAATCATCTCCTAGGCAATGATTTGCAGTCTGAGGAGCAGAAAGACAGCAGCCCGACAAACATCGGTACGTCACCACTCAGCTTTTACACCCCTCGTAAATGCTAAAGAACATTGTGAATTTTTTTTCGAGGCATCACTAGACATTATTAAAAATCGAGTGATTTCACTGAATCTTTGCCGCTTTGATGCTCTGCTCCTTAATATACACCCGCCTGCTCCCTAACGACATATTACACTATAATATGAGGAAATGTATGCATTTATGAAATTGATCCGTCTGGGTTTGTCTTGCAGAGGTGTGTCAGCCTGTTTCAATTACTATGGAGAATGAGTCCTAATCAGGTGAGTCTGCAGTTTGAACATCCAGCCAGTGTTACTAGCCAGGTTTCCATCCAAGGATTTTTTTGGCGAAAAAAATGTTTAGCACTTCAGAATGTTTACCGATATAGCTTATGGAAATGCCATTTATCGATAAAATTTATAATGTGTCGACATTATCTTTTTCTGTTTAAATTTAGTGCATAAATTCTATTTTGATACTTCAAATGTCGTAAAAATTTGTTTTGAAACACTTTTTGTCGAGAAAAGTGTCTTTAATGCAAATAAATGTGGTGTCATATGACAGAATTAGCCTATATGCAGTGTCTGTGTTTGTGGTGCACCATTTCTCAGTAGTTCAAAAGTGCATTAAATCTATCATATTCATATTATTAAATTGTATATACCTTTATTTTATTATTATGGTAAAATAAGATTTTTACCCCTCCATCTTCGACATAGCCTTTTTTTTTTTTTTTTCTGGATTAGCCTACACTTGAGTAACGTGCAATTAAAATTTATTCCATTTTGTTCTGTACATACTGTATCTGTACACTGTAAAAAAATAAAAAAGTGGTTTTAACTTAAAGTGCTCATGCTGCTCATATTTCTCATATTAACCGGTTAACAGTTAACCTACAGTCAGCTAAACCGTTTATTTTTTAAATGTAATTTTTCAAAATATTTTAAAAAGTTTGCTGCATGCATGGTTAATAATATAAAATAAAATTGTGTTTTTGAGAGAGAGAAAAAAAGCAGGTAAGTCGCATTTAATCGCATTTTATTAGGAAATACCGGTAGCCTAAATAAAGCGAAATGTTTACAAACATTATAAAAATAGCTAGGCTATATGCTATTTTAGTTCCCCTCATTCCACAACAAATCCTTTAAATTTAATGGTATACTCAAAACACAACAAGAATGAAAATATAAGAAACCTAAACGAACGACAAGCCAAAACGAAATAATTTAAAGGGTAACTGAAACCGAAACCGACTTGGCCTCACAAACCACTCTCATTCAGTACGAAACCAAATGTTTCCATATTTGCTATGTATTTGGATGCCAAACTATGATTTATTATGTAGGCTAAACTGGGTTTTGTACTCGTGCTCCATTATCCATGTAGGCTAAAACAAAATGTGCTTGGCATAATTATCACGAATGGCACAGATTGTACTACGGGCTATTTAAATTGAGCAGTGTGTTTTTTTTCTATATGTTTGGCTGACTGTATTTTATGATGACAATGAACAGGCTGCATTGTCAAGTTAGCAATACTTAGAACTGTGTGCGCTCGTGAGGCGTCTGCACGATCACTTGAATTTTTATCTTATAGAATACTCCTTTTGTAGTCATATAATTAAGAGTAAGACATCATTCGAAACTATTTGAAATATTACTTTTATTTGTGTGCATTCACAATAAGAACAAAACATTGTGCTTTTGTAAAATAAAGGAAACGAACAGGATGCCGCTTTCACAAGTTTCATTTTCAGGTCTATGCTCAAGAAGTGGTTAACAGGTAATAAATGGATCATAACTATTCCATAAATATAATTTAGTACAATAAATTCCCCTAATAATACAAAATATTAAATAAAAAAAGTCAAACTAAAATATAGTACATTCATTTCATTGAAATATTCAGTGTTCATTAGCTGGAAAAAATTCCAACTATATCCTTCCTCTCTGTTGTTATCGTTTCAGTTGTTGTATGGACTTCCCTTTTCTCAGAATTAAAACGAAGTTATATAGTTCTAGTTACCTTTGGTGCAAAGTTGTTTACTTAAAGTTTTCTCTTTCCTTACAGGACTTGGCATGGCACCAGGATTTTTTTCTCATTTATGAGTACTGTTGTCGTGAGATGTCATGTGAACGAGCACACAACTCTCAAGATATCATGCCTTAAGGTTAGCAGCATTCTCTCATATGGAAACGACCTACAACGTGTTGCTGTGGTGGATGTATTTACCTGCGCTCATATCCGCACAAACTCTCAAGCTCTTCACACCAAACAACTGGACGGCTCTTTCACTGGGTTTTATGATGTTGTGACTAACACACTTTCTTTTCTCCAGACATGCACATTTATTTGAACAAAATACCCTAAAATGACCTTCAGGTTGTTCCGTCCAATGATTAATGTGTTTATACTGGTTTATCTCTGGGACTACTTCACTTTTGTAGACCAAAAAAGTCAGGCAGGTGTTTCTACCCAAGATGCACTTTTGTCACCAAGGATTTGTGTGGAATGCTTTGCAGATGTTTACGGATCTGAATGAACATGAAAAGTGTATTGCAGTATTTGATTAGAATGCGTTCCTCAATTGAGATACATTTCACGACACAGCAGTGTAAACCTCAGCTAATGTACCATTGGAGTTTTTCAAGTATTTTGTGAGATGATAATTCAGAAGAAAGTGCAATGAGGTATTTAATACTTACTTTCTAGATTTTTACATTAATGTACTCTATTTGTGGAAAACTCTATTCAGTAATATCCAACAACTTTGACGCCTCTACCCATTCATTGACACTTTTTCTCTTTTTTCACTGCATTATGAAATGCATTATGAAATGTTTTCACTTTTTTTCCAAACCTCATTCCCCCGCAACATTATACTATCAGCTTGTGCCTTCAAATGAGGGTTAAATTTTGCAGCAGATTGTGACTTGACATGAAAGCACACTTAAGATTTCCAGGTTGTGTAGCATACGCAGCTCAGTCGATTATTGTAGAGGGAACTCAAGCCAAGATGTTAAACTTGCCACCTGCATCAAATATGGCAAAATGAATAATAGCAAATCGTGTCAGTGGAGTTTTGACATGCATTCCTCAATTTAAGTTTTAATTCCACATGAATGTGTAATGATGTGCAGTTTATAGTTTTGTTTCTGCTGTTCCGTGAGGTCTGTTTACAGCTGCACCGGAGGACTCTGACCTCATAAGGAAGCGCTTGTGTGACTGAAATGCATGCCTTTCTTTGCTTAATATTTTTAAGTCTCTAAAACTCATGGAAGTCATTGAATCATGTTTATGTGGAACGGTAATGTTTTTTATTATAGTTTTATAGAATTGTCTATTTATGTTATTGTGAAACGTGACCTCTATAGCAGAACATGAACTGATGTAACCATAGCAACATCATCCTGAAATCTGCCATGCGTGTAAAAATAATTCCTGATAGGCTGCTGCAAGTCGTGTTCTATTTGTCTGAGGACATGATTGTCTTTATGAACATTTCTACAGGCAAGGACAGTGATTGCCAAATATAAATTTTAATATCAAGAAACTCACTAATCAATCACTTACTCCCTCATGAATATGTAATATATTACTGGAGTTTGAGTACCAAAAATATGTAGGACCATTTTCTTTTTCTGATTTTTATTATTCTTTATGGGGAGGAAGTGCACAGAATTTTCAGCTTTTTTTTTGTACTTACCCTGCAGGCCAGTTTGGTTCATGATGTTATATTTGAAGATGTTTCTGAAGTCTGAACAGTTTGCACAGATTTTCCTCGTCTAATTCAATTTAATGTTTGTACTTTGCAGATTTAACAAGTATTCAATGTATGCATTATAGTAAGACTTAATAAAAAAAAAAAAATTCAGCACTCTGTGGGTATGTGATTTTTGACAGGGAAAAAGGAATAAAACAAATTGATTTACACTAACAGAATATTTTTTTTATGGTGAATTAATTCAGTAAACGCAAAAGAAATCCAAACCCATGTTTCCCGTCTCACCTCATCTACAGTCCTGAAAATGCAGGGTATTTAGTTGTTAGGCTTTGGAATGGTATTAGAAACGCCTTTTCAGATCATACAGGAAAGATTCTCTCATCTAAATCTATAATTAACTTCTGTTACATCAATGCTCATTTCCTTTGATAAAAAGAAAAATAAATTCTTAGTCTACAGTCTTTGTCATATTTGAGAGCAGTCAACCAACCTTTGACTTTCATTTGCACACAAAGTTGTCAGTGCTGATCTTTGATCTCAAAAGACATTAGATGAAAACGGGATGCTGATCTTAAATCAGCACTAATTATGGAGTTAAATTGCTCCAACAGTGACATTAAACCTATAAGCAGTATAAAACAGTGACGTCTAAAGTTCAAACAGCAGCAGAGGCTAAACAACACAAATGATTAACTCAGAAATTAGTTTTAATTAAATTGACATTAAAAACAAATTAGGAAGACTTGTAATCAGAGGTGAATAATTCGGATGATATTTGAGCATTAAAACAAACAGCCTGTAACAGGATGACACCAGGTCTCATTAGAACTACAATACTTATGCTTTGGAAATGGAAAAAAAATAAGCACACTAAAATGCAAGCACAGACAAACCACTCGACATGAAAATAATTTGCACAGGACATTTGAAAACATTTCCAAAATTATAAAGTATGTTTTTTTCTTCTTCTTGATGGTTGTGACCGATATCTAAATAACCCACTTTACTGTTCATACAAGTTGTCGTCTTTGGGGGAAAAAAAAAGGAAACTAAATTATGTTTTCTGTTAGCTCTACCTTAAAAAAATGCAGATTTCCATTCAGAGACAGATAAACTTTGTGGTAACTTTCAGCAATGGCAATGTGGTGAAAGCCTCATTTTCCTCAAAAACTAGAGCTGATTATTCTGTATTAAAACTACTGTGATGACAGATTCATTACTTCAGTATTTACTCGACATGCAGATGTTACAATCTTATATTCACACACTTATAAAGATGCTACTACAGGAGATCAAACAGTTATGAGGGTGTTACAACTAAACCATGTGACCTAAAACAAGAACCTGACAGTCCAAACTGAAGTCAAAACTGCAATGCAAACTTAAATAAGCAGGTAAAAATCGGAAGAGCTTTAAAACAATCATGCTTAGAGCAAACCAAGCATGCACTGAGGCAATGAAAACAATCAGGGCCTCGTGGGCCACTGAAGTGGAAAGTGAGACCGCCTCATGGCGCCCCCTACTGGAGCTCCCGCCTCATCACAGGCCCTTTGAGAGCAGCCGAAGCACTGGAATGAGCTCATCCGCAGGACATGTGACTCCACACAAACACTACAAGCCGACACTCTAAACAGCAGAACTGCTGGTTTCTCTCTCACACACGTATACCTCACGTGCTTCCTCTTCATCCTGCACTTTAATCAACCCCCCCGAATCAGCTAAGCTGGTTTCAACCCCCTCCAATCTTATCTATCTCACCCTCAAGAAGTAAGCGGTTGTCTATGCACGCAGCATTTTAAGGGGAAAATACTGATTTCTTTCTTGTAAAGTGGCTTGATGTGTCACTCCGTTCTTTTTTTGGGGGGGGGTTTGACAAAAAGCTTGTTGGATTTTTCCCCTTTCTACTCATCCTCTCTGAGTGACATCATTTCTTCATCTCCAACTTTCACAGTGGAGGATGACTGGTTTGTACAGCGGTAGGTCAGGTCTGCGGTTCAGCCTACTTTAGCCCAGATCAGGAACGCTGGGATGTCCCGGACAGGCACGTTACGTGTGAGAGCTTTGACTCTTAGGTTGCGGTCATCCGTGAGCAAGACCACCTCCCTGCGCAACCTCACCGGCCCATCTGGAGAATACAAAGCATGTGAGTCAGAGAAGAGAAATGTTTTTATCAGCTGTTTGGACTCTCATTCTGATGGCACTCATTCACTACAGAGGATCCATTGGTGAGTAAGTGACGTAAAGCAAAATTTCTCCTAATCTGTTCCCATGAAGAAAAACTCATCCACATCTTGGATGGCTTAAAACTTGGATGGAGTAACTATGTCTTTAAAAACATAGCAATCAAAGTCAGATGCTGTAAAAATGTGTAAATGGATTAATAATTAGAAACAAATTCAGATGGAATTCAAAAGCGCGCCCTGTGGTGATTGGCCCCTAACAAGTAAAAGTGAACTGACTTCTCTCAGCAGGCATGAAGTCCTTGGCTTTGTCCTGACAGTAGTGCAGACAGCAGGACAGGATGACATCATCGTTGTTGCCCTGGGGAGACAGACGCACAATGAGTGGGTGGCTTTAAAATAGAGTTTAAAGTCCTTTTAAAGTGCATTTCTGAACTTCTTAAGGGATTTTTCACACTAGAGTTGCAGGTTGATGTTGAAGCCATTTTCTGAACTTGGGTTGCGCACCATGGAACCGCGTCGGAGTCTCTCCCGACGATTGTTCCCTGAAGATTACCGTTAGACTAATTTTGCAGCCTCTCTGTCTTGTTACTTACATGAGAGTGTTAAGACAGGTGATTATAAAAGAATCTCTCATTTGAACCTCACTATCAAAAAAGTAGCTTTAGAGTTGACAAATTGAGTTGTCAGTTCAGAATTAGTTTAAACTGTTAATTTCAGATCCATTCACAACTCAGTTGTGTAATCACTAAACTAAAATGATTCTGATTTTTTTATTTTATTTCTTATATATATAATATATATCTATAATATATATATATATCTAATATAGATATATAGAGATAATACCATTTTATTATTATTTATATATATTTTTTCTTTATTTTAATTATTTAGTCATTTAGCAGCTACTGCTAATGACTACACGTACAGCTTACATGTACTGACTAAACTTTCAGCTTATCTACTTACACGATATATATGCTATCTATATATTATTATATATAATCTTTATATATATTTATATATATACCCGAAACATGGACAAAAGAAGGGGACTTGAGTCCTTTCTCCGAACTTGCTCCTCAAAACTGCTTTTTTAAACTCTTCGCGATCCTCTGGTCGTGGGGGAGGTTTGGCCGTTGTTTTTAAAAACCTTTACCACGGCCGCATTATTCCGTCTGATGTTTATAAGAGTTTTGAGGCTCAAATGTCTTTAATGGACTTGGCAAATCCAGTTCTGTGTGTTGTTATTTATCGACCCCCTCAGTTTAGTAACGCTTTTTTGAGTGAATTTGCAGATTTTTTGTGGAATGTAGTAACTATGTATGATCAAATTTTATTGCTTGGTGATTTTAATATTCACATCTGTTGTCCCGGTAAGCCGCTATCTAAGGATTTCTGTAATCTTATGGATTCCTTTAGTTTTTCTCAATGGGTGCAAAGTCCCATGCATATTCACGGTCACACTTTGGACCTGGTATTCTCCCATGGTTTTTACATTACGGGCATGGAGATCGGAGACTCAGGCTTCTCTGATCATAAATTTCTGACTTTCACCACTACCCTCCCTCGTCGATCAAGTACTACATCTGCTCAGGCCCGCTGGGTCTTCAGTTTCTAGATGGACTAAGTTCAGTTTCGTGAATCAGTTCTACCTGTTTGTTTCAATAAATCGATTCAAACTCTGATTCAACGATTCATTTGTGACTAAACTAAGCAAAAAGGGTTCTGGTAAAACATATCAGTAAATAAATATTACTTTGTATTGTTATACTGGTGCATATAAATATTAACACATATTTTAAATAAATTTAGTAAGAAATAAGAGTGGGGAAACAGCATTTAAAATTGTTTAACTAATTGGCTACAAGAATTTAAATGGCTGAAAGTCAAAATAATGATTTCTCTGAAATAAAATAAAATGGGCAAATACATAACTGCAAATACACACTGAATATACACATACATACATACACACACTGTGTGTATTTGCCCTTTTTATTTTATTTTCAGTATATTCGGTATATATTTTATAAATATCATAAATAAATAAATATATACACACACACACACACTGAATCATATAAAGGCTAAAACAATATTGAAAAATAATTATTTAGTTGCCCAGACCTAAACCTTTGCTACTGGTATCAAGGCAGTCCCAAATTGATGACAAACTTGCAGTGGTTCAGATCCAAATAAATCAACATGAAAAGAAACTTGCAGCAGGGAGAGGAACTTATTGGAAGTATAGGCAGCATAATCATTCGTATTTTAGCGCCAACATATTTTCACAAAGGGAAGAAATACACAGACCTTTTGTCCAGAAGTGTCCTCACTGCGGAAGGCAATGGACTCCAGTGTGTTTCCTCTGCTGGTGAGCGCTCTGATGCAGGGATCTCTAGCCTCAAACGCTTTCTCCAGAAACATGACTGCTGCTCTGGCTCTTTCCTGCACCTGGCGGGCATGGGCACCATTACTGATCCCCTCACGACTGTCCTGCCCTTTAGCCAGACCATCCAACTCGGTGATCACTGTTACAATGACAAAGAGAAACATTAAACAGAAAGGAAGAGTGAAACATTTGTGTGTATTTTAATTATCAAAGAGGGTCTCACCAATAAGAGGCACAACCAGGATGTACATCCCACAGGCCAGAAGCTTTCTCAGGCCCTCCAGATGATCTATGAAGCCGTTTGTGTCCGGGACCAGATAGAACGGCCTGATCTCAATCTCCAGCTGCCCACCCGTCTGCAGAACAGCCTGGAGGACAGAAACAGACACTTGCTCAGCTCTTTATCATTAGCTTTAAACATTTAAACTTTAAACAGTGCAAGAAACACTAATGTCAAAAGTAGACAAGGTGTACAGATTAGGGTTTGCACAGACCAGTCGATTTTAATGCTCAGCCATGACACTTTAAGCTTGATGTCGACTAGTCGCTGGTCCTATAGAGGGCGCAACAGGTTAAGAAATCTTTGAATTCCACATTTACACTCCGTTTGCAAAGAGCTAAAATGACAAATAAATACATACTCCGAAAGTGCTGATTAAACCATCTGGATGCTCGAAACTGAACGGGAGAATGCACGTTTTAAACAGCTTATTGTACAGGTATTGCCGTTCTAATCTAATGCGCTGCTGCGCTGTTGCAATGCACACACATAGGCTAGACAGTAGCACACACAGAATCATTCAGTAGTAGCGCGGAAATGTATTGTCAACACTGTTCTGTGTTTTCTCAATAAATTAGCTTAGAAACTGAAACGTTCTAGCATATATTTCTTTGTAACTAAAACCCACAGGATCTATTAGTAGAGAGACGCTATGCTATTAGAATTAATTCACACACGCAACCGCTCTCTCACTAACGCATTCATATAAATGCAATCTTTACTGTGCTACTTTATCTGTATCTGATTTTGAACAAGCAGAAATCTGTGAGAAATACAGCAACCTACGAGCTGTTAACGAGCTGTTATAGGAGCAATAGACATGTGTGGCAGCACTGTGTCATTTGCCATAGCTGTGCACAAGGTGTTTGAGGCTTATTTGCTCATTAATGACGTCATCAGCAACTAGTCGATGCCGACTCTCCTTTCATCAAATAAATGTCGACTTAAAAAAAAATTAAAAAACTGAAGTCGTTCAACCCCTAGTACAGATAAAGATGGCGTCTGGAGATACCTGTATCTTGTCCAGCCGTTTCTGCTGCTGTGCCAGCTTGTGTGCGAGAGCGTGACGTCGTGCCCTCAGCTCTCTGATATCATCCTCACTTCCGTCTCCTTCCATCTCTCCATCGATCTCCCCTTCTGATGCAGAGAGAGATGATTCCTCCACAATCACATCATCCTCCTGAGAAAACAGTGAAATTAGCAGTGCTCTGCCTAGATAGTTAACCACACATTCTGTTTGAGTGCGTTACTGGACAACAGGATATTAAAAAACAAAAAGCCAAGAGAAAAATTTATTATATATATATATAATATATATATATATAATATATATATATATAATTGTGTGGATAAGCACTACACAAAGATAAAATTCTCTTTCATCATACATCATTCATACATAACGAGAGGTTCACTATACCTGTTCTTGCATTTGTGCCTTGTTCCTCGTGTTTACGCTGGGTGTAGGAGGTGTTCCCATGGAAATGTACTTTCCTCCTTTAAAAGCCAGCAGCGGCTCTTCCTGCCCACACAGAGCTTCCAGGAAGTACTTCAGAACGGTCACTCTCTTACAGTCCGCTGCTATAGCCTACAAATAAAAACAATCATTCAGATTTGAGATAACTACAGCAGCTAAGTTGATTTATTAGAGAAAATGTTTTAATATTACAAAATTTCACAATTCTTTGATTAATATATCGCCTTTTCTTGCTCAAAAGATATTAAATGCATAAACACTGAATGGCGTTTTTAGCGATTGGATTAAAAAAACTTAAAAAATATGGCAAATTAAGAAATAATGAAAAAATTAATTTAAATTACGTTTATCTACTGAGAGTCCTAATAGTATCCACCCAGCAGGCAATAATAGACTGAATGGACTACATAAAAATATAAAACAATAATAAAAACATAATAAATAATAAAAAAGGTAAACTGTAGTAAATTGGATAATCTGCATTTATGTTAAAAATAAATATCGACTGAATTTTAACTAAATATAAATATTTAAAAATTGTAAAAAAATAAATAAAAAAATAAAAACATAATAGTAGAATAAATTATAAAGTATTGTTACCTACTGACAGTCCCAAATTTGATATATTCTCCACATAACAGGCGATAATGGACCGAATAGACTACATAAAAATATAAAATTCAATACTAAAATAAAAAAGCCAATTGGGCTTAACAGATTAATAGTTAATTCAATTAATAAAATAAATGTAGATAGAATTAATCTAGATAGAATTTTTAACTTAAAAAACATGAATGAGGAACATTTTTGCAAATTGGGATCTAAAAAAAAACAATGTAAAATTAAAAAAAAACAATGCAAATGATTGTATCTGTATCTGTTATTGACGGCCCTAATTTTTATATACAATCCATAGGTGTGTACATTACTACATTACTGACCGCATCTGTTCCTTGGTCTATATAGCATGCTTCCTGTGGGGCAGCGAGCAGCGGGACAAAGCCAGAGAGCATTTTGTCTTCCTCCAGCTGTAGGACTCTGAGTTCCTCGTCTCCTTCTCCATCTACATCAGCTTTATACAGCAGAACCTCACCATGATACACGCGTGCCAAAGAGTTGCACAGATCTGCAAGACACTGCCACACGTCTGGACCCCCCCTAGAAACACACAGTACTGTATTACTCCAGCTCAGTTTCAAATCAACACGGCCCTGTGAACGTAACAAGCAGGACTCACTGAATATTGCAGGGAGGAGGGTTCCACTTGTCTGGGTGGCCGAGCATCCAGTCAGACCAGACCTTCATGCTGGGTAGCAGCTCTCTGAGGTCGGGAGGGAAGACAGACACCCGTACCATCCCCTCCTCCTCGTCCATTTCATCAAGCTCCCCCAGCTCTTCTGCTGGGATAGACTCTGGTAGAGGAAAAAAAGAGAAAGCAAATAATCAGACAAAGCTGATTTACAAAGTAAAATTGTTTTACCCAGAATGACTTTATGCTGTCTACATAGGCAGCACACAAGGTTTAGCAACCCTCTATAATGCGAGTAAATCACTCGCATAAAAATGCGACTAAATCTTGACTCTGGGCGACTAAATGATGTCTAACATTAGCCATTAAACTAATAAATTGTTAGATTTTACTCGCCAGTGTGTGAGTTGAAGGCTAAGTATAAGTTTAGCACAGATATATTTTCACTTGCGAACACTCTGACTGTGCGCTTCAGTTTGACTCTCCGTCAAGCGATCTTTGCTATTTTTCAATTCATCTCAAAGGATGCACAGCGTACCAGTATTTAACATACCGTAAACTCTAGTGTGAAGGCGCACAACTCACCGCCGCTTTGCTGAGAGCACTGTTTCTCACACACACGCAAAGAAGCTCTACTTTAACACAGTAGCACAGAAATCTCTATCAATAGATTATTAAAATGTTAATGCAGTTTAATCTTACTGTTTTTTTCCTGACACATTCATCATCATTACTTCTGCCGGTGTGCTGTGGCAAGCTTTATGAGGAATTAAAGGCTCATTAGCATGATTTAAATGGTTTATTAATAAAAGTACGATTAGTCGACTAATGCTTAAAATGAACGACTACTAGTAAACCATAAAAATCTTTAGTCGAGGGCAGCCCTAATATATATGTATATATAATTGTATATCAGTCTCGTGAGTAAACTAAAAAAATGTACTAGCCAATGGCAATTCTATTGCCAAGGTGTAGAGGGTTGTTTTGAAACACCCATTGTCGACTCACCAGCAGGTGTTTCTTGCAGGAGTTCAGTGCAACGTTGCACAAGGAGACCAAACATAGCTAAACCAAGAGATATGGTCTGCTCCTCCAATACGGACCGAGTTTCACCCTGCCCTTCAGCTACGAGAAAGACAGAAAGATTGAGAGGCAGAGCAAAGTGAGAAGCAAGAGAGGTTCTTTTTAATGGACCAGATTCTACAGCCACTGGTAGTGTTGTATTTTTACCTCTGATCTGTGCGTTATGAATGGTGAACATGTTAATAGTGATGATCTGCAGCATGCGTGTGCTGCCGAGGGGGGAGGGGCTGTGCTGGAGGAGGGCCCCAAACTCCTGCAACACTCGACTCGCTACAGCAGGAAAACTCTCCATCCTGAGGACCAATCACGATACATTATGCAAACGAGTACAGAATATTCATAATGAAAATTAATTTCTGTGGTATTTACCAGCATATCATTAGGGGTGTGCACAAATAGTTGAATATTCGATCTGTAATCATTATTAGAAAAAAAAAAATACAATTTGAATTTTACTACATGTTGCTTTGCTGGCCATAAATGCAGGGAAAATCTTAAGCATGCAAACTAAAAGTCAGTTATAACTAAATGCACTGGGTGGCGTTGTGGAGCATGTTAACAAGTTGATTGTATTTGATCACAGAATGTCATGCCTGCCTGGTGAAGTTACTTTGATCAAAATGATCTTACTAAATGATATTACAAAATGGAATTACTTTTGATCAAATGAATAAGTGAAACGGAGTTATAATATCACCACCACAATGAAAAATCACATGAAATCCAAACAGCAGTCGACTGAGGAAATACAGCTGTCCATCTCGGCATTCACGACTGCAGGTATGCGCAGCTGTACCACGAGCGAATACAATAATTTTGAAAAATGCCCATCCCTACATGTCATATTTTATTTATTAATTTAACGCCAAAAAAACTAATCTTTTTAAACATTAATTAGCTTTCTGAATAAAACAGTTCCCTAATATAATTGAAGATTATATTCCAATCAAACATGTTTTTAGTCAATGCAGTAGATTGACTTGTTCAGATCCAAAAACAATCCTTTCAGGAGCTGTTGCTTACTATACATAAACTAGGATCTGTTCTAAAATCAGCCCTTTGAGCTCTCAATATGATTGTTCTAGATAAAGACCTTCAATGTCAAAGGTCAAATTAACAGCAAAGCAATGCAGTAAAAATTGATGTTTACAATAGATCTGTTGACATTAAGACTTACCCTACTTTAGTGAAAAGCTTTCCATGAGTATGCAGGAAACTCAAAATAAACCTCTTGTTGAGCTGTAAAGAAAAGGACAGAAAAATGTAAGGAAAGAGAGTAATTTAACTTTTTGTTAACTCTATAAAAATTATTGTAATTATAACGATCGTTCATCGTAGTAAAAAAATAGCTCATGTTTTCTCCCTGAAACCAATAGCTCCATAGTGCACACACAGTCACCAAGACTCAACACGTAAACAAACCAATCAGAAAATTGACAAACTCGCCACAGGATGAGAACCTTGTTTCACTGATAAACCTAAAGCGCTCTCATTTAATTAAATCAGTGTATTGCCTGAAGCAGCGTGCTCAAAACAACCTGCTAACCCTTACAAAAGACAAATGGTGCGATGGAAGAGGTCAACTTTCTTAAAGTTTAAGTGTGCATTTAATGCTGACGTGGACAAATATCCAAGGTTACCAAAATGACAGCTGCATCACGGCACAATGACGCCCTTTTCTTCCACTGATGGGTGACTCATAGTCAGCCTCATACTGTGCAGCTCATAAACAACTCGACGTGACCTCTTTGGCTCTCCTGATGTGCGCGGGTGTTTGCATGCGTGTCATACGTGTGTGTGTGCCTGTTTGTGCCCGCTTTTTGAAACATTTGTGAAACATTTGCGTGGCTCAGAGGAATATTTCTTTCCTTTAGTGCAACAGGTGGGTTGCTAGTTGTTTCTTGGTGGACGTTGTTATTGTAAAACATTTTTAAAAATTGTATCCGTATCCAGATTTATCTGTGAGCAGAGCAAACAGCCAGCGCAAATTACACGTTTTCATAAGCACTCACATCACTGGGACTTAGAGTTCCCAGCTCTCCATCCTGCTCAGAGTCTTTGCCTGATTCACTGCCTGTCGGACGAGAAGTGCCCGGATGCCCGGTGGGACGTATCCAGATCTCCACACGAGTGGCGTCCTCACCACGACGCCCACCAACATGACCTCGGGGACCACGGGTACCTCCATCTACTTCCTGCTTCCGTCTGCATTCAATCTGGTCAGCCTGGGTTAGGAGAGATGAACAAATATGACAATAAGAATACTGACATTTTTCAGCTGCACAACCAATATTGTTTAACAATGCCATTAATATTTGAATTTAAATAAAAAAAAAACAAAATGGGATTATTCTGTTGGAGCAGCAGTGTTAACATGCAAACCTTGCGCTTGGCTTCCTCAAACAGACTCATCAGGCTCTCCTTGGCTGTGAGGATTGGGTTACTGGCAGCTAGACTACGCATGTAATAGTATACAGCATCCAGCTTTCGCTTCTAAATGAGAGACAGGAGGAGAAAGAATTTACTTAACTTTAATGTTAATAGTCATCTTTTAAACCAATATCAAAGAAGCAAGTAATGAAGAAAAAGAAAAGAAAAAATAAAACAACTGATTTAAAATCAAGAAGCCTCAAATAAGTAATAAATACAAGTGCAATTAACCAGTCTTAATATTTTCTATTAAAATGTTAATATTCTAACACTTTGTCTAATAAAAATTATGTTATGCTGATGTCTCACCGTATACACTGCTAGCAGGGCCAGCTGATTGTAGGGTCGCCCATTTTTTTCGGGAATCTGTTGGAAAAAAAGCTTTTAGATACCCAAGCTGCCACATAAAAAAAAAAAAAAAAAAAAAAAGGTTAACATCGAAATATGAAAACTTAATTGATGTCTTTGTCATTGGTAAATTAATTTTAAAAAAATGCATGCTAATTCATTTTATAATTGGGCAATACACTATGATAAACAGAAGCACATGCATGTATTCTGAAATATGGCGCTTTTCCACTGCATGGTACTGCATGGTACGGCTCGGTACGGTTCACTTTTGGGGGGTTTTCCACTGGGTACAGTACCTGGTACTTTTTTTAGTACCACCTCGGTTGGGGTTCCAAGTGAACCATACCATTACCAAAACGTGACGTGTAAACTCTGCTGATCACGGGGGTAGCGTGTGAGAGGATTGGTTGGTATTTGGATAGTTGGACTGTTTATGGCTTAAAAGACCCCTTTTAGCCTGCTGACCTTGTGTTCTATAAAATTGACGAGTTCTGGTCCGAGGATGGTACTTGTATTAGGGGTTGTAAAATTGCCAAATGGTTCTCGCCGTCAAGAAGGAATTAGAAACCAGACCCCGACGAGAATCAGGGAATCTGATGTTCAAAAACATCACTGAGAGCTGTGAATGGCCAAAACGAAACACACCAACCCAAAATAAAACACACACACACTAAAAGACATTTCTTTATTTTAGACTATAAATAATCAGTTATAATTGTATCTGGTATATACATGTGTTGTGTGTACGTTCCCCTATTAGACTAGCTGAGTTACCACTCGTTATTTGTATTAGTTAAAGCCATAAAACACTTATATCCAGGTGTATGTGTGTATCTTTGGTTTAAACTATTCCAGATTATTGTTTCTTGGTATCAATGTCACACGTTCTTCATTTCTCGGACAATGACGTACAGTATGTGATTGTTAAACGCATCATATGACTCGCACGATATATTGGGTTAAAACTACGGATGTTCCAGACAGGCCATAAAGCATGCAAATGAGCCATAAAACAAAAGACAAAGAAAGATTCTCCCGCTCAAAATCCATGCCTCTCACTGGCCAGTCCACACAGAATAGGAATTCTAGCCCGGAATAAACTTTGCTCAGAAAACAACTTCTTCGTTTGAGACAACACCTTTCAAGACACTCAAGATCTTCCTCTTGAGTTTTATTTTCCGGCAGTTTTTACCTTCAAGTAACGTTAGTCGCTGTGGACTTCTTCTTCAGAAGAACCAGAAGTAAAAACTTCCAGCTGACTCCTCACGAACTCATCAAAAAACCTCCTGTGTCTACCGCATCCGGACTCTTCTTCAGAAATCGAAACCAATGCAAGTAACCGCTTAAAAATATTCAGATGCGTGTTTAAGGTTCAGACCCTTTTAAGGTGATTATTGGATTCTCTGATGATTTTCAGAGGTTGTGGTTAGGTGATGTGAAATACTGCCATTCTTTTCTATTCTCTCTCTTTTTCTTACTTTGTTTCATTCTGTATATGTGTTTTGCTTAGTCTTGTTGTGTGTTAGCTGTAGTTTCATTTATTAAATCCATTATATTCACAACGAATTGTCTTCTGTTACTGTTAACAGTCCAAGGCAATGAATGTTTGAACCCTCGCTACATTTTGCTAGGAATTACTGCTAGCACTGTACAAAGAAGGACAGTTTATTGGTCCGTGGCCAGAAAATAAATATTCCTTGAATCGATAAATGATTATAATGTCTGCTCGGTGGACGGACAGATCAAATAAATGTAATATTGATTCTGCTACAGTTAAATCGAAGATATAATCTAAATATTTATTATAAATCATAACCAGTTATAATTAATCATAAATATTCCCCTTTTTAGAGCTAATAAATAATAATAAACGTTACATGTTTTGGTGGAGATACGCGGGGATATTCAAACTTGGTTTGTGAGCAAAACAGTATCAATTTATTTGTGTTTGTATATTATGCGCGCAGAGTGAGACGCAGCGCGAACTCACTCTTTTGGTTGGATGGTTAAGAGCCAACTCCAGTACTGTATTTTAACAGCCTCTATTTTGTCTAACATTTAGTCACTGTGAAATATTAAAGTTTATAATATTAAAATTGTTCTCTAAAGATGAAGAAATCTGTTTGCAGTACATTTTTAATATTATCAAAATCGCTGGTTGGAACGAAGAAATCTTCCTGCTTTGTGATAAAGATAGATTTGAGCGATGCTCCTCTTATCATCTTTTAAAGGCCTTATTTTGATAGTATCGCTAGATTAAAGTCATTGCGAAGTTCCAATGTCATTTAACCAGACGATCTAACTCCCTTAGGTTTAGAGTAGCTATCTAATGTGTCACCCAATGCAGATTTGATCATAAAAACACTGCAAGCCAGTAGACTGATTGAAATGCAAATGGGAGTTTTAAAAAAACCTTGATCAAGTGAAATTTGTATAACAACAGCGAAGAAAACCTGTTGTTCATATTTTTATTTGTGTACCTGGCAGAGAAGAAATCCTGCTACACACACATTGTGCAGTTAAATTGCACAGATGATAGAATCTGTTGGGACTGGACTCTGTGTTCTTGTGATAACTGCAGTAAAACTACGTTTGAAAAGGAGAATAGTCTCTAAACGTTTTCAGTTCAAGCACGAGTTGAGTTAAGGCACAGTACCTTAAACTAACGCTAGAGGGCAGGCTGTTTAAATATCTAACACTTCTTGAACTCCTTCTGCCTTCCTGTTTTCAGCGCACCGACTCCCCCTTGTGGGCATTCTCTGCTAGTTCGACTTGGTACTCTAATTTGTTTGATTTTAATTTCCCATTTGTCATTCTTGTACCTGCCTTTCATTTTTTTTTTATTTGATTTACTCATTTTTTTTTTTTTTTCTTGTTTTGTATTAGTCTTCATATCCAGTTCTAATTTTGTTTTACTTTATTATCTTTATGACTTTTATAATTTTGTTTAGTGGTTATTTTGGTCCTTTTATTTTATTTTTATTTTTATTTTTTATTTTTTGATTTTTATTATTTTTTTATTTTATTTTAATTTGAAAAAAAAAAAAAATATATTAATTATATATATATATATATTTGGTTTTTAATCGGGGGTCTCTCTCTCATATATCTCATCTTTACCACTAACTTATTTAAATTTAGTTTAAACAGTGTTTGAATTCAAATTTAAAGTAAATTTTCTGTATTCTAGCCATTTTTGTTCACCTACAGGTAACACTCCCCCTAGTGCTTAGTTGGTGAAGTGACAGTTGCCTCCACGCTGTGGCGGCTCGATCAGTGTGCAAGGGTGGATCAAACGGACGGTACACCTCGAGCAAAAACACCCTTAGGCATAGCCTAGTTAACTTCGAAGAGTGTTTTATAACACACTCAGGTGGTTTGGTCAGGATTGAGAGAGACCACGAGTCAGAAAAGCCGACGGGCAAGTCTGTGTTAGTCTCAGCAGAGCGTTTAAGTTCGTGCTTCTCTCCTCTATTTTCTCGTCTTGGTTTTGATGTGTGTGTTGTGTTTTTTTAATTTTGGTTGTTTGTTGCCTAAGATTCCGAACCTTTGAGACATATCAAGAAAGCTGAGGGTTTGAATAGGCGTAGTTGATCGACCCAAGCTGGTCCAGAAGGCTGGGTGACGTCAGCGTGGTAGGGCATACAGAATTTTCTGAGTTAGATCCGTTCCGGGTGGCCTGCCCCCACTGCTAGCTAATTATGGCTAACACATTCGCGCAATTTGCGACCGGGATGATAAAGTGGTTCTTGGTGGTATCGCTACATGGCTAAGATCGTGTTGTGTTCCTAAGCAGACGTTGATCGAACATATACTTACTATTAATCGCCCGCCCTGGTTAAAGCCGTAAATACTGCATGGCCTTTCGGCTGTCCCTCTCTCCCTCTTCTCTCTCTCTCTCTCTCTCCTACCTCTTCACCAGTGCGCCAGCATGTCTCGATCATCCAGCCCCGATGCCCACTGGGATCGACTAGAGTCCTCGCTGAGTGCCATAACCGGTACACACCTGTCTGAAGCAGCCAGCGGCCTGCCGCACCTGAGCCGGGAACAGCTCGACGACAACCTGAGCGCCTTGATGTCACACGATCCGACACAGGACTACAGCAACAAAGATCTCACCAAGATCATCGGGCCCCACGCCCACAACCTCCTCGCTCAGGCAAAGCTGGGAGAAACAAGCACCCCCCGCATGGAACAGGA